>JARHVA010000222.1:3897500-4592500 GCA_037957365.1 Torreya grandis | reverse complement strand
ATTGACCACCATAAGGTGGATATAATTATTTTTTTATTGCTACGCTCTTTTTAATTATGTCTTCCTACTATGTCGTAAAACTAATCCCAAAAGACAAATGAGGGAATATGGATGCTAGAAAGAATTAAAAAATAAAAAATAAGATATATGTGGGTGAAACATCAAAATCTACAAAAATATCACTAAATCAATTTGTCAAGAAGAAGGAAATAGAAAATGAGATAGCTAAGGGTAGTCATAAATAAATTAAGAAACATTTCACTAGAATAAAGAAATTAATTTTATATCTTGGAATGTGAGGGGAGTCAACAACCCCAACATATAAAGATTAGTAAGGATCTTGAAAAAAAAAATAATGATCCTCTTATACTATTTATTCAAGAGACTAAAATGTTTGAAGACTCTTTTAACCATTATAGTGAAAAGATATGGAAAAAATTTGGTTTCATTAGTCTGAGTTCTAATGGGTCCTTGGGTGGTTTGGTCATCTTGTGGATCTCTAAAAACCTAGAAGGTGAATCCTTAGTCCACAATAATAATCATGTCATTATACTATTTAGGGATAAAATGAATAATGAGGAATGTATCATATCTAATATTTATGCCCCAAATTCCATAATAAGTAAGAATAAATGTAGGTAGGAATGATTATATTCGAAGGGATTTAACATAAGTTTAAAATGGGTAGTTACTATAGACTTTGATTTCCCTATAACTACATTGAAAAATAAGAGTGGCCTATTAAATCTCATTGAAATCATGGATGATTTTAAATTACATCATTATGGAATTGGGCCTTGTTGATTTGGATTTCAAAAGAAACCCTTTCACATGGTCAAATAGAAGAACTAGTGAGGACTTAATTTAGGTAAGAGTTGATATATTTTTTGTCTCTCTCAACTGTGGTATCCAATACAAAAGTTCCTTATCTTATCTACCCAACACATGATTGGACCATAATCCAATTGTCTTTGATGGCAAAAATATTTCCAAACCTATGAACCAACCCTTTAGTTTTGAAATAATATGTATGAACCATCTTGACCTTCATGAGTCTATTAAGGAATGGTAGAAGGAACCTTTCATAGGATCCTACATGTTCATTATATAAAATAAACTCAACCACACGAGTATTAAGATTAAATTCTAACACAAAGAGGTATTTGTAAATATTTTTAACAAAAACAAATATTTAGAGGAGGATTTGTGAAAAATGTAAGAATATATTTCTACCTAAAAAATGAATTATCACTTTGAAATCTTGGAAAAATAACTCCTCATTAATTTCCATAACCTTAATCCAAAGAGGAATCTTTTTGGAAACAAAAATATATATGCCTCTGGTTAAAACAAGATGATATAAACAACATTTTTTCATCAATGTGCATCTATAAATAGGAACACAACTAAAATATCATAATTGATCCTAAAATATGGTAGGAAATACAAAATTAAAGATGATATAAATTAAAAAATCATCCTTTAATTGAAGAACCTATTAAAGGGTAACATTACATAAGATGAATGTCTAGAAGAGCAGTTGTTATAAAATCTCCATGGGATCATATCCTAATGAGAGAATTATGAACATCTCAATCCATCCTTCCCTATAATAGGTTAAAGAGGTAGTATTTTTTTGTAGAAGTTAGTAAATATCCTAGGCCAAATGGATTTGTTCCATTATTCTTCCAACATTTTAAGGATATCATCAATGATGAAGAAGAGGTTGTTATGTGTGAATTTTTTAGAGCTAGTTTTATTTTAATTAAATTGAATAATGATTTACTTATCCTCATCCTAAATAAACCTAGAGAAAATAATTTAAATGAATTAATTCCAGTCAGTATGTGTTCCACCACTTATAATATATTCTAAAAATATATTATCAAATGGAACTAATGCCTCTTGTAAAAAGTCATTACTAAAAAACAAGGATACTTTATCTCTAAGAGGAAAATTACTAATAGGATCATAATTATCCATGAATTTCTACACTTAGTCTTAAATTATAATAAAAAAGGTATGTTTCTAAAATTGGATATGAATAAATATTATGGTAGGTTCTCATGGAGCTTATTAAATAAGGTGCTTAAAAGGTTCGGTTTTGTTTCTACTTTTATAGAACTTATACATAATTGAATAGCTACTACAATGTTTTCCATTATAATCAATGGAGCTAACAAAGGATTATTTTTTGATAGTAAAGGGTTAAGACAAGGGGATCCTATATCTCCAAATATTATTATCATGTTAGCTAAGACCCTTGGCAAAATTATATAGATTTATAGATTACAAGAGATTATTAATAGTGTTAAATTTGCCCATAACACTATCCCTATCACTTATGAAAAGTTCATTGATGACACTTTCCTATTTGGAGAAAACACAATTTTATAATCCAAGGATCTCAATAAAACTATCATAGAATATGAGTTTATTTCAAAATATTACATAAATTATATCAAAATTTTTATTTTTTATTACATACCCTAGTTTATCTCTAGAGGAAAATATCAACAATCTTGGGCTACCAAATCATCTATCTTCCTTTCACTTACTTAGGTTTAATATTATTAAATAATAGGATGTAATTAGACCTATGTGACTCTCGAGTGGATAGAATTAATAAGAAGCTATCAGAGTGGAAGGGCCACTTCTTAACCTATGATAGAAAACTTCAACTGCTCAAAATCTTTATCCAAAGCATCCTAATGTTTTTAATTCCCCCTTTAATATTACAATTAAATCCATAGACAAAGTGATAAAAATATAGTGTAACTTCCTCTTGAGAGGGTTGAAAGATAGATTCATATTCTCTCTTATTCCTTGGGATAAATCATACCTACTCAAAGCTAATGGGAGGCTCAAGCTCATGTGGATAAAGAGTATGAACCAAACCCTTTTTTCCAAACTTGGTTGGAAAGTCATAAATGAGGAAAATAAGTATCTATAAGGTAAAAATGAAGATGGTTTTATCAAGGAGGAAGGACCAAATTATGGCACTACTTTTTATAAATCCATTTCAAGTTTCATGAGTCTTCTATAGAAAAGAAATAAATGGAAGGTGGGGTATGATTATAAGGTTGAGTTATGGGATGACCCTTGGCTCTTCCAGCCCCCCTTAGCCTTGAAGGCTCCATAGAATGATCTCAACATAACCTTTTAAAGACTCTATGGGTATAAAGGTTGAATACTATTGGTCAAGTGTTCAAGGCATAAAAAAATGGAAATTTATAAACTTAGAGTAAAAAATAAGGAAGTCCTATAGAAATTTTAAATTTGGAAAACAAAAATTCAAAAATTCCATATTCCCATCTTCCCCAAATAATACTTTTTTCTATGGCCATCAAATGATAATGGGAACTTCTCTGTGAAATTAGGGTATCATGTATATTTGGACTTAGAGGATGATTAGGACTATTGGAGAATGCTCCAAATTAAACATCTCAATCACAAGTTTAACATATTTTTATTTTTCACTATTAAATAAAAAATTATAACTATTGATAACCTAATCAAGCATAGAATTCCAATCCAAAATAAGTGTTCCCTTTATAAATTCTATGAGGAATCAGTTCATCACCTTTTTTATTTTCACCTTTTAGATCCAAAATATTTGATCTTCACCTTAAAATGTTTAACATGGTGTGGATCATATAAATATACACATTGGATCTCATATTGAAATGAAATCCACATTGGGAACTTTTTTCCCTTTATTTCTTGTGGTACCTAGCTTTGTAACATTTGTTTTGGGAAATATGGAAAACTAGGAATGAATGCATCTTGAAAAATAAAAGGCATAACCTCAAGTATTACATCCATAGATAATGTGTTAAAATAATAGATAATTTTAATTCTTTCACCTCTAAATATAATGTTTTTAGATCAAAATAAGACATATTTATCTTTATTAGTTGTAACATCAACATGAAGGTTATTAATTTGGGGCTAAAATCTGATATGAGTTAGACCAAATGGTTTAACACTTTGAATGGTTATATGAAGCTAATATTTAATGGGGATACTAATGGTAACCTTATAAATTCATGGGGTGGTGGGGTCATCATGTATTATTAAGGAATGGTATTGGTTGCTCATGTTAGACCAATTAGGTTCCAAACTAGGCATGTGGTGGAGGCTAAAGTGGCCCTCTGGGGAATTTTGCTCGATGTGCAATTGAAGTTCAATAAGCTTGTAATTGAATGATACTCACTAAATATATTTAATTAGATCTTAGGTAAATTTTTCCCATCCCACACCATTAATAAAGTTATTGAGGATGTTAAAGGCCTTCTTAACTTCTTCAATGATGTAATTATTAGTCACATCTATAGGGAGGTAAACTCAATTATAGATGGGCTTGCTAACATAGGGGTCAGGAATAATTCCTATTCATGTGTCATGAAACCATTATATTTTCCCCAAAAATAACCCAATTGATTTATAATGATTAAAATATCATCAATTATTCTATGAGAGACTAAGTCACATGAGGGAATATTGGTTTTGATTAAAATTGATTAGTTTTTTACCCTATTTTATGATTACATGATTTATTTGAAGGACATGGTAGTCTATGATTAAAAAATAAATCATGAAAACATTTATAATAATTCAAAACTTGACTGTCAAAATAACTTTGTGAGGTTTTTTAAAATTAGTAATAATTTATATAACTTGTGGAATAAAAGGGGAGTGGACATAGATGGGAACAAGACACATTAGAGCCCATCTCTTTATAGAATCCCAAATAAATTTCATAGTATGGTGGATATTTTATAAATGAGGCCTCAAAAAATTAATTATTAGAATTATAGGCCATGATGACAAGGTGTCTAAGGATTTATCCCTTAGAGATAATTAATGCACTATCTACATGAGATGGATAAAGATCAACATTTCAAAAGAATTTATTTGGTAAATGATGGGAATGAGCTAAGAAGAAAAAATAGCCTTCAAGTATAAGTGAATTAATAAATATCTGATGTATATATTATTAAAAATCAACATTGTCCTCAAAATAAATAAGAAAGGTTTCCCAAGGTTAAGCTTGCCAATCTAGTGGCCTAACATGTTCCTTAAAATTATTAAATGTTACATTGGAAGGTGAGTGGAATCTTATTTTTTCCCACCACTTACTCTTGTTAAATAAATTTAGGGGACACAAAATTATCCTTATGTTTTGATCAAATCCCTTGAAATCTTGGTCTTGGATTTCTAATCAAAATTGGACAATGACCTTATCCACTAGGGCTTGATTTTCCTCCTAGTCAAGAGGGGGGTGTTTTCCATGGGAATGAGATGTATATGGATAAGATTTTTATGGAAGGAATATTAGAGGACTCAATAAATTTATATGAGGATAGGTTAATAATACCTAAAACCTTAAAGAATTCTAGGTCTACCTCCCCTTCTTCTAGTATTCAGCTTGAGCTAACATATGTTGAGATCAAGAAAGAAAATCATAAGTCCAAAACTACCAAAATAATTGAGAGGAATTAATTTAAGTATAACTTATAAAATTGAACCTTTAAAGTGGATAAATGAAAGAACGAGGAGAAAATATATGTTGGAGACCTCCTCATGGACTACAACAGGAACCTAAAATATTTCAACGACAAACTACAAGACCTGGGTCATTCAATGGTTACAATGATATATGAGAGGAATAAAATGAATTTTGAAATTAAAAATTTGATAATGTCCTTATAAATCCTTATAATAAATGAGTGTGGAAGATGAGTAGAAGGTTTGGAAGTCATAACCTATAATAAGGAATAGGAACTAGGGAAGAAAAAGTTAAACCTTATCAAAACCACTCCCATGAATAACAAAAATATTAGGAAGAATAAGTTAGTTGTAAATACAAAAAAATATAATGTTATAATAGTTAAGGTCTCCATGATCTCACTTAATAAAGGATATAATGACTCTACTTAAGGCCAAAGTAGATAAACTAGGTGTAAAACCATGAAAGAAAAGTTGATGGAATAAAAATATAATGTTGAACTCGAAACACTTATGGAATACAATGAATTTGAGGAGTCATATGGCTAATATTTGGTCACTAATTTTATTTTATTCACTGTGTTTTATATGTTGTCTAGTTATTTTTTAGTGTAAGGTTGGTGGTTGTTAGGCTAAAGGCAATTTTTGTTGGTAGCTCTTAGGGGGATTATTTTTTGTTTTATATTTTTTTGGTTATTGGTGTATATATTTTGAGCTTAGTGGTTATAATAAACCTATAAAACATGTATGTTTACCTAATCAAATAAAAAAATGTATATATTAGTGGTTCATGGCCAATAAATAATATAAATGGTTTGGGCAATAGATAGTGTCTAAATTTTTATACTATGTACACCACTTATAATGCTTCTCTTTTTGTTTTTGAATAATTCAATCCTTTATTATTTTATTTCTTAAAAATGAAATGGGATGGCCAGTATTACCTAATAGTTATGATAATACTTATCCTATGGTTATAACTTAGGCATCAACATGGACATGAAATGGCATCATCCAGTCTAAAAAAGATAGTGTTGAAGCATGGGCTATCTTATTATTTAATTTATCAAATGATTCTTTGAATTATTGTGTCTATAGTTTATTTATGCCTTATTTTTAATATATCTTCTATGGGAGTGTTACTATTTACATAATTCCTAATAAGTCTATAGTTATAACATGTATACCCTAATATTATTCTCACCTCTTTTTGTATTTTAGGGGGTGGTAGTTTGACAATGATTTGCGTTCTAAGGGGTTTTCCATAATTTCATCAAAAATAATATGTTTTAATAGTGATCCAAATGGAGTAGATAAAACACATCTCTTAAATTTTGATGAGATGTTTATTTGTCTACAATATTGAATTTTTTTACCTTAATATGTAGACATGGTCTTTTAACAATCCATATATCATCCAATAATCTAAGTATACATCTAAAAACTCATGAAAAAATTCCATAAATGCATTTAAAGTAATACAAATGAATAGAATTAGTGCATATTTTAATGTAAATGGCATCATATATACATGAATAGCCCCCATTCAGTTGTAAATGTTATCTTAGGGGAATATTTTGGTTCTATTTAAACTTTATAGTAACCAAAGAAACCATCGATAAATTAGAATATTTATATACCTACCACACTTTATAATATTTATTTAGTGAAGGGTGTGGGGAATAGGTTATGTAAACATTCCTTGTTTAATTACCTACAATCAATTTTAATACATATTTCACAAATTTTATAATGTTGGAATATCCTGGGGCTGATCCATTCTCTATCCTCTATTGGGGTAATTATATTGGAGGCCAAAATTTTAAACAGGAAAAATATTACCTTTTCTTTAATATTTAAACTTATCAAATATGGTCTATTTATTGATGGATCAAAATCATATTTAACTTGTATTTTCATTATTCTAACATCTTCCTTAATCTGTTTAAATTATGTAAATGGCCACATAAATAAATCCTCATATTTTTGAAATAGATCAATTATTTTCTCAAAAAATTTATTCAATTTAATTATATCCTATTTTTAATATTTTAGGGTTTCCTTCTTTGGGTATGTAATCCTCTATAATCTTTAGGGGTTTGTAGAGTTATATTTTTTTGTGTTTTACAATGTCAATTAGTTTACTCTCCCACTCTTTTATTTTAATATTTATGTTTTTAGTTTTATCTTCATCATCCTATACTTATTTTGTTATTAGTTTTACAAACTATATTTTATTTTTAACTCCTTATTTATTATGTATTCTAGAGGTAAGACTCTTGTCATTTGTTATAGGTAATCCTATACATCTCATATTCTGATAAATTTGGTTAATTTAACATAGAAGATCCTATTTATATGTAGTACACTTTTATTTTATGTAGTGTTTTCTCATCTACTACAAGTATATTTTTTGTGATTTATAATTTTCTTATGTGATAAACTTTTATAACACTTATTTCTAGTTCTCCATATAACCAATTTTTGATATCTTGATAAGAGACTAATTCTTTTTTCTAGATTTCTATTATTACCTATACTTCATTATATGGTTCATGGTCATCATCAATATATTATATTTTATTTAATATATATACACTATAGAGTTCATCAAATACACTTTTACCTTTATCTGGGCATAAATCTTCTCAAGACGTGATTCCCTTATGAGTTTCTAGGGGAAAGTGTACTACCAATCCATTACCCTCAAAATTGATATCTTCTTATTGAGAGTTTAAATTAACATTATAAACCATTATAAATTTAATAAAATTGGGTATCATGGGTCATACATATTGATTACCTCAAATTCAAAATTTCATTTAATGCCCATGAAATTAACCTATACATCCCTAAATGTCCCTATTAGAGATCTCAATGTTCTAAAAGACATAAAAATATTGTAGGTTTATAGATGTAACTATAGTTTTTGGAGTGTTTCCCAAGTCCTATGGGGATGGAAATTTTGTCCACCCCTAATTCTAGTAATGTCTTTTTGACTTCTTAGCCATAGATTTTGACATTTAAGAGTAAAACCATATTTTCCCTTTTTTCTAGTTTCGAATACATTATTTTTAGTCTCTTTTAAAGTTTTATCAACTCTTCTTACACATTGTTCATGTTATTTTTTATCTTATTTTTAAAACTTTGTTAATTTATCGAACATGCCTTGATTTTTTACTAATTTTAACATTTTTTTTTATATTTTCAATTTGTACCTCATCAAAGTATGTACTCTATGTATGGTCCTTATCTTGTTTATCCTAAATAATATTCTTAATATTTTATAATAATCTCTCATTTTCACATGTATTTGTATATAGTCCTTCAATTTATTTTTAATTCTTCCTTTAAATCTATTAATTTCTCTTTTAATTTGCCCATCTTGACCCCACTTCTAGTATTTACCACAACCCTTAGTTTTGGTTAATAAATAACTATTATTGGGTGTTTATGTTTTGATTTTTTCCTATATTATTTCATGGTTATTCAAAATTATCTTATCTTATATACAATTTATTTTTTTAACATGAACATTTTCCTTCACCTTTGATTTTATCATCTTCCTCTCTATGCCTTACTTCTTTACACCATCCTTTGGTCTCTTAGACCTTTGGTATTTTCTTTAAATGCTTCACACCATTTTGTATAGTGCGTCCTTATAGTTCATGTATTTTATTTCCTCCATATATAAATATGAAAATGTAGTGTAGGAGAAGGAGTCATGTGTTCCTTTCTCATGGAAAAACCAACACTAAAACTATGGTTCCTCCATGAATTTTCTTACAATTTTTTTTTTCATTTATAATATGTGGGAGGTAGTCTCTCCTATTTTTGCTACTAGTTACATAATTTATTATAACCTCTTCTACCATGATATCCAACTATATAATTGCCTTATACCCCTCTTTGATAACTACTTTGGTTTTTATTATAATATTGATTATGGGAGTTTTGTGGTGTAAAATCTTATATTGTTTGAGGGTTTAGTTATTGTTGGCTAGGGTACAATATGGTATATTTCCCAATTTTAGATATGTTGATGGATTTTTTTTTACCACCATATCTCTTCTTATATTTATTTCTTGTATATATTATAATTTGTCATGTTTGGTTCATGTATGGGTTTATTGATTGAATGATCCACAAGTGGTATGATACATTAATTGGTTCATTGGTGGTTCTACCTCCATCATGGGACATGATTTTTGGGTGTGTTGGTCATATGTTTGACATATTATAAAATATATCCTATCTTCATATATGGGTTTTTGGGTTAGGGGATATACCTACCACTGTTTGATATTATATAATTATTAATACTTGTTTTTACATTTCATGATGTGTGCACTCTATCTATGCGTACCCTTTTATCTAAAAATGTTTACTTCATATTTAAGGTCGTGGCTTGTTATTTTTATTGACAAAGAACTAAAATCATCTCCCTTCATCTAAATTTAATGTTTCAATATTAATTCTTTTAATTCTTATTTAAAACTCTCCATATTGTCCTTTAAATAGGAATATGCTTCCTGTATCCAAAACTATGCTTCCATCCATGATTCCATATCTAATGTCTCCTTAAATGTGTTAAATATATTTCCATGTATAATATTGTAGACACCATTTCTAAATTATACATCACCTTTCATTTACACCTAGAAAATACATATCATGGATATACCTTTAATTTATATACCTTTCCCATAGCTAAAAGGATCACATACGATATCTATCTATGCCTAATTAATTATATATTAGTCTAACCAATGTCATTATTATGACTCAAACCTTATATTTTAAAAAAAATGTTATAAACCTAATTAGCTTCCATCACTACAAGTTTTAGACTTGTATCTATTTTCTAGCTTCGTAGACACTTGCATACCAGTTAGATGCTTTCATCAAAGTAAGTGTCATACCCTAGCACAAGTGTATAGTGCCCTAAAGTCATTTTATTTTAAAATGAAATGTATTCCTATGCTCATACTAAGTGATTTAATATAATATATTATCCAAATGGATCTTTTATAAATATAAGATCAACCCTCATTGATTCCTCACCTAGAAAAAACCTACAGGGACTAAGACAAGTTACCAAAATCATTATATCAAGCACTCAAGTGATAAAATATTTCCTATTTTCTATTATTTCCATCTCAATAATATGGAAAACACATATACAAGTCTAAATTATTGAAGGATCCACCCAAGATTTATATTTTCCATGTTAAGAAATTGGTCATTATTGTACTTATTTATCATACATTACATGATTCACACACAAATAAACACATAGGGGAGAACTACATAATTCTGAGGCCCTATTCATAGTATTAGATATGTAGGTAGTTATCATTGATAGAGGGGTATTTGGGGCATCTCAAAACCATTTGACTACTAACCTATTTTTTACAAAAGTAATATGAAGATGAATAATTAGGATTTTGATATTTTTTCAAGGAATTTTATTCCATGATAGAAATATGAATACATTATAGCTAAGGTAACACAAAACACAAAATCATCTAGGTGGTCACATCTAATTTTAGTAGGTATTCTATACTAGACACCTGCATCTAGGTCAAATAGTAGTGTTGACACAACCATCTCATGTTGATGCAAGTGTCTAAATATATAGAGGCACAATTTATAGAATTAGGCAATTGTTATATAATCTAAATCCATTCCACTTTTAACATGTTTTATATCAATATCTATGTTATCATCAAAACCAACTATCTTTTTGTATTTGTCATTCTTATATCTATCGTACATGTACTTTCTATCCTTAACATCTAAACATAATAAATTTGGTATATGTTTATTTGAGTTTTAAAAAATCATTGGCATACTCTAGAGATAACATACCATCCTTGTGTCCTAGGCTATATCTTCCCCTTTTAACTTGAGATTCAACTTTAATCTATATTTTAGGGTTAGATTTTTGGTGAACCCAACTCATATGAATGTAATTTTTTCTAATTAATAAATTTTTTACTTAGGGTTTTAGATTGTTGCATTTTTTCATTTTATTTCTAATTTATTTATGTTGACATGCATTAAAAATATAAATTATTCAAACCTTAAAAACATATCTTTGCCAACATTCCCCACCAATCAAAACTTACCACTAAAGACATAAGAATAGGTCTAAATATATAAAGTTATGATTAATTTATTACTATATTAATATACACAATATTTATAAAATATATTAAAAATAATAATTAAAAGAGTGATTATAAATTAAATAAGATATAGATGAGAAACATGGAGAGTGGAGAAAATGTGGAAGCTAGTGAAGAAGTAGAGGGAAACTAGCATTTTGAATCAAATTTTAGGTGGGAAAACTAGGAAGTGACACCAAAGTTCAAAGATGATCTATGTAGTGGTGAGGATAGAAGTAGTAAAGATAGGGAAGTCACTTGGTGGAATTAAAAATGAGTTAGATAATGTAAGTGACACACTCTGAATAGAATATATCCTTAGTTAGACCACCCCAAAATGCCCCTTTCCTAGGTGGATCAGGTTCTAAGAAGAAGGTTGGTGTGTTAAGACTCATCATACTTACACCTAGATCCCTTGATGCAAAATAATAAGGTATGAAATAATGTCCTTAAAATTATTATATAAAATGTAGGTTATAATATTTCTAATTCCATTTTGGCTAGAGTAATGGTTTTTAACCTAATATTGACACTTTTATAAAATTGGAAAATTAATGCTAGAAACCTAAAGGTAATTTAAAGTGGTCACATTATAAAAAAAAATCTTCTTTTTTCAATTTCAATAAATAATAGGACTACTTTAGGGTCCTTGATAAAGGACCATGGTTCATTATAAAATCTAATATCAACATTAAAAGATGGAATTCATGCCCCAATTTAAACAATGCATCCCTTGAAGAGATTCCCATATAGGTACTACTCCTAGATTTTCCCCTAGAATACTGGGAATAAGAGGTTATCATGGTAATAATAAGAGATTTAGATCAACCCTTTTCCATTTATTTAGTCATGAAATCAAGAATAAGGATGGTGATGGATAGATACAATGTCTTCATACTAATGAAAAAAACTCTACTTTATTCCATGAAGATCAAATCCAAATATGGGGAATGGAATCAATCTATTGAGTATGAAAATGTTGTAAATATTTACAAGAAGCATCATATCCTAAGCCACTTAGACAAAGATTGTGATAAATTAACCCAATCACCTTAGGCTACTAAACCATTATGGGCTAATAAAATTATTCATAACCCTCCAATAGAAGATACGATCCTATCAAAAAATACTAAGGATCCACTATGGAGGTCCCCCTAAGCTCTCTATAAATAGATCACCTTAGGTATTACTCATATGTTACCATTCCCTAAACCTAGTTTGTAGGTTACTCTTACCCCCACTAAGGAAAATTCCTCATTGATTAAAGGGGTTTAAGTAATATAGGGTGAGTCGGGCATGACTCCCTCTAGTCTAAAATTGGTGGAGGAATGAAAAGTAGTAGAAAAGAGTCCTTTTTAATCTCCCTCACTAAAAATTCAAGATTTAATATCTAGAGAAATAAAAAAATCACCAGTATAGTGTAGAGTATCCCTAAACATTATGTCAGGAAGGAATCCACCATTCTTAAAGATATAATCATCTAAATCCCTTTCTTCACATGTGAGGATGCTTATCTTCTTGTGATATTAGTTATGGAATGCCAAGATACCCCACTCCTAAATGATCAAGTAAAATTAATAAGGAAAAATGGAAATGATCCTCTTTTAAAAACTAAATAAAAACCAATATATAAAAGAGGGAACATGGATGTAGGTTAAAAATATAAAATGAAAAAAGAAGACAAATGTGGGAAAAGGATAAAAATCCCTAGGTAGATAACCAATTCAATCAGTCAGGAAGAAGGAAAAAACAAATGAGATAGCCAAGGGTAACAAAAAAAAACTTACAAATGACTTCACTCAACCAAGGAAATGAAGTTCACTAAATGGAATGTAAGGTGGCTAAAAAACCCCAATAAACATATATTGGTAATAAATATACATAAAAGGAATGATCCTACTATACTAATAATCCAAGAGACCAATATGTCTGAACATGATTTTAATCGATGTAGTGATAAGATATGGAAAAAATCTAGTTATATTAGATTGTGTTTAAATGTATCCTTAAGTTGGATATCTATATTATTGCATTGCTAAATTTTTGAAGGAGAATCCCTAGTAAAAAAACAATCATATTGATATTTTATTTAGGGTTAGAATAAATAATGAAGAATTGATACTATCTAATATATAGGACTAAAATTGTAGACATGGAAGGAAGAAACTCTAGGAGGTACTAGTAAATTTTAGAAGACTCAATAAAAATTGGGAATGGTTAGTGCTTGGAGATTTCGACTCCCTTATAATCCTAATGAAAAATAAGGGTGGACTAATAGAATTCACATAAAATATGGATAATTTAAATTATTTTATAAAGGAATCAGTTCTTGTAGATATGGATCTCAAAGGAAATCCTTTCACCTAATCAAATATAATACTTATGGAGGACTTAATCTAGGTAAGACTTGATAGATTTGAAGTTTATATTAATTGGGATATACACTACACTAGTTCTCTTTATTCACTACCTAGGATTGGTTTGGACCACAATCTTAAAGTTTTTTATAATAAAATGTCTTCAAAATTAAGAACCAACCCTTAAATTTTTTAAGTATGTGGATGCACTATATCTATATATTCACTTGGATTCGCTATTGATGTTTGTGTTCATGCCTCCAAATGCTAATGAATTTAAGAGACGCAGCATGAAATATTGAATGGGATGAAATCTCTATCCCACCAAGCATTAAATAACTACTATCATTAAATTTTTCACCCTTTAGGATTTTTTTCAAGCCTACTCACTTAAGTGATAGTATGGGAATAATCCTAGGTTGTGGTTCACCTAAATAATAGATTGAACCTCTAGATATGGCTAGTTACCTTAATGATCTCACCTAAAATCACTATTAGATCTATCAACTTGAAATTTAAAAGGGAGAGAGAGAACTGAAAGGAAGATAATATAGTAGGTGATGCACCAAATTTATCTCATCCACCTACCTATCATACACTAAGAACATAAACTATGTTTTAATCTAATTACACAACTCAAAAAGATGCTCCAAATAAGAGTGTTTCACATAGAGAATATAACATGATGCATAGACTAAGGGGATGATCAAAAGATATAAAAGACACTAATGATTGATTCCACTTTCAATCCACACAAGTCTATTAGAATCAATCTGTGTAACATACAAATATGACTAACACCTTCAAATAGGTAAGAGATAGGACAAATGAGAGGAGGTTGCATACACCATCACTAGAATTAATAAAATAACATGAAACATGCACTAATTAAAAGCATAATATAAGGTTATAAGTCAATTTTATTCATCTCAAAGGCAAAATACAAGTGTTCATTTTGATAGGGCTATGACATATTTAACATAAGAATCCTAACCAATGCCAAAATCAAGTATACATATAAGAGAAGGAATAAAAGAGGGAGAAGAGAGGTGTTAAGAGATAATGATGGATATGAAACAATCATGGAATAAGTTAAAATATAGATAAAATACCAAAGTATAGATAGGAATTCCCTATTTAACATATATACCCTCAATTTGATGATGATCTTCTCAAGGTGTCATAAGAGTTATGTTTTGCTTGGTGACTTACTCTTGAGATATTGAAACTACCCCTTGGAGCTATTATGAGATGATAATTCATATTATTAAGTTTAACTACCTTGGAAACTTGTTTATTACCTAAAATAAATCATCATTCCACCTTTGTTATAAAATTTTATTCATCATTCTCACACTTCTTATTTTGGAGGCCTACTCTTTGTAACCTTATTTAGGTACAAATATAAATGTTTTTTTATATATATAAAACTTAAACTAAAAATAATTGAATATTTTATTACCCTTTATCCACTTACATATTCACCCAAAATTTTAGGGCCTAATTACTAAGGTAGACCTACTTTCGCATCACTCATCTTTCCTAATTAGGCCTAATACAAGCCCTTAGTACTAGAGACCATACCTATCCATATAATACCACTACAAAAACACAAAATAATTTTAGGGACATTAAATAATCTATGTTGGAAAATTTTAATTAATCTCTATTATTTATAATTCTATTTATACAAATTTCAAGATTTTATCCATAGGCAAGGTCATACACATGCTTAAGAAGGCTGAGAGTTAAGAAACTTGTATATTTTTAGTTTTAGTATGTATCAAGACAAATAAAAACCTATGTATTGTCTATAATAACCTTATAAAACTCCTCCAATCATTATTTTTTCATGATTAACCTTTGTACCTATCTAGTAAGCAAAAAAGCACAAAATTATGTGCAAACAAAGACTGTGTAGTGGGATGTAGGTGTTCTTGGTATATTAAATAATATTCAAAGAATTATAAAAAAACCTCCATGGTATATAATGTATAAAAATTTACCTCAATATCCATTAAAAACACCAAACCTTGTAAACTATTACATACTTTCTTGAATTCTTTAAAAATGGGGTTGCAAAAGGAGTTGTTTAGCAAGCTTGTAGATTTTTCTTAGGTTTGATGTTTTATGAGGATCAAAAAAATGTTTTTATTCCATGGTATTATTTTATATAAATTAAATAAAAATTTATATCATCTCATAATGGCTTATAACCTTTATTTTCATCTTTAAACATCATCCTCAGTACAAGGTTTATCTTTTTAGGTTGAGAACATGGACCCATAGGTCTGTAGACCTATAAGTCTACATTCAACTTATCTTAAGCCACAAAAATACCTTTTCATGGTATATTAAGTCATATATTTATCTCCTTTATATTTAAAACCAATTTTAAATCTAAATTAACTCTTTAGAACATCTCAAACTACCTTTAGACACCTAGATCTGCTTCACAAATAGTAGGTTGATATTTTGTAAGAATGTAGCTTGTAGGTTCAACTCAAGGATAATATTTAAATTTTGATTTATTGGTATATGTTAATTAAGGTTATATAATATCTATATTTAAGTATATAAATGCAAATTTCACATGAAATTCTTATCAATACCTCCATGACATGTGTTCATAATACTTTCTTGCTTGTCTTTGATGACTATAGGTGAACATTCAGGACTATATATGCATTGAATTCATGTTTAGGATAATTATATGTCTTCTATAAGTGAATATTGTTTTTTTATATTTAATTAATACCACTCAATCCTTTTATATAGATATATTAATTATATGTTTACCTTTCAGACCTTACAGGTAGCCTTGTAGATTGTTATTTGAATTAATAGCACCTTCTTCCTCTACCAAATGATTGGTATTATTATTTGGATAATATATTATGAATTATAAAATTATATAACACTTATTTATTTCTAAAAAAATATTTAATATTCATTAGTAATTCATTCACGAGTCATAGTTTAGTAGTTTCTCATATTTTCCCTTGGAGACTCATTGAAGCACATAAAACCACTACCTTTCAAGGTATACCATATGCCCTTTGATGATGATATTATTATATAAAAATTAAAAAAAAAAAATTCCTTGTTAGTTATAAGAGACTATATAGTCAAGGATTACAAAAAAACCAATATCAAAATATGTTTGAAGGTTCATTCCATTCATATTTGTTGATGGTATGTTTGAGTCTCTTAAAGATGGTTGTGAGTCCCTATGAGTGCAAGATAAAATTTTTTTTAATGTGGAATTAGACTTGATGGGATGATAAGATGAGTTTATTATTTTTATGGTATCTTCTTGAAGATTTTTTAAGATCGAAAACACTCAAAACCAACTCAAACTATGCCTATAGTCATCTTATATAGGTCTGAAACCTGTGTAATCTACTTGTAAATAAATTTAGATTAACGTTTTGAACATTATTATATTTTAATATGGTATAAATAATTTTTATATATGTTCTCAAAAATATTTTTAACTCTAAATAATTCACTCTCCATTTTGAAGAATGCCAAATCTTGAAAACCCCTACCTACTAGTTTTAAGAACAATAAAAAAATATGTTTTTCCCTACCTTTGTTGTTCCCACATCCCAATTATTATGGAAAATTATGTGATATGGATACTTAAACCAATAATTATATCCAAAAATCACTCATTTTAATCCATTAATCTGAAAACTCTCTAGAAAATGAAAAAAACCTTGCTTGTGTGATTTTAAGATGATTTTGGGTTGCTTAACTTCTTAATAATTGTTAATAAAGCATAGGCCTTAAATACTTAAAACAATGCCTATAATTTAAATGGAATAATTTATCCTTTTTACCCCAAATATTACTAGTTCTAACTTTCTTTCCTCTTCATGAATGAAAACCTGAAAGTGACCTTCATAAGCTTGCAAAGGGGTCAATGGAGAAGATGAGACATTTTTTGCATTTGTATTACATAAAATTAATTACAAGGGTATTATTTAAAACTTAAACCCTATGATATACCTTAACACATCCTTTTATGACATGAACTAACCATTTCCATGTTGACAATTATCTTTCCAAGCCCTTGGCAAGTGTACTTCTACATTATATCTCATCTTCTTGATCTTTGGATGGTCCCACCACTCTTTTCATATTGAAATGAGCTAGGTGAACATCTGAGGTGGAGAAATAATTTTTTCATATATTATAAACACATTATATGTCTCAAAATTCTCTTAATTCTTCATATTTTTCAAAGGTAAACATACCTATATTTCTCAAAATTTATCTTAACTTTTGCTAAACATGAAATAATGATGTTTTCACCTTACCATATCTTCTATATAGAAGTATTAATCCACCATAATAAATAATATGACCTTGTATTTTAACACACCAATGCTGCACCATGGGTCAAAATACCTTGACCTTTGCAAAATAACCTTAAACTTTGCTAAGAAACCTTAACTTCTCCAAAACAAAAATAAGACCTTTGTGAAGGAGATAATGACAAGACTAGGGGTTTGACTCAATCTTATAGACCATGTAATATGAATTTATATGATCCAACATTTGATAAGGCATCCTTATTAAGACCAATTTTGACCAATTTTGACCAATATACTAATATAAAACCTAACAAAAGATCAATAACACGGCTAGGCAAGACATATAAGAATTTTTTAAAATTGTCCAGTTTCATGGTGGTCGATTTTGGATAAAAATTTGGAGACCTTATAGGTTTTCATGTTTGATATGCATCTAGACTAGTTTCCTTCATACCTCCATTGATATATGCAGTCATCTCATCTCAACACAAATATGACTTGACATAGACATTTGAATGCAACCTTCATGAGAAGAATGAAATATTTGATTGCCTTAAACATACAACAAGAAAATAAGTAAACACACCAACAATAAAAACAAATCCAATAAGAAACACAATATGTTATAATCATTGAGGAAATACAAAACAAGAAACTACTATGTTCAAAAAACCTTTAAAGTATAATCCTCCTAGGTAAAAAGGAAAAATACTTGATTTTTCATTATTTGATGAACAATAATGGCATTTAAGCTATTGTGCAGACCTTATTTTTACATTTTTAGCTCTTTTTTTGACCACCATTATCTTTTAATTGACTTCAAATGGAGTAAAAATAGTAAATATGTCTTCAACAAAGTTAAAATCATGTTTATCTTGAACTCCTAATTCTAACTACTATCCATCTTTGGCAATGTGAGAGACCTCTGTTATGATCATAATTTGATTTTTAAGGGAAAAAATTGCTTCATCTTCTATTGGCTCCTCAAATTCCATCTCTTGCTCACCTTGAAGAGTGTCATATTCATCATATCCTACTACCTCATGAACTTAAACCTATTGGTGATGAATTAAAATAGATGTTGTATTTATAATATATTTACATTTATTAATAACAACTTCATCATGTCCTTCAATAGGTGTTATCCTACTCAGCTCTTTAAATTAATTGAACATATCCAAGTCAAACTACCACATGTTATCAAGACCTCTATGAACTAGTTCATGAGATTAAAAAATATCATCAACCATGGTGTTATATTCATGATCCATCTCAATTATGTATTCATAATGTTGATTGACCAAGACAACCATCTTAGAATCCTCCTCATGGGCTTTATGTCCACTATCAAAACCTAAGCATAATTGTTTTCTTTTCCTCTAAAAAGGAGACTTCTCATTGGTCACTTGAAATCATTCCAAATTCAATCTCATGTTTGTCATTCTCTTGAGAGGCATCAAGCTAGTTATAAACATCAAACTTTTTAATGGAATCAAGACATAGCTTCAAGTTTGCCTCTTCTAGATCTATCTCTTGCTCATGAGGCTTAATAAGGTTAAATATCAATGTCATCATAAATACTTACCTCACATTAAGTTATAACTTGCTCAAATATTGCATGGGAATCCTAAATCCCTTCATCAAGACTCAATACATGACAACTAGATTGGTATTTTTCTAATTCCATGAAGAATAAAATCTCATCTACCCATCCAAGTTCTAGTTCATCATGTTTTTCATGTTCCAAATACAATTTGTGTTATTATTCATCAACATAAAATCCATACCAACAAGTTTATTACATTAATCATTTATGGCATCTTGATGATTATACAACTACTAGATAGAAATTATAGGTCTCTCCTCATCTTTTAAAACTGATTTGCTTTCCTCTTGATAAGGAGGACTACCAAGAAGGATATCTTCATCATATACAATAGAATCACTCTCCTCAAATACTTATTGAGGTTCACTTATAACTAAATAGTTTTTGTTTCAAGGACAACCACTTCATCATGTCTTCTTGACAAGCTCTCCATATCAATTAAAATCTCAAATTATACCCTTAATGCAACTTGTTCTCCTTAACAAAAGGAGAGGGTGGGAGGGTGAGAGACTTCATTGGTTTGCTTGAGATTTGATAAAGTACCCTTAGAACTTAGGATATTAGGAGGGGTAGGATGATTGAACTATTCTTAGAGATATGGACAAGGGAATTGTGTTGAGGACATTACATTCTTATCCTTACACTCCTCAATAACTCTATCAAATGTTTATATGTCTTGAACTTCATGGATAGCTAAAATTTGAAATGTAGGTGAAGAACTTGAGATATATCTTGATTTGACCTCCATATGTTCTCTTTTTATTTATTTTGGATAGGCATGGGATAAGGTTCTTTCTCAAGAGTTGGAATGATATAATCAGGGGTCTTATTCCAAGGTCTCCATGATGGAATGGTTTTAGGTTATTGAGGAAGAGTAGATAAATATTGCATAGACTCAATACTTTTATGATGGCATATTCCAAATTGGAGAAGATTGGGAGAATAATAATATTGACTTGGAATAGGAAAAAAAATACAAGATAAAATCTATTTATCTTTTTACCTCCCATAGACCATGAATCCATTCTCCATACATTGGATTATATCTCTTATCTCCATCACATTATCTATTGGTATACTAAGTTTCTCTCTCGGTATCTACCCACCCAAGTATAGTTAAATGTAATAAAGCCCTCATCATTTAAATGATATAATTCTAGATAGAATATTTCTTGATAATTAGGCCAAGCTTCTTTTCATCATCGATCCCCCTCATTTGCATTGTAATTCCAACAAGTGTTTTTTTTTTTAAAATTCAAGAAAGATGGAGTAGGAGCAATATAACTTCAACAATGTTGACTATAGGGATTAGTAGGATACCAAAGAGGCTGATTTGGATTAGGAGAGGATATATAATGCTACTAATAACCTTGGTGAGGTTTGTCATGCTGTTAATTGATATCCACTAGGGGTAAATCCATGAATTTCATCAACCTAATATGAATAATGTGAATGCATAGAGTATGCATTTTTACCAAAACAATGATGAGAATACATACTATTTTTTGTTATTTTTTAGAAACTTATGCTTTTCATACTAGCTAAGATTCACTTGGAATCATCATTTATTGTTGTGTTCAAGCCTCCAAAAAGATTATGAATTAAAGAGAAACACAAAGAAATATTCAATGGGATTAAATCCTTATCCCATAAGGTATGCCAAAACTATTATCATCAAATATTGCACCTTGAGGAGGTTATTCAATCCTCCTCACTTAAGTGATAGGATGGGAAAAATACTATTTTATGGGTAACCTAAAGAATGGATTGAACCTATAGATAGGGATATCTCCCTTGATGATCTAAACTATAATAACTACTAAACCTATTAACTTATAATGGAAAATGGAGAGAGAATTGAAAGAAAACCAAACTAGGAAGGTGATGAATGAAATTTATCTCTTCCAACTACCTATCATGTAATAATAACATGAACTATGACTAAATATAATTTCACAAATCAAATGGAGTCTCCAAACATGTTTGTTTCACGTAGAGGCTATAACATGATGCATAGATTAAGTGGATGATCAAGAGTTATAAAATACACTAGTGAATGCTTCCACTTTCAATCCACACAAGGATATTTGAATCACTCTATGTAACCTTAAAAGATGAAAAACACTTTTAAATAGGTAAGATATAGGAAAAATGAAAGGAGGTTGCATACAAAATCACTATTATTCATCTACTAACATGAATCATTCACTAGTTACAATCATAAGAGAAGAATATAACTCAATTTTATTCATCTAAAAGGAAACTTAGAAGTTCTCATTTGGATAAGGATATTCCATATCCAACAAAAATATCCCAAACAATGCCAAAGTCAAGCATACATATAGGAGAAGGAAGAAGAGAGAGATAAGAGAGGTGCCAAGAGCCAATTATGGCTATGAAGTAATCAAGGAAAAACTTACAAGTAAGATAACATACTAAAGGATAGTTATGAAGTCCCTCTTCAATGTGTTTACCCTTAATTTTATGATGATTTTATCAAGGTGGCATGGGAGTTATATTTGACTTGGTGACTCACCCTTAAACTCTAGAAACTCCTCCTTAGAGTGATTATGATATTCCAAGTCATATTTTGGAGTCTAAATACCTTGGAAATTTGTTGAGGACCCAAAATTAATCATCACTCCACCTTTTTTCTACACTTTTATTCATCCTTCTAACAATTTCTCTTTTAGAGGTCTATTCCTTGTATCCCTATTTAGGTAAAAAGCTCCATGTTTTGTGAGATATAGACATATATATGTAGAATAATGTCATATTTGAGTACCCTTTATCCCTGTTTAACTTCAACCAGAATTTGAGAGTATAATTCCATAGGCAAACATACTTTATCATCACTCATCTTTCCCAATTAGGTATAATTAGGCATAATGCAAGAGTATAGTAGTAGAGACCATACACATCCATATAATATCACTCCAAAAAGACTAAAATATTTTTATTCACATTACACAAGTTCTTCATAATGTTTCATGAATTTTTGTTGGTTAAATTTCAATTTGTGCAAATATCAAGTTTATATCCCTAGGCAAGGTTAGACATAGGCTTGAGAAGGTTGAGAGCTAAAAAAATGCGTATTTTAATTTTTAGGGTATTTAAAGACAAAAATAAACCTATTTAGGTTATAACCTAACCTTAAACTCTTCTAATCATTAATTTTTCATGATCAACCTTTGTACCTCTCTAACAAGCAAAAAGGCAGAGAAGTATGTGTAAAAGAGGATTGTGTAATGGGATATAGGTGATATTGGTCTATTTAATAATTATAATATCATAATAAAAACCATCCATGGTATCTCATTAATAAAAAATTACCTTAATTTCCATTCAAAACACCAAACCTTGCAAATCAATGCATACTTTATTGGATTATTTGAAAATAGGGCTGCAAAAGGAATTATTTAGTAGGCTTGTCAAATTTCATTGGGTTTGATGTTTGACGAGGATAAAATAAAGGTTTTTATTTTATTATACTAATTTTTATACCTTAAAAAACTTTTTATCATCTCATAATATATTATAACCTTCATTTTCATCTTCAAACATCATCCTCAATGCAAGGTTTATCTTCTTGTGTTGTAAATGTGGACCTACATGTCTACAGAACTATAGGTCTACATTCAAGTTATCTTAAGCCATGATGATAATTTTTCATGGTATCTTAAGGCCTGTATTTATATACATAATTTTATATACCAATTTTCAAGATCAAAAACCCTCTGGAACATTTCAAACTACCTCCACACACCTAGTTCTACTTGGCAAATAGTAGGTTACTACTCTTTAAGATAATACCCTATACATTCACCTCAAGGATTTTTTTTAAAGTTTGATATATTTGTATGTGTTCATTTAGTTTATATAATCTCCACCTTGAATCATATCAATTCACATTTCACCTAAAACACTTATTAATACCTCCATGACATTTGTTCATAAGATCTTCTTGTTTGTCCTTGATGACTGTAGGTGAACATTTTGGACTATATATGTATTGAATTCATGTTTGAGATAATTTTAATATTTATATAAGTGAATATTTTTGAAAATATAAAATCATAAAAATTTAATTTGAAAACTTTCAGAAATTAACATTTCAAGCCTAAGCAAGGTCCATCATCAAGAGGAGAGTTCCACAAGTAAGAAATGTACAATTTGTATTTAATAAATACAACAAAATTGTTGTAGAAAAATAAATGGTTAGCTAATACAAATAAATAAAATATAAAAATTAAGAAAATAAAAAAAAGAGGATATATCTAATCTTCAATAAGTTGAATCACCAATTTTCATGTGCTGCTAAGTTTCCATCTATCATCTCTATTCAAGTTATTTGAGTTCTTTTCAATTTTGACTACCTCAAAAACCCTTCTTTTCATGTAGAAATATTATTTATCAATAACTTTCAATTCTTCCATATAAATATGGTGACTGTTGCTATGTAAATGCTCTACTAAGGTTGATTTTTGGATTCGACTATGTGTCAAGTCTGCACAATACTCTTTAATTCTTATTTTAAATGAATGACTTGTTTCACCAATATAGCCTTTTTGTAGCTACAAGTTTTCAAATCCTATTGTTTTGATTTTATCTTTTTTCCAAAAAAAAAAAAAATCTATGTATTATGAATAATTTAAGTGAATACTATTTTTTATAGGTTATTTACACTACTCCATCACTTTTATAGGTTTGTTTCTTACATTTTTGCCTTAAAGGCCCTATAGGTAGACTTGTAGGTGGTTATTTGAGTTCATAACACCTTTCAAATTATTGGTATTCTTCCTTAGATAATATCCTAAGAATTATCAAAGTATATAATACTTATCTATTAATAAAATACTATTAAATATTAATTATTAACTCATTCATGAGTCATACTTTAGTGGCTTCTCATATTTACCATTGTAGATTCATTTAAGCACATAAAACCATTGCCTTTCAAGGTATACCATCTTCCCTTTGATGAAGATATTCATATATCTCAAGAAACACAAGAAGATTCATTGTAATTTATACGATCCTATACGATCAAGGAACACAATAAAACAAATATCATAATATGTTTGAAGGTTCTTTATTATCTTTTTTGTTGATGGCCTATTTTAATCTCTTGAAGATGGTTGTGAGTCCATATGAGTGAAAGAAAAAACCTTCTATAATGTGGAAGTAGACCCAATGGAATGATGTTATGAGCATGGTAATTTTATGAGACAAACATTAAGACCTTTTGAGACTAAAAACACTCAAAACCTACTCAAACTATGCCTATAGTCATCTTATATAGGTCTATAACCTGTGCAATCTACTTGCAAATGACTTTGGATTCATATTTATTCTAGTTTGATACTTTAAGAAGGTATAAATAAGGTTTATATAGTTAATCACAAATAATTTTCACTGTAAAGACAATAATATCCATGTTTAATACTTTCAAAGATTTAAAACCCCTTCTTGCCACTTTCAATAACAAAAAAAAAATAGTTGTTTTCATTGATGATGGAAAAGGATGTGATAGTTATATTATTAGCCATGAGGAGCTAAAAAGATCATTAATTTTAATACATTAATCTATAAAATCACTAGAATAAGAAAAAAAAAACATACTTGTGGGGTTTTAAGAGGGTTTTAGTTTGCTTAAGTTGTTAAATATTCTTCCTAAATAAAATCCCTTCAATATTCAAACTAATTACTACAATTTTAAGGGAATAAGGGCACCTATCCACCCCCAAGATAAATAGTTCCAAGTCTCTTTCCTCTTTATGGAAAGAACATCTGAAAATGACCTTCACAAGTTTGTAAAGGGTTCAATGGAGAAGATGAAACATTTTTAAAATTATTTTAACCTAAAAATGATGAAAAAACACTTGATTTGACATTTATAACCTCTAATATACCTAACCACATCCATTTATGACATTAAATGACCATTTACATGTTGAAAATTAGCTTTGCAAGCCCTTGACAAATGTTCTTTTATGTTATATCTCATATTCTTGATATTTAGAGGTCCCACGAATCCTTTCAAATTGAACTAACCTAGGTGAGAATTTTTTAGGAGAAGTAACCTTGGAATATATTAGAAACACATTAGAGGTCTACAAATTCACTTAGTTTTTCATATTTTACAAAGCTAAACATTACCTTAATTTATCCAAATTTACCTTAACCTTTTATAAACATGAAATAATGATTTTTTCACCTTACGACATCATGTATATATTAGTATTCATCCACCATAAGACCTCAAATCATGTTGGAGGTCAACACACCAATGGTTCACCATGGGTCAACATACCTTGACCTTTGCAAAGTAACGTTAAATTTTGCTAGGAAATCCTAACTTCTCTAAAACACAAAAAATATCTTCATGAAGGAGATAATGATAAAACTATGGGTATGACTCACTCTTATAGACCATGTAATAGACCTTAATATGATCCAAGATTTAATAAAACGTGATTTTTATTACCATGTTTGACTAATAGACCAATGTAAAACCTAAAAAAGATCAATAATAAAGATAGGTAAGACATAGAAGAAAATTTTTAAATTTTCTTCCCTGATGGTGGCTAATTTTGGATAACATCTTTGGTTACCTCCTGAGGTTGTATGATTTTTATGCATCCGGAATAGTTTCCTTCTTACCTCGATTGGGCTATGGAGTCATCTCAGCTCAACACAAACATGACTTGACCTTGATACTTGACTACAAACCTAATGATAATATTTACATAATTGATTGCCTTCAACACACATAATAAGATAAGAATCAAACACACTAACAAGACAAACACTATGCTAACAAGCACTTAGGGAGTACAAAATAAGAAACTACTATTTAAAAAACTAACCCTTAATGACTAATCCTCCTAGGTAAAAATAAAAAATCCTTGAGTTTTCTTCATGTGAAGAATAAGAATGGCATGAGATATTTTTGAAAGTCCTTATTTTTTCTTTGGTATCTCCTTTCTTGATCACCATTATCTTTGAATTGACCTCAAATAAAGTAGAAACAATAAACATGTCTCCAAAAAACATAAAATCATCTTGATCTTCAAATCCTACCTCAGATTGATTTCCATATTTTGAAATGTTAGAGAAATCCATGATGATCATAATTTTATTTGTAAGGGAAAAAATAACTTCATCTTGTATTGGCTCCTCAATCTCTTGATCACCTAGAAGAGTATCATATTCATCATAGTTTATTACTTCATGAACCTAAACTAGTTGGTGATGACTTACAAGACATATTGGCTTCGTAGAATATTTGGATTTATTTAAAACAACTTCATCCTATAATTATATAGGTTTTATCCTACCAAGCTCTTAAATTTCCTTGAACATGTCCAATTAAGACTACCACATGTTATCAAGACCTCTGTGAACTTGTTCATGAGATTCAATAATATCATCAACCATGGTGTTCTCTTCATGATCCATCTCACTCATGTATTTATCATGTTGATTAACCAAGATAACCATATTATCATCCTCATCATGGGATTTAGGTTCACTATCCAAAATTGAGAAGAAGTTTTGTATCTCCTCCAAAAAGGAAGCTTCTTATTGATCACTTGATAGCATGCCAACTTCAATCTCATGCTTTACATTATCTTGAGGCATAAAAGTTTGGTCAAAAATGTTATTGGAATTAAGACATAGCATCAAATTTTCCTCTTCTAGTTACATATCTTCCTCATGAGGCCCAACAAATTTTAAGACCAAAATTTCTTCATGAACACTTACCTTTCACTCAGATGCAACTTGCTCAACTTTTGTATGGTCATCATGAATCCCTTCATTAAGATTCAATCCATGAATTATAGATTGGTATTATTATTATTATTCCATGAATAATGGAAGATCATCTATCCATATAAGGTCTAGTTCATCATGTTATTCTTAATCCAAATCTGATGTGTCCTCTTCATCAACATCAAATCCATACCAACCAAGCTATTTCACTTTATCATTTATGACATCTTGAAGGTTTTCCAACTTTTGGATATAAATTATATATCTCTCCTAATATTTTAAAAATAATTTTACTTACTATTGACAAGGAGGAATACCAATAATTATCTCTTCATCATATACACTAGAATCACTCACATCAAATCCCTTTTGAGGTTCACTTATAGCTAACTAATTTTACTTCTTAATGGAAATCACTACATCTTATTTCTTTGGAAATCTCCCCTTTTCAACTTAATTCTCAAATTATACCATTAATTCAATTGGTTATCCTTAACAAAATGAGAGGGTGGGATGGAGAGATACTTCATTGGTTTTCTTTAGACCTGATAGAGTGTCCTTACAACCTAGGATTTTGAGAGGGCTAGGCTGATTGTATTATTATTGGAGATATGGAGAAGTTAATTGTGTTGAGGATGCTAAATTTTTATCCTTCCACTCCTTAATAACTCTATCAAACTTCTATGTGTCTTGATCTTCATGGATAGGTACAACTTTAAAGGTAGGTGAAGAACTTAATGAACTTGAGAGTTCTCTTTACTTGACCTATATACACTTATATTTTTATTTAACTTTGGATAGGCATGGGAGAAGGTTATTTATTAAGAGTTGTCATGATATAATAATAGGTCTTATTCCAAGAAGTTCTCCATGATGGAATAATTTGATGATCTTGAGGAAGAGTGGATAAATATTACATAGACTCAACCCTTTTTTGATGACATATTTCAAGTTTGAGAAGATTAAGACCATAATATTGTTGACTTGGGGTAGGATAAGGAATAAAATATTGAATGTATTGATCTCTCTACCTCTCATAGGATACCAATAATTTCCTCCATACATTGGATTAAATATCTTATCTCCATCACATCATATATTGGTATATATTGAGTTTATCTCTCAATATCTAACCACCCAAACATAGTTAATGTAAAAAATCCTTCATCATTTAAATGATTTAATTTTGAATAGTAGAGTTATATATAATTATTCCAAGATTATTTTATTCATTAAGCCCCCTTATTTGAATTTCAATACCCACAAGGGTTTGTTTGAAACTGAATAAGGATGGAGTAAGAGCAATACAAATTTGACAAGGTTGACTAGAGGGATGAGTAGGCTACCAAAGAGGTTGATTTATTTTGGGATAGGGCCTATAACACTATATATCCTTGGTGAGGTTGACATGATACTATTTGAGATCCACTTAGGGTGAAGTGATGAATGCCATCAACCTGATATGAAGAATGTGAAGGCATAGAGTATGTACTTTGACAAAAAGATTTATTTAAATACAAACCATTTTTTTTATTTTAATACACTTGGGCTACTTATACCAATTGAGATTTACTTGGATTCACCATTGATGCTTGTGCTCATGCCTTTAAAGGTTGATAAATTTAAGAGAAGTGTATACACATAATATTTTCAACTTCTATCAAATATTGATTCTTGACATCTTGCAGGAACCTATCAAGACTTAATATCTCTTAGTGTACACATTAAAGGGTGAAATAAAAAAGGGGTGGGTTGACCATTAGTGTTTCATAGGATTATTATCCCTTATTTCCACATTATCACCATTCCAACAAGCTCTTAAAAACCATTCCTAAGCTATTTATCCCAATTTATACCCTACTATAGTCTTTTCCACTCTCCATCCCTCTTTTCTTCATATTATGTCCTTTTTTATAGTTGGCTATACTAGGTTGACCTTGTATAGTTTTGGGTAATTTTAACTTAGGAACTAGTTTGGCTCTTGGCTAACCTAGCTCATAACCTAGTGAATAATTATCAAAAATTGTGCTAGGTCAATTGCATCAATATTATTAGCCTATATTTGTGGAAGGGTTTAGGGTCAAATCTACCTATATTATTTAATACAAAACAAAGAGTTATTATTCACTTGTACTTCTTTATAATCCACTCTTCCATTATTCTACTTTAAGAGTCTTAGCTTAGGGTTTATACTTGGAAAATATAATCTTGTGGATAAGTATTGGAGGCATTGGATTTTCTTATTGATCCTTAAAAATCAAAACAACCTCTTGAAAAGACCCTTTGTCTAAGGGAGAGATTGAGTCTCAATGGGATAATCATTTAGGTAAGTATTCTCTAACTTTTCTCCTCTCTTGAGTAGATAGAAGTAGCATAAGTATTAGATTCAAATAATATTACTTTTCTTATTTCACGTATTAGGGTCTTTCTCATACATATATTAATTGATATTCTCCAATGCATGTTTTGATTATTTACTACGCCCTCATATTATGCCATAAACTATGGTGAGCACTAGATTAGATTTACTTTACTTGTTATTAGTTTTGTGAGATATCAAAACATAGGACCCCCTTAGGGTTATTATATGATTGATCTTGACTAGAGGCTTTAGAACCCTACCTAACATCATGTATTTTGATAATATATCCCCTAATTAGGTCTAGTGAATCCCCATATTGGTCATGTTACCACTTAACAAATGTGTCTCCAATCAGAAGTGTATGGTATGATATGTCTTCTCTTAGTTAGGGTTGATTTATAGACATGATGCATTTATAATGGCATACATTCTAGTTAGTTTGACATGAATCTAACCCTTACAAGTTTTATTTTAATTTTTTTAGTCATTTTATCATTTTATCATTTTATTTTCTTTACATTTATAATATTGGGTTGACACTATCGACACAGTTCTAACTTTTATGTACATCATTAACACAAAGTCACATCAATATGACTTTGTTCTATTTGTGCAAGTTTTCCAAACTCTAATTCAAATTACTAGGCCGACCTAGTTGACCTTGTATATTTTTAGGCATCTAGTCTAACATACTTGTCAACTGAATCAACCCTATACTTTTTCATGTTTTTATCAAATAAGATCTATAAAGCTAGGTCAACCCAATCAATATAGTTAACATAATTTAAAAGTATGAATTAGGGTACTTCAACATCAATCTTAGTTTCCTTTGCATCCTCCAACCCACCAATGTTCCTTTATATACTTTTTTGTCATTTCTAGCATTTGCTATAGTTCTATTTTCATATTTTATAATCTTTAAAACACCCTTGTATAGTCAATTAGATTGACCCTATCAACATAGTTCTATATTCTATGTTATTTTTGGAAAGCTAGGTCGACTATGTTGATGTAGTTAATTTTAAAACACTTGCTTCCATAGTAAAAAGGTGACCTTGTCGACCATGTTATATATTCTTTGCATACATTATCAACTAAACCAACATTGTACTATGTTTCAAAGTTAGAATTAACCTTTATATGCTAGTAATTAGCTCACACTTTCATTTCTTATTGCTTGCATGTTTACAATAGATCACATAGTCTAATTAGGTGGTCTTGAATATACCATTTTGTTACACTATTTTATATTTTATGCACACACTAACAAATCATAAAATATTATAAACCATTTTAAGAATTGTCTACCTAAGGCCTATCTACTTGGATTTGATTACAAAGGGGGAAGACAAATTGATTTTTTGGCCAAGTATAAACATGTGGTTAATGATATATTTTGGATAAGTTCCCAACACCCTTGTCACTATGGTTTATGAAGTGAGGGGGTATGCCATTTACCAAGATGGTGCCATTACCAATATAGATCCCTTCCAGCCTAAACATCCTAAAACCATCATTAGATTGATTTCTAGTTCCTTGATTACAACCAACTTCATATGAAATCTAAAATCATATTATAATAGTATAAAAACATTTAGGTTGACCACTTAGTTATATTTTAATTTCTATGTTGACTTTTTTTTCTCAATAGTATGTTGTATTGAAAAACTTGCATTAACTAGTGTCAGTGCAAGGTTTTGTGTTATGTGCCTCAATTGGATTAACCTAATTGATACAATTTATTATGTGTTTCCTTTCATTTCTTGATTTCAAAATGACATGCAATTTTTTTCTTGTTTCATTACATAGTCATTATTATTGACATAGTCTCCTACAAAGTGTCTATTTTTCCCTTGCTTACTATACTACATCAATCCTGTCGACTTTGTACAATTTTTAGACTTTGTTTTATATCTAGGTCGACCTTGTCAACTCCTTATAATTTTTAGACCCTATTTTTTGTATTAGGTGAACCTAATCAACTCTGTACTTTTTCTTACTTTCCTATATGTCTAACTTAGTTCCTTATCTACTGACCTAGTTCTTTGTTTCTCTTTCTTATAATTTTATTCATTTCTCTCAAGCATCATGTCCCCTATTATAATCTTCTTGGATAAATTGAATTCATTCAAACACTATATGGGGTTCTCTTTTCTTCTTATCTTTTCTTCCTCTTTTTAGTTATTGGGGCATCTTGGAATTCCCATCTACATATTAATCTAGCCTTTGGGGCATCTTGTGATGCCCACCCACATATCATTTTAGACTTTGGGGAATCTTGTGATGCCCATACCTTCATCCAATTACCCTTTGGGGTATTTTTTTATTCCCATTTTTATTCTACCTGGCATGCTACCAAATTAATAGAACTCGAAGAAACCTTTCAAGACTCAAGCTTGTCTCTAACATGATCATCCTTGATATAGATGTTAGTTTAGGATCCTTCCCTTATTTTCAAAGATTTATATATGTTATTTATCTAACACTTTTTGTATGATACTAACATATCTATCTCCCTCTATAGTAGTTCTCTCTTATCATAAACCTTTAGTCCTTCCTTTTTGGTCTTTTAGTTTCCTCTTTCTCTCATGAGTTGCATTATAAAAGCACAAATAAGACCAAGTATTCCTCATGATGTAACATAGACTTATTTATTTTCATTTATTTTTACACCCCCTAGGTTTCTCCTTTGTTATTTTTATTATAAAATCATTGATAGGACCCAGGCTTCCTCATAAATACCATCTTTTACTTTTCCTCTTTTATTTTTCACATATTTTTTGGTGTCCTTGTGGGTTTTTCTCTGATGAGTTACAGTGTAAGACCATGGATAGGACCTAGCCTTCCTCATAAAATTACAATCTTATCATTCCTTTTATAGAATGTGATTTTGATCATTGTTCTCATATTTATCTTTTGCTTCTTTTGATAGATGGAATTTTCCCAATAATCTATGTTAGCATGTTTTACTCCATTTCCCTCATTATTTTGATAAGGAATCAAACTTTACTATCATTATATCCCCTTTTTCCCTTGATCACATTTTTTCATGATTTGAATTAATTAAAATTGTTCCATGTGTCATTCATTTTAATTTCCTTTCCTTTCACTCCACATTAGATAAAACAAGGTCAAATTCAAGATAACACTTTTATTTCACCTATATCTACAATAATCTTAGACCCCATGATATTTTAAGTTCTCTCTCCTAAAAACCAAGTCCCAAGTATTCAAATGAAAGTCATCTTTAACACCCATGTTTGGTTTTCCAAATATGTATGGAGGAGGAATACAAAAATCCATTTATAAATTTAAAATCTAAATCATTTGAAAAAAAAGGAAATGATACACAAAAGGTAACATGAAAATCTCAAAAGTTAATATCACACCAAAAAAAGTTATTACAAGAACATCTCATATGTCTAAACAAAGCTCAAACTCCATAGTTGGCCTCACATAGAGCTGAGGTCCATTGGGGTGTGGTAGGCTAGTGGATTGGAATAGAAGAAAGTAATAAAATCTATGGTGTTACGTACTTTCTCACACAAATACCTGATCTTCATAGTAGAATGATGACTCTGAAAGGGGTCTTGAGTAATGGGGAACACATTATGGGAAGGTAGGTCAATTTTAATTTTCATGCATACAACCTTCATGGTATAATATATATATTACATTTGTTGACCTAATACTTATGTGTCTAAGAGAAGTTCTTCATAGTACCTAAGGTTTAAATTCCTCTTATTTTGACAAACTTAATTTGAGTGTCTTGAATTCGATAAAGAGTTATTCTACCTTGATTTTTACAACATTCTCCCCTCCACCCATTTCATTTCCCCCTTGATAGGAAAATTGTGATTCTAAATACGATTTACCTTCATCTATATTCCTTTCTTATTCACCTCTTAAAAACATGCTAGCACTACTTTGTTTTAGTTTTATCTATCCTTAAACATAAATAACATGTTTGAGTAATTAGAGATTACTTTATTCACACCATAGATTTACATTTTTTAGACATCATTCATTTTACTTTTACAATTTTTCATTATTGTATTACCATTTATATGGATACTTGAGTTTAATTTTTCCTTTTTTTGCACCCTTCTACATATTTGAGTGAGATAAGGATTTTTATTGCTCACTCATCAATGTTGTTTTACCATTTTTTTGCCTATCCATATTTGTTTATTGTTAATAATTTTACATTTGATGTTTTATTACCATATTTTTGACATGTATCCTTGGTTTGATTTAGTGAGTTTGCCTTTCTTACTTAAGGTTTACTTGTTTGATTTTTTTGGTCTTTATTAGCCTTGGTGTTTTAGTTACCTGATTTACTCTTTTTTTTTTGACTATGTCATTTGGTATAACATAACACTTGTTATCCAATTTTTTCAAATTCCCAAGTACCTCTAGTCCACATAGTACCAATTATCTGGGCTTTCCTTAATTTGTTTATTTTTTCTCTTTATTTTTGTATTCTTCAGTTTATCAAAAGCATTCTTTGTGCCCTACAAAATCAAAACTAACAGACACAATAAAAAACCATCTAGAGATAAAGCTATGTCAAGGTATGCATCACATTTGATTTTTAGTTATTTACCTTCTATTCATTTAATTTTATTTATTTTATGCTTTATAATACTAATTTTTTTTAGCATCAATATTATGTGTTCTTATGTTCTTCCTCTAAGCACCATCCCTTGTTCCACCTTAGTGACACATGATGATATTTGAGTGGGGGATATATATACACATAATATTTTCAACTTTTATTAAATACTAACACTTTACATCTTATAATAACCTATCAATATTTAATATCTTTAAGTGCATGCCTTAAAGGGTACACCAAGAAAGGGTTGGGTAGACTATTGCTGCTTCACAGTATTGTTGTCCCTTATTTCCACATTATTACTAATCCACCTAGCTCCTAAAAACCATTTCATAAACTATTTATTATCTTTTCCACCCTCCTCTAGTATTTTTAAAACTCTATGAATTTTTTTCTCACCTTAATTCCCTTTTGACAGTCAGTTATAATAGGTTGACTGGGTCACCCCTATACAATTTTTGGCAATTCTCACTTAGGAACTAGTCTAAATTTTGGTTGACATAGCTCATGACCAAGTCAATAATTATATAATATTATGCTAGGTTGACTAGGTCAATTAATATTTTCATAAGGGTTTAGGGTCAAATCACCCTATATATACAAGATCATTTCATCACTATTTCAATGCAATCAAGAGTTATTTTATTCACTTGTACTTCTTTACAACTTTTTCTTCCACCATTCTACTTGATGAGTCTTAGCTTAGGGTTTGTACTTAGAGAATCTAATCTTGTGGATAAGTATTAAATGCTTTGGTAAAGCACAACAACCTCTTACAAATCCCCTTTAGCCAAGGTAGAGATTGAGTCTTGACAAGTTCATCATTCAAGTAAGTATCATCTTACTTTGCTCCTTTTTTTAGTAGATACAAGTAGCATAAGTATTGGCTTAGAATAATATGATGCTTCTTATTTAATGTATTAGGGAATTTCTCATACATATCATAATTAAGGTTATCTTATGCATGTTTTGATTACTTACTAACCCCTCATATTGTGCCACAAGCTTTTGTGAGAACTAGATTAGATTTACATTACTTATTATTAGTTTTATGAGATATCAAAACATAAGTCCCCCTTAGGGTTATTATGTGATTGTGATTGACTAGAGGCTTTGGAACCATCCCTAAAAAATGTATTATGATAATATATTGACTAATCAAATCTAGCAGATCCCCATATTGGTCATGTTTCCACTTAACAAAATTTTCACCAATCAATAGTGTATGGATTATCTATCTTATCCAAGTTAGGATTGATTTATATACATGATGTGTTTCTAATTTCATACAAGAAGCACTAATAAATCTTCAATGGGATGAAATCCTTGTCCCACTCAATGTGAACAAATTATTATCTTAAAAATTTGCACCCTTAAGGAGTTTTTTCAATCATCATTACTTAAATGATAACGTGGTAATAATCCTAGGTTGTGGGTGACTTAAACAATGAATTAAAAGTCAAGATATGGATAACTCCTTTGATTCTCTCACCTAGAATCACTACTGAACCTATTAACATGTAAGGAAAAAGGGAGAGATAATTGAAAAAAAACTAGAATAGGGAGGGGATGCACCAAATTTATCTCCTCCACCTACCTATCATGCACTAAAAATATGAACTATAACTCAATAAAATTTCATAACTCAAATGGAGTCTCTAAACATGAGTGTTTCACATAGATGTTATAATACGATGCATAAAATAAGGGGATAATAAATATATCTAAAAATAATTAATGAATGATTTTACTTTCAATCTACTAAAGGTTATTTGAATCACTCTATGTAACCTGTAAAGATGACTAACACCTAAAAATAGATAAGATATAGGACAAATGAGAGGAGGTTGCATACACCATCACTATAATTCATCAACTAACGTGAATCATAAAATAGTTAAAAGCATAAGAGAAATATAGAACTCAATTTTATTCATCTTAAAGTCAAAGTACAATATCTAATAAAAGGATCCCAAATAATGCCAAAATTAGGAATACATATAGGAGAAAGAACAAGAGGGGAAAAAAGAGATATCAAGAGCTAGTCATGTCTATGATTAATCATAGAATAAGTTAAAATAAATAGAACCTGAAAAACTATAGTTATGAATTTACTCTTCAACATGTGTACCCTCAATTTGATGATGATCTTCTGAAAGTGGCGTAAGAGTTATGTTTGGATTGGTGACTCACCTTTGAGCTCTTGAAATCCCCCCTTGGATTGATTATGAGATTCCAAGTCATATTTTGGAGTATAACAACCTTGGAAACTTGTTGAGTACCCAAAACAAATCATCACTCCACCTTTTTTCTATAATTTTATTCATCATTCTCACACTTTCTCTTTTGGAGGCATATTCTTTGTAGCCTTGTTTAGGTACAAATATCCTTGATTTGAGATATCCAAAATAGTTATATGACAAATAAGGGTTGATTTTAGTACCCTTTATCTCATTAAATATTTATTTGAAATTTTAATGATCTGATCCCAAGGTAGACTTACTTTCTTAGCACTCTTATTTCCCAATTAGGCCTAATACAAGCTTGTAGTACTAGAGACCATATAATTCCATATATTAACACTCCAAAAACACCAAAATATTTTTTTGAACATTAAATTAGGTCTTATATCAAAGTTTCATTAATTTTTATGGGTTATAATTAAGGTTATTCAAATTTCAAGTTTTTACCCTTAAGCAAAGTCATACACATGCCTAAGAAGGTTGAGAGCTATGAAAAATGAATATTTTTTTTAGTTTTAGTGCATTTAAATACATTAAAAAAAAATTCATGGTTTGACCAAATGTCCTTCAACTCTTAGAATCATTAGTTTTTCATGATCAACATTTATACCTCTCTAACAAGTAAAAAGGCAAAAAAATTATGCGTAAAATAGGATTGTGTAATGGGTTATAGGTGATCTTGGTATATTAAATAATAAAAAAATAATTATAAAAACCATAAATGGCATATCATGGCATGAAATTTACCTAAATATCCATTCAAAATTCCAAATCTTGCAAATTATTGCATACTTTCCTAAATTCTTTGAAATAGGGTTGTAAAAGGAGTTATTTAGTAGGCTTGTATATTTTAATTGGGTTTGATGTTTTGATGAGGATAAAAAGAGTTTTTTATTCAATTATATTATTTTTATAAACCTTTATATCATCTCACAATGGATTATAACCTTAAATATCATATTCAAACATCATCCTTAATTCAAAGTTTATCTTGTTGTGTTGAGAATGTGGACTTTCAAGTTTATAGACCTATGGTCTACATTAAATTATCTTAATTCATCATGATATTTTTTCATGGTATCTTAAGTCATTTATTTATCTATTTTATATTTCAAACTATTTTTAAATTTTAAAAACTATTTGGAACATCTCAAACTACCTCCACACACCTACTTCTGCTTGGCAAATAGTAAGCTACTACTCTTTAGGCTTGTATCCTATAGGTTCACCTTAAGGATGATTTAAAAAGTTTGATATATTTGTATATTTTAAATTAGTTTATCCAATATCCACTTTTAATCATATAAATTAATATTTATCCTAAAATACTTCTCCTTGACATTTTTTCATACGATGTTCTTGATTATCTTTGATGATTGTAGTTGAACATTTAGGATTATATATGCATTGAATTCAAGTTTGGGAGTAATGTAGGATTTTATAAGTTAGTATTTATTTTTTATATTTAATTAATTCCACTCCATACTTTTGTATATGTATTTTCCTTACCTATTTAACTTTGAGACCCTATAGGCAGACTTATAGGTGGCTATTTAAATTCATATCACCTTCTTACTCTACCACATGATTGGTCTTATTCCTTGGATAATATAATATAAGTGATTAAGGTATATAATAATTAGATATTAATAAAACCCAATTGAGTATGCACTAGTAAATCATTCAATATTTAAAGCTCAGTAGCTTATCATATTTTCCCCTGGAGACTCATTGAAGCACACAAAACCACTATTTTTAAAGGTATATCATATACCCTTTGATGATGATCTTCATATATCAAAAGAAACACAATAATATTCCCTGTAATTTATAATATTTTATATTATCAAGTAACATATAAATACAAATATAAAAACATGTTTGAAGGTTCATTTCAATCTTTTTTGTTGATGGCCTCTTTGAGTCTCTTGAAGATGGTTGTGAATCTATATGAGTGTAAGATAAAAACCTTTTATAAAGTGAAATTATTCCTAAGGGATGATAGGATGATTTTTTGAGTTTTATTAGAGATGATTGAAGAATTTTTCAGACTAATAGCACTCAAAACCAACTCAAATTGTTTCCAAAGTCATCTTATATAGGTCTATAACCTGTGTAATCTACTTGCAAATGACTTTGGATTCATATTTGGAACCTTTAAATAATTTAATAAGGTCTAAATAAGGTTTATATAGGTTCTCACAAATATTTTTCACTCTTAACTCAATAATATCCATGTTTAATAATTCCAAATCTTGAAACCCCCTTCTTGCCACTTTTAAGAACAATAAAAAACAATGTTTTTTGTTACCTTTGATATTCCCACCTTCCATTGATGATGCAAAATTATTTTATATGGATATTAAGAACTTTAAGGATATAAAAAAATCATTAATTTTAATCCATTAATCTTCAAACTCACTATAATAATAAAAAAACCCTACATGTGAGGTTTTAAGAGGGTTTTAGGTTGCTTAGCTTGTTAGAAATTGTTTATAAATGACAACCCTTCAAGACTCAAAATAATAATTTTAATTTCAAGGGAATAAGAACCCCTATCCACCCCCAATATCACTTTTTCTATCTCTCTTTACTCTTCATTGAATGAATACTTTAAAATGACCTTCACATGCTTTTAATTGATGGATAAGATGAAATATTTTTTGCATTCTTAGAATCTAAAAATGCTACCAAAATCATGATTAACCCTAAAACCCTTATAAGGACCTGACCACATAAATTTATAACATGAAATGACCATTACATGTTGAAAACTAGCTTTTCAAGCCCTTGGCAAGTGTACTTATACGTTATATACCATCTTATTTATCGTTTGAGGATCCCACCACTCCTTTCACATTGAAATAATCTGGGTGAATATGTGTGCGGAATAAATAACTTGGAATATATTATAAACACATTATATGTCTCAAAATTCACTTAATTATTCATATTTTATGAAGGTAAACATTACCTTAATTTCTCTAAATGTACCTTAAGTTTTGATAAACATGAAATAATGATTTTTTCACCTTATCATATTGTCTCTAGAAGTATTCATCCACCAGAATATATTAGATCATCTTGGAGGTCAACACACCAATTCTCCACCATGGGTCAACATACCTTGACCTTTACAAATTAAAATTAATATTTTCTTAGAAACCTTAACTTATCCAAAACAAAAACAATACCTTCATGAAGGAGATAATGACAAGACCAAGGGTACGAATCACTCTTTGAAACTATGAAATAGACTTTCATATTTTCTAACATTTGATAAGAAATCCTTGTTATGACCAATTTTGACCAATAAAACTAGATAAAACCTAACAAAATAACAATAGAAAGGCTAGGAAATACTTAGAAGCAAAGTTTTAATATTTCCTCTCTCATGGTGGCAAATTTTGGTTAACATAGGCCAAAAGTGTCAAATTACTAGGTCACAATTTGACTAGGATACAAATTAAACTAGGTTATAGGTACATATAGGTTAATAAACCAAATTAGTAAGCCTTACCATATTTATGATAAATTAAATCCCTTATGCAAATGAATTTGGTCAATCTAGGTGATTTTTATGCTTAAATTGTGTCATGTGTTATAAATTGAACTAAATCTTGGTTTAGGCATGAAAGTGGCCAAAATTAAGTACCTACATGTACCACCATAATATGTTTGATTCCATTAAGTATTGGTGGAGATAAAAATTCTTAGGATCCAATATATTCATTCTAGCTAAAAAAACTCAATCACCTAAATTTCAAGCTAAAATTTTGGAACAAAGTGATCTTCAGAAACATCATCAACCAAAATAAATCTTTGGAAGATCACCTATAGAAGATGGAAGAGTACATTTATACCCATAGATTAAATGAAAAATTATAATTCCTATAAAAATAACTTCTTATTAAGTATCATAACCTTGAATCCAAGGAGGAACCCTTCTTCAAAAAAAATTATAGATGCCTTTGATTAAAGGAAGGTGACATAAACATAAAATTATTCCACCATTATGCATGTATAAATAAGAACACTAAAAAAATATATAAAGTTATACTATAAGATGATAGGAAATAAAAATATGAGGATGGAATAAATGAAGAGTTAATTCATTATTTTAATAACTTACTGAGGGACATTGGCATGTAATATAACCCTTTAGAAGAGAAGATATTAAAAAATCTCAATAAGATCTTTTTTAAATCTAATATCTCAAAACTTATCAAACCCCCTTCCTTTAAAGAGGTTAAAGTTATATTCTTTTCTATGGAAGGAAATAAGGCCCATGCACCTAATGATTTCCCCCCATTCTTCTTCTACTAGTTTTGTGATATGATACATATTTAAGTGGAGGTAGTGGCATGCAAATTATTTAGAGTATGATCCATTCTAAAATAATTAAACAATAATTTCCTTTTCCTAATACCCAAGAAACTAAGAGTAAATTAGCTAAAGGATTTTATACCAATCAACCTGTGCTCCACTACATACAATATATGATCTACAACCCTTGTTATAAGTATTCAAACCTCTTGGACAAGGTCATAGTAAAGCAACATGGGAATTTTATTTTCAAGAGAATAATCACCAATAGAATCATCGCTTTCTATGAATCCCTTCACTCAATATCCAATTCCACTAGACAAGGCATGTTTTTAAGGTTGGACATGAACAAAACTTATGAAAAGGTGTCATCATGTTTTTTAAAAATAATTATTGAATGATTTAGGTTTGATCCAATTTTCATATATCTCATACATAGTTACATTGTGTCTCTAATGTTTTCTATCCTAATAAACATAGTCCCCAAAGGGTTCTTCTCAGATAGAAGAGGATTGAGGCAAAGGTATCCTCTATCCCCTACCTTTTCATATTACTTCTTAAACCCTACAAATAAGTCTTCAATCAACTAGAGAGAAATGTTTCATCAAGATAATCAAAGTGGCCCATAACACTATCCTAGTCACCCATGAAAATTTTATGGATGACACATTCCTCCTAGGAGAAGCTAGTGTTAAAGAAGTAAGGGTGCTCAATAAAATCCTCTTATAATATGAGTTTGCTTCAAATTAATGAATAAACTTAAATTAAAGTTTTATTTTATTTCTTAATACTCCTATTATTTTTTAGAATAAACTATTTTCTATACTGGGCTATAATATTAGCAACCTTTGATCAACATATGTTGGGTTACCACCTTATAATTATATAATTTATTTGGATCTTTAAAATGATAATGGAAAAAAAAATTACATGATGGAATGGTCACTTGTTAACATAGTTAAGGAAAATCCAAATTCTCAAAATCTCTATCTAAAGTATCTTAGTGTAATATATATATCTCTTCTATATTCACAATAAAGTTTTAGATAAAATAGAAAAAATCCATTATAATGTCATTTGGGGAATATTAGAATACAATTTCATATACCCTCTATTCACTTTGGACAAAGCCTATGTCCCTAAAGATAATAGGAGGATTGGGATTCAATGGGATACATGAATAAATCTCTCATTTCCAAATTGGGATAAAAATTATTTAAGGGGACAACCACTAGACCCATACCATCAATGCTAAATATCTAGATGGAAAAAATGATGACAACTTCTTTTGAGATGAAATGCCTAGTGATGGTTCTATTTTATATAAATGCATCTCTAGTTGTAGGAGCTTTTTGAGGAAAGACAATAGATGAAATATTTAAAATTATGAGAAGGTTGAGTCTTATAATGATCCCTAGATTTCCCAATCCCCATTTTTTTCTAAGGCCCCATAGAATAACCTTAGCCTTTATTTTAAATATTTCCAAAGAATAAATGTCAAATACTACTAGTCATGTGAGGGTGACATCAACATTTTGAAAAATATGAACCTATATTCTGATGATGTACAATTCATTTAAGAGGTCCAAACCATTAATCACAAGATTCAACATTTTCAAATTCTCATCTGTCCCAAATAATATCTCTTCCTTTGGATTGTAAGGGAAAATGAGGACTTTTTAGTGAAATTGGGTTACCTAGTGGATCTATATTTAAATGAGAGTTGGAAGCTTTTGAAACCTCTCTACATAAAAACCTTACTCCAAATTTCAACATTTTTCTTTATTTGTATATCAATATAAAGTCCTTAACAATGAAAACATGATCAATCGTGGAGTGACTATCCCTAACATGTGTTCCCTTTGTAAATCATCTAAAAAATTAGTCCACCACTTCTTTCTAGTTTGTTCTTTAAGATGAAAGATTCTAGATCTTCTCATTCAAAATTTCAATCTAGATTGGGTCAAACCCAACTCCATTATGTATGTTATTACTTAATAGAAGCCACATTGGAAACAATTATCCCTTTCCTTATTGTGTCAGATAACTCTCCCTCAATGTTTTTAGGAAGTTTGGAAATCCATGAATGAATGTATTTTCACAAACAAAAGGAGGAACCCAAATTATTATTATCTTATATTATGTTCTATAATTATAGAGGACTAGAAGGATTTTTATCCAAAAGACAAAGCTATTTGTTTGAAGGAAGAAATCTCAGTATTCCTCAACTAGAACATTAATCAAGAGGTTTATAATTCTAACTTGAAATTTTACAGGAGGTAAACTAAATGGTCTAAACCCATAAGGGGATGGATGAATCTAAATTTTAATAGGGACTCAAAGTCTAACCTAGGGAATGTAGGGGAAGGAAGAGTTATCAAGGACTCTAATGGGTTTTTTATGATTGATTACATAATACTTCTAGGGTTACATACCAACCATGTAGTAAAGAAAAAATTAATGCTTTGTGGTATTCAATTTATAGTCTAGTCAAACATTGAGAAGCTCATTATTGAAGGGAACTCTCTTAACATCTTATATTATCTCTTAGGAAAAGTGGTTCTTTAGGATTTCATAAAACATGTTATTAATGATGTCATAGGTATCCTTTACCATTTCATCAATTTTTCAATTGGTCATATATTTAGAGAAGTTAATATGGTATCGAATGGGTTTGATAACCTAGGAGTTAGGAACCCTTCACTCATTATTTAGCATGAGATAGTTAGCCTCCCCAAATTCTTAGACAAGTTAATATGTAGTGAATAAAACATAATTTATTAATATGCATTGGAATGTGACACACATGGGAGATATTGTTTTGAATGAGTGATATTTTTATCCCACTATGATCAATGGTTACACTATCCAAGGGAAAGACCTCACCATCATTTTCACATATATATTTTTTAGCCCAAACATTGTCTACAAGGAAATTAAATCTTTACAATCATATAGATAACCTTCAAGGAGTAAAATAAAAAACATCGATGGGAATATAGACATACCAGAGCCCATTTCTTTCAGTGAAGATCAAGGTAATATGAGAGGTTGGATTAGGATTAAAAAATATGGGCTTGTTAAATTCATTCAATAAATTGTTATGTACAATGCAAAGTTTTCAACGAAAATTTCCCTTGGTTGGGGATCAATGCATGGTTCATATGCGTGGACTAAAGATTGAAATCATTGAAGAGCTGATTAGTGAATTTACATGCATGAGTTATGAAGGTGTAAAGGTACTCATGGATAAAATTAAGGAATGTAACTAATGTAGACCTTTTTCAAAATAGGTGTCATAATAAAAACTCAAAAAATGGTTTTCCAAGGCTAAACCCACCAAGAAGGTGGTTATATATGTGTCTCCAGATTGTCAAGTACATCAATCTCTATGGTAATTTTAACCGTACATTATCTCACCATTTAATTTTGATAAATAATTTAAGGGGATAGAAAATTAGCCTCCCTATTTATTTTTTATGTCCCTAGAAATCATAATATTTACATTTTAAGAAAACCAAGAAAATGATATCCTACACCAGGGTCTAATATGCCTTCTTATCAAAAGGGGAAAGTTATGAGGGGGAGTGAGGTTCAGTTAATCACGAGTGAAAAGGATGGTAACTTAGAGGTAGATTTAGGCTAATCAAAGGAGGATAGGATGGGCATCCCCAAATAATATAACAATCTCAAGTCCGATTCCCACTTGGATAGTATCCAAATCATGTAGACCCAATTTGGCACCAAGAAAGGAAAATTTAAGGAAATAATCCCATTTATCATGGGGGAAAAATCTAAAATCCATCATTATCACCGACTCATAGATGGATGGAAAGGAGGAAAGTGTATCATAGGGGACCCCTTAAAAGACTATAAGAATAAATTGAGGGAATTTGATTAAAAATTACAATATGTGTGGAATTTTATGGCTAAGATAATGGAGAAATGGAACACTATGAAATTTGAGAGTGATAATTTTAGAATGTAAATAGATGGCCTTAGAACTGGAAAAGGGGTGAAAATGGTTGAAGGAGAGGAAGCTAAAACCCCCTTGGAGGAAAAATAAGTGTGGATTAAATTCATAAAATCCCTACTTAAGGACAACATTAACTCCAATGAGAATAAATATACTAATAATAATAAAATATACAAAAAGGATGCCACAATCTCAAATAAGAAAGGGCTAAAGGACTCAGTTGGAGGTTTGAGCAAGTGTACTAGGGGAAGAATGATGAAGGACTAGTTGAAAAATGACAAAGGAAAGTTGGAATGAGATAACCTACAAAACATTTTGACTCTATGGAGTCTTTTGATCAAATTTAATACTAATATTCATGTTTATATAGTTTACTTTTGTCTTTGTGAAAGGTTAGTGGAAGTCAGGCTATTATCTCTTTTTATTGTTATTTGGGCTGGATGTTTTTTATTTTATGTTAAACTTAGTGGTTATAGGATCCATATAAAGCTTGATTATTTACCTTATAAAATAAGAAAATAATTATATTATGTTAATATATATTATTGTCATAAAAAATAGATGTCTTCATTTTTAAATAATTTTTTCACTAATGAGTAGATCAAGTTAATATGATCAATATTGTTTACAAAAATTTAGTGGAAAAGTTTTATTTTAGGTCTCAAAACTTAGGTTCCTATTAAGAAAAAATTAAATCCCTTGTTTCTTCCTAATATTTTTATCACTAAGTAAAGCAAGTCAAAATAAGGAGTTTTGACTACAAATGACTACCCTAAAAAGTTCATGTGGATCTGGTAATTTGAAAATTTTCCTTAGTGTATAATTCCTTCTATTCCATTTACAATTCTATTCTTGACTAGTGTCATTTATATTATATATTTATAAGGGGATACTTTATGTCAAACATTTATATAATAAAATAAAGGTCCTTTAAACTCATTGACTCTTGACGTGCTCATTTATACTAAAGCATAAATGAGTTATGATATAAACTCATTGGTTCCCAATGGCATGAAATTAATTGATTAGACATTTGATTAAATGTTAAGAACTAATTTTTGCCTAACTAACACCATTTCTATGAATCAACCAATGAGGTATTTTTATGAGTTAAGTCATTTCCAAGCAATTGATTTTTTTATTTTTCATTGATACCAAGTAATAAAGTGTCTAATGTTATTTTAAGAATTCCTTAAAGCCTTGTGAAGCTAAAAATAACCATAATTCCTAAATTTGTTTTACCTAAATTCATGGAAGCATGTGCCAAAGATCTTATAGATGAAATTAAAAGGTTTCCATTTACAACAAAAAATATGATGACTTTTTCTCTCTATGTTAAAATCTCCAGTATAAATCTTTTCATGAAGTTGACATATATGTTTCTATAAAATCTTAAATCCATTTATAATATGTAATAATACCTTTATATATATATTATTATAAATAAAAAAATTCCATTTCATCTTTTTATTTTTTTATAGGCTACCTATGAAATAAAAACACTAGTCCTTTACTAAGAAAATTGACAAGCTACTACAAACTTATATTTTAATTTCCTTGAAAAGCACTATAGTTTTATTTATCCAAATCCATAATTATATTTGTAAATACCATTAATCAACATATACACCCATGCAAACATAGTTTCCCCCTAACATTATATATAAAATCCACTTTAACCTTCTCACAAGAATAGCCTATTAGATGACTAAAACTAGAAAATGAAATATAAATATCAAGGGTATGAACAATTGTCTTTAGTGAAAACTAGTTTTCCATAAATCTATGATTATATTTTGGGCCATCTCAATATGGATAATTTATGGGATAGGCTACAGGATAAAAATATAACTCCATTCAATCAAAGACTCATTGAGAGTGTGACCACATCACTAGTTTCCTAACTTAATTTTAGTGCACATATTTTATACTTACTTGTTTCAAATATTATAAACAAGAGACCAAACAATTGAAATTAGTTGATAGTGAAATAATTGTAAAGTTAGACCACCAATCTGTGAACAATGTCTTCAGACTTGTGAAAAAAGAATATTACATTGGAATGACCAAAGAAATTAGGGAAGATCATTTTTAATAAAACTAGGATTTTACAAAGTGGTGTTATCCCAATTTTGGTTGAAATAAAAGAAGAAATTACCATCCAAGGTGACCAAAAATTTCCATAGATCAAACTTTGATAATGCATTATTAGATATAATAACACTCTTAAATAGAGTGATGGGGTATGAAGAGACTATAGCATTACACATCTAGATGTGTTTATTCATAAATGTTTGTGATTAATCATAGTTTATATATTTGGCCTAGATCATCAATGATAATATTCATATATAATTGGTCAACTTGGAGTCCACTCAATGCTTTTATATGACTTATTATTATTATTTTATTGCATGAAAGCCATAAAAAATTGACTTATAATCACACCTAATAGATTTTACACAAACACTAAAATTTATTAATACTATTATTCTTATTTGGTGTTGTAATAAAGGACCAAACATTTTATGAGAGTGAATTATGCCTTCACTATGCTAATAGTAAGGACATTAGAGGGAAGTACTATAATGAATATCCCCCAAAAGAAACATCTCTAATATTAAAATATGGAGGTTATTTTATTCAATTTCTAATGGTGATGTATAACATAATTGGTGGTTTTATTTTCTTTCCATACAAATTTCCCCCATTTACCAATGATAAAATGGTTCTGATTGATGTCTGTTGGTAAGTTGGACAAGTCAAAATGAATTATAAATAGAATAAAGTAGCTATAATCCATTTTAAAATTAGTTTGATCTATTTTCTATGAAACAATTTATTTTATTCTCAAAATATAAAAACAAATTTGGTTAGCATTAGAATTTTCTTTATTCTAAGAAACCTGATTTTGATAGCAAAGGTTATATGGAGTCCAATTTATGGCTAGGAACAAGCTACAGTTATATCATGCACATGGAAGATTAATATGTATATTGTGAGAATTATTTTTAAATGAGGAGATGAGATTGGATGTGAATGAATTTAGTTAATCTAAATTCCTATAGAGTAGAATGGTTCGTTGAGGGCATTGTAAATGATGGCAATGATTTGATTAACATTAATTATTAAAAAATTCCAAGATATCCTTCTTCCATGAATAATTTGAGCTATCAAATAAGTATCTAAATTGGAGGAGTTAACCAAATATATCTTTAAAATATCCTAAGATTAGTTTATTAAAAAGGTATCTAGGCACAAAACAAGAGGAAGTTTAGAAAAATTAGAAGGATCTTATACAAAGATGCAAAAAAAAAATGACTTTCTCTAAATGTTCTCCTATAGCTACTATGTATATAAGATGCAGTCCAATACCAAATAATGGATGTGATAGATAATATCCAAAAAAAAATTAAGTGTTAAATAAGGCATGTGGTGATGATTTTATACTAAGAATAAATTATAAATTAAGAGGCCTCCACTTTTTGCAATGCAAGTAACTATTAATACTACTTTTGTAAATGTTGACTTTTTAGATTTAATAGATAATAACACTTCAACATTTTTTGCATCTAGAATACATACTATCTATATTATAATTACACATATTTCTTCTTCACCCATCATTCCATCCCATCATCTTGGATCACCTTCTCAAGTGCACATTTATGATCCACCTCTTATTCCGTATCATACAAATATGTACTCTCCAACTCCTCCACTTCATGCTCATTCTCATCCACTTGATCATCCTCCACCTCATACCCCTATTTCCCATATAAATTTTAGCATTAATTAATTCTTTGGAATTTTCCTAGTTTATACTCAACAATCAACTCCTCTTGTTTCTCCCACTAGTACCACCAATACACATATGTTTCTTTCCTCAATTCATACTCCCTCTCCTTGGCTCTAGAAATAGGTAAAAAAGAAAATGAAAGTTTCAAATGTTTTTTTTCCTTACATTAATGCCATTCCATATTTTTTTTAAATACTCTACTAAAAAATTCATAACCACTTTGAGGTAGATGATATATTCTTCCACAAGTAATTAATATCTTAAAGTTATAAAACTAATTGCAAATAAGAATGAGGAAGACTTGATTGAAACATATTATTGTATAACTTGAGTGGATATGAAGACATAAAATAATGAATACAATATCCATAATTTTCAATTATCAATTTCTAGTTTGATTCATAGGACCAAGTATCAGAAACAAACCAAGAAACAAGTTGAAGAACAAGTTCATACTCTATTTGCCAATTTCAAGTCCATTGATGAAATCAAGGAACCTAATGATGAAAATCCCCTCACCTCAATAAAAACGTCACCCTATAATGATAGTTTTGATGAATATATAGTTTTCAAAATTGATAAATATTAAAGATACGAAAGAATAACATAACATTAGATTGAATGAGTAATTCTAGATGGTCTAAAATTTACTGAAGATGATAAGAAAGCTATGTTTGATAGATTCAGAGAATAAATGTATCAAGTATAAAATTTATTTGTCAGAAAAATTAGAAAAATGGGGGATAAAATAATCTTATGTTTTCAATAAATTCCCATAGCTAGTGAGAAGTTACTAAGTTTTGAAAGAATTTTCTATAAAGTTAAAAAAAAATCTTCTCATATTTAGGAGAAAATTTTAGAACATAAATTGAATGAACTAAAAGAATATCTTGAGGATTATAATATTATCATCAAGGTATATGATGACATAAAATATGAGATAATATAATAAATATGGTATGTTCATGCTCAATTGATGCTATAAGAAGAAACTAAACTCATCACTCTCAATGATATGAAATAAAAAATTTAGAAGATGATCAAAGAAGAGTTATTTGAAAAATATGCTTTCAACTTGGAAGCTATGAATAAAATATATTATATTTATTTTTCACTTTTTAAGTGTAATAAAAATATGCTTGACTATATCAACCATAGCAAAAAAACAAAGGAGGTGGTGAGAACATGGTTGGTACATCTTAAAAACATAGTTGTACCCAAGCACATGTGAATTCATCAAGTTGTACAAATGTTTAAAGTATATAACTTGAATAATTATAAAATAAATTAGAAAAAATAGAAACAAACATCAACTATAAATTATCTTACATTTACAATTGACAATAATTCTCTCTCTCCTTCATAAATCTATCTAGGATCCTATTTTATTTTATCTTTTGTCATGAAATACTTGTGATTTTTACAAACAATTCGCATTGTTTTAGGTATAAAAATGAATTTGTGTATATGGTTTCAATTCATTATAGTTTTTACTTCTATAATGAAATGAAATTTAATATTAGAATCATTATTTGTTGTTGATATAAATTGTTTATAATATCTATTCTAGGATTAATTAATCATTAGTGTAATATGTTTTATCCATATATCTCCTTGAAAATAATATTATAATTTTTTTATTATTACCTTATCTTTACCTTGTCATTAATATTAATGTGAAATTTGCATTAATATAAAATGGTACATTAGGGATTTCAAGGATATAAATGTATTTTGACAATGGATATAAATATTTTTGAAATAAATATCTTGCATCTACTTGTTATTTTGTGTTTGATAAAATAACATATTGTTTTATATTTTATACAATAGTAACATATAAATCTTTATTTGACCAAATATTGTTAAAACTTATGCTTGGATATATATCATCTTGGATATTTAAAATATTAATTGATGAGACTTTTATTTGACACTTTTATGGAGTAGATCTCAATGGATCTGAATTTAAAATAATTTATTATGTGCAGATTACAAAGCATAGTGATAAATTTTAATTTTTTTAAACTGAGTGATGTGTTAATTAAATTGGTTCTTAAAAAAGAGGTCACTATAAATATGATAAAGATAATAGGAGATACTGAGATTTAAATAAAATACTATTTCCTTTGACAAAACTTAATGGATTTCTCACAGATGTGTTTATGTTTTATTTTTCAAATTGGTATATGGACATTGGCTAATTATAAAAACATAGAGAACATAATGATATCATTTCTTCAAGAAACAAAGTTGGCATGAATTAAATTTGAAATTATATATACCCAAAAAATATTATTTGATGTGGTATAAACCTCTTTTTATAGGGACCACAAACCAAAGTATAAAAATGTAGTAAACAAGAGTAAAACCCATGGGATAAAATACAAAAAACAAAAAATACCATTAGTAACTAACTAACAATGTATAATTTAAAACAAAAGGAAAGTAAATATAAAAAATATTCCAAGTGGGCAGATACCTGAGTAGGTACCTTCACATCTTCAATCTCCTTCTCTTATGTGACCTATTTGTTCTTTGTGATTTTATCCCTAGTTATATTTTTGGGCCTTTCTACATCTTGCTTAGGTAGGATCATTTTAGGTCTCTTTTGCATCTATTCCTTAGTCAAGGTCATTTTGGTGGGGGTTATTGGAGGGATATTAGGGGGTAAAGTCTCCACATTCATGATATGTTGACTTAAGGATGCCCCTTTAGACTTTGGTATTTGAGTGAAAGATTGGATCATTTTGGAAACCTCATTAATGGAATTCCAACCCTAGATTAATCCTACTAAATACATCCTTGCTTCATGATTGTTTTTAAACCTTTCCACCTGATCCTCATTAGTTTTGATCACATCTACTAGGGAGTATTTACTTTCCTTTAAAATTACCTCAAGGTTAATTCATCTATAAAGAGTGGTTTAGGATTGAGAATAGAGATTTTTAGGGGAGGATCCCTGAATAATATTATAGAATTAGAGATAGCATGAAAAATACTGGTTATCAGGTGGTGGCATCCTAAGGTAGGATTATTTAGAGAAGTCTTCCTCAATAAAGGAACCTCCTTACACCAAAAGGTCTCACTATTTTTTAATAGTAATATCATAAGGCCCTGGTGTAAGATGGGATTAGATTCATTGATTTGGTGCATGAGAGCAATGATCTTCAAGTATTTCAATAAGTAATAAGGAAGGCTAATTTTATAATCTTGAAAATGGTTTAGTAATAGAAAATTATGGGAAAAAATGAAGTTATACATACCTTAAAGAATAATATACTTCATTATTTAAAATTATACTTCAAGATATTGGCATGGAATGCTCGAGCAAGAAAACCCTTTTTCATCTATCTTAATGAACTCATTGGTTTAAAAAATCCTTTCTAAGAGTTTATATTTTTTTTATTGATCTTTGTATGCTTTTATTCCTTTAAATGACATCCATGTGGCTTACCCAATCAGATCCTTTATTTCCAATATTCTAACTCCTTTTACTTTCATAACACTCTTATTGCATGCTATAAAAAATTCTTTTGCCAAGTCGGCATCATGGTCATTTACCCTCAGCATAAATTATGTGAGGCCTCCTTTATGAATCTTCTTCCACACCTACTACATTATTATAACTTCCAATCTAGAAGTCATTTCAATATGTTCCATACCTCCACCCATCTCAATAGTATCTTGAGAGCCCAAGTGAAATCTCGTGAACCTTGGTAAGGCTTAGAGTTAATGGCTTGAAATAAACTTATAGTACATGATTCCTCCCAACCTTTTTAACTAACTCTCCTCAAGTTAGGATGATGGTGGGTAATTATTTTTTAAAGTCTTCACTTGATAATTGAATTTATCACATGTTTCATCCATGTCATCTTTCTATCCTGAGGTGATTTCATTTTGAATACCTGACATGACATTTCTAGAGATGTGACATCCAGTGTGCTAGGTAAATGAAATAGGGGCTAGGGATTTAGATACCCAATAACATTTTTAATTTATTCACCAAGATGATAAAAGGGTTTTTGAAACCCTATTATATTTTACAAACCACTTTGAGTTTATTTAGAACTTAGTAGGGGTCTATATGATAAATTCAATAGAATGCCAATTGACAACTCTTGTGAGAAAAAATATTCCTAATAATAAGTGTAATTAAATACTTAAAAAGACATTTAATATTTATTTCTATGAATATAATTAATTTATACATGAATAATGGTTGATTTTTATACACATAAAAAATGTCACAAATGTAAGGAAAATATTAAATATATTGCATTGATCAATGTGGTGTTTAAATTGATACATGACATGGTTATTATTTTAGAATCATAATTATTAATTTTAAATTATTTATACATATATGCATAAACTTTTATTTCCCAATTTGAGAATATGTACCTTTATATTTTTTTAAGATACAGGTAAATAAATAGGTTTAAAGGATCCAAAAACCTTTAAAATAAATAAATAAAAAAGAGGAACACCAATTAGGAAAAAAATAGAACTATATTCCCATTGGGAATCATATAAAAACCCAAAAAAAACAATCCTAAATACAACAATAAACCAATAATACTTTAAAAAAATAGAATAAGAATAAACTAGACTAGGCCTACCATCCCTCCAAGAAATCAAGGGAAAATTCTTTTGGCCTTGTTAGTCACTGTGATACTAGAAACATCAACATTGTTACTTACCTTGCTTATCATGTTATCTATTGTTATTTTAATTTGATCATAAATTATTAAATACTTTGGTGGATTATCAAAGGCCTCATTAGACTCAACCAATTTGTTTTTCTTTCTATTCTAATCCACCTCCTTGTGTTTCTCTCAAATTTTATTCTATTACTTTTACATCTCATATTTCTATTTGATTAATTATTTAAGATCAAGGTTTAGCATTTAATATATTTTTTTAAATGCTCACCACCCTTTATACTAACACCTACTCTAGTTTTAATAACCTCTCTAACATATTTAATTATCTTTCTAATCTCTTAAATATCCTTCATAATAAATTTTAGTCTCACCTCCATAGATTTCAACTTGTCCTTAAAATTATTACCAGACCCCTTTTACCCAACCATTTTCCATCATTTCTTAAACATTTTACTTCCATATTTATTTTAAATTATTAATAAATTAACAAATCTTGCTTTTAAATCTACAAAAATAACATTCTCCCCTAATATATGATTAGTTAAATATGGGGTCTCATTTCTGAGATCCAACTAGGATTCATCATCCAACTCATTTAATTTGGGATCATATTATTCATATGACACTATTAGTATCCTTTTGACCCTATTATATCCCTTAATATATTTTTTATATAATTTGTGATAAAATCTTCTTTGAATGCTCAAATTCCACCTTAGAGTCACCAACAACATCAATAGACCAAGTCTTCTCATTTTCATCAAGACCCACCTCCTCCTCCACCTCTAAAAATTTATTAATAACTATATTCACCTCATTAAATATCAAGAAAATGAGATCATGGTATATGATTACATCAAAAAATTCATTTTGATATGCCTTCACCATTCACTATAAATACCTTAATAGGAAAAAATGGAAATATAATAACTTAGTTGTTTATAAAGCAATTACTCATAAGGAAGTGGTGTAAATTCACTATCCTTTTCTTACCCTATAAATTCATGTACCTCATAAATTGTAGATAAACATCAAACTATGGATAAGGAATATTTTCCCTCAAAAGAACCTTTTTCACCTTCTTAGATATCTCCTCATATTTTTAAAAAGTTTTAATCAACTTAGATCTAAAAAAATTATCCTTAAAAGAAATTATTCCCTCATAATACATTCACATTACCACAAAAATTATTTACTCAAATTTTTTTATCCTAACACCTATCCTCCTTACAACCCTTCTTTTCTACATTCTTGTAAAATCTACTGATAGTTTTCGATCATGGTTGACAATGTGTTCCATGTACATAGTGAAGATTCATCTATATAATATATTCAAAATGGGGTTATTATTGGTGCCAACACATGATATGGGATGAAATATATTGGGATATCCTTCCATATTCTCATCTTTGTAAATGATTTTGGAGTCTTCAATCCATAACACTTTACATCACTAGAAAACTTCTAAATTAAGATTGAAACTAATGTAAAACTTCATGTGTGTAAAAATTAATGCCTTGAACATCCTAAATAGGCCATGATCCCCCACATGAATACAAATTATGGATAAATTTTCAAACTCAATGTGTCACTCATATGAAGTAATGCTTTCTCAGTAATTTAGTATTAAATTCTCAAATTTCAAGATAATTGTCATATCAAAGTCTAAGAAAATCAATTATGAGAAAAAATGGCTTATAGACCCAATTTATTAATAATTTATTATGGAATTTAATCCAATTATACCCATATTTTGAATAGGTTAAACTCCATACCCAAATTACCCATGTAATTTACATACCCATTTCCTTATTTATACTCATGCTTGATTTGAATTTATTGGAAATTATATATATATATATATATATATATATATATATATATATATATTTGTATATATATATATATGTATATATATATATATATATATATATGTATGTATATATATATATACATATATATATATATATACATATATATATGTATATATATATATATATGTATGTATATATATATGTATATATATATATATATGTATATATATATATATATATACATAGTTTTATAAGAGATATCATGGTCATATTATTTCCTCTTTCCACTTGTTAAGAAGGAGTTTCAAGCCCATGATGAAGCTTTTTTTTGAAGGGAGAATAATTGAGGAGTTTCAATGCCACATGTGAGGAACGTGCTCAATTTAGGATGAACATATGTTAAAATTATTTTATTTATCTCTCTTCCACATAATTTCCATGCAATTTAACTAATATTCACATTTTGACACTTGTCCTTGAGACTCTTCATCTTCATTCTTCTCTCTTTCTTCCCAAGTTCTATAAATGTGAGCCATTTTGACAATTATAAGGGAGACCACACCTAGTATGGTGAAGCCCTACTAGTTAGATATTATACTTGTCCTTTGAAATAATATATGCAATCTTATCTTAATCCTAAAACTATCTTCTCTAGGTTTATGAAGAGATGTATAGTGAGAAGTCAAGAGATTGACATCAATCCTTGCTTCTTCTCAATCTTTCCATGTCTAATGAAAGTTTTTTCATTCTATCAGGTCACATGAAGTGTTGATTAAGTCTATGAGTTATTTTTAAGTGTAAAAGTATCATTAGTGTCTAAAATTGAACTTTGGTTCACTCACCTTGAGAAATATTTCATGAATTCCACCTTCATGTTTGGAATGATAGTGTTAGTGTGCCCTTAATAGGTAGAAGATAGTTTTTGAGTCTTGAATCTTAGTATACTGGTATGATAATCTTGTGGAGATATTTATGGTTTATCACCTCTTTAGTATAGTTTCTATTTCATGTAAAAATTCTAACCCTTTTCCATGAACAAGCATTAGATTAGGTGATAGGTACCTTAAGGAAAAATATAGGGAGCTATCCCTTTAAATCCTAGATATTCATATCTCTTATAAGTTCCCTACAGCTTGAGAGATGATTCATTGTTTCATCAAATTGTAGGAGCTGAATAGAGTGTCCTAGGATACATAATTTGATGCCAATAGGTCCTAGGTGGGGTATGATGTCCCACTTCAAGCCACCTCATTTTTAATCCATGTCACTTGATGAATCACCTTCCATGTCATCATGAATAATTATAGTGGGTCCCATGAAGAATAGTGATAGTGAATAGTACTTTTAAAATGTACTTTCAAATAGTAATATATAAATAGGGGATTAGCAAATGGTTTAGGTTTAGAGGGGTTTATTAAGGATTAAAAAGGTTTTATGTGGTATTTTGGGGGGTCTTGAGGCATTCATACATCTATAACTACATGTGTGTAGTTTTCTAGTGTCTACATTTTTCCCCTTTTTGTTATGTGGCTTTGAATTAATAAGCTAAAAAATAAAAATGGATTTCTTGGTTGGAGATCAAGATTCTCTAATTACGAGAGGAGGTGTTCCCCCTAAAATTGAGATTTGATGAGGGAAAGTACAATAAGGTATGGGTTTGATAAGTATGGGTGGTAAGGTAATAGAGTAATGCAAAAAGGGTTGGGCATTTGAAATGAAAACATGTGCACAAAAAATGATTAAGTGTGATAGACAAGATCACATGAAAACAAATTTTTCCAATGCTAGAAAAATAATGGTCAAATTATAAGAGACAAGTGACCAATGTAACACATGACCACTACTATGGTTAGGTACACTTGTTATCATCTTATATAAGTACAATGTTTTGATAGGTATCCAAATTTAGAAGTGCTCCCTTGAAAACATAAATGGTCTAGTAATAAAAATGGGTGGTTCAAGTTCAAATTTTCAACATCGCCAAAATGGTTAGTATGTTCAAAAGGACCAAAGCAAATATGTCACAAAATATGTGAATAGATTGGGTCAAAAATTGCCAATGTCGAAGTGGATGTGACCAAATGTTTGGGTGGTTGGTTGAAGTTCGTGAGCAAGGATTTTTGGTAGGGGTGGATAATATGACTCCATATTCACTATGAAAGTGGACACTACCTACATAGTTTCATGGATATGATATCTTATAAAACTTTAGGCCAAATGTAGTTATACCATGGTGCTCAAAATGGTTTCCCTAATTTGAGGTACCATATAGTTTGGTTTGGGTTTTCATGAAGGTAATTGTGAGGTTTTATGGTGTATATTGGTGAATAGTCACCAAAATTATCCCACATGTAGTAGGAAAAATAAAATAAAGATGTAATAATGCTGAAATTTTTGCCACCATAAAAATGGGAAAAATAGACTTTACCAAGATTTGGAAAATCTAGTACTACTCAAATTGTCATGGTGATCTAATAGGTTCTTTCATCACCATGCCAATAAGCTGAAATTATTCACACTCTAAAATAATGGCATTAAAAATCTATGGAGGGGGATTATTCAACAATTTGGGGAAGCAAAATAGTAGAGTGGGTAAATGATAAGTGGTGAATATTTTAACCCTTGACCCTTGAACTAGTGGAGCCCTAAAATAAGTAAGCATTGATTTTTGAGGGAATTAAAAGAAAGAATCTAAGGGGTTTTAGAGTATATAGTGAGGAAAATAATAATATTATTATTAATTAAATGAGGGAACAAGCTAAAATAGGAAGGAAAATAATTGGTATAAATCAAAAATCGAGAGGGAAAATAAAAGAAGAATGTATGAAGATATATTATGGAGTTGAAAATGAAGGTGGGATAAATAGGTCTAAAATAGACCAAGGAGAAAATAGTTTGGTGGAAAAGGTGACTCCTATAAAAGGTTATTATGTGTAATGCAACTAAAGAGTATGGCTATCGCAGTGGATAGGAAGATGTAGGCTACGTAGGGAGAATCAAGGGAAATTATTGGTTAGGAGGTAGGTCATTTGAGAGGGTATAAATAACATCCACATGTGAATACTCAAAATATTCCATTTGAATGTGGTTTTATTTTTGATTCTAACATCTCCAAAGGTTAGAGTGAAAAGGGTTCAAAATTGTCAAGACTAGAGGAAATGGGGAAGGAATCTACATCATGATAGCTGGTGGTGCTCATGCTCACTTATTGGTTGTATGAGATTTTGGGCATGGTCAATTTTGATATAGAGTTATAAGATCAGTATATATCTTATATTAAACCAAAATTAAATGGAATACAATTATGGCCATAAAATGCTATATGTTGTGATTATATAATATCAAAATGGGTAGAGGGTTTAAAAGAGAAAAAGGTGATAGGTAGGGTGAAGGAAGTAGCTATATAGGGACTAAAAAGAGGATATAGGCTCAACATACAAAGGTATTAAAGTAAGAAAGGGATACACTTGAATTAATGAGCCTAACTATATGTTTTTCATTCAATTTTTGATGGAGGACATGAGGAAGCAATCAAGGAGATGTACACAAAATTGGTACAACTGGTGACTACACTCTAGTGAGTGAGAAGCTGGAGTGCTAATGGGAGGAAATAAAGGAGATATAATAAGGGATGAGATGTTGGTAGACTAGGATATAGATGAAGAGATAGATAGAGAAAATAATGAGGTTATAGATAAATATGAATTTGGAGAAGGATGGAAGGAGCCAATCATGGTCATAAATGAAGAAGAAACTAAGGTCAAGAATGAAATGGAATGTCATCAAGGGAAATGAAAAAAATGAAATGAAATAGAGAAAGAAAATAAAAGTAAAAGGTATAAGTTGGGTGTTGAGGGATGTACTAAAGAATGAGAAATTAGAGAATTGAAAAGGAAGGGGAGAGAAGTGTAAAATTCATGAAGGGTAAGGTGAGGATGATAAATATGGGAGGCCATGAAAGGTTTTAAAATAAGTCTTAAAAATATGAAGAAGAAAATAGTTTGGTGATGAAAATGAAAAATAAGGAAACACATGGAACAAAAGGAAATAATATAACAAAGGAGTGAGATGAGGACACAAAGAGGATGATAAGAGAGTGAAGAAATAGGTGGTATCTTAACCAAGTAATCATGGATGATGATAAGTAAGGAGAAGAACAACAAAGTGAATTATATGGTGGTGTTTGAGATGATAATGGGATGAAAAATGGGAAAGGGGTTAGGAAAAATGAGTGGTAGTAAAGGATGGGTGGACAAGAAGGTCAAGAGATAAGTTAGGTATCAATCAGCTCATTTGAAGAGATTGACAAGATGAGTGGGTGATTAGAAGAGATTAACAAGCTAAAAAGTGGTGAGGTGGTAAAGAAATAATGAAAGGTTTTCAAATGAAAATAAGGGATGAAGATCAAGGATGATAAGAAGAAAAAGGAAGAATGGAAGTAGGGATATAAAGCATGGATACTCACACAGATGAAAAATACAAGTGAGTACTGAGATGGAAAGAGGAAAAGGGGAATGTGAAAGTAAACAAGTCAAGAACTAATAAGAAGAAAAGGGAAATTATGGAAGACTTGTCAAAGGATAAATACCTAGGTAAAAATTAGTTGTGAAGGAAAAAAAGAAGACAAAAATGATGAAAGGATGAAAATAAATCAAACAAGAATAATGGAAAATGGGAAAGGTGGGAAGAGTGGAAAAATGACAGAGAATGGTGGTACACGTAAATAAAAAGTGCAGCAATAGAAGAAAAAGAAAGCTTGCAAGATGCATAGTATGATGCGGAATTAGTAAGGAAAAGAGAATGATAAAGAGGGTATGATAAATAGCCAAGGGAAAGGATAAATATTGAGGATGTAGAAATAATACAAATAAGATAGATGGAAAGGGTGGTAAGAAGCATAGAGAGGGACCAATAACATGACAAGTGGTGGGGAAAGAAGAAATGAGGCATGCTAAGGAAAGGGGATTAGGAGGCCAATAAAGTGGATTAGATGGCGGTTTGAGGGGAGATAAGAGAGGTAGATGAGGAAGGATATCAATCCTTATGTTAAAAGAGATTGACAAGATAAAAAAGTGGTCAAAAGAGATTGAAAATTTGAAGGGAGGGAGATGATAAAGATATGGGTAGAGAATCAGAGGAAGAGATATTAGGTTAGAAGTGAAACATAAAGGGATGTAATAAAGATGACCTTAGTAATTCAGCACTACCTACATAGTCCAAAAATAGCTTAGGTTAATGTAGTTCTCCTAGTACTGGGGTGGAAGCTAAGAAGAAGTATTAGATGGTGTTAAAACATAAGGATGCTTAAGAAAAAAATTCAAATCTTCCTTGATGTAGGACACCCTAAGAAAGAGAATTTTGTTAATGATGGGAAGGGTGAGAATAGAAAGGGGATAGAAATAGGTTTTTAGTGGCTGAGTTTCCCTTAGAAGTGAATCAACACCTACATAGTCCATGGACATCAGGCTAATGTAGTTCAACAAGAGGGATGTTAATGTTGTGATTTTTCTCATGGTTGGGGTTATGATGGATGATATTGGTAGCACACAAGCAGGTTAGATGACCATACTAGATGTGAGAAAGACATGAAAAATCACAAGGTGTAGGTCCAATATTATATATGACTCAATGATGATGGAATAAGAAATGAGGTATAATGCATGTTTGTTGGCAAGGAAAAAACAAACAAAACCTGAAGTAGGATTGATTTAAGGAACATACACCTTTCGAATCCTTTGCATTAGCATGTGTTGATTGATAAAATAAGTTTCATAATCACAATGTGTCAAGCAAGCTCTAAATCCCTTGACTTACAGATATTATACAAGGAAGATGGGTGATAGATGGTGTGAAGGGTACTAGGTGATACATATGTTAAACTTATGTGGGCTAGGTTTTCCATTCTATTGGTAACCTAAGAATAGTAATAGATGATTCCATGTCATATGCTAGATGTAAACTGATCAATGTGGGAAGTTTACATGTGAAAGTTAATTTTGGCTTCCACTTTATTATGTTGTTTGAGAGCTAATTTTGGCTTTCAATATTATTTAGAATTTTCTTTGATTATGATAGTGAGTCTTTTGCTTTATGTATGGGAGGTTGATCGATGTAGTAAGCTTCCAAAAAAATTCTCTACTTTTTGACAAAGTAAACTTAGCCATCCTTTAAGGGAGTGGTCTACATTTATTGTCTTTGTTTAGTGTTCTTGATAACTATCCTTCAAGGGAGAAGTCTACCTTTAGTTCAAGAAATTTTTATTTTTATTGTGTTTTGGGTAGTTGTCCTTCAAGGGGGAAGTATACTGTGCTAGAGACATTGACCAGAGTAGTATTGTGGTATTAAAATTATTTTTTGATGTGATGTTTTTAGAAATGGACAAGTCTAATTAGGCTCAGAGTTTTTCCACTATGAGGGTAAAACTTTGACAAAAGGATGTTAATTATATGTGAAGAGGTTTGGTTTTGAGAGACAATGACCATGGGATTCCATCTTGTTAGAGATGAAAAGTATCCTTGAGAACCATGCCATGGGTAGAGCCATGGTACCCATATTTAGGATTAGGTTATGAATATTATAGTTAATCACATGGTTCTATGTTGTAATAAATTATCTTCAGAAGGAGAGGAGGAACATGTATGAATGTGAAAATCTCATTAATCAAAGGATGAGCTTAAGTTAGACAAAAAATGATCTTGATCCTTCTTTAATAGAAGAATGGATTCAAATGAAAAATATTGAGAGGCTCAGGTCCTAATTTGCCATCAAATAAGGACAAATGATAGGATCCTAATCCATACTTATGGGTTATGATATAGGGTCTAAGTCAATTGAAATAAAGCTTTCCTCATTTAATTTTCTCCATGTTGGTCACATATTGGTTTTCCTTTAGGATGAGGTCTCCAATATTGAAGTCCTAAGGTTTGAGGTAAGGTTGGTTAGGTTTGATGGAGAAGGGTAATCTCCAATGGTTTTATGGGAGAATTTAAATCCCAAATAGGTTAGGTGGTGTCTAAATGGGTTTCTACAATTTGATATACCACTTGTTTCAAGTTGGGTTGATGGATAGGTTTGGTTGATAGGTTGAGGAAAATAAGCCAAGGGTTGGTTTAGTTAATGGTTAAGGTATGGTTGAGGTTAATAAATGGTTAAAACCTTATGGAAGGAAAGTTCATCCATTTTACTCTTTGCATGGGTGGGAAAGAGATCCCAAAGTCAATGTGTTTATGGTTGGGTTCAATTAGAATGTTGAGGGTTTGAAGGGTATGTCCATGGAATGGACACTTTAGCCTTTCCCTTATCCTTTTATTATACCTGAGAGTGGGTAAACCTATGGATGGTGTTGATAAAAGGAAGTGTTGATTTAGCTTACAACTTCAGTTCCTCCTCACTCTTAGGTGAGAATGGGGGAATAGGAAAGTGTTGGGTAGGTTTGGTTGATGGTTGGGTTGGTAATGGGATCAAAGGAGGTTCATTCGATAACATATTATCCTTATCATAAATCTTGTGGATAATTTTTTTAAGAGCCGTATAGTGCTTCGTATCATGGCCAAGTATCTTATGGTAAGATCACACATGGTGGTCATTGTATCATGACATTTTTGGGTTGAATGGTCTAAAGTTTTGATAGGGTCAAAAAGTTTGATAGGTGGTAAGGTTAAGGAAGTTATTTGAAACAACCTTTGTAAAATGTTTGAATAGGATTCATGAAAAGGTGTTGGAGGTGATAGGTTTCTATTTTTGAGAGCCTTCTTCAAGTTAGTTTTTACTATAGAAGTTATCGGTGGTGGGCTAGTTTATGTTTATCGATTAGGTTGGGATGGCTTGGTTAAGGGAGGTTTATTTGATAATATATTATCCTCATATAAGCTATGTATGAGTGTTTTGAGATATTTTAAATTCTTTGTGTCATGTCTAGGTGTCTTATGGTATACACAAATGAAGATGGTATTACTCCATTTTGGTTGAGGATGTGAAGGGTCAAAATTTTTGATAGGTTGAAATGTTTTTTAGGTGGTAAGGTTAAGGAGGAGGTTTGAAATAACCTTTGTAAAATGGTTGAATATGTTTCAAGTAAAGGTGTTGGGGGTGATATATTTTTTGGATTTAGAGTGGGAGCCTTCGTAGGAGTAGGCTTCACCTTGGAGGTTGTTGGTTGTGGAATGGTTTTTGTAGATTGGTTAGGTTGGGTTTGCTTGGATGGTTTTCATGTAGAAGATTTAAGAGAAGGTGAGGGGGCATGGGTCTATTTTGACATGGTTTAAGATATTCCATCCTTTTAATAGGTTTATTCAAAGGTTTTTTGATTGAATTGATGGAGTTAGGTCCAATTTAAAATATTGGTGAGATATGATAGGAATACAAAGTATTCCTAGATTCTTGATGGGTTTGGTCAAAGAGGTGTAAGAATATTTAATAATTTTAGATGGAAGTGGGTTGGAGATGAATTATCTAAGGATGGGGTTGAGTTTGTGATAGGTTTGAGGGTGGATTCAAGTGAAGCTAAGGTTTCTTGTTTGTTTTGATAAGAAGAGCCAAGATAATGCCAGAAATTGTCTCTATAAAGATTGGGTTGAGAAGTGAACTCTAGCCTTTATACTAGCGTAGAAAAGGGCTTGTAGATAAGTTTGGTGCATTGATAATTTATTTCAAAGCTTAAAAATTTAGGTGGAGAAGAGGGAATGGTTTCTCCATCTATGTTTTTAATGGAAGGTTCAAAATTTAGAGAAGATGTTTCTTCCATAGATGGAGTGGACAAGGTGACCTCTTCTAAAGGAATGATTTCCAAAGGAAGAGCAGGTGAGTCTATGGTGGGGGAGATAGGTTTAATGGTGTCAAGTGAAGGGAAGTAAGTGGTTTCTTCCTTTTTTTGGTCATCCAAAGGAATGAGTAGTGATTCCCCCACTTTAATGAGTGGGTTGGAAGAATTAGTAATAGGTTTATCAATAAAAACATTTATTGTGTGGACCTCATAAGTGTGAGATGATTCTGGTTGGATTTGATTCACTAAAAGGGGAAGTGGAAGAGATTGTTTGGTTTCCTTAATTATGGTTTGTAAGGAAAATTTTAAAGGTTTTACCTGGTCAACAAGTGGATTGGTTAAGGTTGGTGTTATTATAGTTTCTTTAGTTGTAGGTTTACTAAGGGCCAAAAGAGGGTGTGTAAATGTCTCAGTTATCACATTAGGGTGTGAAACTATTTGTAAGTTATTTGGTTGGCATGAATAGGCTAGTTGGTTTAATAGGGTAACATGTTGGTTGGATTGATAAGTTGGTTGATTAGTTAAGGGTGATGAAATTGATTGGGTTAACAATGTAGGTTGTGGTTGATATGATGGTTGGGGGAAATAACCTAAGCTTTGACAAGGTTAGGGTGATTAAGATGATATATGTTGATAGGTTGTTAGTTGAGCATGATAATAATTACATGGATGATGATAGTCCATTGGCTATTTTTAATTGAGGTTTGATTGATCATGGATACTAGAAATAGATGGCCTAAGTTCTTACTCTAATCTAGTTATCTGGTATGTTATCACTGCAACAAACTCATGTGGTAGTTTGGGTGAAGGTTGATAGTTTTTGGGTTGGTTAGAGTTGGAGTTTAAAGGGTTATAGGTAAGGTTATGTCGATTATATATATGGTTTGGTTGGTTATAGACAAGGTTGGGTTCATTGTAGACATGATTAGGTTGGTTGTACAAAAGTTTCGGTTGATTGTTGGTATGGAAGGAAGCATAAGGGGCTTGTGATGCAAGGTACCTCTTTAAGGAAAAATGATTCATTTACAAGATCCTAGAAAAGTTAGGATATCTAGGAGATAAAAAAAGAAAGATATCCATTGAACAAGGTAGTGGATATGAGGTACTATAAAAAAGGTTCTTGGTTGGTATAATTATTCAGTTTGTAGTTTGGTAAAGACTATGTGAAGAATGGAGAGAAATGAAGCTCACACCTCAAACAAGAAGTAATCAAAATAAAATATTAAAGGCAATAATAAAATACACTAAGATACATTAAATCATAGATTTTTAATTCTCTCTTTTAGCTTATGCCTTATAAAGTGTGAAGAAGAATTTAGTTTATAGAACAGGTCCTAAACAAGGTAATCTATGTTTGGTTTTGGGTTGTGTTTAGGTGTTCAAGAAGAATTATATATTGGATTTCAGTACATGGCTTGGTACTTAGGTATTTCTACCCTCACTTCATGATCCCATAGCCAGTTTGGGCACTTAGCGATTATATATACTAATTTCCAAGGCCTATGCTTAGCTAGAGATCTAAGTTGGGTATCCCCTTGGTGATCAAATACAAGTATGATAACTAGGAGGGGGTAAGGTGTTTTTTTAGGTGGTGAAATCCTAGTCAAGACTTATATTAAGAATTTTTAATGTTTATTTGTGCAATTTTTTTGGTTTGTGTAACATTTTTGATGTTATGGTTACTGTGTTTTATTAATTAAACTATGTGAGCTAACCAACACAAGAAAACAATTGATGCAATTAATTTTAACCAAAAGGAAATTCTTTGATTTCTTTTTAATGAAAACAATAACTAAAATTTTCCTAAATGCAATATGAAAATTCAATCCTAATCCTAACTACACCTTTTTCTACACTTGAGATATTCATCAATTTCTAATACAAATCATTGTTGTAACTACCTTCACAAATAATGATGAGGACTTATAAAAACCTAGAATAAAATCCTTGATTTCTTGGTTGTAAATACTCCTTACATGAGCTAAAAGAGGAATATTCATTTGAGGAGCCAAACAAACCCTTTGTATTTTATATAACTTCTTAGAGATGCCCTTTGACCAATCATTAGCATAGCTAAAAGTTACCTACATAGTTTCCCTTCCTCTTATGCACACCATTGAATGACCTAATCTTGTAATTATTTCTTAGGGATATTTCAAATCTATGGATATTTGAGTAATATTCCTTGGAGTGGCCCACCTAGATATTGCAAACCTATAATATCCTTCCATGGAGGAGCTTTTACAATTTCTCCCTTTTACTTTTTCAAAAATTCAAGAATTCAATCCTTCAAGGACCTTTTTCACCTTGCCCACTATAAGGCAAGTGAGGCAATCTTCAAAAAATGCTCATATCTTAAAAAACCATGAGGACTTACCATGTGTCCAACTCTTAGATCATCAAGAAATTCTTCACCTTCATACCATCATTCTTGATATGGGGAAGGGTCCAAGATCCTTTCAATCCCAATGGTTATGCCATTTGTCACCCTCATGAAATTTTCAAGATCTAATAAATATTCATAGGCAATTTCATGTCATTAGGTCATCTAGTCCCAATGAAGTACAAGTCATAATTCTTGCAATGAGATGCTCGATTTATAACTTTATAACACATAGTTGTGCCACCTATCTTTCTTAAATTTTCCCATGGGATCTCTAGATTTTCAAAACCATCCCTACTCTATTAGATCATCCCACTCTAAATAAATTCATGCCATTAGATCTACCCCATTTAAATTTAAATGACTACTTCATGGGATCTAAAATTGATGTTCACGTGATCATCCTAGACATTTTAATCCCAATGACTACTTGCAATAGATTTAAGTTGATGTATGTGTTTCCATCAAAAATGTTCATGAGACTACCACCTATAATTTGGAAATTTTCTCTCAAGGAGTTTATTCTATTGTAATTTTGTCCAAGCCTTTGTCTTTAGCCTCCCTATTTAATTTGGAATTATTGTCCCATAAAAATGTGTCCAATTAATTATCTTGAATTAATTTAACCTCTTCACTTTTACCAAAAGAATTTGGCACTTACCTCCATTACATTTGTCAGGATAATTATTTTAGATAATTTTTCTAAAACAATTTCCCCATAAAAATTGGCCTTAGTATTCTCTTGAAGAAATGTAATTCCTTTGGACTCTTTACTCAGGAAATTTTTTTGAAGGAAATAGACCTCTAACCCACAAAAAATTTGTCAAAAATACCCTTCATCAATTCAACATACCCTTAAAAATCTTGAAAATCACCTTTTAAAAGTTTACCATACAGAAATGCCCTTCAACCTTTGGGAATGGCCCTTAGATCTCCTGAAAGTGCCTTTTAGACTTTTTTAAAGTGTCCTTTAGATCCTTTGAAAATGCCCCTCAAGAGTTTTTAAAGTGTCCTTTTCCATCTAGACTTATCCTTCAGACATTTGGAATTGTCCTTTGAACTCTTGAAAGTGCCTTTCAGGAGTTTCTAAAAGTGTCCTCCAAATCCTCTGAAAGTGCCCCTTGGGAGTTTTGAAAGTGTCCATTGCCATTTAGAATTATCCTTTAGACATTTATAATGGTCCTTTGAACTCTTGAAAGTTCCTTTTGATATTTGTGCAAGTCTCAAAATATAGGATTATCCTTTAGACATTTTGTAGACACCCTTCAAGAATTTTTCAAGGTCCAAATGCCTAAAGGAAATAATCCTTGGGACATTTTACAAAGGAAAATTGGCCCTTTGAAAATTCCCTTCAAGATTTTTTCAAATGAAAAATGCTCAGAAGAAATGATCTTTTAAAACTTTTACAAAGGAAAAATGACCCTTTGATATTTATGGAAAGTACCTTTAGCTGAAACAAATGATCTTACAATCCCTTCAGGATTTTTGTGTGGGTAAAATGCCCAAAGGGAAATTACCCTTTAGAATTTTTTCCACAAATAAAAAATATAAAACAAATGACCCAAAACCAATGAAATAACCCTTCAAAACATTTGTAAAACACTTATTTTAAAAGTGATAAGAGATTGAATTCATTTGAAACTTTTGTAATGGATAAAATGTTTAATGAAAATAAGTCTTCAAAATTTTTATCTCAGATAAAAAATCTGAAGACCTATTTCTATCAGATGTTATGTTCATGTAAAAGGCCCAAAAAATCTAAGGGAAAGAACACCTTCCCTAAGCAAAGAGAAGACAAAGAACTTAGCAAAATATGTACATTAACTTAAACTTCTAAAGTAATACATATAAATATAAATTTGTCTAAGGACATAAAATTTGACAAAAACAAGATCCCAATTACTCCAATGCAATTTTGGGCACTAACACAAGTTCTTGATTAGGGATGCATACCCACTTTGGGTTTGTAAAGAGCCATAGAACATAAGACCAAGTGTCAATTGATTAGGATATGGAGTCAAGACTAAGTAATTTATCAACAAACATGAAGGCTTAATAAAACATGATAGAATAACAAAAATAGATCAAGAAGATCTAAAAATTAACACATGATAAAAACAATAAAGGAAACTATACAAAAAAGGCCCAATGTAGAGGGACAATAAATCAAGGAAAGGACAAAGCAACAAAACACTACACAATATGGTACATTTTCTTCACTCAGTCAAGGAAGTAATTTAGATGATTTCCATTGATTGGTAGTTTTAGCATCTCACCATCAAGGTCTCTCATAAATAAGGTATGTTCCCCAATCCAATAGTCAATGGAATATGGACCCATCCATGAGGCATCAAAATTTCCATGCTTATCTTTCTCCTTATGCCTATTGTCCTAAAGTATAACCAGATCACCTAATTTGAAATTTCTTGGAGTGACCTTTCTAAAAAAAAATCTCTTTAGCTTCTCCTTAAATTTGAGGTGTCTCTTGTGAGTTTCTCTTCAAATTTCATTAGGCTCAATAATCTGGTGAACCTTGCTCTCATAGTGGTTGATTTCATCATCATATTATAATTATTGCATGAGGTGATAGGTTGGAAACTACAAATTCATAAGCAAAACTTCTTTAGCTCCATAAAAAATATCAAAAGGGCTTCTACCTATAAATATTTTAGGCATAATCCTATCAGCCCATAAGGCAAACTTTATCTATTCACCCCCACCTCTTCTTATTTTCTTCCAAAGTTTGTTGAATAATCTTTGGCAAGTTCTTATTAATTGATTTTATTTTCATCTTCCCTTGAGGATTGTAGTTGGAAGCATAAGCTAGTTAAATCCCATAGTATTTTCATAATTCCACCAATAATTTGGCTTCGAAGCTCATGGCATCATCATAAATTATCTTAAAAGGCACACCAAATCTATAAATAATTTGATTAAAAAAATCCATGACTACCTAGTGTGTCACTTTCTTTTTACGGATTACTTTGACCCATTCGGTGAAGTAATTAGTTGTAAATAATATCCATCTATGCCCAAATCTTGATGAATCAATGATTTATCTAATTAAATCCATTCCCCATTGTCTAATTTGGCCCTCAATCATCATAGGATGCAAGGGAAGATAACCTAAAGCTTCCATCCTCCCAGAAAAGCATTGGAATTTATCACACATTATAGCTATCTAAGAAACATACTTAAATAATGATGACCACCAATAACTAGCTCTCAAAATTTTATGAGCTATAATTTTAGGTGAAAAATTGCCACCACATACTCCACTATGAAAATATTTAAATAAATAAATTATTCTATTATTCTAGCACACATCTTAGGAGAACCCCATCTGGATTCTTCCATGGAAGTCCATTTTCAGTCAAGAGGTATTTTTGGGAGACTAGTTTGAGATTTCTCCTTTGATTATTATCCAAGTTAGGGGGACAATTCAGATTTTGCAACCAGTAAAAAATATATTAATACCATGGAGACACATTAAATTTACTCAAGGAATCATCAACATTAAAAATAAGAGTTTTTACCTCAACAATATGCAAATTGGTCTTATCCATAAGATTAGTTAGACCCATCGCTCTTACCAACTTAGTGGTCTAGACATCCATTTCTTACTCTTGTAACTTGTTGACCCACCTATACCTCTTACCATATACTTCAACTAGAGTTAAAATTCCCTTCACCATGGTGTGCAGGATGTAAGTAATAATCTTTGAACTTAGAATATATGGCCTAAATGTTTTAACAACTTTCACAAAAGTGGAAGCATGTTTCTCCATAATAGTGTATTTTAGTTTAGGACCTTGCATATATTTTCTAAAGAAAGATATAGGATAGTCATGACTATCTTCATTCTTCTACAATAGGACAATAACAATATTATTAAATTATGTAAAAGAGAATACCTGGAATGACCTTATGTAATCAAGACTAGACAAGACAAGAGAAAACTTCAAAGCTCCCTTGATGTCACTGAATGCTTGTATGACCTTCTCCTCCCACTTGATAGTTTGGTTCTTATTTAGCATAGAATTAATAGGCAGAGTAATCTCTAAAAAATTAAACACAAACCACCTTACAATGTTAATTTTTCTAAAGAAAGAATGAATTCTTTTCTTGGATTGTGGGATAAGCACTTTGTCGATGGTTTTGACCCTTTTAGGATCAATCGTGACACCCCCTTTGGACAATATATGTCCCAATAACTTATCCTTTTTTATTCTAAATTGGAAATTCCTAGGATTAAGTGAAATTCTAAACTCCCTATACTTGATCATCACCCTTTCCAGATGCTCAAAATGTTCCTTTCTTATTTTGGAGTACATAGTGATATCATCCTAATACACAAAAATAAACTAATTAATTATCCTTACAGAGGCAACATCCATATCTACCTAGAACATTTTTCCATTATTCATCAACATAAAAGGAATTCTCATATATGCATAAGTGCCTTATGGTGTGGTGAATGCAGTCTTGAACCTCTCAAATTCCTTAACCATAACTTAGTTGTAACCTAAGAAACCATCCAATGTGGAAAACATTTATAATTTTATGATGCTTTGCAATAGGTTTTACATATTAGGAAAGGGATAATTATCTTTCAAAGAATATTTATTTAGATTATTAAAATCCACACACAAGTGGATATCACCATTATTCTTTTGTATGGGGACTAGATTTGTAACCCATGATGAATATCTAAAGGGATGAATGATACCACTATCCCTTAGTTTCTTTAACTCCTCCCACATCTTGGTGGCCAAAATGGGGTTAATGGGCCTCTATTTCTTCTTTAAAGGTTTTCTATTAGGCTACAATAATATGATGTGCTAGAACAAGTCTTCCCTATACATTTTTAGATCAGAATAAGACCACGCTAAGCAATCTTGGTACTTATTTAGCGAATGCATGTAAGATTTATTCTCATGTACACTTAAGTGAGTACCCAACAAAACCTTCTTTGGATTCTCATGAGAACCCAAATTTCACTCAATTACATATTTTTAAATGAATGAGTCTCTTGACTTGATTTTATCAACTCCATCAAAATATGCTTCTAAATTGACTAGTCCTCTTGGGATAGTGTTTTTATTTAATTGAATGATATCTTTCCCAAACATGGTCCTTCCCATCACAAAATTGAACCATATATTCCAAGTTTATGAGTTTATCATGGAAATAAACCTCATAGTTTAGAAACCTCTTAATTTATTCATCATCATCAAACACCTACCAATGATGAACATTGTCTAGGATTGAAGGCCTGAAAAACACCTCCACTTGATATTGACAATGAGGGCTCATATTTTCAATGTCAAATTGAGATCCTAATATTAAAATCCTATCATCTTCTTGGTTTAAAATTCTATCATGATAACAAATATTGAATGCATCAAATAACTCTAACAAGTCCCAAATAGCATTTTGATACTATTTCAACCTTTTATTTTTCATGGAAAAAGAACTACAGACTTTATTCACCACAAACATAGAATCACCATTAAAAATTAGACATTTGATTCCATATTCATGGGTAATCCTTAAACCAAGCAAGAGTGCCTCATTCTCAATAGTATTATTAGTGTACTCAAAATAAAGATGGAAAGAAAACATAAAACAATTACTATTATGGTAGAGAAGACAACCCCAACTCCATTTCCAAGATTGGAGCAAGTCCTATCAAAACACATCATCCAAATTACATTTTATTTATCAATCTCAACATCAAGAATAGTAGGTTGTTCATTAGCATCAAAATTCCCAACAAAGTTTCTCAATTCAACATCTATGTACAATACTTCATTAAGATCACATTTGGGATCTTTAATTACATGTAACATCTTTGACTCTCTATAAAGTTTAACCATCTTACCCTCCCAAAAAATGGTGGCATAGGAAAGGTTCATTTGCACACTTCCACCCACACTAGTATCCCATTTATGTAATATCAACATCCTCCACTTAGATGGGATGTCCATAAATACCACATCCATATTCAAATACGTCCTTGGATACACTACTAGTTTCACTACTAACCCTTTGAATTTTTCAACAACTAGAACTTCTCATGAGTCCATGGCATAACACTTACCAAAGGTTTATGTAATCTTAATTCTGGTCTCATTTAGGACACCCAAGGGCATCACATTACAAGAAGCTCCAGAGTCAAACATACAATTATGAGTAATCGGACCATTGATCAAGAGAGTAGTGTAAAATGGGTCCACATTAAATTGACTTTATATAAGTGCAGTCCCCAAATAGACATTTGGAGTAGGCTCAACAACCTCTTCTGATTCTTCATCACTTTTTGGGAGTGTTTGGGGTAACTTAATATTGTTTACAATGGACTTCTCACCAAATTCCAAATATTCAAATGCCCTCTTAATATGTCTAGGTATTCATAATAATTCAACAAGTGGCATAGTGATTTTTAATTGGCTCAACACATGGGCAATATCAAATATGATATACTAAAGAAGATGATTACTTTTTATAAGGGTAACAACACCTTTAGTTGGGATATAATTATTTAAAGTTTGAAGTGGAGTAGGTTGGGATGGATTTTCACTCTTAGCATTAGTTTTCAAGAGTGGATTTTGATTAACCTCATTCATACCCTTAGGGATACTATATAAGATGGGCACTCTATTCCTAGTGAGAGTACCTCATGGCTTAAAAATTTGGGAAAAAGGAACTAGTTTGAAAATGTTAGGGACTGGTATAGTTTTCTTAGATTCCTTACTAGCATCCCCTACCTTGGGATTTGTAGGGGCATTATCCTAAAGAGCAATAACTTGATATTTTCTTTTCAAGTGATATTATTTATCTTGGGTAATTAATTCATTAATTATTAGTTTTCTATCTTTAATTGATGGCATTCCCCTATCATATTTATTAATCATCATAGAACATAAGAAATAAAAATCATGGATGGGTTATTCATATGCTTTTATGACATATTAACATCACAAGAAAAATTTAGGAGTTGGGACACTTACCTTTTCAACTACACTCTAGAATTGATTAATAGTAGTAACACTTAGCAATTATATGGAAGTAGTCATCTCACTTCAATGGAATTGACAATTAAACATTAGGATCTCATCATTATATGATAAAACCTCAAATTCATCTATTTCTTTATCAATTAGTTCAATCATATCACATGGGGGATGTGGAAAGAAGCACTTGTCACACTAATCAATATCAATGTCACAATCTATATCATTCACCTTGGCATTTAAAGGATTAGGTACTTCCTTTCTAGCCCATGTATTTTGATTTCTATCAGTTTTTTCTTCATGTGCAAGCCTATTCCCTCTATCATTATCTTGATTATGGAAAGCAATCCCTCTTTATGATTGATTTAGATTTGAATCCATTTCATAATTCATAGATACCTAAGGGACCCATTTTTAAGCTCTAACCAATTTGTATGACATTTCTTTGACAATAGAGGCCAAAGTCTTGATAGTTTCCTCCAAGTTGGTTGTCTTCATGGGATACATCTTTTCTAGATTGAATAGCTTCACATCATCCCACTTGTTTAAGGGATTTTCCAAAACCTTGAAATTATTCTCAATTTATAAGGCCATATTGAACACCAACCATAGGTTCATGGGTTCCTTGTCCTACAATTGGTATGTAGCCCTCTCATTAAAGGCATCACAATACTTTATTAATCACACCATGTCATTGGGCCTAATGTTTTTTAGGTAGCTACATCATGGTATTATTGAGTCATGTGTTAAAGTCCTACATACACATTAGGATTCTTCTTGATAATTTCAAATTCATCCAAGAGAAACTTTTGATCAATCCTAGCATCATACTAAATTCTAAAAATAGTTTGCATCTCTTCCAAAGAATCAATGCATCTAATAGGAAGGGAATTGAACTATTCACAAGCATCTTCCTTCAATGTGTGCACAAATAAATTAATGTATACATCCTCATACTCAACCTCATAATCTTCAATGATATTTTGAAAGCCCTCAGGTGTTGATCACCATTGACTACTTTGTTCCCTTTAAATTTTAGGAAGCATTTCTTAAATTTATTTGGGACATCATTAGGATAGCCTTCCATCTCATCAAAATTGATAGGCATGAATTCAAGAACACAAAATGCAGGACATGCATTCTCATCTTAGTCCATATGTCTCATGATTGGTTCAATATGAGGTTCAAGAATAAATGGTAAAGGGATACAAAGGAGTAAATGAGGTGGAATAGGTGGATTAGACATGGGAGGGGATTTAGATAGTTGAGAAGTAGATAAAAATAAGCAAGGCTATATATTTCAAAATTAGTAGAAGAGTTGTGATAATCCTCAATAATGGGGTGGTTAATAAGAATTTTAAGATTATCAAGATCTTGATGGCCCTAAATAGTTGAACCTTTCCCTTTAATAGGCCTCTAGACTTATCCCCTTCTTCTTTGAGGAATGTCTAAGGGTATAACAAGTCTCTTAGATGGGTCACCTTTGAAACATGATCTCAATCCTTCCATCTTTGAAAATAATCAAATACTCAAAATTGAAGGTTAACAAATATTTAGAATAGGCACCAATATTTCTAGAAACTAAAGAATATAGAGTCAGAGTTGCCACTAGAAACAAACTTCTAGAATAGAATAGTTTGTAAACTATTGTGATACAGACTAAAAATAGACTTGTTAAAGCTTAATGAGATGGAAAACAAAGACACTAAAATTTTCAAAATAATGCTCAAAAGGGACAAAACACCTTTCAACATGAAATACTAATAGTTCTTTATAACAAGCTTAGTAGAAATCAATTATCAAGCCTCAAATCCTAGCACGTCTCTAATTGGAGTATTGTGGCATTAATGTCCAAGATAGCCATATCAATGTAGTAATAGCAGATAAATTAACAAGTTTAAATAATCATAGCTCTTTATAAGAGTCCCTAACAATAAAATTTCTGAGGCTCTTTTCTTTTCCCAACAATGGTGCCACAAGAGTGTTGGTTCCCAGTTATACACTCTCTAATCTAGTCTTTCACACTTAAAGGAAATGTTAAGCAATGATGAGAAACCTTCTAGAATTTCATTGTATTTGGGGGAGGTTTTTGCATCAATAATGGACTAGACTAGATAAAATGACTGGGAGGCACCTACAGAGGGTATGGTCAGCTCCCTACTAATTCTAACTCTACTTGAACCAAGGTGATAGGACCTATGGGATTACTTTCTCACATGGAGAGAATCTGAAATTCAACATCCATGGGGATTATCAACACAAATAGACATAAATATGACTATAAAAAAACCAAACCTACTCACTCACTTGGGAAGGGTTGTCACACAGAATGAGCAAATGTTATAGGCCAGACATAAGCTACTAAAGATATATATATATATATATATATATATATATGATTACAACCTTCATTTGAAAAGGATATTGAACAACACAAGGGCTAAATGAGAGATTTTAATGCTAGGGTTTAAAGCACAAAATGTATACACATGTTAAATGCACAATGTTTATGCATCTATAGGAAAATAACACTTCAAATATGCAAAGGGCATGTTATATGTAAGGTAGGATAGGATAGGATAAATTTATAGTTAACTATAAAATAAAGGGTGGTGTGTTAGTGGCTTATAAACAAAAAAGTATCTAACTATATTTCATGAGAATTTTCTTTAGTAAAGACACACAAATAATTTCAAATACAATATAATGCCAAACATCAAATGATCCCTAAGAGACTAGGACATACACTAAATCTAGAATCCCATATACTTTCTCCTACCAGATTCATGAACCGAGGGAGTCCTTAAAGGGTATTCAACAATACATTTCAACATATAACTATAGAAAGGGATTTATAAACTAGACACATGCTCAGAATGACAATCAGTAATGAACATAGACCTAGATATCCAATCAACATAACTTGAAAATCATATTATTTTGTTTCATTAGAAGAATGTAGTAAACAGCCACACATATTTTCCATAGGCTTGAAAATAAATATTATAGGCATAAAAACATTAGAATGCTACCATGGGGATAGTCATGGTGAGATTGCTCTTTTGATAAGGTAGACATAAACATGATCTCAAAGACTGTTAATGGTTGTATCGATGTAACCACCTTAGCAAGGGAGATAGAGTATACACACAACCCTTGATCCATAATTATTTTTCAAAAACTTGGACTTAGAGGAAATGGTGCCTCATGGCCTATATTAACCTAAAAAGCCAAAAATAACCAATAACCCTTGAATAGAAGGCAAGACTTATATTTATACATTTTCAATCCTTCCCAAATATGGGACCATTAGTTGTAATTTTCAAAAATTGCACAACAAACTTTTGTAGACCCATCAAGATGATCCTAGATTAAAAAAATGACTAAGATATTCATTAATTTCCAAGATAAATCATTGTTATAACTACCTTCACAAAGAATGATGAGGACCTGTAACCAATTAGAACAAACTCCTTGATTTCTTGGCTATAAATGCCCCTTACATGAGCTAGAAGAGGAATATTCATTTAAAGAACCAAAAAACCCATTTGTCTTTTATGTAACCACCTAGAAATGATCTTTGACCACTCATTATCATAACTATAACTTACCTAAATAGATACCCTTCCTCTTATACACACCATGGAATGACATGCTATTGCAATGAATTCTTTGGAATATTCTAGATCTATGGCTATTTGAGTAATGTTCCTTGGAATGGCCCACCTAGATCTTACAAACCTATAATATCCTTCTATGGAGGAGTTTTTAGAATTTTTCCCTTTTAATTTTTTTTTAAATTCAAGCATTTAGGCCTTTAGGGACCTTTTACACCTTGCCCTCCAAAAGGCAAATGAGGTAATCTTCAAAAAAGGCCTAGAGATTAAAAAACCATGAGGACCCACCATGTGTCCAACTCTCAGCTCATTAAGAAATTCCTCACATTTGTACCATCCTTCTTGATATATGGAAGGGGATAAGAACCTTTTAATCCATGTGGTTATGCCACTTGTCATCCTCATAGGATTTCTAAGCTCTACTAAATAGCATTAGTAATTTTGCATCACTGGATCATCTAGTCCTAATGAAGTGCAATTTGTAGATCCTACTATTAAATGTTTAAGCTATAACCTTGTGGCACATAGTTATGCCATATATATTTCTTGCATTTCTTTATAGGATCTCTAACTTTTAAACATTGTCCTTACTCCATTAGATCATCCCACTTCTAACAAATGCATGTCATTGGATCTACCCCATTTGAAAATAAATAACCACTTCATGGGGTCTAAAATTTATACTCATATGACCATCTTGGACATTTTAATCCCAACTACTACTTGTCATATCTTAAATTTGATGTTTGTGCACCCATCAAAAATGTCTATGAGATCATCACCTACAATTTGGAAATATTCTATTGGGGGCTTTGTTCCATGTCAATTTTGTCTGAGCCTTTGTCTTTGACCTCCTTATTTGCTTTGTCATTATTATCCCATAAGAAATGTGTCCAAGTAATTCTATTAAATGAATTTAACCTTTAAAATTTTTATAAAATAATTTGGTACTTAGCTCCTTTGCATTTATTGGGACAATTGTTTTGAATAATTTGTGTGAAACAATTTCCCCATAGAAATTAACCTTAGTATTTCTCCCAAAGAAATGCAATTCCTTTGGACTCTTTGTCAATAAAAATGTATAATGTAAATATACCTATACCCTATATCAAATACCCTTTGGCCATTTAATATACCTTTCAAAAGATTTAAAATCACCTTTCAAATGTTTTGTTAAGGCCACTTGCCCTACAAAATTGTCCTTTGGCCTTTGGGAATGGCCCTTAGATCTCTTGAAAGTGCCTTTAAAACTTTTTGAAAGTGTCATTTGGATCCTCTGAAAGTTCCCCTCATGAGTTTCTAAAGTGTCCTTCATTCTTGAGACTTATCCTTTAGACATTTTGAATGGTCCTTTGAACTCTTGAAAGTGCCTTTTAGGAGTTTCCAAAAGTGTCCTCCAAATCCTCTAAAAGTGACCCTTAGGAGTTTTGAAAGTGTCCTTCATCATCCAAACTTATCCATTAGAAATTTTTAATGGTCCTTTGAACTTTTTAAATTTCCTTTCAGGCATTATGTAAGTGTCCTCTGAATCCATAATTATCTTTCGAATATTTTTTAGACACCCTTTGGGAATTTTACAAGGATAAAATGCCTAAAGGAAATAATCCTTCTGACATTTTTCAAAGTCAAAATGGCCCTTTGAAAGTGTCTTTCAAGTTTTTTACAAGTGTCATTCACCCTTTGAAATTTCGCTTCAAAATTTTTTCAATGGTAAAATACCCAAAGGAAATGATCCTTCATAAATTTTGCAAAGTTAAAATGACCCTTCAACATTTCTGGAAAGTACCTTTGGTGAAAACAATTGACCTTAAAATTCCTTCAAGATTTTTATGCAAGTAAAATTCCCAAAGGGCAAGTGCCTTTCAAAATTTTTTCCAAAGATAAAAATTCCAAAATAAATGACCCAAAACCAATGAAATGGCCCTTTGGAACTTTTGTAAAACACTTAGATTAAAAGCAATAAGACATTGAGTTCTTTCAAAACTTTTATAGCAGATAAAATGTCTGATGGAAATAAGTCTTCAGACTTTTTGTTTGAGACAAAAAATCTAAAGACCTATTTCTGTCAGATATTGTGTTTGTGCAAAAGGCCCTAAAATTCTAAGGGAAAGAACATCTTCACCAAGCAAAGACAAGACAAAGGAATTAGAAAATTATGTACATGAACTTGACCTTACAAAGTAATACATGGAGATAAAAATATAGATAAGGACATAAAATTTGACATAGACAAGGGCCCAATTCTTTTACTGCAATTTTGGGGCACTAACAACAAGCACACATACAACATGACTAGGTTTTGATGTTTAAGCCTAATTCTACATTTGTGAAACTTGTTTTAATCATCAGTTGATCTTAATGATTATACTTGATCATATGGAGTGAGTATTCTAGTTATTAGTTGAAACTAGAGTATCTAAGTTCTAACATTCTGTAATATTCCCCTCAAAAGTCACCATTTATTGAGGTCAACATACCCCCATTTATGAGAAATGAAGACCTTCCTTCAATTTTAAAAATTATGTTATGAATTTACATTCAAACTAATCAAAATTACATTATTGAATATCACATTTTATTTATCTTTCATTATCATGTTGACATATTCTCTTCATTTAAGTTCATCTAATACTGCTAATGTTTAACTTTTGTATGTCTATGTGCAGGTTCAATGGAGTCCCAATTATGTGAATAGTTTCTAGGGTTTTATACATTAATACTAATTTGACGCTTTGTTTTTATTAACCCTTTTTCTCTTATTGATTAATTTAATCTATGTTTAAATCATGTTAAAACATTGGTCTAATATATTTTAGCCTAGGTCTTTTTAAATAAAATTTAAATTTACATGGGTCAAATTTACATGGGAAAATTTTATTATGTCCTATAATTAGTTTAGTTTTTTATCCTAAGGTTCTAGTCATGTTTATCAACATGACCAAAACCTTAGTCTAAAAATTTATATGTTAGGTCTTATGTTTCCTAACATCCCCTATTCCAATTCATTCCTCACATAAACTAATTAAACATGGGATCACTTTAGTGTATTTTAGACTTTGTCTAACGTTCTATCCTAAAATTTAATTATTTTTATTAATATAAAGATTATCTCTAAATATTGTACCCTATAAGAGGTTTGTTCAGGCCTCCTCCATATTTGGGTAACATTGGGACATTTACACACATGTGGGTGTTCTTGTAAGTGGAAATAAACCTCTAGGTTGAAAGGGTTAGCTCTCTGTATTAGCTTTTATGCAATAAAATCTACTGAACTAGCTTGTTTAGATAAAAAGGTAAAAATTTTTCATAAATGAAAAGCCTAGTCTAAAATGGTGATATACCAAAAGTTATTATCCACATGTATGCCCTATACTTTTGCACAATACAGTAGAATATAAGCCTATTCTTTAATCTCTAGAAGATTCTAACATAGATATTTTAATGTAGATACAAAATTAATGAGATCACATAAGGTAAGTAACTAGAAAAAGAACCTGTATAATCTAGAAAAGGGTTAAACATATGCAAAATCTCATACAACTAGAATGCACTCTACATGACCTGTTGGATCAAATATTTCTCAAAAGCATGAAGGATAGAGAATAGAAGGATAAAACATCACTTGTTTTCACTCTATGTCTCTTGCATGCCTAGGTCAATGTCCATAAGTTATAAATAAAATAGAATTATACTTCTTTACTCAAAGGCAATAAAATGGTAAAACATTCTAGTAGGGCTTCACCATACTATATGTGGATAAAATAACAATAACCCAAGGGTCTTATTTATAGTAGAGAGAGAGAGAGAGAGAGAGAGAGAGAGAGAGAGGTCCTTTGTACCAAAGAGAGGAATTGAATCTATTAGAAGTCATTATCCTCAGCTACAATTAATTTTTGTCAATGATGCTCATTAGGGAAATTTGATTGATCCATGCTACCTTCTTGAACACCATGGGCTTGCCTACTAAATATGCTTCCAAATGGCTACTTAATACAAAATGAGATATTTGGGGAAGGCACAGAAAATGGTCCTTGTTAATGGAACCACCTATTAGAAATCTCTTTTAGCCCCAACCACTTCTCATTGGCTTGTCAATTTATGTAATGGAATGGAAAAGGTCACTTTCATTCAGTTTAGCTTTGTCCTTACCTTTTAATTGGTCCTCAAGGAATGACTCAGATCATGGTTATATGTCATCGGTCTACCATTAGATCAAGCTTATAAGCGAAGCAATTCCAAAAATCTAATTTTATTCTATCTAGATAATTTTGAGTTTTTTGAATGACTTGAATTATAAAAATTTATAAGCAAAGCACTTTCTTGAACTTGATTTGTACCTACAGACCCATTTAGGTTTTCCTACCTACTTTACTATTAAAACCTTATAAGCAAAGCACCTTGGGAAACCTAGTTTACACTACTAAAACCCTTTTGGGTTTTCTAAGCTATTCTACTTATAAAATTCGTAAGTCAAACATATTAGGAAAAATAATTTGTATTGATGTATTTTGGAATGTCATGAATTGACCCAATGGGTAGTTGTCCACCTTAAATTTGGTGTCTTATAGCACGTCATGTATTGACCCAATGGCTAGTTATCCACCTTAAATTTGATATCTTGTGGCACATCATGCATTGACCCAATGGCTGGTTATCCACCTTAAATTTGACATCCTATTCCATGTCATGCATTGACCCAATGGCTAGTTTATTTCTTTAATTTTGGCATCTTGTAGCATGTCATGCATTCTAGTAAGGTTTATTTCTCAAGCAATGGCTTGACAATTTTCCTAAAGTAATTCTTTCAGATAAAATTCTAAAGGAATTCTTTTGGAAATTTTAATTTTGGGATTTGTCATGGTAATTTTCTCAAAGTTATTTCCTTTAGACAAAATTTTAAAGGAACTTCTTTGGGAATTTTTCAATGGCTAGTTGGCTAAGCTAAAGGTCCCTTTGGTAACTTTTCTTGAAGGACACTTAGAGGAAAGTATCCTTCAAAAAATATTTAAAAGACACCTAGGGGGAACAAAATCCCCTTTAGAAAATTTTGAAGGGAATTTATAATGGAAATGTCCCTTCAGAACTTTTTTGAAGGGATATCCTTGGGAAAAGGGCCCTTAAAAAAAATATGAATGGTAACTTGGAAGAAAGTGTCCTTTAAAAAAGTTTTGAAGGACACCTAGGCCAAAAGTGACCCTTTAAGAAAATTCTTTAAGGCCACTTAGACAAAAAATGTCCTTTCAAAAAAAAATTTAAAGGGGCATTCAAGAAAGGGCTAAGGCAAAAGTGCCCTTCAAATATGTTTCAAAGGGATACTTGGGCAAAAAGTGCCCTTCAAAACTTTTTTGAAGGTACACTTGGTCAAAAATTACCCTTCAAAACTTTTTTGAAGGGACACTTAGATGAAAAAGTGCCCTTTAGAATTTTTCTGAAGGGTCACTTGGATAAAAGAAGTGCCTTTGGAAAATTCCAAAGGGAACTTCGAAGCGAAGTGGCCCTTTTAAACTTTTTTGAAGGGCACTTCAGGGCTAAGATAAAAAGGGGGCTAAGGAAAAAAAAGCCAAGGGGATAAACAATGAAGGGAAATTAGAACAAGGAAAGACCAAAACAAAAAGTCCCAAACACAAAAAATGAGCAAGGAAGAATGGAAACTAGCTAAAGAGGAAACACAGACTAGCTATGCAGAATAAGGGTCAACATTCTAGTGATTTCTATAGGAGACATGCCTGCTATGTCCAAGACTAGCTACATACATCCTTCCATTGGGCATGGAGTCACACAAGGTAAACAAAATCCAAAAATAAAAAGCCCATGGTTGAGAGTAAATATAGGAAAAACATAGCAAAGAAAACACAAGGAAAGAAAACACCTGAAAGGAAAACACTTTCGATACAAATCCCTTATGGAAAACAAAAACAATAAAGGAAACACACAATAATAAGTATTTATAAGACATAGCCAGTAAGGTCTAGAAGCAATAATTGAAGTGGATCTCATTCATCAAAATAAGTAGCTCTTCTCCATCCATCTTGGATAGGTAAAAGGATTTTCTTTGCTTGCACTTGCTAATGATGTAAGGACCACTCCATAAAGTATCAAACTTTGTATGTCTACCTAGTTTTTCTCTATTCTCATCTAATTTCAAGACTAAGTCACCTTCTTTAAACAGTCTTTCCCTTGTCCTTTTGTCAAAGGATTTCTTCATGATAACTTTATGGTGTTCCAAAGCTTTGTGTGAATCATCTCTTACCTCCTATAACTACATTAATTCTATCAATCTAACCTCTATGGGAATTTTTTCAAGTAATTCCAACTATTGTGCAAGTTACAAGGTAGGGAACTCTTGTGATATGGATAGCCTAGATTCTCTCCCATAGACAAGTACAAAGGGAGAATTACCAATTTACTTCTTGGGATGAATTCTATCTAACCATAAGGCTATATTCAGCTTGATTTATCATGCTCTTTGATTGGTTTCCAACATCCTCTTGATGTTCTTGTTGGTAGACTCAGTCAATCCATTCATTACCTTGAGGGTAGTAGTTGGATGAGGTAATCAAATGAATTGCACTCTTTGCTACCCACTCAAAAGTTTTATCACCTATGAAGGCAAGATCATTATCTAAGATGATGACATGAAGATCTCTAAACCTTATCATAATGCTATGATATAACTCTAAGATAGCATTTGCATTTGCCTCATTCAATGCAATAGCCTCTACCCACCTTTTAAAGTATTCCATAGTAGTCAATATCTACTTGTGTCTAGTACTTGATGGGGGTTGATCATGCCAATGAATTCAAGGTACCATTACATGAAAGGCTGGTCCACTTGAATATGATTTAATGGAAGAGCTACAAGTTTTTGTTTGCTAACAAAGAAAGCACATTGAGGACAAACCTTAGTCTAATGATAATAGTCATTAAAAATACTAGGCCAATAGTAACCATCCCTGATTATCTTTATGGATGTTGTTCTAAGAGATAAATGACCCCCATCTGCACCATTATGGAACTTTTATAGTAGTATATCAAATTGATCATTATTAATGCATCTTAGAAATACATTATTCACATATTTTTTAAAGAGAATGCCATCCACAAGTTAATAAGGAATAGTTTTCATCCTAAAATACATCCTTTGATATTTTTCCAATCCTTTGGGACACTAATCATTTTTAATGAAACCAATTATATCTTGTGTCCAACTTGGATTTTGCATTTGATTAGGTGGCTAGGTTTGAACTTGAATGACCAAAGCTTGCTCTTTTGGCTCTTGAAAACTAGATGCTAAATGTTCACACAAATATATTCCTCTTACCAATTTTGTTACCTTAATGTCAATGTCATATTCCATAACTTTCATTATCCATCCAACTCTCTTTTCATTTAGATCCTTACTTAGGAGGAACTCCTTAGTGCTTGGATGGGAAATCATGACATGAATCTTGTTGTTGGAAAACATATGCCTAAATTTTTTTAATCCTATGATGATAGTTAGGGCTTTATTATCTCTTAAATCAAATAAAAGAATATCTTACTTTATAGCTCTCTAATCCTTGGTTGAAGAAAGCAATTGGCTGCTCTACATCTTCATCATTCTTTTGCATAAGCATACCTAAGATTGTGTCAAAGTTAGTAAAGGTATAGAGTATGAAATATTTATCAAATCTTAGATTTAAGAGAGTAGGATATTCTACAATTGCTTGCTTGATTGTTTCAAAATTGCTCTTTCCTTCCCTTTGTCTAAGTAAAAACTTGGTTCTTTTTTAGCATGGTTGTGATAGGCTTTACCACAGTTACAAAGTTTGGGATAATCCTCCTTACAAAGTTTATTTTCCCCAAGAAACTTTGTATCCCCTTATTTTGTTGAGGCAAGGACAAGCCTAGAATATCTTCAATCCTTTCAGGGTCAATAGATAAGCCTTCTTTTGAAACAACATGAACCAAAAGCTTACCTTTATAGACAACAAAGATGCACTTCTTTAGATTAAGGAATATGCCATAATCCTTACATTTATCAAACACTTGCCTTATATGTCCCATATGATCAACAACATCCTTTGAAAAAATAGTTATATCATCAAGGTAAGCAAGCAAAAACTTATTGATCAAACCTTTGAAAGCCATGTCCATTGCCCTTTGAAATGTAGCTCCATCATTAGATAAACCAAATGGCATCTTCTTGTAGGAAAAGGTCCCCCATTATGTGGTGAAGTCTATCTTGAATTGATCCTCTTCATTTACCAATATTTTATTATAACTTGAATAACCATCAAGAAGTGAGAAACATTGAGAACCTGAAATAACTTGTAAAATTTGTTCCATGGAAGGGAGTGGTTAATGATCCTTGAGAGACACTCTATTTAGATCATGAAAATCCACACAAAGTCTAATTTCTCCATTCTTTTTTTGAACTAGCACAAGGTTGGCTACCCAAGTTGAATGCTTGATAGGAAAGATAATCCCATACTTAATTAACTTGGTATGCTCTTTCTTCATGAGTTATTATATCTTGGGATTGATAGGCCTTTACTTTTGTCTTACCTGTTTGGCTCTAGGATCTAACTAAATGGTGTGATGGGCTAGACTTGGATCAAACCCTTTCAAATCCTTATACTCCCAATAAAATATGTCATGAAACCCTTTATATAATTCAACAAAAGCTTGGCTTTCTAGTTGAGAACATACCTTGCCAATCTTCTAAAGTTTGTCTTTGAAAATTAGAACTCTCTCATAGTTTTCATCCTTTGTTGACATGCTCATTCCTTGATTCTTATTTTAATCATCCTCATTGAAGACATTGTCCAAGGTAATCAACCCCTTAGTTATTTTATTTGTCTTTAGATGTATAATTTGCTCTTCATAATGATCATGTAACCTCTTTTGATTTCTTAAGGAGAAGCCTACCTCATTTTTCAAGAAGTGTGTATTGTGTTAGTAACTTTCAAATACTTTTCATGACACTTAACTATCTAGAATTTAAGGTCTCACAATGATCTTGATATGATATTGATCCTTCTCCTTTTCTACATCAATATTTGAGTCAAAATGTGTTCCTATTATAGCCAATCTATCAACATGTTTGTTCAAGTCTCTTGGTATGGGTTATAGTTGAAGGCATCATAGTCTTCAAGTAGATCCCATACCCTATGCTTATAGGACTTAAGAAAGGGGTTATTTTCTGTAGATTGACTTCTTACTTGATGAATGACCAGCTCACTATATCCATAGACTTTCAAATTCTTAATTCCTCTCCTCTTTGCCCATTGGAGACCATGAACTGGGCCTTCATATTCTACGACATTACAAGTGTAGTTGAAGTGAAACCTATAAGAAGAGTAGTAATTATTACTTGATTTAATAACTAATATGATGCTAGCTCCTACACCTAATTTTTTCCTTGTAACATCAAAGAACATTTCCCACATGCCATCAAGTTCATCATCCTCATTAGTGAGTGAAGGAATTGGAATGTTCTCGTCATGCATATAATAAACTCCTAAATAAGTATCCTTAATGAAAGTGTAAAGATCAAGGCCATGTGTTTTAGTGATATACTTATCAATATAAAGATAAAAAATATTGTTAAGAGGGGAAGATGTTTCACCATCCATGACTTTTTCCTCTTCCTTGCTGATTAGATAATTCTTATTTGACATTGTCTACAAGTATGGCTCAATGTGTAACCTTGATAAGGGCTGAGTCCTTATAGTTAACTTAGTCCCATACCTTATCCTAAAATCTATAAAATACAAATAATTAGAAAGGTATCCTCCTATCTTGGTTATGAAGTCCCTTGACAAGCATATAACAAAGTGTGTTGGAAGTTCCACCACCATAATGTATTACATGATAGGGAAGCTTAGGTAACCATGTAAAAACAATTTCAGACCTTTGACCAATCCTAAAATCTTAGTTAGAGTCCCATCCAGCTATAACATGCCCTTGATATGTGTCTTATATTTCAAACCCAGCTTATCATCTACTACTTTAGGCATGATGGTAGTGCTTGATCCACTATCCATAATACAATTATAGACCAACTTGTCTCCCAAAATGAGTGTGAGGTAGAAAGGTGGACATTTTTTAGCCTTGGTTGAGGGATTGAAAATATTATTTGGATAATTTATGAGAGACACACTATTTTGCTTTGAAACTTGAGGAGTAACATGAATGCTTGCCAACTACTCTTGCAAAACTCTTTTTGACTAGGATATGCAAGACTTCCCATAGGGATATACTTGCCTTGGTGATTTTCAATGAATCAATAATAATTAGAGAGGGAAAATTCACCTTATCTATCATTTTTGATGGTAACAAGGGAGATTTAACCTACTACATTTCAATCTTGGCATCCCCACTTACATTTTAATTTTATTGGGGAACATGACTTACAGCAGGTGCAACACTTTGATTGACACTTGGTTCCCTTGGAGAGGCATCACTTGGAACTACCCATGGTTCTTGGCCTTTTACCAATGTTCTCTTTTTAGCTCTTATACTGGCTATAATTTACATGCCTTGAGTCAACACAAAATCATCTTTTGATTGAAAATTCATTATTTCCACACTTGGGCTGCTACCTTCTCCATGACTATCCCTTTAGATGGAAAATGTTTATTTTATTGTCATGTAGGGAGTAGTTTAATCTTGTGTTGTCAAAGCATGGTTGGTTCCTCTATAATCATGTAGAAATTGACCTTGAGATGCCCCCATTAGTCCAAATGATCCTCTACTTACACTATATTTAAATGTACTAGAATAATAGCCTTTATAAGAGGAGTAAAATTTGGATTATATGTATTGAGCTACCAATTATAACCTTGTTGATTTTGTTCTCCCTTGATAATTGTATTAGGATGCAGCTATATATCCTTCTTGAGGATAATATTGTGTATTAGGAGTATCACTTTCCTAATATTGATCTTGCTTGAGCTAATCTCTCAATGATCTAATTTCTTCATCCTTGTCCACAACATTATCCAGGTTCTTGGGAAAGGCTCTTTGCTTCACATTGGCATTAGGAAATTGTGACATGATTGGAGCTTCAACTAAATTTTGGGATAGAAAAGGCATGGAAACTCTTAGAGGAAGTTTTCTAACCTAAATTAAGCTATTCTTAGCCTTAATTACTAGCTCATATGCACCTAGAAGAGTGAATACTCCCATTGACTGCAACATAACAAAAACATCAATATTAATCCATTCGAGTTATGTTGGGAACACAAAGATAGGAGGAGGTCTCATGATTGGTGGCAGCCTATACCATTTTATTTTAAATATCTCATTAAAATCTCCCATGGATTCCTTTGGATCTCTTCTTATTACATTCAGTTGATGTATGAGGGAAGCATGATCACTCTTATTTTCAAATCTTGTCACCAATAGATGTCCAAATCCATCCTAACTTGTAATGTAACCCCCTTCCAATGTTCTATACTAGTCAAGTGCTTTTCCTTTTAAAGACATATCAAGTAGCCTAATGGCTATGTTGGCCCTAGTAACATTATGGAAATTGAAAAAATTAGAGGTGTCTCTAATATGTTTAGATGGGGTAATAGGACCACATCCATTGAAACTAGGAAAACTTTTGGCAGCATTCAAAGGGATGGGGTCATATGTAGGAAGTTCTATTCGGTTTTGGGTATTGAAAGTAAGGAAGAGTTGACGCCTATCCATGTCTTCTTAATTTTTAATTTCTTCAACTTCCTTGACCTCTTATTCTTCCTCTTTAGAACAACCTTGCCCAAACTCTCTAAGTTCTAGAAATGGTTAAGGATGTTTTTCTTCAAAAAGAGCTTCCGCTAGAGGTTCTTGGTCAAATATCCTAGATGACCTAGTGAGGACCATGAAGTAAACTATGGGGAATTTTATCTAAAAGAAAGGATTCTCACCCTTTTGAGTCACCAAATTCTATATTTTAGAATACAAATGATGCTTGTCAAGACCATCATTCACCTTGACATGAAATAAAAAAGAATTTATTCCATCAGGCATGTTATAACTCTTGTCTCCAAATCCTGCACCCTAAAGGATGGTTATTTAGGCCTCCTCTAGATTTGGGAAATGTTGGGATATTTCTAGGCATGTGGGTGTGCTTATAAATGGAAATAAACCTCTAGGTTGAAAGGCCTAGCTCCCTATATTAGCTTTTGTGCAATAAAATCTATTAAAACAACTTGTTTGTATGAAAAGGGTTAGAAATTTGCATAAATGAAAAGCTTAATCTAAAATGGTGATACACCAAAAGTTATTATCCACATGTATGCCCTATAATATTACACAATACAAAATAATACAAGCCTATTAGTCAAGCTCTAGAAGATCCAACATAAATATTTCAATGTAGAGAAAAAATGAATGTGATCACATAAGGTAAGTAACTAGAAAAATAACATGTATAGTCAAAAAAAGGGTTACACATGCAAAATATAATATAGATAAAATGGCCTCTACATGACCTATTGGATCAAATATTTTCTAAAAATTATGAAGGATAGATAATAGAAGGATAAAACATCACTTGATATCACTCTATGTCTCTTGCATGCTCAGGAAAATGTCTAGAACTTAGAAAGAAAATAGACTTATACTTCTTTGCTCAAAGGCAAGAAAATGGAAAAACATTCTAGTAGGGCTTCATCATACTATCTATTGATAAAATAACAATATACAACGGTCTTATTTATAGCAAAGAGAGAGAGAAGAGGGAGGTCCTTTATGCTAAAGAGAGGAATCAAATCTATAAGAAGTCATTGTCCTTAGCTGCAACTAATTTTTGTCAATGATGCTCATTAGGTCACTCTGATTGATCTGTGCCACCTTCTTGAATGCCATGGGCTTTCCCCACTAAATATTATTCCCAATGACTGATTAATACAAACAAGATATTTGGGGAAGGTGAAAAAATGGTCCTTATCAATAGAGCCACCTATTAGAAATCTCTTTCAATGCCAACAGCTTCTCCTTGGCTTGTTGATTTGTACAATGGCATGAAAATGTTAGTTTCATTTAGTTTGGTTTGGTCCTTCCCTTTTGATTTTTCCTTGAGGAATGACTCTGATCATGGTTCTGCACCATTGATCTACCATTGGATCAAGCTTATAAGCTAAGTAGTTCTAAAATTTTGATTTACTTCTGCCTAGACCCTTTCAATTTTTTTAAATGACTTCACTTATAAAAATTTATAAGTAAAGAACTTTATCAAACCTAATTTTCACTTGCAGACCCATTCAAGTTTTCCTACCTACTTTACTTATAATACCTTCTAAGCAAAGCACCTTGAAAAACCCAATTTGCACAACCAAGACCTTTTTAAGTTTTCTAAGCTCTTATTATTAAAAAATTCATAAGTCAATCATGTTGGAAAACCTAATTTATATTGACATATTTTTACGCATCATGAATTAAACCCATAGCTAGTTTTCCACCTTAAATTTTACATCTTTTGGCATGTGATGCATTGACCTGATGGCTAGTTGTATACTTTAAATTTGATGTCCTATGGCACATCATGAATTAACCTAATGGTTAGTTATGAAACTTAAATTTTATGTCCTAGGGCATGTCATGAATTAACCCAATGGCTATTTTATTACTTTAATTTTGACATCCTATGGTACATCATGCATTCTAGTTAGGTTTATTGCTTGAGCAATGGCTTGAAAATTTTCCCAAAGTAATTTCTTTGGACAAATGTCTAAAGAAATTCCTTCAGGAATTTTGATTTATAGCTTTGTCATGGAAATTTTAAACAAGTTATTTCCTTCAAAAAAAAATTTAAGAAATTCCTTCAAGAATTTTTTAATGGCTAGTTGGCTAAGCCAAAGTTCCCTTCAGGTACTTTTCTCAAAGGACACTTGGAATAAAGTGTCATTCAAAAAAGTTCTAAAGGACACTCAGGGGGAACAAAATCCCCTTTAGAAAATTTGTAAGGGCATTTCCAATGGAAATGGCCCTTTGAAACTTTTTTGAAGGGAAACCTTTAGGAAAAAGGCCCTTTAGAAAAAATTTGAAGGGTAACTTGGAAGAAAGTGTCCTTTGAATTTTTTTTCAAAGACACCCATGTCAAAAGTGACCCTTCGAGAAAATTCTTGAAGGGAACTTGGACAAAAAATTTCCTTTTATAAAAATTATAAAAGGGCATTCATGAAATGGCTAAGGAAAAAGTGCCCTTCAAAAAATTTCTAAAGGGACACTTGGGCAAAAAGTGCACTTTAGAAATTTTTTGAAGGGACACTTAGATGAAAATGTGCCCTTTAGAATTTTTTTGAAGTATCACTTGGACAAAATAATTTCCATTTGAAAAAACTCTAAAGGGACACTTGGGGGAAAACAAGGCAAGTAAAGTGCCTTCAAAAAATTTCAAAGGGCACTTCAAAGGGAAGTGGCCCTTTAAAACATTTTTGAAGGGCACTTCAGGGCTAAGATGAAAAGGGCGCTAAATAATAATAAATATAAGAGGAAAAACAATAAAGGGAAAATAGAATAAGGAAAGACCAAAATAACAAAGGCCCAAACACAAAAAATGAGCAAGGAAGAATGAAAACCAACTAAAGAGGAAACACAAACTAGCTATGCAGAAAAAGGGTCAACAATAACTAAAACCTTGGGCTAAAACTTTATCCTAATTTCTTAATATTAACTAACTCCTAGCTTTTTTATTTTCATTTCCTATAGGAATGAATCAACATAAATACGATAAGTGGCAATATCTTAGAGCTAAAAAGGAAGATCTACAGTACGTGGGCACCCACCTAGGTCAAAATGTCAAATAAATCATATAAAGTGTGAGAGTGATAAGTGTCACCATTTCAGAGGTAGCACAAAGATCTTATGGTTAGTGAAGATTCAATAAGTCAAAATGAATTAGATCAGCCATCATGTTTGACCTCTCATATTGGAATCAATGGAGTGCATTAAAGCATACAACAAATATCCAATAGTATTATCAATGGAGTGTATTAAGTCAAGGTCTTGTAGAGGAATTTGAGAGTGACAAGTGTCATAATCCTAGTGACTTAACCTAAAATCAAAGTTCTATGTTTAGCCTGATAAGTTAAAGTAGATTGAGATCGATAAACTACATTAATCCATACAAAGAATATCTAAGGGGGAGTAATAAAGTTGAATTTTCAAAGAGACCAAAATGAATCTGGTAGTAACACATGTCACAATCATGATGAATGGAACACAAATCATCCAATGACTTTCAAACTCTTGAATCAAGATCTAATGACAAGTGTAGAGTTAAAAATTTTATAAACTTAGATCTAAGGAGAGACTAGCACATGGTACAAAAGAGTTAAGTGATGGAATCTATTCATATAAATCATAGAGAGCCCACAAAGGTTCCACGTGGTACACTCTTAAGATATCAAAAAATATCCAACAATTCATAATGAATCCAAGGATCACATGCCCCATATAAGATCAATGGTGTCAATTTAATCATGCCTTAAGATTGCATGATATGGTGACACATGATCCAAAATGATAAATGGTCACATTTTAGAAATTAATAAATAGTTTGGCATGGTGATGCCACATAAGGAAAATTAGTCAAATGAAAGATCTTATGGACCAATAGACATGAAAGGTATAAATAATTAATCCAAGTAAATTCTAAGGCACAAATCTCATAACTCAAACTTCATTTTTTCCAGTTAAGATTTAAAAATACTTCCAAAAAATCCCTAAGCATATGGATTTCCCTAATTGCCTCTATATTCATTATAATTAAACCAATAAGAGTTATATTATTGTCTACAACTAGATAATTTAATCAAATGGAAACTCATAAGCATGTTTTTAAGGAAGATATGGAATTGTATTTGAAAACAGATGTTGAGGGATGTATTTTCAAAGATACCAAGTTTTTAACATCTATTTTAAACATAGGAGACAATAATTGGTCAACATTATTTTGGATGATCAAAAATCAACCAACCATTACCAAGGAAGAGGAGAAACATCTCTCAGTAAAAAATTTGTCTGATGACATTATTGTAATTCAAATGACCAATCTCTATTATGTAGTATTGAATCTTGAGGTACTCTATTGCATTGACATTCTTGCTTCCATATTCAAGGAAAGTAAGAAAGATAAGGGAATGATAATTAATGAACACAATTTTAAAAAAGTATATTTATATTATTAAATTTGAGTTATATTACAAACTACCCTAACCCTAAATTGACCTAGCCTCTATCAATTCCTAAGATAAGGAAAATAATTTGATGAACACCCTTGCCATATGGCTAGATTTTGGAAACCATGTCTTTTCAAACTTTAACAAAAATCTTCCTATCAGCTAATTTAGACCTAGTTTCAGTATGATAATGAGTATATTGAATAGCCTATGTGTAAATGTAACCATTGCATATGTAGACCCATTATGGGTACCCACAATCTACTTTATAGTTGAAAAGGTAATTTCCCCCCTTCGGGTGAAATAATTAGTATCTCATTAAGTAGATAAATTTATGAAATTAGGCATAAGAAGAAAACCAAAATGTTCATAATGTCATATCTCTTAGATGTTCTTTATGAAAAAAAAAATCTAAACCAAAGAGAATGGTCATTTAGTAGAACATAGACTATTTCACAATATTATTCCAAGTTACACATCTTCAAATATAGGGGCCACATTCAATTTATATGTGATTATGTCTACCCTAAACTAAGTGAAGCTATAAATGACATCCCAATGACAAGAGATAGCCCACTAATCAGGAAATATGTTGAAGCAATGGGGGATATATGGTTATATCTAGACTATAAAATCATCAATATTGAGGGAACTCAAATTTTTCCTCTCAAGATACCTATTCATGTCACTGATAATTTAGCTAAGTAAGAGGTTTCATACCATCTATTGCATGGAATTGATGGTCTATATAAGACTAAGAGAAAAGGACTCCTTCATAGCTTCCTAATGATAATTGGAAATACTATATTCAAATAGTGGGACAATATTGAAGTTACATCAAAACATAAATCATCCTTCAACTTATAGATTGATGAGCTCAGGTGATAGGATCCTTATAGGAAAGATAAGGAACATTTGAAAAAGAAAGGAATTCTAAATGTGTCTTATGATCATGAGCTTAGTGTCTTTGACCCTATATACACCAAGGCTTCATCTTACTTTTAATCATTAGAAGAATTAACATAACTTCAGGTTTGAATAAAAACTAAAAATAAATAAAAAGGTGGATGATAGATGGAAATTGCACCCAAGATAGTAACATTTGATTAATATATAACCTTTTAAACCTCCAACAATAATTACATAGGCAAAAACACAAAAACCAAAGGAAGGAAGGCCAGATGAGATTGTTTCTTCTTCCGCAAAGGTTGATGAACATGAATTACATCAAGAAGAAGTTCATAAGATAGCATTAGATATTAATGAGACTATTGAGGATGCACTTAATATGCGATCAATGGCTTATGAGTCAATGTAAAGTGATGAGGAGACAAAGGTTGAAGAAGATAAGGGAAAAGATAAAATATTATACTTAGTTCCTATTGACACCCCTAAGAGGAAGGTTGAGCTAGCCATTGTTAATAGAAAACAAGACCCAAAGTGACTTTCACTACTCCACTAAGTGAAGTCAATCCATTCAGTGAAGAAAATTTGTTGTATGGTCCACCCATTATATAAGGTTCTTGTATGAACCTAGATTGCATAAAGTGCCTACAATGCATCTTACTTAGGATATGGTGAAGGACATTAACATCCTTGTGCATCAAGAGCTTAAGCCATGGATGATTGCTTTGTAGGAAGAGGAATCAAGGAGACTAGCTAAACCAAGTAGTTCAATAGCTTCACCAAAAATGGACATCCCTATTCCTCAAGTGACACAATCCTTAGTAGGGGTAAATTTTGACTCTAAGATTTTTGGTTTACAAAGGGTAATAAAGAATAAGATCATTTAAGGAGGTGAAGAGATAATATATCAAAAAGTATAACCATTGATCAATCTGACTCAAGTAGGAAGATAAAATGTTAGATAAGATCCAATTTTTGAATAAGATGTCTTGGATTTGGCCAAATCATAGACATAACAACTGAAGGTTATCATCAAGAGTTGTCAATATAAAAAAAAGAACTTGGAAGAGTATGTTATCTTGTATGTTACAAAAGCTATGATCAATATGTTTGAAGCTACTTTGTATGATATGTTCAAATCCTTAAAATCAATGAGTTCTAGATAGGATGCAATGAGTAACCAACATGTTATGGCCAAGAATCAAGTAGCTTAGTGGGAGGATTCATACAACAAGGTGAAATACTTGGTCACTATTTTTACAAAAGATCACATTCCTAATTTTAATACAATCAGCCTAGCCCAATTGAACATGGCTATGGTTGTATTGATAGATATAATTAAGGGTTTAAGTAAATGGTCCAAGAGTTTGGAGGATATTTTTTAGGATGGAAAATAATTGTATATTAGAATGAGGGATATATTTGGGAGCATGATCATAAACCCAACTACACTCAACCCCATTGGTCTAATCACTGATGAATAAATCAAGCTTATGATTACTCAAGTTATACAAGAGGTAAGAAATCAAAGCCAAGGAAAGATATGGGATAAAAATAGTATGATCTTGGAAATGATCCTAAATATATAAGAGAATATTGGTGAAGCTAGGAGCATCAAAGAAGTGCTAGTTAGAGATGACAATGACTTTAAAGACTGGGAAGATCAAGAAGATGAACTATTCATGGAACCTATCATCAACCTCAAGCTGATTGATAAACAAAATGAAAAGGCATTAAATATCCTACAACATAAACAAGAGACCTCAACAAGAGAAGAGTCCCAATGTCAAATAAGTTGACTTAAGTATATTCTTTTGTAACTTTACATGTATAACATTTTGAAAAGAGAATATTCTTTTTGTAAAGGCATGTACAACTTGTAAAACACATCACCTATAGGTCAGTCCATTAGGATATGTCATAGTTATAAAAATTTGTAAAAAGGATATTTGTCTATGACATTTTTATAATTCTAATTTGACATGACTAATTGACATACCTCCTTAATCTTATATAAAAGGGTTATTGTTAATTGTAAAAAGGGAGAGGAGTTTTGAGCAAGAAAACTTGGTGCAAATTTGGAGCAATCAATACAAGCAAATAATTTTGAAAATATTGTTTCATTTTAATTATGTGGTTGTTATTATAGCTACTCTCTCATTTGTCTAGTATAATTTACATATTTTAATGGTTCTTATGAATTTTGGATGTGTACATTTAAATGTAAATTTGTCAATTTGTGTTAATGCTAGATTGATTGAAGGATCCTAGGTTCATTTTTTGTTCTTTGCTCATCTTATAGATGTGTTAATGTTATTTTCTTGTAGGAATGAATATTTAAAGTGAATCTGGTTCTTGTTTTCATTATTTCATGTTATCCTTAGATGTTTACCTGATGTGTGATAGGATTTGAACTTGTGTTATTTCATGTCATATGTTGGTTAAGTTCATATTTAGATGAAATTTGAAATTTGTCATAATGTTTGGATTGAAGATCATCAAAAAAAAATTCTTCCTCCTTACCCTTACTTTTTATTTTTAATTTTTGATCATTTCACTTTAGATTACCTTTCATTGTAAATATACATTTTATCTTAGATTCTAGATCTTAGATTTTGAACATAGTTCACTTCACTTAGTTTAGATTATTTTCATTTTCATAGGTTAGCTATTAGGCCATGGTTTCTCTAATAACCAAATATTTACATTATAAATTTGTGAAATAGATCATTTGCTTTGTCATTATTCAACTAAAGATATCAAGAATATCATAACCTAAAATTCATGCAATGGATTATTTTAATAAATAAATGATTATTTTTTCTTAAACACTCTAAACCACCAATGATACATTTTTAGGCATCAACAATAGTTATACATTCAAATATGCACATATATAATCCATGAAAACAATTCAAATTTGATAATTCAACTAGTTAGTTGAGGAAGCAACCATAATTCAATCACACAAATAAATACTAGATAATCTTTGCAAAATTCCTTGTTTGTATTGATTATTCTAAGTTTACAAAATAGTTTTTGCTTAAAATCTCCTTTTTTAAAGAAATGAAAATACCATTTTTATAGAAGACTATGGAGGTATGTCGGTTAGTCATATAAAATGACAATTGTAAAAGTGACAAGGATAGTTTTCCTTCTATAATATTCTATAATTAGACACTTTCTAAATGGACTGACATATAAGCAATGCACTTTACAAGACATTAATGCTTTTACAATAAAGAATATTCCTCTTTTAGAATGATTTACATGTTTAGTTACAAAAACAAATTCTAAATTCAACAAATTTGACTTTGAGAATCTCTTGTTGTTGTAGTCCTTTGTCTATGCTACAAGATCTTCATTGTTTCATTATGTTTCTGATCAATCATCTTGATGTTGTTGATGGGGTCCATGAAAAGTTACTTTTCTTGATTTTCTAGGCCTTTGAGGTCTTTTCCAGCCCTATCCAAAGCTTCCTTGATGTTTCTTGCATCCCCTATATTCTCCTTTAAAAATAAGATCATATCCAAGATATTTTTGTTATCTACCCCTATTTTTCCTTGGATTTGATTCTTCACTTATTACATGAATTGAGTTTCCCTATGTTTGAAATCATCATCTATCATCAAGGAAATATGACTGATGGTAGTTGTATCTTTGATTAGGATCCCCAATATATTTATTATCATGTTTTCCAATTACATACGGTCACTTGAAAGATCTCCCATTTCCTTTGACCATTTATTCAAATCTTTGATCTTCTCTATCAATAAATCCATAGCCATATTCAAGTGTGCCAAGCTGACTATTTTAAATTCAATAATTTGATCTTCTATCAAAATATTGATAAATTCCTTTATCTTCTTTCTTAAATTTTTCCATTGGCTAACTTGGCTTAAAGACAAAGTACCCTATTTATTAACCCTATCCTACTTAGACTTTACTACCTTCAAGGAGATGAATAGATCATACATGGTTGTCTCAAATTGGTTGACCATATCCCTTGGGATAAATAGAATAGCCCACTCCTCTAAGTTATTTTGTTACTTTAGCCCTTTGATAGCAGTTTAGAATTGATCTAACTATGCTTGAGCTAATTCCAAGACATCTTATTCAAATATTGTATCCTCACCAAGACTCTATCCTTGCTTCTAAGTCAAATTAGTCAAAGGCTATACCTTTTGATAGTCATCTCCTAACCACCCTGTATGACTATTTTATTAATCAACCTTTGTAAACTAGTAGTCCTTAGGTTAAACCTCACTCTAGCTAAATATTGGGTTACATGTGGAATAAGGATCTCTATCTATGATTGGGATGATGATTGGTTTGGAGTAGAAAACCACTTTACCTCCTCCTCTTAGAAAGTAACTATCCATGGTTTCATTTTTTAGTCCATAAAGATATTAGTGGCTTTCACCATAGCCCATGGATGGTAAGTAGGTAGCTTCTCCAATATAGGTTCATACAAGAACCACTCAAGAATAGGTGGACCATACGATATGTTCTCTTCACTGAATAGATTAAATTCACTTAAATGAGTAGTGATAGTCACTTTAGGTCTCTTTTTATTTAATATATTGTATGTCTTAGATTTTCTCTTTGGAGTGTAAATAGGAACCAAGTCCAACACTTTCTCTTTTCCTTTTTCCTCTTTAGTTTCCTCAACCTTTGTCTCTTCATCTAAATTTGACTCAAAATCCCTAGATAACATCTTTAATGCATCCTCAACAGTCTCATTAGGATCAAGGGATATCATATGAACCTCCTCTACTAAAGGTAAAGCATGCTTTTTTATCTTGGATGATTTAAGGTTGATGAACTTAAAGGGATTTCATTTGGGATTTTCTCCTCAGGTTTATGCTCTATTTGTGTTTATGCTTATGTACTAACTAATGGGAGTCTAGAATATTCACCACCAACTAAATAATATTACTTGGGGCCTAATTGCCATCTATCATCTACTTTTTGATTTATCTATAGTCTAAACTTAGGTCTTAGGTTGTGTTCCATCAATCTTCTAGTGACTTCAAAGTAATTAGATGCCTTGGTCTATATAGGATCAAAGGCATAAGTCTTATGTTCATAGGGTACATTCAGAATCCCTTTGACTTTAAAATGCTCTTTAAAATTTACATAAGGGTCCCATTATTTAAGTTCATCTATTTGTAGATTGAAATATGATCTATTCTTTGATGCATCCTCATTGTGATCCAACTATCTAAAAGTAGTCTTGCTAATTATCATAGAGAAGCTGTGAAGAAGTCCCTTTCTTTTAGTTTTTAAAGGCCACCTACACCATGAACCAATCAGTAAGCCACCTCTTACTCTGTTAGCTTACCAAGAACATGGATTGGTAACTTGAGAGGATAATTTTGAGTTCCCTCAATCTTTATGATAGTGTATTTAAGGTAAAACCATATATCCCCCATTGCTTCAAAATATTTCTTCATCAAAAGACTAGTTCTTAACATAGGGATATTAGCTATAGCTTCACTCAATGTTGGGTAGACACAATCACAAATGAACTAGATATGATCCCTATATTTGTAAATGTGTAACTTAGAACAGTATTGAGAAATGGTTTGGGTTCTACTTGAAGACCATTCTCTCTATTTGGGGATCTTTGTTATTGTACATAGGGCATCAAAGAGATAATACATCATGAAAAACTCATTCTTCTTTGTATGCCTGATTACATATATTTGTTTACTCAAAGAGATACTAGTTATCTCACCTAGTGAGGTAACTATTACCCTTTCAAAAATGAAATAGACCATGGGCACCCACATTAAATCAACATATGTTGTGGTTGCACATCCATATAAATAATGTTTAACATTGTCATTACCATCATAACCCCTAGTCGAAATTGACTTATTTGGATGTTCTTATTAAGGTCAACAAAGACCTATTTATCAAAATCTAACCACATAACTAGGGTGTTCATCATGTTGTGTTGTTTAGCCCATGAGTTAATTAAGGTTAAGTCAATCTAGGGTTTAGGTAAATTGTAGTAAGACTCAAAGGAAATTAGGGAGATGTAAGTAACTTTCCTCTATTTATGTTCATTAATTAACATGCACTTATTTACTTTAGTTTCCTTAAAAATGGGAGAAATAACATCAATGCAATAAAGTACATCTAGTTTTGTAGTTACATAGTGAATTCCAGTCATCTATATTACTACAATGTTGTAATAGAGTCTCTTTATAGAGATAATATTTTCTTCCTCCTTGGTGATCATTGGATAATTTTCATTTGTCTAGAATAATTTAGAAAAAAAATTATCCCCCATGTTTAAAGTAGTAACTATGAACTTCAGGTCTTTGAACACATGACCTTCTACATCTATTGTTAAATATATCTCAACATCTTGGTTTAAAACATGTTTGTGAGTAACCATTGTTATGATCATGACTAAATTATCTAATTAGGGATGATAATAAAACTATTTTAGTTTAATTACAATGATATTAGAGATAATTAAGGTAAGCCATACCCTCTAGGGATTTTGAAGGTTTATGCAAGGGTTTAATGGTGATAGGCTAGTTCAAAATGTGAAATTATGTGACTTAGATGGCATATTTATACCTTTTATGTGTTGGGTTCCATAATATCTCCAATTTGATGTGTCTTACTTATGTGGCATGGCCATGTAATGCTACTCATTTATTTAAGATATGACCATTTGTCACTTTTAGACACATGTCATTACCTCATGAAATCTTGAAGTTAGATCAATTTGTACCATTGATTCATTAAAAATTCTTCTAGCCTTGACTTCATCATGGGATTTTGATCTTCCATTTGAGCTCCTGAGAGTGCACAACATGGTAACTCTATGGGATTTATATGTACCTTGAAAACACATTCCATCTCTTAATGCCTTTTCACCATGTGGTAGCATCATGTTTTATATGGGCCCATTATATTGTTGACTTATTCTACACCATTATTATTTATCTAGAATCTTGAAAATGATTCATTAATCTCCATCTAATTTATCATGGTTGTGACACGTATCACCATCACTTTTGGTCTGGGCCCTTTGAAAATTCCATCTTCATTCACACTGTTGATCTGCTAGATGTATGAATGAATGTAGATCATTGATTTATTTATTTATACACAAGCTTTAATTTAGACCACCAATTTTTTTAATCACTTGATAGGATTGTGACACTTGTCCTTCTCACATCTCTTCATAGGATATTTGACATTTTAACTTAGGAAATTGCATGTGGATCATTGATCTTCTAAATGAGCTCTTGGGATCTTTCCACTTGGCATTTTCATGTTTAGTTGATACATGTGGATATAAAACCAAAGACATAAGTGATTAAGATATATGTCTATACTTATTATGAAACTTTAGACTAAGGTTTTAGTCATTTTAATAAAAACAATTAGGACTTAGGAAAAATTTGAACTAGGTCTAGGGTATAAAAAGTTCCCATGTAGATTATTTTTCATGAATTTGAATCTATTTCAAAAGGGAATTAGGTTAAAAAATTTAGACTAAGGTAATTAAGATTGTTTAGACATAGATTCAATTAATTAACCAAAGACCAAATAATTAATCAAAAAGAGTTAAGTTGGAATTTAAAGCATAAAAACCTCAACAATGTTCATTCTAATGGAACTCCATTAAACCTACACCATGGAAACAAAAATCAAACATTAGTAATATTTGATAAAGTCAAATGTATATTAAATGCTAACATGCCAATGTAAACTATATCAAGCATGATATTAAAATAATGAAATCTAATCAAATTGAGTGTTCAATCTATAGCACAAATTTGTAAATTTTAAACAAGGGTCCTCATTTTTTAAAAATGGGTGTATGTTGACCTCAACATATGGATAGGTCAAGAATGAACCAAATGAATTTTAAAATTTTAATTATGAATCAAATAATACATGCTCCAAAAATCACCTACCTATGGATTGTGTAAGTTTTGTAGTTGAATGAAACCATATGAAAAGCTTGAATTACTTATATTTTAAGCTACCAATCACACCCCAATCTCTGTAAGTGAAATATAACTTGAAAAATATATATTTAATAGATTCTAACTCTGTAAATGCTTAGTTTTGATACTAAATTTGAGCATAAATAAAATGATATTTATTGAGATTATGGATCATAAATTACATAGGTGTATTTATAACCCTAAATATGCTCATAATATTCCTACTAAATAGTATGATAAAATAAACTAATAACAATATGAAATATTCTAATATTATTTTATGACTAACATACACTAATAATAGCCTAAATAATATGTGGTTTGTTTTATATAATAACAACCATGTTTATATAACAAACTTATGAATTAATTTAATCTAAAAAATGACTTTTTGAGGTTGCCTAAAATATGAAATTTAAACTTGGATTATTATTTCTACTAAATTTTTTATCAAATCTAAAAACCCTAATATAACAATGGAAAATAATAAAAAGAAGGAAATTAACCCTAGTAACATGATTTATTAGAGTTTTGAAATATTCAATCAATAGACGGGTTCACCAATATGTTTTATCAAAATTATAACTAAGAGGTTTTAATATTAATGATACAAATTATTGCATAAAATTACAATGAATGAAATATGAATTAAATATTTCACACACATTAATTTAGAACTTGATAAGTATATAATTATGTTAATATTTTAATCTACCTAAGAATAACCTATCTAGAAATAAAACATGTAGGATTGTGACTACAACTATGAAATTGAATGTGTGGATATATAAGGTCATTGTGAATCAAGAAAATGGATTCACATCCACCTAGGATAAGGTTATTTTATTTAGACAAGGTTAGCCTACATTAGTGTCTATAGGGAATGCTAATGTTTGGTAGGGGTTTAACTTTAGGGAAATTTTAGATAAAATCTCCTTCCTCTGTAGATCCCATGTGCATGATCATATATGTGCAATTTATTTTTGAAGCCACTATGTGCCTTCTTCACTTGAATTCGTATTTCAATAGGTCATGAGAAAAAAAATAGAATAAATTGGAAGAAGGGGTTGGTGGATAAGGTTGTGATTGACCTCAACCCCCCATGTATTAAGTTTTGTTTACATACCAATAATTTGAATAGGGATCAAACTCCATGTAGATCTCCCATGTTATGATGGTGTGTGTGAAATATTGGTGTAATTTTATATGTTTGTTTAATCATGGTGTAAATATATATTTCAACAATGACCTTGTGACCTTGAAGATGTATTCAGACCTAGAACAAGGACACTAAGGCCATGTAAACTTATAATTTTTAAGAATATATGATTTCCTCTCAATGTGTAGTAAAATATTCTAGTGATTTTCAAATATGTGAACCTCTAGTTAACAATGGTTATAAAATATAGATTTATAATGATCTTTTTGTAAATTCCTTGAATGGGGATTTAAAATGTGGGATAACCCATTAGGTGAACTTTAATCTGAGTCAATATCCATTATTTAGTGAGAGGAGGTGGTTGATAGATTTATACACTACCAATGAGTTGGATAGTATTGAAGGAATGACCTTGTTTGAGGAGAAAAATAACTAAATTATAGCTTGAATGAGTATAATAATGAGTTTAGGTTGTTTAGATTGAAAAATAAGAATGTTTTGTATTAGATTCACTCAAGAGTAAGGTTCATATATATAAGGGTATAGTAATAACATCTTATAATCATGGAATTATGTGTGATCTAAGTGTGTATAATAGGATGGTTACTAGTACATTTTTTATAAATAAATGTTAATTTATGAGTCTACAACTACATGTGAACCAAAATTATTAAATGAATAAGAGGGTGAAATAGACTTAGGTTTCAAACTTTTAAAAATTACTATTGGAGTGCAAGTGACAATGCCAAAGTGCAACCCTAACTAACCTAACACAAACCTATCTTAGAAGGATAGAGACTATGTGAAAATGTTTAGAAGGTGCCTATAAGAATATTAGGGATGTCTAAATGATGTTATAATTATTTTCAACATAGTTTTTAGAGTAGTGTATGATCTCTTAGATATTATAATTTAGTGGAATGGTGAATATACCAGTGAGGTAAGGATGTCAATATTAAATATTATCAAGAACATAGTGATTAATTTTATGTGTCTACAATATTAAAGATTTAATTATAAATATAAATAGTTCCTAAGTTTATGGCCATATTGGAAAGTCCTAATAAACTTGATAAATCCATTAGCACTCTTTTGAGACATTATCACAATAATATTAATTTCTAAATATCCCTCAAAATAGTAGTCATATAGCTAATTTTTAATACAAATGTAGGTCAAAATTGTATGGTGTCAAGTGTCAAAATAAAAACATTTCATTATGATATATATTTATCATGATGGTACACATACACATATAGATGGGATAACTATGTGTAGTTTGAGCCCTTTTCATAGTATTGGTATGGAAGAAATGTTCAATCACATAGATAGGAATGGTTAGGGCCTTCCAACCTGACTTACTAACCCTTTTTTCAATGGACATCTTGCATAAAAAATGTGATTATGGTTTCAAATTAAAAATAAGGAAAACCAATATCAATGTACAAGACTAAAGGTAAGTGTACACATAGGAGGTATTTATAATTATAGGCATAATGGTCTAAGGTATCATAGACCTGCATAGTCAATAAGGATGTTACCAATACAGCCTAGATAGTACCATTATGTAATATCCCCAACCAAATATGGAATATAGCAAGACAAAAGCTCTGAATTTATTATCTTTGTATTCTGATTTTCTTGTATGAAATAAGAACAAATTGAGATTTTTCATAAAGCTCTGAATAAAGATATGATTTTTGTAGAATAAATTAAAATAAATAAATAAATCACAATATAATCTCTTATTTATTAACTCAGACTATTACAATAGATATCCTCAATCATGCATATTAAAGAATATTCAAATACGGTCTTAAAAACTTGAGTATTCTAAAAACTAGGAATAAAACATGAATCTGGTATGTCTTAGCCTGATGTGTCAAAAACACAGTCATCGACATAGGTTATACTACCATCGTCGATCGACTGGGGTTGTTAACCTACCGACGTCGGTGATATGTCGGTCGATGTCAGTCGCTGTGGATCTCTGCCTGTCCATGTCGGTCTCTGCCTGCCGATGTCATTCTCTGTGTGAATCTGTACAGACTTTGTATGGCTACCAATAAAGTACACCCTATTTTTTGGACCCCTAATCTCAAGATATATGGCTCTAATATAGAATATTTATATCTATATAATTTATTGAATAAAAACTTAGGAAATAAATACCTGAATTTTTGTGATAACTTTTGTGTGAAGTTATCTCTCAAAATACCTGAAATACTGTGATAACTTTTGTATGAAGCTATCTCTCAAATTGGCAATAAATCAGCTAATATCTCACAGCCTCTGAATCACACACACTGAAGAGTGGACATTCTCCAATGCAAATGGAATCCTAGAACCCTTGGCTCAATCTTCACAAAAGAATTCTTCAATATCAAAAATCAATAATCAAATCATAATCATAATGGCCTCCATGAGAAGCCGTTATACCCTCAAAAGATGTGCTTGCCCTAATTAGGGTTTCTTAAATTAAAATTAGGGTTTCTTAATTAAAAATAGGCTAAATAATTAATATTTGATTAAATCAATCAAATATTAATATCTCTCTCAGTACATGTTAGATCCTCAAGTCGTTCGAAGCTGGTGAACTAGGGAGTGATTTTGCACATGACCATACTAAAATAAGGGTGCTCTACTGCATGTCAGAAGTCCCTAAATAATAGGAGCTCAAGAAAAACATGTCCAAAAGAGCTTGAATGAAAGCCAACTGAAACAAATTCTACTAATCAAAGCCAAGCCAATCTCCATCATGACCCCCTATCCATCCTCTCAGCCTACGAGGGTTGCATAATAGGCTAATCATCAAGTCTGTCGATGTCCACTAAAAAAGAGGACATGACACATTAACTATAGGTGTCTAAGTTTTACTAGTATTCTCTACCCAAGGTGGCATCTTATTTCTTAGTCTAAAAAGTTATAAAGCTATTTCAAGGACAATGAAAAATATAGTGAGTAAAAAAATTAAGATTAAGCTTAGTGCAACTCTCCTCCATTTCTTTGTCTATTCTAAGTATATTAAGTACAATATCTATCTACCATTCACATTTTTTGACTATTTCCTGAACTCACATAATTATAATATTAATATTTTTACTTCTTTTAGATCACATTAATCACAAAATAACTAAAATAATAGGCATTCACATCATAGTTATTGGGTAAAGGTAAAGATGTATCCAATGCATGCTATGGAGGTAAAGAGATCCTATCTTTCTAAATCAATTATTTCATCACTTGGTGAGGAGGCTCAAATAACGTTTTAAATTTCTTATGAGGTCTATAAAGAATAACTAGCCTAATAGGTTGTTGAGATGTTGTGTTTACTACATTTTTTCCCCCATTATTATCTTGAAAAGTAGGTGAATCATAAGCCTTAGCTTTGAATGTTGTTATACCTTGATAGTTATGGGTCGTATAGGTAGGGTAATTGGACCCATATTTAAGCATTTAACCTCTAAACATTTAATCTCATAATTATGAACAATATGATAAATCTTGTTGAAAGATGTATATATGTTAAGAATAACTTGGTCTTTAAAAGTTTGAAGAAAACTATTACATAAAATACTCTATAACTCACTATCAAGTATTTGGTGAGACATGTACATTATCATATTATTTAACTTATATTTATAATCACTAACACTCTCCTTAGGTCTTGATTAAGTTAGTAAAGTTATGAAAATATGAATATTGTCCAAACTATTGAAAGAATGAATAAAGGCAATTGATATGTTATATAACCAATCCAAAGAATATTCCTTAAGACTTTTAGGGAGTAATGTGGTCATAGATCACGTGAAAAACTAAATAATGAAGAAAATAAGTAATAAATGTGATGCAAAGGATCACCCTTTCCATTGTATACTTCATATTTAGGTAGTATAATACTAGTATGCAAGGGATAAACTAGGACATAATGAGCCCATGAGTTGTGTAATTTATCATGAGAATAAACCACATGGTTAGGTATTTAAAATACTTTGGATATCTATTTGATTTTTATTTTCATTTCTTGAATGACTTATTTAATCAATGCATCATTATATGTATTAGAAAATGCATGAGGCAAAGCATGAGTAACACATGTATGAGTAAAAGTGTGATAATAATTTGTAATAATTGATTCTCTAGGATTTTAACTAAGATCTATGACAATAGATAAATCATTAAGAGTAGGATCAGATGATCTAAAAACATTATGAGGCACAATGGTATTATTAGTTTTTATATTAATAGTTGAAGACACCTAATGATAAACACTAGGTAGAGGCATACAACTATTATCAATATGGATAAGATAACTAGCTTAACGACTTGATGTATAAGGAGATCTTCCAATAGGTAGATTAGAAACATTTAAAGGATCATTAGATAAACATGAATTATTAGGTGTGGATTCCTTAGTGAAAAATTTATTTTGTATTATTTTAAGTTGAGTAATGATTTTTCCAAGTTTTTAGACACTAAAATTCATAATTAGGTGCCTAAGAATGTTTATTATTGACATCCTTACCCTATTTTGTCTATTCACCATTTTGATAACTTAGAATCTATAATAGATACTTCATTATATTATAAACACTAAAAATATCATACAAGCACATATATTTAAAAAAAAATTATCCCTATTCAAAATACATGCTCTTGTTAGACATTTCCCTATAGTTTTTTATCTTCTTTGACAATTATTCACTAGGTTAGATAGAGCCATACTACAGCTTTATCCCCTAGTGTGGCCTTGTCTCCTACAATCCAATGGTCACTTTTTCAAATAGATACATTTCATAATTTCTCTCCCATGAAATTTATAAAGTTAGTTATCAAAAATATTCTAAATATCCCCCTAAAATCACATTAAGGCATTCACTGGAAACCCCTTACCACATTGGATTCAAATTACTACACACTACTCATATAAGAACATTATTTATTTTGATTCCAAATTTATTACTTTATAATAGTCATAGGCCAAGACTAAATTTAATTTATTACAAGTCAAGGGAATCCATTGTTAATGATCTAAATTAATCTTATAACTATATTCATATAGTTGCACAATCATAGATCACACAATCACCCTAGGATGGAGAGCTACATTATCATAAAGCCCATTTGGACTATGTAGGCAACACTTAGATTATATAGGGTTTTCTAAAGATAGATAGATTATTCCTCTTATCCACTACCTCCCTTTGCATTTGATATCTATCTTATTTTTTGTGCAGGATCTAGTGTTTTTTATTTTATAGGTCTTTTGCACATCTATTTGGCTCTCACATAGAATCAGGAAACCCTCTTTTACAGGTGCATGGATCCATATAAAAAATTAAATCATAAATTTAAACAATATGTTTCCATAGTAAATATACCAGGCCATGTTATGCCTTTGCCCTCCTCTGATGACCTTATCCCAACACAATTTGTAATTCTATTTTTGGATGCAACATTGTTGCAGGTATTTTCAAGCTATTTCCAATCAAAATCAACTTATGTAGTTAGTGTTAAATATATTTTATGGAAGTTTTCATATTATTAAGATCATTTACTATTTTTAGGAAACTCTATATCTTGTATCACATTATATTTTAATATCAAATTTGTCTATTCCAACATTCAAATTTTAATTGTTTAATATCTATTAAAATGAGTTCATTAAATTAAAATAGACTAAACCTTTTGGTGAACCCACTATTTTAGAACATTGCTTGTTTGTTGTTTTCTTAATTTTATCCTATGATTTTAGTAAATTTATATAAATTCTTGACATTTAAATTAAATTATCTTTGACCTTGGATGAAATTTGACACAATAATTCAAATTCTTTGACATTGGATTTAATTTAACACTAAATAATTTTGTCTTGTCACCTTGGATAAATCTAATAGGGAAGCTCTTTATTTTGACATTGGGTTAAACTTTGTTTATTTCTATAGATAAAAATCATTTTTTTTACCTTTCCTTTCCTTTTTTTTCCTTTTGCTTGTTTTAGAAACTATGTTTCGATAGTTTTAAAACTACTTAGTGATTATCATGAATGACTACATAGTGTTATTTTTATATATATTATGACATCAGGGGTTTACCCTAATACTCATAATTAATGTATAACACTAAACATGGAATTTAGTTTCCACATACCTAAAATTACATAAAAAACACCTAGGTTCCATTTTTTATACTATAGTAAAGTTATTTTATTTATTTGATTTTTGATACACTGATAATAACATATCACCCAGGTAAATTACTCTCATTATACCCTAAGAAATGGGGTTAGTGTGTTACATAAATTTTTATATCTCTAAATTTAGTGTTCTAAAAGAATTTCTCAACATTAATCAATGAATGAAAAATTATATTTCAGATCCCACACAATCATTCAAACCCTTGTCTAGATCACCCTTATACCTTGTTTTTTCTTATATAGTATTCATATTAATTAACATTATTTGATTCATATTGTATTATATCCCTCAAAGGTGTAATGGTAGACTAAGTGGTATTTTTATTTCACATAATTAGATTCCTTTAGTTTCTTCTATAATGGCAAGATTTTTCTCTCAAAATAATAATGTTACTATTTAAATTCTTTGGTCTCATACAAATGAGGTTCACATTCCAATTGATAATGAAAGTAATGAAGAGGAATCTAATGAACATGAAAATAATATTTATCCACTTGAGCTTAATAAAGTGAATCAAAATTAAGTGAAATAATTATTTGAATTTCATCAAGGTATTCAAGAGAACCCCCATGAGGTGAATAAGATCATTAGTCTACTTTTAGCATCAAATCTGAGTATGAAACTAAATTATCCACATCTCCACCACAAAATTTATTTTTTTAGGTTATCAAATCCCTTACTTCCAATGTTACTACTTATACCATCGTATCTAATCCTATTGATATTTTTATATCAAAATCCCCTAGTTTACTTATTGTAGATGATATTTATGAATTATATATCAGCTCAGTCTCGTACACTTGGTAAATTGGTACTTTGGTTGTTCTTCTTAGTTCTAGACCTTTCTTTTTTCCATAAGTATTGAATCTACTCTTTCTTATGCCCCTTAGATTATCTCTTAGTTTGATCAATATTATGTTGATGACCTAACCCTTCTATCTTGCCCAAGATTCTTATATCCTACTTATATTATGCCTCTATAAGTCTTGAGCTTTACCTTTTTTCTTAATCCTTAAATACTTTAATCCTAAATAGATACCTATGTCAATGAAGTTGTATTATTTCAACATAATTGTCTATTGACCTAAATTTATCTAATTTGTAAATGAAACATATATTAATGGTTAGCCTAACTAATTTAATGTGACATATTCTCCAAAGGATTGGTATAAATACAAGATCAACCCTCATTCATTCCTCACCTAGCACAAACCTAGTATTCATTTAAAAGAGCATTCAATTAAATAAAAGGCTACCATATTTTATACTATTTTCATATTAGTCATATGGAAAACACATCTATAAGTCTAAAGTATTGAAGGATTAGCCCAAGAGCTATATTTTTCAATTGAAAATCTAGGTCATTTTTATACTTTTTTATCACACACTACATGATTCACATATAATCTAACATGTACGGGAGAGATATATAAATATGAGGCCCTCTTCACATAGCCACTTTGATAGAGGGTTATTTGGGATAGCTTGAGATTGTGTGCCCATTGACCCATTTTTTACATAACCACTATGAAGATGAAGATCTAGGGTTTGATAATTTGGCAAGGAGTGAAAGTCCATGACCAAGATTTTGATATACCAAAGTGAAGGTTATGATGAACCCAAAAGCATCCAAGTGGTCAAATCCTATTTTAGTAGTTATTTTATAATTAAAACCTATGTATAATTTAGACACTATCATTAATGCAACCATCCATGGCTTATTATAATAGCAAACAATAAAATGGCATAATTATAAATGTTTATGACAATGGTGATATTATTCCTAATACCAATATGGTAGATGAATAATGCAGAAAAATTTAGTTTGATCCACTTGATAACTTAAAAAATGATCTATTTATACCTATAGGACCTTGTAAATGGTACATAACAAAATACAAATAAAGTCAAGGTAAACCATATAACTCAGGATGTGCATAAGGTATTCACATCTAAGGTGCACATAAACAAAAATAATGTAATACCAAAAATGTCACAACCATAGTATGGCATGGTTCCTTACTCATATACAGATACTCTAAATGGTATATCACATGTTCAAGAATAACCTAAGAGGTTACATTTATCATATAATAATGATTACATTGATGATATATATCTTAATAATACATAATATTGGTATGATCCTAATGACATTGATTATAAAACATATAAATATGACACATGATATAGGGCCTCAATAAATGCATCTCATTAATGATATCCTTGGGTTCTAGTGGCAATTTTCCTAGTCCATAGCAATGTTCCCAAAATATCAAAAAAATTAAAATATTCAAAACTCTAAAAATATTTTCAACATCTACATATTCTATTAACTCATTGGCATATATGTTGTTAGTTACATGTTGGTGGATGGCATATTAGTATTTCTTATACAGATATTTCACACTTATATTTGAGTATGATACAAGAATACATAGATATATTATTTATGCACTTATATATGTTAGGCCTTCCTTTTCTCATGTCACTAGGATGTTGGGCACATCCACCTTATTTTATCATGATACATCCATGTTATATCATTCTATGGTCACTTTATATTATCATGTTTGAGATAATATATACTTACACATGCCTTTATACATGTTTATATCTTATACAATGTACATGACATGTTATGTACTCAAAAAAAAAATTTAATACATTTGACACATGGGATATTATGATATGTTTATGCTGGGTTCTTATGTTTTCATTTATGCACTTCCTTGAGTATCATTTGTTGTTATTTCTTGTTTGATGAGAATTTGAATATGATCCATTTTTTGCATCCCCCATGACTTTTTTTACTTCATTGATATGTCACTGTTTGTTATATGGAAATTTTAATATGTCATCTTTCTTTTGTGGACATTCAATTAAGTCATATCCATTCGATTGTGTGGTATTTCAACATAAAACTTGTTTTCAGTCTCCTTGGACCATTTTTTTGTTGATTTTATTTTAAGTGATCTTGTGTCTATGTTTGATTAATTATTTAGATTGTTTTTTCACTATTTATCCATTTTCATGATCTTTATCATGCATCTTAGGCCTTGATGTGATCACATTCTATGCATTTTAATGATATATTTACCTAGACATGTTCTCCTATATGCTACATAGTTTATTCATAGTTATATGGTTATTTTACCTTTTTGAGTTAAGGAAACTACCAATTTTTATTCTTACCTCACCTCAAATGGGGGAATTTCATAGATTCGTTACTTATAAACATTCATAGTTTTTAGATTCTATGGGGGCATATCATAGAGACATGGCTTCCACACATTGATATCTTTTAGGTTTAATGGGGGCATGTTTTAGAAACATGTTCTTTATGCTTACTCAATATGTAGCATACCTAGATTCCTATGGGGGAATGTTTTGGAAAAATGTCTTCTTCATTAGCACTTATATTAGTTTTGATATTTCTCCATATATGTTGTGGGAATTTATGGTAGCATGTCATCCACACTTGTTCAAATTTCCAAATTATCCAAAACACATAATTATATTATTTAGATACACATTTATGGTAGAATTACATACATTGGTACCATTATTATACATAAACTAATTATGATACATATCTAAGGTGCATATGTTATTCAATGTACACCTAATATTGAAAAATCCAAATCAATTTCAGATTTAGAATAGTTTTATGAATTTTTATCACCCACCAAGTTGCATTTTTATAAACTATATTATGCCAATATACTATAGTAGTTAGTTCACATTTTGGTATGGTTGAGGTAATTAAATAACTCAATATTTCCAATTTTTTAGGTTGGACTTTATTGTATCATCTAGACTCACCATTTTGATAGTGTGAGTTGACTTGGTTCACTCACACTCACTAGGTTATAAGTATGATTAAGTTTCATAGTTGAGCTACTCTCAATTGCCAGGTGGAAGCCCACATTTTCTCTAAGGTTGGGGGAATGACCTCTCTCTCTCTATATATATATCTATCTATTTAACTATATATGTACATACATACATACATACATACATATATATATATATATATGTATGTATATATATATATATATATGTATGTATATATATATATGTATATATATATATATATATATATATATTAAATTTCCAATAGGCAAGGTAGTTAAATTGATATGTAGGTGTACTCCTAAACCTTTCTCTTTCTATTTCAATCATTTCAAATTATTTCAATTTTAGATTATTTGCATTAGTTATATACTATAACAAGATATGAGTTTCAATTTATTCACTATAAAAGCACTCAAATTGGGCTCATGCAAAGGTAAGGTGTGTTATACACATTTGGGTATGCATTCCTTTCCTTTAAACTATAAATTTCATTGCTAGATTAAGGGGGGAAATTTAGATGATATTTTTGAATTATATAGCACCTCAGTATTGGACACATGGAAAACTTAGACCTTGGTTTTTCCTCTTAGTTCTAGACTTTTCTCACTTCCACAAGTCTTACATCTACTCTCTATTGTTCTCCTTGGCCTATCTCTTAATTTGACCAATCTTATGTTGATAACCTGAGCCTTATATCTTTCCCAAAATTCTTAAAATATAATTATCTTATGCCTCTTCAAGTTCTAAGCCTATAAATATTTTTTTGCTTCTTAGACACTTATGTCCTAGATAGACAACTATGTTGATGCAAGTGTCATGTTTAGATGTAAGTGTCTAGTGCCCTAAAGTCACATAATTTGAAAATTAAACATATCCTAATGGTCAACCTACATGATTTAATGTGAGATATTCTCAAAAGGGGTTGGTATAAATATAATATCAACCCTCATTCATTCATAACCTAGCACATACCTAAAATTCATGTAAAATATCATTCAATTAAGTAAAAGGCTTCCCTATTTTCTTCTATTTCTATATCAGTGATAATGAAAACATATTTACAGGTCTAAAGTAATGAAGGACCAGCCCAAGAGCTATATTTTCCAAGTTATAATCTATGTCACTATTATACTTTCTTATCACATATTGCATGATTCACACATAAGTCAACACGTAAGGGAGAATTACATAAGTATAAGGCCCTCTTCAAAGTATTAGTTATGTAGGGTTCATTAATAGAGGGGTATTTTGGTTAGCTCAATACCATGTTCCCACTAATCAATTTTTTCCATAGCCACTATGAAGATAAATAACTAGGTTTGATCATTTGATAAGGAGTGATAGTCCATGACCCATATCTAAATTCACTACAGTGAAGGCAATGATGAACCTAAAAGAATCTAGGTGATCACATCATATTTTAGCAGTTATTCCATACTAGAAGCTTACATCTGATCCAACCACTTTTAATAATGTAACCATCCTAGTTTGACACAAGTTTTTGAGGCTATATAGGCACTTAATCTAGAATTTGGAGACTATTATAAAATATTCTTCCAAACTACTTCTTGTCTATTCCAGATCTAGATCTATATTAGCTCATAACTAGCTAAGTATCTTTTTTTCATTATTATTTTAATACCTAGCATATTTGTACATTTTTATCATATCTCAAGATAATAAATTCAGTATATGTTTTATCTAAGTTTTTTAATTAATTAGAATAATATAGATCTATTTATCACCCTTATGCTTATTGATTTCTATATTCTTAACCTTATCTCTCAAACTAGGATCCATATCTAATTTAGGGTTAAAAAGGAACATCACTTAGTCTTCCAAATATATTTATCCCTATTACTACTCATTCTACTTATACTCCTCTTGTTACATCCATAAATGTTACTCGTAATCCTAGACCTATTTTATTGCAAGCTAATATAACTTGCGTTTTACAACTTATCTCTCATGTTAGCCCCTCTATGGACTCATGTTCCTTGTTGGATAACCCTTTGGCACCTAAAATTGAATCTTATCCATTACAAATTATCTTTGTAGCTCTTAGTCTTCCTCTATATGAAGGTAAATGTGAAACTCAATAACATTTCCATAATGATAAATTATTAAAAAAACACTCTCCAAGAAGCATCAAATAATGATCTTACATGGTTATATGATCTTATTATTCAATCAATAAAGGCTTTCAACCCTTTTTCAAATCAGTTCTTAACACACTTATCTATTAACATTGGTAAAAATTTATAATGTGCTTAAATTGCAAAGCTCAAACAAGGATCTAATGAAATAATCAGTGAATACATGCAAAGATACAAGACTATGATAGAAAAAATGAGAAGTAAAATGGCTGATAATTATTTCCAATATATCTTTTATCAAATTTTATTATCACCACTACAATAGTCAATTATGTTTTATAAGTTAAAATCTTTTGATGAATTATGCAATTTAGTCAAAGAGTGTGAGGTTAAGTTTCTTACTTTGAACAAGGTTAAGTATACTTAAAAAATTTCTTCTAATTAAAATATTAAGTTTTAAGGAAAACCAAATTATAAGACCAAACCAAATGAAATAAAAATTGAAGCTAAGGTTACAGTAAATGTTATTTCACAACCAACATAAAACCTTTAATTACAAGCTTGACCAAGGAGGCAATTTTCAATACTACCTTTGCCTCTTCATGTTTTTTTTTAAGAGTTTATTTAATGTAATCTAATCATTTTTCCTCCATAAATGGAGGTGGACATGTCTATACCACAATCTAATGATGCATATTGTGACTACCATAGATGTATTGGGCATTCTAAAAATATATGTTTCAAGATTAAGCATAATATTCAAGATATTATTGATGATAACATCATTTATATTAGTACACCTACTAAAGAGGCTAAACCACAAACCAATGACAATGAAAAACTCAAAATATAGAAAGATCATTTTTCAAATCATGAAGCAAAAAATAAGGATATCTCTAAAGTACATTATACATTAAATTCTCATCCACTTCCTTATACATATGAGAATCCACTTGAAATCATCATTGGTATAGTTACAAGTAAACAAAAATCACATCTTATGATCACATTTTATGATAGTGAAATTTTTTATGATGATCCACATAAATGTACACTCTTTATTCAATCATATGTTGACAAACAATCCATACATAGTGTTATGATAGATATATGGTAAAGCAATAATATGTGCACCATAACACTCCTTTAATCTCTTGGTTATATAAAATAATATCTATAAGTTACTTATAGTGTTAAATATTCTGATGGTCATACATAGGATAATCTTGGGCATGTTTTTATACGTTTACAAGTAGGCCCTCTCATAATGCCTACCCCATTTTTAGTTATAGCAAGTAGAGGGGTATTTAGAATATTATAAAGATGACATTGGATACATAATATACCAAAAATACCTTATAAATTGCATAAATGTCTCAAATATATTCATGATAATCAAGTGGTAAAAAATTTGGGAATCTAATATGAATATGTTTTGTAACTAATGATGTTTACTTCTTATATAGAACACATTCCTGGCATAATCATTGAGCAACACAATAATTAAATAGTTTATATAAATATTAAATAGCATGATATACATATCCCAAAGTGTATTAAAAGAGCATTTTCTCTATCTATTCATGAACATGAGTAGCTTACATAATCACTTTCTCCAGGTACTTATGATCATGAGCATATCATAGAATTAGTTTCTCCATCTACTTATGAGCTTGATACAATTATAGAGGAGTATATTTAGTTAGTCTCAAAGATCATGGTACATAATCCTAAGTAGAAAGTGGCACATAAAAATAGGTTTTCATATATTAAGGCATAATAGGATACTTAGAAAGCTTCACCAAAGGCATAGGTTATTACATATTGTCCTATTTGGCATGATGATATATGTTTAAATGGACATATTAATAATTATTTAGAGGGTTATATTACTAAATTAATATTCATTTACATCCATAATCATTTTCAGTTGGAAATTATTATTTGTAAGGAAGCATTCATTCATACAATAGAGTTGGGTATATATATGTTCATCTGAATCTACCACTTGTGTTAAATTTATTCATTATTCATATATGTTTATGAATTTATAGATAACTCTTTTATTTTACTTCCTTACTAATTATTATATCCCTTAACCAATTGTTGTCATCAAATTGTGCACCATAGGAATTTCTATGGAACTCGTACAATTTGATGCAACATTGAATTATCCTTCAAGTTTGTGGGAACTTGTAAGAGAGATGAGTCTCTAGGATTGAAAAGGGATAGATCCATAAATTATTATCTAAGTTTATATCACCTAATCTACTACTTATTTATGAAAAGAGTCAAGAATTTTTATAAAATAGAAAACTATGCTAAAGAGGTGATCCACCAAGAATTTATCCGATTGACTATCACACTTCTACTAAGTAACAATGTTTTCAAAGACTAATTCCATGTATTGAAAGATACTAACATAGTGTTTCAATGTGAAGGTAACATGCTTGAGATAATCAAAAAGATAATTAATTTAAGGGGTAGATTGCACACGTTAGATACAATTTCATAATTGAAATAGAGATTGATGCATTCAACACACTTCACATGACATGTTAACATCAGAACCTTTGTTCAAACATGAAGGATAAAGGGAGTAAGTAAAATGTTATCACTTAGCTCTACTGTACATCACTCACATACTCAAATAGAAATTCACAACTCAGAATTGGTGTTGTATTCAATGTTTAAAAGTAAAGTGCAATGTCATTTCAAGAGGGCTTTGCCATACCAAAAATGTGGTTATCTATAATGGTCAAAATGGCCCAGTTTATAGAACTTTCAGGAGAAGCGAGAAAAGAAAAGTTGAAGAGGCACAAAGACATGAGTAATAGACATGAAAATTAGTTACATATTCATAAGAGAGATGGATGAGTGAACCATGCCATGTCAAGAGTCTTAATTATCCAAAAAAAGTCATGAGAATGGTGGAAAGTGACATCAAACCTTCAAGAGTGGCACAAGAAACTAATTCTATCAAAGATCATCCATGAGAGTTTGAAACTAAAAATAGAAAAGTTGAAACATCACACTATTGGAACTCATGATGAAAATTATAAAATACTCTTTCTAACTACTAGTTATTCTTTGGACACCTATATTTATTGATTTCATAGAATCTCCTTGACTTGGTCAGCTACCAACAATGAATCACTCCATCAACTTGTCCATTTTTCTCACTTAGTCTGCTCTAGATGCTTAGAATCCAACCATTTACAACCTCCATGTCTATTCTTATTCTCCCATCAGATCTCTTAAATATATAAATCTATTCTCCATGGTTTAAAATTGACTTTCTATCGACCGTCACTCATTTGGGTATTTTCTTTGAACTTTTATTTCCAGACTTTTTCTTCAAACAAATTATCCATGGTTTTTTTTTCTATTTAATTTATTGGACCTTTTTTAACGTCTTTTCCTTTGGGATCATTGCTTGTAATTTCCTTTGGAAAAAATTCCAAAGGAATTCTTCCTATTTATTTCCTTTGGATAAAAAGTTCAAAGGAATTCTTTTGGATTTCCTTCTCTTCATTTCCTTTCCTATGGATTTTTCGATTGGTCCCTTCAGAGAAGTTGAAATTCCCTTTGAATAAATTATAATGGTCCTTTTAAAATGAAATTTACCCTTGTAAAGATTGAAAGTGACAACTTTACAAACAAAATACCCTTCAATAAAGTTGGAAATGATCCTTCAGAAAAACTGAAGTGGACCTTTTCCTGACAAAAGATACCCTTCAGAAAAATGAAAGTTCCCTTCGTATAAATTAAAGTTCCCTTTGGAAAAAGTGAAATTTACCTTTTCATAATTTTTTAGTCTATTTTTCTTGAAAAGTTCCCTTCAAAAAAATTAAAGTGACCTTTGAAAAAATTACAAGGGTCCCTTTTGGCTTGAAAGAGTCCTTCAAAGAAATTATAATGTACCTTTGGAAAAATTGTGTGGATAAATTATCTGAAATAATTCATCACTTGACCAGAAGAAAACTCAAAGAAATAATCTTAAGGAAAAGCCTTAGACATAAATATCAAAATAATTAGGCAAAATGCTTCAAACAAAAAACCTTAAACAATTAGGCAAAGGCTTAGAACAAAGGCCAAAATGGACTTTCTAAAAGAAATAAAACTTGTTATTTTTGTGAGTTTTGAGAAAGAACATTAATTTTTAAGAAAAGATAAGTAATGGACTTGGTCAAATTTGAAAGGTACAAACTTGGGGGTGGAAATTGGCCAACATTCTTGGTAGTCCCTAGTTATGGCATGCCTTCTATGCCTAAGACCAGTTACGTAAATCCTTCCATTAGGCATGGAGTCATGCAAAATAAGCACTTAGATTGTCATAAATAGACCTTGGATTGACCATAAGATAATGACATTACAAAAGACACACATATGAAAAGACACAATTGTGCTACTAATCACTTAGGGAACATAAATCAAAACAAAGGAAACATGTATGTGTCAAGTAGAATACTTGGGGAACATAAAAATAAAAACAAAACTAGAATAAACATACACACACACACACACACACACACACCTATGTTACTATTTAAAAGATAGCCTCTCAAGGACTATTAGTATAAATTTAGATGTATCCCATTCATAGGGATAGGTAATTATTCTCCATTCATCTTGGTTAGTTGACAGGAGTTTCTTTTCTTGCACTTGCTGATGATGTAAGGGCCACTCCACCAAACATCAAACTTTGTATGTTTACTTGGTTTTTATCTATCCTCATCCCATTTTGGAACCAAGTCACCTTCTTTGAACACTTTTATACTTTCTCTTTTGTCAAAGGATTTCTTCATGAGTACTTTGTGGTATTCCATGGTCTTATGTACATTGTCCCTTTCTTCTTGTAGTTACCATAGTTCTATCAATCTGACTTGAATTAGAGTATTTTCCAATATTTCTAACTGATGTGCTAAAGTCCTAAATCAGGGAACTTTTGAGAAATAGAAAAAATAGATTCTCTCCTATAAACAAGCAAAAAAGGAAAGTTACCAATTGATCTATTAGGATTAATCCTATCAATCCATAAGGTTGTCTTCAACTTGGTGTGTCATGCTCTTTGATTTTTCTCTAATGTATTCTTAATGATCTTGATGAGGTTCTTGTTAGTAGACTCAACTAGCCCATTACCTTGAGGGTAATCATTAGATGAAGTACTCAAGTAAATTCCATTCTTATTTGCCCACTCAAAAGTATTATCACTCATAAAAGCAAGTGCATTATCAAAAATGATAGTATAGGGGACCTCAAATCTTATTGTGATACTCTCATAAAAATCTAAGATTTCATTTTCATTTGCCTCCTTTAATGTAACAACCTCTACACACCTTGTGAAGTAGTTAGTAGCAGTCAATATCAATTTTTGTCCAACACTTGATGGAGGGTTGATCATACCAATGAAATCAACGCCCCATTACATCAAAGGCTAGTCCACTTGGACAAGATTTAATGGAAGGGATAAAACTTTATATTTTCCTACAAAGAAGGCACATTGAGGACACCTCTTAACCTAAGAATAATAATCATTGAAAAGGCTAGGCCAATAATACTCTAGCCTCATTATTTTTGAAACTATTGTTTTTAGGGAGAAATGACCTCCATCTACACCACTATGAAACTTTTCCAGCAATATGCCAAATTGATCATTGTCAACACACCTTAGTAGTAAACCATGCACATCCTTCCAAAAGAGAATACCATATACAAGACAATAAGGAATGATTTGTAATCTAAATTAGCTTCTTTATTACTTGTTCAAACCATTAGGATAATCACCATTTTGGAGGAAACCAATGATGTCTTGTGTCCAACTTTGAATTGGTATGTGACCAATTGGTTGGGGATGAAATTTATTAACCAAGACCTCTTCCTTCAACCCTTAAATATCTATAGCCAAATTTTCACATAACCCCTTCCTCTTACCAAGTTGGTTACCTTGATATCAACATCATACTCCATTACCTTTGTGATCCACCCAACTCTCTTCTCATTTAGGTCTTTACTTAAGAGGAACTCTTTGGTGCTAGGATGAGAGACCATGATATGTATCCTATTGTTTGAGACAATGTGCCTAAACTTCTTCAAACCTATTATCAAAATTATAGCTTTATTCTCAAAAAATGTGTACTTGATCTCAAAATCTTCCAATCCTTGACTAAATAATGCAATGGGTTGTTCAATTTCCTCATCATTCTTTTGCATAAGCATAGCTGAGATTGTGTCAAGGTTAGAAAAAGTATAGAGTATGAAATACTTACCAAATTTTGGGCTCAATAGAGTAGGTGATTGGGCAATTTCTTGTTTGATTGCCTCAAAATTGTTCTCACCCTCCTTTGTCCAAGCAAAATCTTGGTTCTTCTTGACTATAGTCGTAATAGGCTTCACCAAAGTAGAAAATCCTAGAATAAACCTTCTTATAAAGTTGATATTGTCTAAGAAACTTTTAAAACCTTACTTGTGTAGAGGTAAAGATAAGCCTAGAATGGATTCAATCCTTTTAGGACCAATAGATAAGCCTTCTTTTTCCATAATGTGGCCCAATAATTTATCTTCATGAACAATAAAGATACATTTTTTGGATTAAGAGAAACTCCAAACTCTCTACACTTCTAAAATGCTAGCTTTAGTTGTTTCATGTGGTCATTAAAATCTTTGGAAAAAATAATTATATCATCCAGGTATACAAGCAAAAACTTATTGATCAAACCTTTAAAGGCCATTTCCATTTCCCTTTAAAAGGTAGCACCAGTATTAGACAAACCAAAAGAGATCTTTCTATATGTAAATGTTCCCAATTTTATAGTGAATGTTGTCTCAAATTGATCCTCATCATTCACCAATATTTGGTTATAACCTGAATAGCCATCAAGTAGTGAAAAGCATTTAAAACCTAACACCACTTACAAAATCTACTCCATTGAATGTAGTGGATAATGGTCTTTGATTGAAACTCTATTTAGATCCATAAATTCCACACAAAGTTTTATCTCTACACTCTTATTTTGAATAGGTATAAAGTTATCTACCCAAGTTGTGTGCTTGATAGGAAATATAGTCCTAGACTCAATTAATTTGGTAAGCTCTCTCTCTTCATGAGTTCCTCTATCTTGGGATTGATAGCCCTGTATTTTTGCCTAACTAGTTTTGCTTCAGGATTTAAATAAATGGTGTGATGAGCTAGACCTAGATCAAACCCTTTCAAATCCTTATATTCCCAATAAAATATATCACGAAATTCTTTACACAATTTAAAGAAGGCTTATCTTTTGAAAAGAGAACAAATCTTATCAATTTTCAAAAGTTTGTCCTTAAATATCAAGAATCTTTCATAGTTATCTTCCTTTGTAGACATGTTTACCCTTTCCTTCTATCTTTTATCATATTCATTAAACACACTCTCAAAATAAACCATCTCCTTTGGTATCTTGTTTGTCTTCAGCTAGATAACTTGTTCTTCATATTCACTATGAAGCTTCTTTTGATTCTTTTAAGAAAATTCTACTTCATTTTGAATGAAGTGTACAACTTGTTTATCACTCTAAAAAACTTGCCAAGACACTTCATTATTAGGAATACAAGGTCTCATAATGAATTTTATGTGACGTTTTTCCTTCTCTCTACTTACATTAACAACTATATCAAAGTGTGATCATATCATATCCAACCCGTCAACATGTTTATTTGAGTCTCTTGGTATAGGTTGGATATTGAAAGCATCAAAGTCCTCAATTAGATCCCACACCCTATGATTGTAAAACATAATTAAAGGTTTTTTTTATGTATCTTGGTTTCTCACTTGATGTATGATCAATTCACTATCTCCATATACTTTTAAATTCTTGATTCCCTTTCTCTTTTCCCATTGGAGACAATGAACCAAGACTTCATATCCAGCTACATTATAGGTATAACTAAAATGGAATCTCTATGAAGAATAATATTGGTTCTTTGAAGGAGAAACCAACATGACACCAGATCCTACCCCTACCTTTCTTCTATATCCATCAAAAAACATTTCCCATAACCCTTCAATTTCATGATCTTCATTAGCGAGTGATGGTATAGGAGTGTTCTTCTCATGCATAAAATATAATCCTAATTTAGTTTCTTATATAAATGCATAGGGATCATGTTCATAAGTTTTAGTACCATAATCATCAAGAAAATGGTTATAAATACCTTTAAGGGGAAAGAATGTTTCACCACCAATGGCACTTTCTTGATTAATGGCACCTTCTTCCTGCTCACTAATCATACAATTCTAATTTGAATTTATCTCTATTTATGCTTTAATGTGAAACCTTTCCAAGGGATATGTTATTATAGTTAATTTATCTCCATATCTTGTTATAAAATATATAAAATACCAATTAGCTACAGGTTACCCTCTAATCTTAGTCGTGAAGTCTCTTGACAAGAAAATTACAAAATGAGTTGGAAGATCAACCACCATAATGTCTTATAGGATGGGGAAGCTTGGACAATCATGAAAGAAAACTTTCAAACCTTTAACCAACCCCATAGTCTTGGATGAATTTCCATCAAGATACAACACACCCTTACTATGAGGCTCATATTTTAGTCCCAATTTATTAGCAACCACTTTAGGCATAACTATGGTACTGGCCCAACTATCCACAATGCTGTTGTCAACCAATATGTCTCCCATAATGAGTATGAGGTACAAATATGGAGGCTTTTCAGATCTTGTGGATGGCTTTAAAAAATAATTATGTGTTTTGGTAAGGGCTACACCATTTTAATTTAGAGATTGAGGAGTTGTATTGATATTAGCAAATTGTTCTTGTAGGATTTATTTTTGACCAAACATATGCAATACTTCCCAAAGAGAAATGCTAGTTTTGGTATTCTTCAAAGAGTCAATAATATTTAAAGAGGAAATGTTCACCTTGTATTTCATTTTTAAAGGTAATTAGGGAACTTAAACTTGTTTTACTAGAGGTTTGTTAACTTTTCTTGCATTTTTACTTTGAGGAGTAGTGTGACTAGTAGGATCTGCTACATTGGTACTTACACTTTGTGAACTTGGAGAGGCACTACCTAGAATCACTTATGATGATGAAATATCTCCTAAATCACTCCTTTTGGCCCTTTTTTCATATAATTTATGTATTTAACCTCAACACATAATCATCTTCTACTTGTAAATTCATATAACCAGTATTTTGGCTACTACCTTCTCCTTGAACATCTCTTTACATGAGATTTGCTCCTTCTAATGTAACATAAGGAGTATCTCCTTCTTGAGTTTCCAAAGCTTGATTATATTCTCCACCATTATACATAAAATGACCTTAATATTTCCCCAAATGATCCAAATGCTCCTCTCCTTGACTAGATTGGTGTGGACTGGAACAATAGCCTTTGTTGATGGAATAGAATTAGGATTATAAGTGTTGGGTTCCCTATTGAAACCTTTGTGGCCTTGTCCTCTTCCTTGGTTAGTTTATTGGGGTGGAGGTCTATAGCCTTACTAAGGATAATGTTATGGATTGGGTGGAGCATTTACATACATTTGTGCTTGCTTGAGTTGAGCTTGAAAAGATCAAATCATCTCATCCTATCTATAACATCATCCACCTTCTTGGTAGTAGTTCTAGGTTTGGCATTAGTATTGGGAACTTGTGGTCTGCTTAGGGTTTCAACTAAATTATGAGACAAAAAATTCATACATACTCTTGGAGGTAGTTTATCAATTTGTATTAGACTATTCTTGGATTTAATGGCTATCTCATATGACTTAGGTAAAGTAAATCCTCCCATTGACTACAAAATTACTACTACAATTGTGCCAATAGCCTTAAGATAGGTGGGAAATATAAATATTAGATGAGGCCTCATAATAGGTGGAAGCCTAATCCATGTTATTTGAAATATCTCTTTGAAATATCCCATGGATTCATTAGGACCTCTCTTTATCACATTCAGTTGGTGAATTAGTGAAGTATGGTCACTCTTATTTTCAGACATGTTTACCAACAACTCTCTAAAACTATCCCAATTAGTAATATAGCCACCTTTCAATGTATTATACCAATAAAGTGCCTTCCCTTTTATATACACAAGTAGTCTAATAGCTATGTTAGCTTGGGTGATACTATGGAAATTACAAAAGTTTAAAATGTCCCTAATATGCCTAGATGGGGTAACATGACCTTCTCCATTGAAAATTTGGGAGAATTTTGGTAGCATTATGAGGAATAGGATCATAAACATTAAGTTTAATTATATTTTGGGTGTTGAAGGCTGGGAAAGGATGTCTTATAGCCATTTATTCTTCCTCTTGATCTACTAATTCTTCAACCTCCTCTTCTTCCTCTTCAAAACCTTCTTGTTCAGGATATCTAAAGGTTAGGAATGGTTTAGGGTGTTGTTCTTAAAGAGGAGTTTTAGACTAAGGAACTTGATTAAAGATCCTACTAGAAGATGATATAGGGAGGACCATGAAGTATATTATGGAAAAAATGACTAAAAATAGATATTCTCACATTTAGGAGTTGCCAAATGCTGGATTAGAATGATTTCACAACCTTGGACTTGTAAAGGCCATCATTCACCATGACATGTAAATAATTAGGACCAATTGTCACATCTAGCATGCCAAAACTGTTATCATCAAATTATGCACCTTAGTAAATTTTATGAAAATCTTAAAATTTAATGCAACATTGAATCATCCCTCAAGTTTGTGGGAACTTATAAGAGAGATGAGTCTCTATGATTGAAAAGGACTTGCTCCTTGAATTCTTCTCTAAGTGTCTATCACCTAATCTACTACTTATTCATGAAAAGAGTTGAGAATTTATATAAAATAGAAAAACTATTTTAAAGAGGTGATCCACCAAGAATTTATCTCATCGACTATCACACTTATATTGAGTAACAATGTTTTCCAAGATTAATTCCATGCATTGAAAGATACTAACATAGTGTTTCAATGTGAAGGTAACATGCTTGAGACAATCAACAACATAATAAACCTAAGGGACAAATTACACACCATAAATACAATTACATACTTGAAAGAGAGTTTGATACATTCAACACACGTCACATGACCTATTAACATCAGAAGTTTTGTTCAAACATGAAGGATAAAAGGAGTAAGGATAATTCTATCACTCAACTCCATTATACATCACTTAGATAGAAATTCAAAACCTAGAATTGGTCTTGTATTCAATGTTTAAAAGTAAATTACAATGTCATTTTAGTTGGGCTTCACCATACCTAAAATTTGGTTATCTATAATGATCAAAATGGCCTAATTTATAGAACTTTTAGGAAGAACAAGAAAGGAAAAGCTGAAGAGGCATAATGACATGTATCATAGACATGAAATATAGTTATATATCCATGAGAGAGATGGATGAGTGATCCATGTAATGTCAAGAGTATTACTTGTCCAAAACAAGTCATGAGAATGGTGGTAAGTGGTATCAAACCTTTAGGAGTGACATAAGAAACTACTTCTATCGAAGATCATCCATGAGAGATTGAAACTAAAATCAAAAAAGATGACCCATCACACTACTAGAAATCATCATAGTAGTTAGAAAATACTCTTTATAACTAATTGTTATTCTCTAGACACCTATATTTGTTAATTTTGTAGAAGCTCCTTGACTTGATCAGTTGCCAGTAATGAATCACTGTATCAACCTATCCTTTTTTCTCACTTAGTCCACTCTAGATGCTTAAGATTTGACCATTTTCTACCTCCATGTGTATTCTTATTTTCCTATCAATTAGTTTTGAATAACAATGACTATTCTCCATAGTTTCAAATTGACTTCCTATGGGCCATCACTCCTTTGGGTATTTTCTTTGAACTTTTATTTTTGAACCTTTTCTTTAGACAAATTATCTACAACTATTTGTTTCTATTTACTTTCTCAGACCTTTTGTCAAGTCTTTTCCTTCAGGATCATTGATTGTTCATTTCCTTTAGATAAAAAGTATTAAGGAACTCTTCCTATTTATTTTATTTAGACACAAATTTGAGAGGAATTCTTTTAGAGTTCCTTCTCTTCATTTCCTTTCATGTGGATTTTTTTATTGGTCCCTTTAGAGAAGTTGAAATGCCCTTTAGAGAAGTTTTAATGGTCCTTCAACTGTTGTAAATGGTTCTTTAGTATTTTGGAAATGGTCCTTCAGGATTTTGGAAATGGTCCTTCAAAAATGTAAGTGCCCATTTAGAATAATGAAAGTGAACACTTTCCAAAGAAAACATCCTTCTCGAAAGTTGCAAATGATCCTTCAAAAAAATTGAAGTGGACCTTTTCCCAATAAAAGATACCCTTTGGAAAAATCAAAGTGTCCTTAATAAAAATGAAAGTGCCCTTTGGAAAAATTGAAATGTACCTTTCAAACTTTTGTTTGGTCCATTTTGCTTGAAAAGTGCCCTTCATAAAAATGAAAGTGCCCTTTGGAAAAATTATAAGGGTCCTTTTTGGCTTGAAAGAGTCCTTCAGAGAAATTGTAAAGTACCTTTGGAAAAATTGTGTGGATAAATTATCTAAAATAATTCATCACTTGGATAGAAGAAAACTTGAAGAAATACTCTTAAGGAAAAGCCTCAGATAAAAAGTTTGAAAGAGCTTAGAAAAATGCTTCAGACAAAAAACTTGAAAGAATTAGGCAAAGGCTTAGAACAAAGGTAAAAATGGACTTTTCAAAAGAATTTACACTTGGTATTTTTTAGGGCTTTGCTAAAGAACATTTCTTATAAAGAAAAGCTAAGTACTAGACTTGGCCAAATTTGAAAGGTGAAAACCTAGGGGTGTAAATTGGCCAACACCAATCATGCTTCTATCACTTGGATTAATTTATCACTTTTGACACTTGGCCCCTTGATTTTTAAACCAATTAAAACAATCCAAGGCAAATGAATCATAAATACTTTTCACATTATTTCATTCTTATCATGTTATACCTTTAATTTCACTTAAATAATGAATATTTATATTGTACATGAGGAACATGTATATTTTTATCTATCTTAACCATTTAAGCTACATTTCTATGACTAATTTGTTAGTAATTTGGGGGCACATGGCTTGCCTTCCTTATTTTCAAATATTGTTTTTGAACCTTGTTGACAATTATTTGAATCCTTTTCTTATACTCTATTTTTGAATCCTTACTCAAGCAATTTTCAATTATTTTTTTTCAAAAAAAATAAAAATAAATAAATATGGAAAAAATTCAAAAACATGCAAATAATTCAAAAATTTAAAAAAATTAAATTTGTTTCAAAAAATTCAAAATTAGGACCCAATAAGAATTTTCAATTGTTGCTAAGTTTATATATTTTTGTATGTTATTTAGATAACATATTTATTTATTTTTAATACACATTACTTTTTAAAAGGTATTTGAGTGTTATATAGGATATACTTTTACATGGTTTTGATGTCAAGCTTTCCTTATTACTCAATAACCTTGTTAATTTAGGGGCATCTCTTTTTTCTCCATGAATAATTTAACTAGTTGTATTCAACCACAAAATTTATACTATGTTGAGATATATATCATACAATGTTTTTGATACTCACTCATACTATACATGTGTTCTATGAACTATGTTATTTTCTAAAAATGATAGGAATCCATATGATGGATGTAAACTAGTTTATTTATTCTATGCTTATTTTCTTACTTTACTACATGGTAAATTAGAATTTATTTGTTTATTTTTGTAGATAATATTTTATTATTATATATCACCCTAGTTTTGTAAACTTGGAAAACTTAGACCTTGGTTTTTCATCCTAGTTCTTTACCTTTCACTTCTACAAGTCTTGCATCTGCTCTATCTTTATGCCCCTTGGCCTATATCTCTTAGTTTGACTAGTCTTATATTGATTACCTAGGTCTTCCATCTTTCCCAAAATGATTAAAATTTAATTATCTTCCATCTCTTCAAGTTATGAGCCTATACCTAATTTCCTACTCCCTAAAAATTAACATCTAGGATAGATAGTAGTGTTTACATTATTGTCATGCATTGATGCAAGTATCTAGTGCCCTAAAGTCATCAAATTTTAAAATGAAACATATATTAATGGTCAACTTAGGTGATTTAATTAAAATTAATACTCTAAATATATTGATATAAATAAAATGTCAAACAACATTCGTTCCTCTTATTAATCCTATTATTGCTTCATGACCATAGAGTCTTATTCTACATATGTAGAGAACCATTGATACCATAGTGATAGATATTACACCTATACATGCTCATTGGTAGTGTAAATGGGGTATTTCACCATATTCACAATGGGAGATATCTATGATCATCTACAAGATGGAATCATAGGATGATCCTTCATCTTCAAATATTCCAAAAATACTAAGAAAAAAATAAAATCATCCAAAAATAAAAAATTGTTTCTGGAACTTACATGTTATATTGTATCCTTGGAATTCATTTTTAGTTCCATTTTGAAGGATTAAATACTTAGTTACTCCTACATACACATATTTGTGACCCTTATACTTGAGTGTGATACAAGCATACATAGAAACAAGATAAATTTCCAAGATGTTGGGCTTCTTTATACTCATGTCATAAGGACATTTGGGTCATCTAATTCTTTGATTTTGATATACATAGGTTATATGATTTGATGATCACTCTAAATTATCATCTTTGAGCTTACATGTACCTACACATGCCTATTATCCATGATTATATCTTACACACGGTACTTGAGATGATATACACTTGACATAATTTTCCTAACACATTGGATCCATGGGCTACTATGACATGTTTATGTTGGTTATTTATTATTTAATTTATGAACTTATTTGAGTGTCTTTCCTTGTTATTATATTCCTTATTCAAGCATTTGAATATGTTCCTTTACTTGTGACCCCTATAACTATGTGTGCTCTTACAAAAATTTACATACGTTATTATTCTTGTATGGAAATTTGAATATGTCATTCTTAATTTTATGGACATTTTCATAAGTCATGTCCCTTTGAGGGTGTAGAATTTTAACATTCCCCTTATTTGTAATCTCCTTGGATCTTTACCTTTTGACTTATTTTTCATTTCTCTTATATGTGTGATTATTTAATTTTTGAACTTGTATTGTTACTATATATGTTTCAATGGTATTTATTAGGAATCTTAGACCTATATGTGATAAAATTGTTTCTATGCACTTAAATGATACATTTACTTAGACATTTTCCCTTTTATATGCTACATGGTTACATTCACAGATTATATAATTTTCTTATCTTTTTGAGGTGAGGTAACTACTCATTAATATCTTTTCTTCTTTCAAATGGGGGAATATTGGTGGTGGAATGTCATAGGGACATTTTCTCCATACTTGGCATAGTTTACATATTTAGTGGGGGCATGATTTGGAAGCATGTTCTCCATATTAATTTAGTACATGGTACTTATATTAATTTTTAGATTCAATGGGGGTATGTCATATGGGCATGGATTCCACATAGTCATAGCTTCTATATTTAGTGGGTACATGATTTGGAATCATGTTACCTATGATAATTTTTATATGGTACTCATATTAGTTCCTAGATTCAGTGGGGGCATGATTTAGAAGCATGTTCTCCACATCTATTCAATATTCAACATCTCCAGTTTTAAGTGGGGGCATGTTTTTGAAACATGTCCTCCACATTGGTAATTATATCACTTTTCATATTTCTCCATATATAGTGGGGTCATGCTTTGGTATCATGTTCTTCATACTTAACACAGTTATCTAAATTGGCCAAAGCACATAGCTATATGATCTAAATTCACAGTTGTGGTACAATTCTATACATTGGTAATATATTTATACATATTTTTAGCATGAGACATATCTAAAGTGCATATTATATGAAACATGTGCCTAATATTTCAAAATCTAAATTAGTTTTATATTCTAAAAATCTTTTATGAACTATTACCATATCACAGACTTTATCATATTGATATCCCCTATACTTCTATAGACATTTATTCATCCAATATATTGGAGTAGTTGGTTTTATTTTTAATATGGTTTAGGTGATCAAATAACTCAATGTTACCAATATTTTAGGTTGTAATTAATCATACAACTTCACCAAGTTATAAGTATCATTAGGTTTCACATTTGAGCTAATCTAAATTACTAGATGTCAACTTAGTTTTTCTCCAAATTTGGGGGCATATGCTTCTTTCTATATATATATATATATATATATATATATATATATATATATATATATATATATATATATATCCTTATATGTGTACTTTAAATATTTATCTATGTTTGTCCTAGTTTCATTTTTAGAGCCTAATAATGATACATATTTTTCAAAAAAACTTGAAAATAGGTAAGGTGGTTACATCGACACACATGTGTAATCCTAAACCTTTCTCTTTCTCTTTCAATTTATTTCAATTACATTTAGCCTAGTTTATATGCACTAATTTTATATTGTAACATGCTCTTAGTTGTATTTTAGTCACCAAAAAGGTACTCAATTTGGGCACACATAAAGACAAGGTGTGCATACACACCCAAATATGAATTAATTTCTTTTAAATTAGAAATTTTATTACTAGATTAAAGGGGGGAAATGTAGATGATATTTTATGATTATATATCACCTTAGTCTAATACACACGAAAAACTTGAAACTTGTTTATTCCTCTTAATTATTTACCTTTCCCACTTCTACAAGTCTCATATATGCTCTATCTTTGTACCACTTGGCCTATATCTCTTAGTCAGACTAGTATTATATTGATGACCTAGGTTTTCTATATTGAATATAATGTATAAAATGTACTTATATTCCATATTTACAAGTTCTAAACCTATACCTACTATATTTATCCATAAACACTAATGTTTGGGATAGACAATAAAATTAACTTTACTATCATGTATCGATGCAAGTGTCTAGTGCCCTAAAGTCATAAAATTTTCAAATAAAATATATCCTAATGGATAACCTAGGTGCTTTAATACAAATTATTATTCCAAAGGAGTTGATATAAATACAATATAAACCCTCATTTATTCCTCACCTATGAATACATTATAAAAGAACAAATATCATTCAAAGAGTATTAAATTGATTGAAACCTTCCTTATTTATTCCTATTTCCATAAAAATCATAGGAACTACACATCGACAGGTATAAATTAATAAAGGATTAGCGAAAGAGCTTGATTTATAAAGTTACAAGCTAGGTAACTGCTATACTTGCTTTGTACATATTGTATGATTCACACACAAACCAACATGTAGGGGAAAAATACATGAGTCTAAGGCCCTCTTCAGAGTATTGGTTATGTAGGCACTACCCACTAATAGAGGGGTCTTTAGAGTAGCTCGACACTGTGTACCCACTAACCCATTTTTTCCCAAGCTCACATTAAATATGAAAAACTAGGGTTTTGCCATTTCACAAGGAATAATTATCCATGACCCATATCTAAATACACCAAAATTAATGCAAAGCAAAACCTATAATCATCCAGGTGGTCACATCTTATTTCAATAGATATTTTGTATAGGACACTAGCATCGAACCTAGATAATAGCATAAATGTAACCATCCCAAGATGATGTTACTATCGAAAGAGTCAAAAGCATTAAAACCAAAATTTGAAAAGTGTTTTATAATCTCATTCCCACATACTTTATACCTATTTTAGATCCAAAATGCATTAGTATTAGAACAAGCTAATCACTTCACTTCTTTATCATTTCTATATTTGTAATATTTGTAGTTTCAATATTTAGACCACCTTAACATAATAAATTTAGTGTATGCTTATATCTAAGTTTATCATATTATTACATCACTTTTATTTTGAGCTAAGTGATTTATAGGCTACACCTCTCATCTCAAAATAGGGGCATCATAATGGGATTATCTTGAGAAGTCAAGTCTTCATGATAAAATTTTCATATTTATAGTACCCTACAATTTAAAAAATTATAGCATAATCAAAAATTTTCATATTATAGGGGCATTTCACATGAATGTGTACTCATTATTATAGTTACAAGTTTGAAAATTCATCACAAGTTTTAATATTTTCAAACCTCAAAATGTATTTAATATCAATTTAATACAATACAAGGAGCATGATATTAATTCATGTTCAAGTTACTATATGGCAATTTCAAATTTTAAAAGTTCAAAAGTTGTAAAGGATAAAATTTTATTAAAGTTAAAAAATTTTAAAATTTCAAAATTTTAAAGTTTCAAATAGAATCTATATATGTCTATATTAGTGTGATTCATCTTTGTGTTACAAATGGGCCACATTAGAGTCTATTGACACTCAATGTCTATGATTGCACTTTTATAATATGTAGTGATCCATAGCTTGTGGTTCCACCCCTTCAATTATTTTATAGAATACTCTACATAGTCAAATGAGTGTTGTAGCATATAATATTTCCCACTCTAGAGCATTCAAAGGTTTTAAAATTTATACTTTATCATTCTCAATTCCCCACATGTTCAACATTTCTATAAATTCCTCAGTAAGGGGTAAAACACTTTTCCATTTTCAAGTTACATGTCAATTAAATTGCATACTCTTCTAGGTGAATACTTTCCTTACCCTCTTTGAAAATTTCAAATTTCAAAGTTTAATTTTTCAATCTTCAAATTTGAATAGTAATCACTTTAAATTTTATTGTTGTATGTTTCACATTGAGGATTTTTATAGAACCAAATTTTATATCCAAAGATAAATTGAGAATGCATACTTCGGTTTGTATCTACTTTATTCTAGTAATTTCACTTTGTTATATCACTAGAATAAAGTGAGGGTAAATGTAGACACATAAAATTAATCATTAAGTGTTTGAGAATGTTTAATCTTAACATCTTTACCCTGGTTGGTCTATTCACCATTCCACTAACTCAAAATGTATAAGAGAGCCTTCATTATCCTGTAAACACTAAAAATATCATGTGTGTGTGTGTGTGTGTGTGTGTGTGTGTGTGTGTGTGTGTGTGTGTGTGTGTGTGTGTGTGTGTGTGTGTGTGTGTGTGTGTGTGTGTGTGTGTGTGTGTGTGTGTGTGTGTGTGTGTGTGATCTAGTTTTACCCCTATTCAAGTTACAAGCTCTAGTTAGAATTATTATTACAATCTTTGGTATTTTTGGATAAGTCCACATAGGTCAAATAGTGTTGCATTGTATCCTCATCCCCTAGTGCAACCTTATCCCCTATGCTCCAATGGTCAATTTCTAAAATCAAGACATTTCATAACAACTCTCCTATGCATTTTATAAAGTTAGATAGAAAAACTATTCTAAATATTCCCCTATAAAATCACATTAATGCACTCACTTAAAACCCCCTATCAAGTTGATTTCAAATTACTACACACTAAGAAAAAGAACATTATTTCTTTTGATTCCACTTTTGTTAATTTATAATAGTCATATTCAAGTCTAAATTCAATTTATTACACATCAAGGGGATTTATTTTAAATCATTTCAATCAATCTTCTAACTATAGTCATATAGTTTCATAATCATAAATCACACAATCACTCTAGGACAAATAACTACATCGGCCTAAGGCATATTTGGGTTATGTAGATAACACTTAGATTATGTAAGGTTTTCTGAGGATATCTCAATTACTCCACTTACCCATTCCCCCTTTTTCATTTTATATCTATCTTATTTATTTTTTAGGATGTATAGTTTTGTCTTGTATAGGTCTTTCATCTATCTATTTATCTCTGACACAGAATCAAGAAACCCACATTTATAGGTGCATAAATATAGACCAAAAATTCAATTGTACAATCAACTAGGACATGGTTGTAGTAAATAGATAAGGCCACTCTCCACCATTGTCCTCATCTTGTGGCCTTGTCCCAACATAATTTGTAATTATTTTTAGATGTGACACTATTTAAAAGTATTTTCAGGTAGTTTCTAATTATAGTCATCTTGTGTAGTCAACATTAAATATGTTTTAGGAAGATTTTCATATTCTTAGGTTTAGTTACTAGTTTTACCAAATTCTAAATTTTGTAAAATTATGTAGCATATTGTATTTTAATACTATATCTATATATTCCATCATTCATTTTTTAATAATTCAATCTATAAATTCAATAAATATATTGAATAGTGATGTAAAACAATGTACATAAAGGATATATGAGATAATTCAATAAATAAAATTAATAAGACCATGCACTAAAATTGAGAATTTAATATTAAACAATTGGTAATTTAAATATGAAATGAAAGAAGCAGGGAAAGAGAGATAAGTTATTGGAATTAACACATCTAGGTTTTATATTTAAGTTATAAAATTTTAAATAGTTTTATAAAACTAAATGGATTTAATCCATATAATATTACCATAATATATTCTATATTATCAAAATCATGGGACCTATGAATATGGTTGATCAGAATCTTATGTCTAATTAGAATAGTTTTCTTATGATTGTTGTTTTTGTTATGAATGTGGAATTTTTGATATTCAAATATACATATTTATGAGTTGCTTTGATAGATATTGATGACTATATTCATTTTTTATTATTATAATTGTTATTCATTTTCCTTAGAATATTATATTCTTTAACTTTACCCTAATTTTACACAATGTCACAAAAATATAGGATTTGTGAAGTCACTGTGATGTTTATGGCTACATATCTTGCATGCTTAAAATTACAGATCAATTTACTTATAGTGCTTCCTAAGTGATCTGAATCTAAAGTATAAATGGATTCACCTACTCTCTTAACCAAATTCAATTGTATGCTTCATTATGACCTTATTTTAGTATAATATATGTTTACAAAAGACTTGAACTAATGATAAGGGGAGATTTAAATCAATGTGCATGCTCCTTGATCAATGTGTAATAGATATACTCAATATGTATCTCAATGAATAATTATTAGGTGAAATTTATCTATAATAACCTTGAAATTTTTGAAGGTACATTTTTATATATATGCTCCACAAGGGCAAATTTTTACATAAGTTGACCATGAAAAGTAGCTCGAATAAATATTTGAAGCCAAAAACTAAACCTAGGATGAAAGGACCTACAAAAAGTAGGCATTTAAAATTGTGATATGAATGAATATAGTCAACTATAACTATGGGACCATGACTATGATCAATCAAAATCATATGGCCCATGATTAGGATTAGGTCATAGAAAAGGCTCAAAGCATAGATCAAATTGGCTAGAGGATGACTGGATGGATCTAGATGTAGATAGCTAAGAAATATAAAGTGTTTATCAATAAATATGGATTAAAAAAGGATGTGGAAATTCCAACATAAATTGAAAGTGTCTATAAAGAGCTAAATGTACATAAATGAACCAAGTGTGATAAATCATGACAAAGGTACATTGGATAAAGGTATTATACTAAAATTAGGTGTTTATACATAGTAACACCACTAATAAATATATTGAAAACAAACACCTTCCATTGGAAGGAGGAAACAAATAGGGAATTTTAGAAGCTTAAAGAGGCGAAATACACCACTCTAGTTTTGGTTGCTCCTAATTTTTATAAAAATTTCATTATATAATGTGATGCATAAGAGCATGAGATGGGTGTAATCCTCATATAGGATAGAAATCACATTGTATTTAAAAGTTAACAACTCAAAGGAAAGAATTTATTGAATCCTATTTCTGAGAATGAAACCTATTTATGACTTGTTTTGATTGTGGTAACCTTCTTCTCCTTGATACTTGTTTATTTGTATGCTAATATTTACATATAATTAGGTTTGATCAAATTTTTTTTATATATTAGTTTCTAACTTCTATTTCCATTAATATTGATATAAATATCTATTAAAAGATAACCTAATCATTGATATTTTCACTTTTATATGATTTACAAATGATGTTTATTGAATTTGGCCATGTTCTCATACCATTACAAATGATCAAGGTATAAATACTATTGTAAACACATAAATTTGGTCACATTTACTTGATAGTGCTCATTATTAACACATTTAAAACCTCATGACTTGTGCACAATTACATGAATCTTATTCTCCATTCCTCTAATCCATTTCTCTATATGCAAGCTCAACCAATTTTTTATCATTATTATTACACAAAAATCTCAATGTTAAATGCTCAATTTATCCAAAATGACCTTTATAATAATCCCTATAGAGGACATTTATCTTTGATCTTCCTATAAAAGTCCTCTTTAAGTAGACAGTGGCATACTACACCCCTATCCACTTGGGTCGGCCATGTCCCATGATAAATAGTGACTAGTTTCCAAATTTGAAATCAATATTTTTTCATCTTTCACATTCACATGGTCAAATAGAGGATATTTTCCAAAGATTTACCCTAAAATACATGTTGAGATTCATTCATTATCCCAACTCTCTATTCACTTGGTACAAACATTTATACTTATTAACATTAATCATATATGCCATATTCTATCTAAATTATAAATCATTCATAAGGTGTAGACATAAACCAAGTCAAGTACCATCTAAATCAATTCAATAATTATCATTATCAAGTATCCACGCCATCTTCTAGTTGCATAATCATAATTAAATGAACATAATTCCACATATACACTCTATATGGGTGAACTATATGGGCTTTAATTACCTCCTTGGAGTATTAGATACATAGGTAGTGTTTAATCATTAAAAGAGTGATTGAGATTAACTCAACCCATTACACTCCCCTTTTTTATTTTAGGTTTTTATATATCAAATTTACCTAAGGGTTTCAAATTAAATATAATACATATAATGATTTTTTCATGGACAAACCCTACTTTTGATACCTCAAATTCTTTAACATTCATAGGCAAAATAAGGGTAGTTATCCATTTTTACATAGTCAATCAAGACAAGTCCATAGTTAATAAACTCAGGTGCACTACATCACTATCCACCTATTTCACTAATGTCTATATTTATCTTCTATTTATACCTCTAACTTTTCACTTTCAAAACTCTAATTTCTCTATCTTTTCCTCTATGCCACCTAACATAACCAACTAAGATAAGTCCACAGTCAAAATATTGAAGTGCATTACATCATTATCCCCCTATAGTAGACCTATCTAGATCTTATTTCAATTATTTATTATGATATTGAACTTTCAAAATCACCTCTTATTTTTATTTTCATAATTAAATAGTCATAATAGTCAACAAGTATCATTTTGTAATCTAATTATATTTCTTCTTAGTACTTTCCTAAAATATCACTTTCCATATTTAGTAATTTGTCAAAATTATAATAGGTACTTATTATACATATTTTAATTTTGATATTTTAAGTCTTACATATAAATAATCAATAATAATACATATAATTCACACTTAATGTTTTATCAAAAATAGGGTAAAAAATGTTGGTGAACTCGACCCTTTCCTTTTGAACTTTTGCTTTCTAATTTCATTTTTTCTTTTTTGTTTTGTTTTCCTATAAATTATGTTCTAACATTTTTGAAAAATATAAGAGCTATTATTATGGGTAAAGTGGTTGTTATTTTTTCCTATGTCATGGTGTGAGTGGTATTTACTTGATACTCAATCCATTAGGTAACACTATATATAGATTTTATTTTCTACATAACTCATGGAATATCAAAAACAACTAGGGTTTATTTTTCATCCATAATAAGCCTTCAATAGTTTTTTTATTATAGTGCACTAGTAAGAGGCAAGCCCCATGAAGTTACATCAATGTACCCTAGAGATAATAAGTGTGTCTACAGGAATAATGTGGAACCCAACATAGTCAATGACTTTGTGGTTATATTCAATATTAACAATTGGGATCAATATATCTAAGAGACTACAAAGTAAACATACATTTTTTTGAGTTTTCCCATTTTTTATTTTTCTTTTGTATATTATCCAATAAGGTTACTTCCTTTTTGCCTCTATGGTGTAGTGATATATTAAGTGGAATTCTTATGGAGCATAGTTAAATATATTCTCAAATGGATGATATAGACAATGATAATTACTATGTTGATTCAACCATTAATAATTGTATGCACATTGAAGATAAAGTTAGTAATAAATATGATAATCGAGATAAAAAAAAATATGAATAATCAATCCAAGCTATTACCTTTCACTACCAAACTTTATAAGACATGCATGACTCAATTTTTTCATATTTCTCCAATTATTTGGCCACAACTCATATTAGATTTTATGGTTCATACTATCACTATGGGACAAGGATGGATAACTCATCTCTCATAGAAAAAGGAGGGTCATAAACATGTTTTTACTCAATCCCCACCACCTCCCTCAAAGTATGCATATCCATAAAAGGGTATGATATTATGGATCAACTACTTAATATTCATACTAAAATCTCATTATTACAATTTCCTCAAACAACACCAATGTATAAAATATTTTATTTATGAATCATTACACAACACTATTTTACCAAATAATACATAACCACCTTATGTTTCTTATTTTATGAATACTTTAGAATAGATGCAATAAAATATTTATTTTGAATGAGAAGACTTATATCATAGATTAACATATACCATTATATACATAGGTTTTTGTGGACAATAAAGTTGTCAAACGGGCTCTTATTGATAATGGATTGAGACGAAATATTTAAAATATTTATTTATTAAATTTACTGGGTATATAGACACATTATCTTACTTATTTAGACACAAAAATTCAATTATTTAATAATATCCTATGAAAATTACTCATATAAAATACATTACATATAATCATAGGTCCTCATATGATATCTATAATTTGTCAGGTCATGCTTAATGACCTTAATTATAATATTATTTTATGGATAATGTGGATACAATATATGAATGCATTCCCATATCCTATATATTCATGTTTAAAGTTTAGTCATTAAGGATATATCTACACATGACAATTAGATCAATAACCATTTAAATATTATGTATTAAATAACCCTGAGGATTACTACATTCCTCATATACAACCACATGTGCAACAATTCAAATAAATGGAGTCACCAATTTTATCTTCTATTCCAATATAATTATCAAATGAGATATACAAGACAAGGATTAGGAACACATGAACAAAGAATAGTTAATCCTAATAAATAAATTTAATTGAAAGGATGATGAGGACCTAGTTATTTTGAATAACATAGAAAATTAAAGGAGAAATCATCTACACCACTCACTATTTTTATGATTTTCCAAAAATTATGGCATGGACTAGCATACTAAGTTCATAATACATCTAAATTATATTTGATATTCCTAGAAATGATAAATGATACAACTCCTCCAAAAGAATTGAACTTATATGAGTTTTATATTTGTTGATATGTTTTTATTTTAGATTTACCAATGAAATGTAATAAAAAACATAAAAAATTAAATACTAATTTATATATACATAATATTAATGTGAAATACAAAATTTGAAATGAGTTATAAATAATAATGAATAATAAAACTCACAAACCTAGCTTGGATCTAAATTATACTGACTGTGTTGGTAAATCTATAATGCAAAATTGTCTAAAAATGCTTGTGAAATATGTCATATCTGAAAATATTATTCTATGATGTATTTGGTTAGGATCACACTAGGTGGATTTGAGTAGACTACAACATAATTTGTTGACTGTGGTTGTGTCCTAGTTGATTGTGTGATTTATTTTCTTGTATGAGTATCATAGTTGTCTGAGAGGTCTATTTATAACTTGTGAGTGTAGATTTGATGTGTAGAATACATGTAAAATTATTTTATTAGTTTTAAGAAATTAGGTTTTTAATTTATAAGTAAATAAAGAGTCTGATCAATATAAATATATATATATGTTGTAATTAACCTAAAAATTGGTGTAAATAAATAATATTTTATCTTTTCCTAAATATAGCAATATGTGGGAGAAATTAGAACTTAGATTATTTTTGTTGATCTGGATTGAGATAGAGTTTGATACTAGAGGAGAAGTATTTGAAAATAGGATGGAATAAGTTCCTAGACTTCATTTTTAAGTTGGATAAGAGCATCAAAAGTGGATACCCTATTGTTTGACACTATAGTCCTATTTTAGCAATGTTGTCTTGAGGCTAAAAGCTTTCTGGGTTCTATCTAGCAAGTTTATTTTACCTTATCTATGAAATTTTGAGGCCTAAAAGCCTATGGATATCATTGTGTGTCTGATTCAATCTTTAAAACCCTTAGGAGCTCCTAGTGCTTGAACTTGAATTGAAACTTATGTAAAGAAGAGAAGGGGTTAGTCTGTAATGGATAAATTGAATGTACTTCACACACCATGTGCGGGCACATTACCCACATACCAATACTCTGAAAAGGGATCAAGATAATGTAGATCTCCCATTGAAGTGTTTGATGCAATAATGCGTTATGTATGTAACTAGATGAAAAATTATATGTACTTTTGATGACTAGGGATTAGTATGAGTGCCTGAATAGGCTTGAAATGGTCTTATAAGGTTGTATGTAGAGAATAGGGAAGAGTGCTTGGGTGTACTTGCTTGTGTTCTTACTTATTTCCTATAAATGAGTGGTAACCCCTCTAAATGGACTTTGAATGGCCTTTTATAAGGTAATTAATGATCATGGGTTAGATGAAATTTTATTAGGCTAATAGGGTAAAATATAAGGATTTAGGGAAATCTGACCATTTGATGTAAAAATAAACTTGGACAATAGCACTAAAAATAGGACACCCTACGTTTTGGTGCTACTATCCAAGTTGGGTGTTATTATCCTAAGGGGATGAGACTTAGGTGGATATATCTAGGCTTGAGAGGGCTGCATGGGTCTCAAAAAAATTATTTCAAAAATCTATGGATGACTGGGAATCAATGAAAGACTAACTAAAAAGGGTTATGTGAGCAAGAAAGAGGAACTATAGGTTAGGTGTTATCATTCATGCCTAAGTAATCCAATTTCACATTTTATATGACTAAATTTTCCCCCCACTTTTATTCTAGTGATGTATCAATTAAATAATAGGATAAAGGAAAAATAAAAATCATACCTAAACATACCTATAAGGGAGAAGATCATGAAGTTATGTGATATTGGATGTGCATAAAGAGAGCACATTGTGAAGTGTGAATCTAAAAATGAAAACATAAAGTAGATCAGTTATTAATATATATTCCATATCTAAAATAATAATGTACAAATATAATTAAGAGGAAGAGAAAGGAATGAATACACCTCACTAGGTATGTGAACCAATATAAAACTTGTGATGTTGGATTGTGCTTAGTATGTGTTAAATCAAGAGTATTATTAGAAATGGAGTTGAGTGCTCAATTACCTAAAATATGGCTCAAAAATGCAAATTTTATAACTTTATATTCATCATTACGAACTAAGTGAAGTTAATAAATCATGTGTGTGTTAATTAATGTTTATATTTTGTGTCTAATCCATTTGAATAGGTGGCTTAAGAATACAAAGGCTGGTCTTTTGCCTCCATCATTACCTCATGAATTGAATCTATAAAATGATACTAGTATAGAATATATGTCATATGAGATGGATCATGGAGCCCATGGATGTTTTGGAAATCTTGACAATGTGGCATGGATAGCCAAATGTGTGCTAAAAACTAGGCCACTCTTGGCCATTTTGAAAGATGGAGATTAGGCCTATATATATGAAAGCCACTCCAAAATGATGTTCTAAGCTTATATGAAAGCCAAATTACGAACTTAGGTACTCAAAAAGTTAAACTTGTATGAAATTTAAACTTTAATGTGATTCCAACCACTTACAAGTGGAGTAAGGCATGTAACTACCAAAAATACTAGAATAAATTAAAACTTGGAAATAAAAGAAGATAAATATGCCATGAACATTACCCACAATCACTAATGTTTGGGACATGTATTATTATCTATAATTTATTCCAAATACATAATCTAAAATTAAAGTGAGAAACATCATACAACATATGATAACCCTTGTATCTGAGTAAACTATGCTGAAACTATTGAATCTATCTGATCTGGAAGTTCAAAAACTATCCTTGAACTAAATTTTTTGCCTATTTTTGGAAATCTTGAGTGTTTTTATTCCTATAAAATAACACCAAAATATGAACAAGATCACTACTATTATTTTTTGTACTATTATCTAGTGTGAAAATTGACTACTGATCTAAAACTACCACTATTTTTTTCTTTGATCTGACTAGTTTAATGTCTAGATTGTATGTTGAGCATTCTAAATGTTGTTGTTTTGACTATTATGAGGTTTAATCTCTATGGAAAAACCCCTATTTTATGCCCCACCTTCTAAGGGTAGGAATTATGAACCTACAATGACTACTCTCAGAATAAAAGAGTCCGACAAGTGTGTTAAGTTGTATAGATATATGATATAGCATTTATATTTGACAAAATATCTCTAGATATAGAAATGTTTGTATTATTAGATTGTTAGATCAATAGGGGTATGCCTAGATAGATATAACAATGTGAAAGTATGGACAAAGTACTGAATTAGAAATTTTAGATATTAGTTGGAGGGATGGAGCATGATGTCTATCATGGTATCCAAAACAACAAGGTAAATTCATGATATGGATCACGTCATTACACATAACGAGAAGTTAACAAGAAATCAATTAGAAAGAAAGAAGCAAGAAGTTTATGGATAAGGGTCCACATAAATAAGGTACATGTACACATGTCACTCAAATTTGAAGACAAGCATGGAAGGCATGTTCAAATTCCACATACACATATAAGTGAATAAGAAAAGTTGGTACAAGGCCCATAGGCACATAAAAGAGTAAAAACAAAGGACATTGGAAATTTTCCTAAGTCACACACATGAATAGAAGCACATGACATTAAAAAATGTCCTAAGGCACAAGTAGGAGACAAGATGGAATGGGAAATGTAATCACATAAGCTATGCTAAGCAAGAAAAGTAAGCATGTAAGAACCATAAAAAGACAATCACATCTAACTAATTGAAGTAAATGTGAGAGTATACAAAAAATGTGTAGTATAAGAGTAGATATATGCTGAAAGATACAAAAGTGCTAGATACTAGTAGAATGTTGATATAATATTTTGTGTAAGTTATACATTAATGTACATCAACATGATAATTCAGAGTGTGTAGTGTAGGAATGACATAACCTGAATGGTGTAGTCATGTAGAAGATGCCCCCAATAGGTATGTATATCGATGTGTGTATCAAATGTAGAAGTAGGAATGCCTCCTAAATGGGTAAAATGAAGCAATAAATGAGTTGAATGTCACTACACATACTCAATGAAGATCAAGTGAAGCATGGTAATGTAGAAAATCAACATACAATAGCATGAAATAGTGAATGTAATTCCTAGCATGATAGTAGTAATATAAAGCATGGATAATGCATACAATCAAAATGTTTTTGGTAATTTTGATATGTTTGAAAGCTTTTTTTGTTTTGAAGTTTTATATTATTTTTTTATTTTATTGATATAAGCTATGTATAATAAATACTAGGAATAAATGATACTAATTGATGATTCATGGATGAGACTCCCCATCATGGTGTCTTATATCAAATAACTAAATCATGCATGACCATGAAGCATAAGTGTATGTCTAAGATTGGGAAGTTGAATGTTGTGTATGTTATAACAACTCTAAAATATATAAAGTGGAAGCCTAATGTGGGGTCCCCCTATAACTCTAAGAAGTGGATACAATTTTAGGGCTCTTAGGGACCCATCTAGAAGTATAAGGGGCTATCTGAATAGGTGCTCTCTGTGTAGATGTATGAGAACTCAATATAACTAATCTAGGTGTGAATAATATAATTATAAGTTGTCTAGAATATTGAAACTATGGGGTTGTATCAACCTTATGTACTAGTAATATATGTCATAACTATGGCTAGATCTAAAGTGGAAGTTGTACGAAAATTAGAGGAGAAACTTAAACTGGTAGAAAAACTAAAGTTGGTGATTGTAAGTTGGTAGATGGATCTAGAGTGGGAAGTGGTGATTCATAAGGAATTATGTCAACTATGCTAACCAAATTATCATGAATGAACTCATGCATTTGTTAACTATAGAAGGTACTGCCCTGAGTTTTTGAATCCATGGTCACCTAAGTAATATGTCAGAAACTATTGTGATGGGAACTATAGTGAATAGTGTTGACACATATGTAGGACTAACTTATATTGAAAGTATTATCTTTCCCAATGAAATCTAAATATTACCAATAAAACCAATGATAACTATGTCTATCAAGGTGATATCCTACTCTGAATAACCCAAATGTTAAAGTAGTGTGAAGGTACACATGTTAAGACTGGAACCATTATTAACGAGTACATTGTGAATAGACTGATTATGAATATGTACTCTAAAAAAAAGTGCATTATAGCCTCTATTATCCTCCATAATATCCTAATATAAAAAATATATCAAAGGCCTAGCTAGAACTCTAGACTCATACACACTTATCATACCTCTCAAAGGATGCACCTCAACTAAAGGTGCCTGGTATGTAGCTGGTGGAGAATGTCTATGGTATGTATGATGAACACCTAATGTGTCCTCTTTCTCTTATTTTAAATGTTGTGTAAATGGATCTAAATTTTTTTTCAAATATTTATCTTGTGTTGGATTTGTCTTTAGAGGCTCAACTGAAGTGCCCAGATCAAGTAGATTATCATTTATGAAGTCATGTATCTTATGTCACAAACTGATGCATCTATTTTTTGTGTGGCTTGATGCCCTATGAAAATCATAAAATTTATGTTGATCATATCCCCATGGAAGAGGATTTACTATATCTACTTCTTAGATAGGTGAGAGAGTGTTAATGTTACATTCCAATAACTATTGTAAAACCCTAGCTAGAGAAACTAGTAGATTGGTAAATTCATAATGAGGAGGTGCTATTAAAACCACACATTGTGGGGAATCTAAAACTGCATTGACTATTGGTTGATTATGATTCTTATTGTCACTAATTTTGACCTTGTATGAGACTTTGTTATTACTCTTGTTGGTTGTGTTTGAGATACTTGAATACTAAAGTTTTCCCATTGAAATTAGCTTGACTTCTCTTCCCTTGAGTACATGACACAATTTAATGAAGGAAGAGAATATTTTAAACATAATATATTCATGAAATTATAGTAGAAGGCTTTATTTGAAGATGTCTTGTATCTCTTGATCATCCATGGGACTAGTTAGTTTATACATAATAGTGTTGTATCTAAGACATAATCTATGACAGGCTCATTTGACCTTTATTTCTATTGTGTAATTTATGCATATGAAAACTTTTCACCAATGTTTATACTAAAATGTGCAAGGAACATGTCTAATAAAGGATTTAAGGTTTTGATCAATTGAATTGGTAGACTATAAAACCATTATAAAACATAATCCTTTAGGCTCCATGGAAATAACTTGGTAAGTAGCCAATCATTGGGTATACAATCCAAGAATGTTGTGTGAAAATCTCTCAAATGTGTCTCTCTACCACCCTTACCATCATAAGGAGTAATTTTTTTAAAACAAAACCTCGTGGCAAGGGTGTAGAAGCAATGAGACATGTCAATGGTGTATGCAAAAGAGAAAAATAATCCAAAGCCTATGTAGGTCTAGTGGTACCTCACTTAAGATGTTTCACCTTGGATTGAATAGATCATATTTATTGCATAAGGTATATGAAATCAAGAGATAGGGATGTACTAGTTATATCTAGGGGCATAGAAGAAGGTTGGGATGCTATAGGGGGTGGTTGAGATATAGCTTCCCCTATAGTGTCATTTACAATTGGTTGCTCTATGGTTTGAGAAGATTTCCCATTAGTTACTTGTTTTTTTTCTTCTTGTATAATTATAAGCATGTCATCTAAAATATTCATGTGTTTGGTTCAGATTTCTTAAAGTTCTCTTTTATTAGTTTCATCAAAACTAGTATATTGAGTCATTGATAGGGTAGGAAAATAATTTGAAATGTTTTAAAATGTTTTTTAATGTGTTGCAATAGGCAATGTGCTAGAAAGGAAAAGTAACAAATATAAGAAACATAAAGTCTAAAAATAATAGTGATTTGTAATTTGTGAAAAAAAGTATATTGAGTTGTCAGGCATGTAAGGTGGTACCTCAAAAATCAAGTAGGTACTAGTATATGAAACTACAGATTTTTTAGAAATAATTGTGAAAAATAATATGAGTGTTTGATTTTTTGAATTGATTTTTTGAGTTTGATATGCAACTAAAATTTCAAAAAATGTTGAAAAAAAGTACTAAAGATAATTGAGAATGTATTTGATGCAACTAGGGTTTTGAAAGATTTTTTTCAAAATTAGTGAAATAATTGGAAATTTTTAGATAAAATTTGTAGAATTTTGCCTAAAAAATTTATGAAAAATTCAAAAATATTTCTTAAATTAGCAATATATTTTTCCTAGTGTGTTAAATGTGCTTGTATGCAAAATGGACCTAGTATGTACAAATAAGGGTTTGAATAAAATATATGTTATTTTTGTAGTGATTTGATATATTTTTATTTTTAAATTAAATAAAACTTATGAAATTATGGAAAAAAATTATAAATAATTATCCCTAGGGTTTCTAGGGATTTTATACAAAATTTTAAAGTAAGTCGGGTTCACCAAATGTTTTATTCTTTTTTGGAAATTAGGTGTTTAATTCCTAAGTAAATACAGGGTCTGATCACTATAAATTAGTAAATAGATATGATTTAATTAACCTATTAATTGGTGTAAATAGATAATATTTTATTTTTTCCTAAATATAGTAGTATGTGGAAGAAATTATAACTTAGTTTATTTCAACTGATCTAGACTAAGATAGAGTCTAATACTTTGTTTCTAAGTTGGATAGGAGTGTCAAAAGTGGACACCCTATTATCCAATGTTATATTCCTATTTTGAAACTATTGTCTTGAAGTTGAAAGCTTTTTGGGTTCTGTTCGACAAGTCTATGTTACCCTATCTATGAAATTTTGAGGCTTAAAAGCCTACAGAGATCACTATGTGTCTAATTAAATCTTTGAAACCCTTAAGATCTCTTGATGCTTGAACTTGAATTGAAACTTAAGGAAAGAAGATAAGGGGTTAGTGTGTAAAGGATACAATGGATGCACTTCACACCTTATGTTTGGGCACACTACCTACATACCAATACTCCAAAGAGGGATCAAGCTAATGTAGTTCTCCCATTGAAGTTCTTAATGTAATAATGTGTGACGTATGTAACTAGATGAAAAATTGAATGTAATTTGGATGACTATGGACTAGTATGAGTGCTTGAATAATCTTGAAATGATCTCAGAAGGTTTTATGTAGAGAATAGGGAAGAGTGCTTGAGTGTACTTGTTTATATTCTTGATTCTTTCCTCTAAATGAGTGTCAAACCCTATAAATGGACTTTGAATTATATTTTATAGGGTAATTAATGATCATGGGTTAGATGAACTTGTATTAGGCTGATAGGTAAAAAGATAAAGATCTGGGGAAATCTGACCATTTGAGGTATAAACGAACTTGAATAATAGCGCTAAAAATATGACACCCTGAGTTTTGATGCTCATGTTCAAGTTGAGCCCTATTGTCCTAAAGGGATGTCACCTAGGGGACTATATCTAGGCTTTAGAGGGCTACCTAGGTCTCAAAAATCTTAGTTTGAAAATCTATGGATGATTTGGAATCAGTCAAAGATTAATCGAGAAAGGTTGTCTGAGTAAGAAAGAGGACCTATAGGGTGGGTGCTATTAGCCATGCCTAAGTCATCCAATTTAATATTTTATATGACTACAAAAATGAAGACTCTAGATCCTACATAATAATACAAATGGAGATCAAATAAAAAGGGTAGAATCAGTCAAGGTGAATAATTGAGCTATCCTTAGAAAACCTCACATAATCTAAGTGCTACCTAAATATCCCAAAATGGCCTTAGCCCGACGTAATTCACCTTCCTAGGTGACTGTGTGAATCTTTATATATAATATATCAATGCAACTAGATATATTGACTTGAATTCTTGACAATGAGATCCCTTTAACTAAAATTAAAAAAAAATAATAGACTTTTCCTATGATTGTTATAATACTTCAAACTGGAAATTAGAAATATTGGTGCCTATTTTCTCAATGTGTAGTAGAATTTTAAAGTGATTGTTAGATGTGTTTGGAGATGACTTGATGTGCTTATATGGAATAATATTTGGAATATTTATGTTAACCAACCTTGATAAAATTATGGGAGAGTTAAAATTAAATATCTTAAATTTTAGAAGCTACCATTGGAGTGTAGAGGGCAAGGCTAGGTTTTGACCCTATCTACCAAGTGTGGTCTTATCCCAAAAATATAGAGATTATTGGGATTTGTCTGAAAAGACTTTGTAAGCATAATGTGGATGCATGAATAATGTTTTTAGTTTTCAAATTATCATGTATAATAATGAACGATCTCATATATATTTCATGCTAATAGAATGGTAAATAGACTAAGGTACGGATGTCAAGATTAAACATTATAAAAAACTTAATTATTAGATTTGGGTGTCTAAATTCCCCCAACCCTTTTCTATTGATGTAATGAAGTGAAATTACTATACTAAATGATATGTGAATTTAAGAGTGTATGCAAACTTTGTATTTTTGTTTAAATTTTGAATGTGTAATATGCCTCAATACAAAAACTACAATAATGCCACTGAAAGTAGTTACTATTCAAATTTGAAAAATGAAATGTTTAAACTTGAAATATGAAATATAAAGAGAGAACAAGTAAAAAATACATCTGAAAGAGTATACAATATAATTAATCTATAATTTAAAAATGGAGAAGTGTATGCCCCTTTGTTGATTAATTTAAAGACATGTTGAACCTATGGTGAATTGAGAGTTATCAAGTCTCAATTTGAAAACCTTTTAAATCCCTTGATTTGAAAATATTGTATGCTCCAACTCTCATATAATACATTTTTATAATAATTGAATGGAATAACCACAAAATGTGGCTCACTACATTGCACCATAGATGTTGAGTGTCACTAATCTTAAACATGGTAGGATAGGAGGGTAAAACCAACAAATTTGGCTTGCTAAAGTGAAACCATAGATGTTGAGTGTCATTAAACTCTAGCATGACCCACTTATAAAATGAGATGAATCACACCATTATGAATTGATCTATATTTTATTTGAAACTTTAACACCTTTGAAAAATTTAAAATTTGAAGAAATGAAAATTTAAATTTCTATGTATAAATATGAACATGAATTAATATCATGCCCCTTATATTTGTATTGATCAATATAGAATTCCAATTAAACTTATAATTGTTTAAAATATATATTTTGTAATTTTTTTTCACGTGCTTTTGCATATGAATCAAGAATATGTGAATTTTATTGAAGTAATTATAGGATTGAGTATACATTCATGTCAAGTTTCCCCATAATTTGAAAATTCTAAATCATGTTATCATTCTGAAAATTGTATAGTGCCATAAATCTAAACATTGTTTCTCATTAGAACTTAAAATCTTAAGACGAGACCATTGTAATGCCTACCTTTTGAGATAATAGATATATCCTTCAAGTCAATAATTTCAAAAAATAATTGTATAATAAGTGAAATATGAACATTGGAAATGCACTACATCATAGTATTGAATATATCATTGAATTATATATGAAATATGTGTTAGATAGATATATCATTGAATCACATAAGAATCATGTGCATTATGTGTATCGTGGCATTAGAGTAAAAATAGAAACAATGAATGATATAAACCATGGAACCATAGTAATAAGTAATAAACATTTTATTAATTTCAAACATTATCATGTAATTTACATAAAATTTCACACATATTGCCCAAAGGCCACATATAGGGACATGTGAAAGTTTCATAAACATAAAAGGCTAAAGGTTACACTCAAATGGCATGATAATGTCATAAAATCAAGAATATGTATATAGTGTGCACACAAAGATAAAGGACACACATAATAATCAAGTGAGTTATAGCTTATCATGTATTAACATAATGATTAAGAATAAGGCAAATGAGACTAGTTCATGTCAACTTATGTATTAATGTCATTTTTAGAAAATAGCATCTTTATGTAACACATTGTAAATTATGAGTGATTATCAAAACATTTGTATTGTATATATTTCATAAAGATAGAGGTTTTATGGATAGATACAACCTATTATAGTATTCATGAAAAATGAAGAGATACCCCTAACTTAGCAAGGTTATTGGGTAAAAAGGGAATCCTAAAATTAAAGAACCATGTAATCGTATGTCTTGTATCACACTCAAACACCTTATGAAAAGTATTGTGTATTGAAAACTAAAATATGATATCTACTTAACATGAAATAACTAATATATGTAAAGAAGTTATTCAGAAACTTAAGAAGATGCTTTTGAGGTCCTGATTTTGAGTTTTCAAAACTATTTATATTTAATTTTGGATTTTTGAAATATATGATTTTTTTTATTTTAAAATATTTAATTTTTTTTTTTTAATTTATTGAAATATTTATACTAAGAGAGTTGAAAATTACCAATATGTAATTCTTCTAAAGTATAATAAATAGGAGGGATTTAAACAATCCACAACAATGTGTCAAAGCATAGTATGGTAAAAAGAAGAAGGCAAGAAATGTGCCCCCAAAGTATGTGTAAAGGAGTCATAGAAATGTAGCACAAATTTCATATATATATATATATATATATATATATAAGTATGTTGATATTTATTATGAATTTATTGTTCATGGCCAAGGACTAGTTATTAATTGGCATATTTAGTTGATTATGTTATGTGTGGACACTAAGATTTCCATATATATATATATATATATATATATATATATATTTCACAGTTTTATTGATATGTATGTATGAGTAATGTTATATAGGTATGGATTTTTAGTGTTAGAATTAAGTTATAGCATTTTTATTTTAGGAGTATAATTTTAAAAAATCAATAAAATTTCCAACTTAAAGGAAATAATAATGCAAAATAATTAATTATTTTTAATTACATTCACTTGTAATAGTTTATTCATTATGAAAATGTGTTTTATTGTGTTTGATTTGTGATTGATTTAACTTATGAATCCATGATTTTTTAGGAAACTTAGTTGGCATTTTTGAAATTTTGGAATTGTAGTCATTAGGAACTTCTTGTGTTAATGCCTTTTTATTGCCTGTGTTATTAATTTGGGAATTATAGATGATATTTTAGCATGATATTTATTATTATTAAAATATATTAAAACAATTTTATCTCATGTTGGATAATTTTGAGAAATATTTTGGTAAATATTTTGATATTTTCAAGATAGACGAAGATTTATTTAGCTTTTTTACAATTTTTTGAAATGTGAAATTTTGTTTATTTGCAAGTTGTTTTAACTTTTCTTGTAATGCCTAGCAATTGCTTTCATGATGTCTATGAATACCATGATAATTGTGAAATGGTTGGCCTTTATTTTTTTTCAAAGGATGATGATAATATTAATTAGGGAGTATTCCAATTAACCTTTTATCTAATAATTTATTTAAAATATCATGTGGGTGATCAATGAAAGCAAATTTAAGTAGTTGCACTATATTTGATGTAAATAAGTAAGTATTATTAGTCACTTTAGAAATATATTGATTTCCTTTATTTAAGACTTTGATTTTTTAAAAAGTAGATTTAGATTTATGGACTGGATTATTAACATCAAGATGTGCTTTTTTATTACATAATTCTTTATTGTGTGCACTTATGAGAAGATAATTTATAATTTGATTTCTTTGATTTATGAAAATATATGTATTAAAATTATATTATTTGACTTCATTATGTGTATTTTTGATATGTAAGTGAATGTCCTCATCCATATTTTTTGATACTTGAACAAGACCCAATTCTTATTCAAATGATAAGGCTTCATAACAATGATTAAAAAATGACTCACAAGTATAAAAAATTAACTTATCTTTTAAAGGATATATAATCCCTCTACAAAAAATATATTGAACTTCCAAATTGGTTGGTTGATAAATTAATTGACACAAAGCAGTCTTAAATCCTTAAATGTAATCACAAACTTGCTTGGATTTACCTTGATTCAAAGAAGGTAATATCTCATAAGTGACCATAGGTCCCTTATTTTGAATATATTGTATTAATAAATATTATTCTAGTTATAGATAAGTATTGATGGATCCACTAAGGAGGGAATGAAACAAAGCAAGTGCACATCCCACTAGACTATTAAAAAAATATTTTAATAACATTCGACTACCATTATAACCATTCATAGTTTATCAAAAAACTTTAAGATATAGGTAAGGTTCCCCACATCCGTAAAATGTATAAAATATGGTAATTTTAAAACTAGGAGGTAAATATCCATATAAAATATTTTGCACAATAGGATTACCATCGACTACATAAGAGTCAACCCAAAGTGTCACATTATTTAGTCTCTAAGGATAATTTATGTACTTTTTCATAAAAATATCCTAAAACATGTGTTTTCACTTGGATTTCACCATTTTAAGAGATTATTAATCTCTCCTTATCTAAGTGGCACAATGGAAACACCTCTAGGATTATAGGTAGCCTAAGGATGAGGTGAATCTCTAGATAGGGCTATCCCCTTGATGTACCACTTTGGATTGAAACTACACCTAAAATTTGGGGAAAAAGGGAGAGAGATGACTGAAATAAAACTATTCTAAGGGAGGTGATACACCAAATAAGATGATGACTTCCAACCATCTATATGTTACACATGAAATCAAAGGAAAAATTGAACATACACTTCTCCAATCTACATCTTCTCACATCAATGTTACATTATGAAGTTATGAATGAATGTGAAAATATAGGAGAAATAGAAAAGAGGCATTTGATGGAAATAATTAATATAATAACTCACTCAATCCTTGACATTTCCTATAACACTTCACATGCCCTGCAAGAAGAAGCTTTCCAACTATAAATAGGGTGAAAGAATGAGACAACATGTTAAGGAATCCATAGTCTTCACTAAGCAAGATTCATCTTCAAAGTAAAAAAAAATTATGAATAATAATTAATATGTAAAAATAAGAATTATTATTGATAAAATTGTATGAAAATTATCATGGCTCTGCCATACTCAGGTGGAGCATAAGTTACAATGGCCAAAATGGCTAGTTCTTATAGAACTTGAGAGAGAAATAAGAAGAGATAAGTCAAAGGGTCATAAGGACACTTTTAAAGATTATAAAATTAGTTAATTATGCATTATAATATGATTTTTTATGAACCATGCAATGTCAATAATTACAAGTGTCCATCCAAGTCATCAAACTCTTGTAAAGTATGAAATTCCCTTAATTAGTTCAAATAAATACCTTCATGATTATCCCTATTTTAACATCCAAAAATTTGTTAGGGGTAGGTCTAATGATTGTAATTAATTTAAAGTGTTTTATTCATGTGTCTCCATGAATTTTTTTATAGTCTTTTTCCTCTAAAAACTTTTGGAGATGAACCATCAACTACAGTCTGAAAAAGTCCTCCTGCATGTACCATACACACTTGTACTCAATTTTTCTTTAGTTTCCCATGAAAATAAATGAGATGGAGTGTATTAAATGTTTAAATACCTTAAATTTCCTTATCATCATTAGGGACACCTTAAATTTAGTTTATTTGATGTTTTCCACCCTTCTCACTAGCTTGTCCAACATGCCAATTTTGACTAGCTGAGATGAAGCTATTTATTTACATACTTAGGAATATTTTAAAATAATAAAATTTCCATATGGAGTTATAAAAATTATATATTTACCCCCCAAACTTTATTTCATCCTCATAATCCTTCAATAACTTGTAAAACACAAAAAATGGTAAAAATACCCTATTTTGTACCCTATCCATACATGTCTATATAGCTAATTTTTATGGTATAGATATTGAATGAGTATTATTTAAAATAAAATCATAATTCATTCCATTATGGTCCATTTTTGTGCATTATATCTCTATCATTTCCTCTAACTGGTTTTTGCAAGGGTTTAACAAGGGTTTTAGCCATGTTTGACCTCTTAAGCTTTATTCATGCAAGTTTCACATTGGAATCTCAAAATAATTACACAAAATTATTTTTAAATACCTATTATAACTCATATAAACCTATTTATCTGCCATTAAATTCATTAAAAGAGATATGAGTATTCAAACTTGTCTTATCAAGCCCTTTCTTCCATTTCTTATAGGCCTAAAAGGTTTTTAATCTCAAAAATGGAGTATTTGTGCTTCCTATAAAATGTGAAATATTTAAAATAATTTTAATGACCCTATAATCATGATATAATATGCTAGTAACCATATATCATGTTAGAAGTGAAAATGGTTCTCCATTTGGCTTTATGTCTAAGTATGCTAAATAGGCCTACATACAACCTAAAGCTCAAAATGAATTTATTGATGGTTTACCTAATTTAGGATAGATCATAAAAATCTATAATTAATCCATATACATGTTTAAATCCATAAAAAATTTCAATTATATCTATAATTGAAAGTGACTTCTTGTTTGGCCTCTAGGCATAACTATGCCTCGAGAGCCTATTTACACTTTTGAGGGTCTAGGGAACCATGTTTGGTTTCATCTTCCTATGCATGGTTTATAAAATTTATATAATTACATTTAAACTTATCATATACTCCACGAAATTTCCCTATAACCTTGGTCCATCCTTCGTCTCTCATCCCTCAAAACTATCAATTAGTGCACCTAGGGAAGTACCCTCTATATGAGACAAAATAGAGGGCACTTCCCTTATTTATCTAGATAGACTACATGGTCTAGGATCCTCAAAAATTTATGGGTAAATTATAAATCAAGGAGTATATTTTTATCATGTCAACAAACCCCTCAAATACTTTAAACCTTAAGGTAGATTGCATGGAAATTGGACTATGTAGGGTTTGTTAGTGTAGACTATAAACTGTATGTTTAGATCCCTTTATTGGATTGATTTACACTAAAAATAAAATATATAGGTCATAATGATACAAAATAATTAGATCAAAATTTTTATTTATGACTCTAACCCCTTTTATACTCTCTATTTGTACCTTGAACACAAGAACTGAGTCCTTCCTATTCTGACTGTGTTTTGACTTAGTAACTCCTGCCTATAGGTTTCCTTATGTAGTTTAATTGGAATAAAATTATCATAGGAATTTTTTAAAATCATAACATAATTTAATTTTTTTATAAATTATGTCTCCCCTTTATGTACTTTGCACACTCATAATCTCTAAGTCTGACCACTATATGACATAATATAACTAACTATGGTCTATGTTTGGAAAGACCCCTACAAGAGCATTTTTATTGATTGGAATATAATCACAATGTTTAATAATATCATTATGATATCCATGATTATATATTATATACCTTATCTAATTCATTGCATACTTTGGCTAGACTATCTCTTTAGGATCTCAAACTTGTTCACTACCCTTCTCGATTAATATAATCAACTATGTTGAGGTAGATGAAACCCTATAGGTGTTGATTTACATTGGTCATGATGTTTGAAAGTTTTTTTATTAATAATGAGAGTAATATATCCCTTTAATGCAGCTTATAGTCACTTTTAATGAGCTAATACATCATCAAACCCCTTGCTTGAGTCATTATCTACCTTCCAGTTGTAGGTGTTTATTTTCTCCATAGAAAGACATATGTAGGTGTCTACGAGGACTAAAATGCTACAATATAATATCATGATAATGATATTCATACCATTTATATATAATTTAGCCCATTGAAACATTATATCCATGAAAATGTGTTCATTTTTGCTCCTTAGGGTGTCAAAAGGCCATTCACAACTATAAGCATGTAGATGTTAATGGAGTATTTCACTATTTTCAAAGGCATATTTGAAGCCCTTCATTTCCATCCTAACTTATTTTTATAACCCTAATAGTTGGCATGAAAAATATATATGATATGATATATAATATTCACCTATCTAGATGCCTTAAAACCATTCTCCACCATGTTTTAAGATGTCCACAAAAATCCCCCTGGCCTCTATTTTGACATTTTGGGGAAGACTTCCCTAAAATTAGTCTCTTGTCTCCTCAACATGGTTTCACACTTATTTTTTCCCTTTTTAAACTTTATATGGGTTTATCATGGCTCAATTATAATACTAGGACATTAAGGATGTGTCAAGTTGTTTCAACCTCTCCATACACACATCTTAGTCCCCTACTCAGCCACCTGTAGGTGGATATTTTAGTGCACATATAATGAGTTGAGTATGATTTGTATGAAATATATACAAGAATATAAACTTTGTATTCTCTCATCAAACATGCCAATACACTTTTATAAATCTTAAGAGATTGGAACCATATCATGGTTTCCACCTCTCAACAAGATGTTAGCAATGGCCCCTAGAGGTGTGTATTAGGTTGTGTGTAGACAGTAAGTATGGAATAGAGTAAAAGGTCAATAAAAGGCATCAAGGGAAACTCAAAAATATTTTAAACCTTCCAAATTAATTATTTATACCAATTACATCTTGAAACAAGTCCTAAAACATATTTTTAAATGTGAAAATCACCTGCATATATATATATATATATATATATATATATATATATATATATATATATATATATATATATATATATATATATATATATATATATATATATATATATATATATAATAAAGCAAGCAGAGGCATCTCATGACTATTTAGCATGTTAAATGAGCATGTGATCAAAATTTTACTTTTAAAAATCATCCAAGTGGACTGTCCTCATATATTAATGGATTAGATAAGTAACATACTCTAATTACAACTCCATGGATAGGATAAACAAGCTTATACAAGTGATTGTGAGTGAAATTTGGCAAAGAGTTGATAATGGAGAATGACAAGATGGGAATTTTCCCAAAGCATGATATGGTGGAACCAAAAATGGGAAGAGGTGTTGATATGTCCTAGAGGCCTATGTAAAACCATCTTAAACTCACATTAAACCTTTGTATAAGACCAGCAAAATTGACTAAAACTTCACAATGGTAACACTTTCTTGCAACATGGACTAACTCATAATAACATTATTAAACATTAAAATAAGAATGGATACCATATTATAAGGTATCAAACATGATATAGATTCAAAATCATGAACTTGTTTGTATGTGTTTGACTAAAATGGAACAAAACCTATAGGGTGCATGAAACAACAAATAGAAAGATATAGTCCACTTCATGAAGATGTTTCATAAAGAAAATTTTATCAGTACTTGAAATATTGATATGGAAATAAAGGTATATAATTGTAATATAACCTCCCAAAATCATTTTTCCTAAAACTTATTGAGCTATCTATACTAACCATAAACCTAAAAGTCACTTTTTTATGTTTAGAAATGCAAATAAGAAGTAGAATGGTTTTGGATTTAAAATGGCACTTTCAGAGAAAACCAAATGTTTATATGATTTTTAAGAAGGATAATATGTTTTTAATTATATTTTACCATGTGGAACACTTCCCCATGGGTTGTATAAGTGCCAAACTCACCTATTTTCCCATGAAAATTGCCCTTTCTTCTGAAGCACCTACCACTTTCAATTTATAATAGTTAATTAAAAAATATGAAAAACATGAACCATGATATTACCTTTTTTTACTCTCAAAATTCAAATTAAATCTATACAAGTCATTGAATGCCCCTTTCTTGACCTCAAAATGACTAAAAGGACTAAAATGACAAAGGACCAAGGCTAATATAACATCACATGATATTAATTAACATATGAAACACCTTGTGAGATATATATTAGACCCTAAAAACACATAAAATTCAATTTTTTACCTATAGGGACCCCAATTTGACCTAAAATTCAAATTTGGTCAACAAATTGGTGACTCATAAGTGTAGCGTGCATGTTATGCTAACTAAACCAATAACCTTACAATACATTGGGATTAGGGAATCATTTTAAGTCTAAAACAAAAAAAATAAAAATACCTTTGACCTTAGGATTTTATCAAGACAAGACCATGTGATTAACTCAAACACAAAACAAATGACACACACCAACAAAGCAAACACACTAACAAGACACACAAACATGTGCTCAATGCACTTAAGAAAAAAAAGAAGGAAATTACAATATAAAACTAAAAACTAAGCATAACTCCCTTTATAGGATCAAAAGTAAATTTTATTACATCATATTGTTCATGAGATGAAACATGATGCAAAGCATGTTTCTCTTTATATTAAACACTTAATAGATTAGACCTATTTCTTGGCACTTCAATTACCATGCTCTCAAGTAAACCATATTAAAATATATTTGAAATGTAAAATTATTCATCTTACACCCAAATAGACTCAAAATTCTCATATGGATCCTCAATTACAACCTCAAATGGTGATTCAACAAGGCATACCTTCTTGACTTCCATAGTGCTCTTAACTAGATTGGGCTTCCTCTCAGCTATAAGTTATTCTATATCATCAAGGATATTTGCATATTCTTCCTAATATTGGTCATTTTCCTCCATGGAAGCTTCCTTCTTCACCTTTTCATGTACTTGATTCTCAACTTGGCAAAACTCTTCAAGTCCTTCAAAGAACTCCATTTGTAGCTACCAATCATCTTTGTCCTCTTCATCCTCTAGAACCCCTACCTATTAAATATTCTCTTCTTGATGTATGATGTCATAAAGAATGTTTTATTAAATCTGATGGTGATTCAAGATTATACTAAGGTAATGGGTCATCTTCAAGAATAACCTCTTGCACATTAGTCTCAAGAGAATTTTCTAGGGCTACAACCTCTTTTGGAAAGACTTGAAATTGTTATCCATCCATGATAGCATAATAATATTCATACTTGAGATGATTATCCACAAAAAATTTATCAGATGTAGATTATTCTTCAAGGGTTGTAAGATCTTCCATCTCTTTCTCCTTTATGGTGATGCCAAGTCTAGGCATCTTGAAATCATGTGACCTAGCCCAATGAGGCTACCAAGGAGGTATGTCTTCTTCAAGAAAGAGTTTTGAAATTTTATCAATCAAATTATCCTATTTAGCTTCCCATACCATAGTTCCAACAAGGAAAATGGTGATGGGTGAGGATAAGATGAGTTAGTTGGTGGAGGTGGCACATAGAACTCAAAATCAGGCTGAGAATGAAAAGTAATAGGTTATTTTGGGTGTTCATGAGCAAGGAGAGGTAGAACTTGTGCTAAAACAACTTGGTTTTATTACTTAAATTTGATAATAACCTTTTTCAAATCTGATTTAGCTTGAGGAAGGGTATATGATGTGTGTTTAGGCATATGATCTTCTTTTGGGTCTAAACCTTCCATCACACCTTGACTTAGCAACTTGATCTTCATTTATAACTCCTCAATTTTCTTGGATAGGTTATCTTGGAAAATTATCTCTTAAATTTGATAGGAATAATCATGAGCATAAGGAATAAATTATATTTGACATGAAATACAATAAGCTTCTTCAAGAAGGGTGGGAGGGACTTATAAAGTACCAACTTCATTCTCCAATTCACACTCCTTAAAATGCTTCTATCTTGTTTCTTTCCCCATGATTCAACTAAATTACTCTAGATTAGGATGTTAGGATTAGAATTATTTTCTTAAGGAAGGGTGGGAGGGGTTTGTCTAGGATCAGGCTCCTTCTCAACTTCACACTCTTTATCAGAAATTTTCTCCTCTGTCTTTCCCCATGACTCCACTATCTTATTCTAGCTTAGAATTTTATGATTATAAGTCTCTTTATGAGGTGGTGGGATGTAATGTGAGACGGAAATGAAGACTTTAATTCCACTTCTTTTACTAATAACATAGACTGATTCATATGCATATTATCTATTTCAATATGCCTATCAATATTAACTTCAAAAACAAGGTTTATCTTTTCAACTCTATCTTACAACTAATTATGAAAAATATGACTTTGATATACTTGATTGGGATGATGATCAGGGACAAAATATGTCTAATAGGAAACTTGGGGAAGTGGATATGAAGGATGATAGGTTTAGTGAGGTTTCCTTTCATGAACTCTTAGCCTATCACCTAAGGAAGAAACTAAGCCACTCACATTTAGTATCTCACTTGTGATCCTTTGATAATTGGCTCTCTCAATATGTACCCACTCTCTTTTGACCAACTCTAATTCGTCTCTTACCTTATTAATAATATTACTAGGAACCTCTTGACCATATCCCCTTTATGTGTCAAGATCTAACGTATACCTCTTATAAACCATAAGATTTTTTTTTAAGGTGGGAATGGATTAACTTGAGAAGTGACTAGGTTGACTAGGAACAAGATATGGATAAGGCTGATTGTAGGACCGATAAACTTCATGAATGGACTGATTAAGAAATTGTTCATATTTATATGGAATGGTACAATCTTAAAATGTCTCACCAACTTATGTAAAGTAGTGCTCAATAGCAAAATTAGCCATGAAACCTCATTGAAATCAAGAACTCAAAGGAAAATGTTACCAATAATATTCAAAGGATAACTTGGGCTAATTGAGTAGCTAATATAGCTTTGGAGTCACCATTGATGCTTGAATAGATTACTCCAAAGGTTTATTATTGAAATACCACACCAAAAATATTCCAAACTTTTAAACCAAGAGTCCCACTAAGTGTGCCAAAAATTGTTGTCACTTAGATTTGAACCCTTTGAGGAGATTACTAAGCTTTCCTCATCCAATTGGCACAATTTAAACACATTTAGGCTTATGGGTAGCCTAAGGATGAGGTGAATGTTTAGATAGGACTAGCTCCCTTGATGTACCACTTTGGATTGTAACTACACATAAAATTTGTGGGGGGGGGGTGGGGAAGGGAGAGAGATAACTAAAAGAAAACTATTATAAGGGAGGTGGTACACCAAATAATATGATTTCCAACTAGATACATGTTACACATGAAATCAAAGGGCAAACTGAGCATACACTTCTCTAATCTTCATCTGCTCGCATCAATGTTACATTATGAGGTTATGAAATAATTTTAAAATTTATGAGTACTAGACAAGAGCCCTTGAATTGTAATAATGAATGTAATAACTCACTCAATCCTTGAAATTTCCTAGAACATTTCACATGCCCTATAAGAAGAAGCTTTCTAACTGTAAATAGGGTAAAAGAATGAGACAACATGATAAGGAATCCATAGTCTTCACTAAGAAAGACTCATAATATAAGTAAAGAAAACTTATTAATAGTAATTAAGGGGTAAAAATTAGTAGTATTATTGATCAAATTGTATACAAATGAGTACGGCTTCACCATACTTAGGCTGATCATAAGTTACAATGGCCAAAATGGCTAGTTCTTATAGAAATTGAGAGAAAGAGAGAGAAGAAGAGAGAAGTCAAAGGGTCATAAGGACACTTTTAAAGCTGAGAAAATTAGTTAATTTTACATGATAATAGGATGTGGGATAAACCATTCAAGGTCAATAAGTACAAGTGTCCATCTAATTCATCAAACTCTTGCAAAGTGGCATGCAATTTCCTTGACTGGCTAAAAAAACTACATTCGTGATTAGCCCTATTTGAACATCCCAAATATGATTAGGTATAGTTATAATTATTTTAATTAATGTTAATTATTTTATGCATGCATATTCATTCATTGGTTATAGGCTTGGTCCTATGGAAACTTCTAGAGATGAGCCATCACCAACTATAGTCTAAACAACTCCTCCTTCATGCACCCTATACACTTGGCCTCAAATTTATCTTTAATTGCACATTAAAATATGTGGGAGTGAGTGTATGACACCTTTAAATACCTTTGAATTCCTTATAAGCATCAGGGACACCTTAAATTCATCTCACTCAAATTTTTCCACCCTTCTCACTAGCTTGTCCAATATGCCAGTTTTGACTAGCTAAGATGAATCTATTTATTTTCATAATTATTAATATTTTAAAAGAATTAAATGGAAATTTAGAGTTATAAAAATGATATGTATTCCTCCCAAAATTTATTTCATCCTCAGACTCCTTATAGAACCTTAAAAAACTAAAAAATGGTCAAACTACCCTATTTTACATCCTATCCATACATATCCATACAAATAATTTTTATGTTAGGGATTATAAATGAGTCTTAGTCAACAAAAAATCATCATTAATTCCATTATATTCCATTTTTGTGCATTATCTCTCTCATTTCCTCAAACTAGTATTTGCAAGGGGTTAACAAGGGTTTTAGGCCTGTTTGACCTCTTAAGATTTGTTCATGTAGGCTTCACATTGGAAGCTCAAAATAATTCCATAAAATTATTTTTAAATGCCTATTATAACTTGTATAAACCTATTTATACCCCATGAAAAGATTCAAGAGAGATATGACTATTCAAACTTGTCTTATCGAGCCCTTTATTTCATTTCTTGTAGGCCTGAAAGAGTTTTGAGATTAAACATGGATTATTTGTGCTTCCTCTATAATGTGAAAGATTTAAAATAAATATAATTACCATATAATCATGATCCAATATGATATGAATAATATCTCATGTTATAAAAAAATGGTTCTCCATTTGGCTTTATGTCTATGTATGCTCAATAGGCATGCCTATAACCTAAAGATCAAAATGATTTTATTTATGGTTTACCTTATTTATAATAGATACTACACATATATAATTCCTAAATATTCATTTTTTGATACAATATAAATTTCACTTAGATTTATAATTGAAAGTGACCTCTTGTTTGGCCTCTAGGCATAAATATGCCTCATGAGCCTTTATACGCTTTTGAGGGTCTAGGGCACCCTATTTATTTTCATATTCTTATGAATGGTTTATAAAATTTATATAAGTATATTTCAACTTATAATATCCTACATTAAATTTCCATATACCCCTGGTCATTCCTTCATCTCTCAAAACTATCAATTAGTGCACCTAGGGAAGTGCCCTCTGTCTGAGACAAAATAAAGGGTACTTCTTTTATTTGCATAGATAGACTAAATATTTTAGGATATTAACCAAGTTATATGGAAATTATAAACCATTTAAAATATTTTTATCATGTCAAAAGGCTTCTTAAATCCTTTAAACCGTAAAGTAGACTGCATGAAAGTTGGACTATGTAGGTTTTATTAGTGTAGACTATGAATTATATGTTTATAGCCCTTTGTTGGATTTATTTACAGTTAAAATATCCTATTGAGGAAATAAAGGTACCAAATAAGTATATAATATGTATAGTTTATCACACCAACCCCTTCTATACTCTCTAGATATACCTTGCACTCATGAATTGAGTCCTTCATATTCTTGCTATGTTTTACATTAATGACTCCTACCTATAGGTTTCCTTATGTAGTTTAGTTGGAATCCAATGATTATATTCCTATTTTAAAATAATAAAATCATTGACATTTTTTGAAAATTATATCTCCACTTTATGTACTTCGACACTCACAATCTCTAAGTCTAGTCATTATATGACACAGTACAACTGATTGTGTTCTCTATTTAGAAAGACCCTTATAGGTGCAATTTTCCTGATTGGACTATCATCAAAATGTGTAATAATCTAATTATGATATAAATGATTATATTAAAATGACCTTAAATCATTCATTTAATACTTGGGCTAGACTATCTCTTTCAGATCTCAAACTTATTCACTACCCTTCTTACTCAACATAATCAACTATGATGAGGCAAATGAAACCCTGTAGGTGTCAATTTGCATTGGTCATGATGTTTAATGCTTTTTATGAAGAATAATAGTCATATATCCCTTTTATTCACATTATATTCACTTTTAATGAGATAATACATCATCAAACCCCTTGCTTGAGTCACTAACTATCAGGACCCCCTGCTCTTGAAGAGCACAGTTGATTACCTTTGTATAAGAAACTAAACATAGAATTTAACCAGAAGTAATAAGTAACAAGAAATTCAAAAATAGCACAGAATATGAGAGGCAACACACAATTTTATTCAACTCATTCCAGAAGGAAATTACAATAACCCTCAAGAGTTCTCTTCTCTCAATACAGGTCATAACAAACAACACAAACACAGAGTTGTTGTTCACCTCCACCAGTCAGTAACAATACTACTAGTACACAAGTATGCAACATACTCTAAGTAGATCTCCCATGAACTTGCAACAACCTACAAATCAAACCGACCTTACTTACCCATGTAGATCTCACATGATCTTGCTATAACATAGATCAACTTGGCCTTGCACACCTGCCAACCTAGATCATACACACATGAAGAACCCTTCTGATTCTCCACACTAGGACCCCTATGGATCTTCTACCAGATCTTGCTCTCCCATAGATCTACTTGATCATACACACTTGGCACTATGGCACTATGAAGAGCTAACCTTGCTCTCTTCCCTCTGAAGGAGCTAACCTTGCTCTCTCTATCTAGCACACCTTACAATATAGTCCATGAGTCTATTATATAGATCCCATGAAAAAAATAATTAGACTTCTAATTACAATAATTAGAACCATAGCTCCAAGACTAAAATTAGTCTTTACCATGCAAACTAACTATCCATCCAACAAACTAGACTAATTTTGGAGATGCATGCAAATGCAGTTCTAAAATGCACAGGCTGACCGATGTCGATTCCTTGTCTATCTGGAGGTGACCGATGTTGACCGACTCTTGACCGATGTCGGTTGCCCTATGAACACTAAATATGACCGATGTCGGTTGATCATGCCTGACGTCAATTGCCTGTCACACTAAACAACCTCCTCCTATTTGCATCCTGGTGAAGCTTTTAGCTCCACAACCTAAAAATCTCCCACTTGGAGATAAACAGCTGTACCTATACTTTTACTTGTACATCATCTAATTTGTTTCCTAGCTTGTATCCCTCTTCAAGCTCAATCTTGAAGACCAACCACCACACATCCTGTGGTGCTACACCATGTCATCCAAGTAACTTGCCACATCCGAATCTACATACCCATGTAGAGAAGTCTCTGACCCTGCATAGCATGAATCCCTGCTACTGGTCCCTCTCAGATACCTGAGAACCCACTGAACTGCTCTCTAGTACTTCTTTCTTGGATTGGCTATGAACTTGCTGACAACACCCACTACTTAAACAAAAATAGGTCTAGTACACATGTACTTAACCTCATCATGTGAATTGGGACCCTATTCTGTGAACTGTCTATCCATAAGTGTGCTAACCAGTTTTGCATCCTGCATCTTGAACGATCACCACTACTTTATTCACACAATCATCTTGAGACAACATCAACTTGTGATCTTCCCTGTCTCTAGGAATACTCATGCCAAAGAATTTTGCTCCTCCTAAATCTTTCATGGCATACCACTAAACTAATTTTACCCTTAGCTCAGCAAAACCCTATATGTATGAACCTGCAACAAGCACATCATCCACATACAATAACAGGATAATGTCGTGACCACTATCCAACATGGTAAAAACAAACATAGTGATTACAATGACATTGACTAAAGCCATGCTTTGTCATAAACCCGTTAAACTCTGTACCACTATCCTAGAGCATACTCAAGACCATATGACCTAGCCTTCTGTCTCACATGTCCATTCTCTGTCTTTTTTAACCAAAAAATCTATTCATCTCTCAGTGATTTTATTTCAAGCTGGCAGCTCTACCAAATCTCCCGTTTGGTTCTCTTCCAAGGAATCAAATTCCTCATTCATGCCATGCTCCCACTGTTTTCTAGATCCTACCTGCTCTGCTTCTTTAAAACCCCCAGGTTCTTGACCATTATTGAGCAACAAGTATTCTAAAGAAGGTGAATAATGAATTTGAGGCTTACTTACACTTTCAATCCTCCATATGGGCATTTGAGACCCCTTGACAGCTTGCTGTCTACCCAAAATCTATTTCCTAGTCGACCCTAGTCTACACCCAACCGATTTCAAATCCACCTGATCACTGACGCCGAGTTCGCTGACCAACGTTGGTGTCCTCTTGGTCACCAATGTCAGTTTCGTGACCAACGCCGGTATCCACCTACCCTGACACCATTGAATTTTTTAGTTTGCACATGACCGGCATGTTGGTACCTACCTATTAGAATGTCGATTCCTCCTTGATCGACACCGATAACTATGTTTTCTTATGAGTGATGACTTTTTACCTTTGCAAGCTCTCTTTGGATCAAAACCCTATCTAAACTACCCTAGCTCAGAGTTATTTAGCCCCCTCCAGCTGATCTTTGTCCATCATCTCCTCCATGAACACCAAGGCTTTCCAGTTCTTAAGTTTGTCAAAGACATCTGACTTTCTCTTAAGAACATGCATCTCCTTCTTACTCATGTGACCAAGCTTATAAAGCCACGTCTTCACAACAGAAGAAGAATCAATAATACAAGTAGGTAGATAAAGAGTACCTACTTTTTTACCACATGCTAATCCAAGTGCATCCACTGTGAGAGTTACTGTGCATCTCTCATCACCCAACTTTCTTAAAGAAATTAGCTTCATCTTCAAGATTGAGACCTGCGTAACATCCTTCAACACCCATGTGTTGGCCGTCTGCAATTTTAGCTACACTTTTTCTTTGCCAATACTTTGACAAGGCTCACCAACCCCTAAATAAATCTTTCCAAAGTCTCCATAGACCTTAACATGGAAAAATACTCTATTTGAGGCTGCATGGAAAGAGGCAACATAATCTATAAACCAAGATTTTACTTTATCCAAAGAACATAAAAGAATAACTAGTGCAATAATACCTGCAACACATGCTTCTTTATTTCTTTCACGCTGATCTTCAACCAACTTGCAATCTTTCTTTAACCTACTCTTTCTTTCCATAACACCGTAATTGATCATTCTTGCTTTTGAATTTCTCTATACTTTCTTCTGACATTGCTATACTCCCACTTCAATCAGAAATCTCTTGAGAGTGACCTGTAATCAACAAACACTTAACAAGCTCTGACCACCTGTTAGTTGATCCTAGCTCTGATACCAATTGTTAGTTGAACCTAGCTCTGATACCAATTATCAGGACCCCCTACTCTTGAAGAGCACAGTTGATTACCTTTGTATAAGCAACTAAACACGAAATTTAACTAGAAGTAAAGAGTAACTAGAAATTTAGAAATAACACAGAATATGAGAGACAATACCCAATTGTATTAATACTCTTCCAGAAGGAAATACAACAAAGAATATGCCACAATATTCTTCACACTCCTCTAGGGCGTACAATAGTAAATCTCTTCAAGAGTTCTCTCTCTCAATCATGGTCACAACACACAACTCAAACACATAGTTGTTGTTCACCTCCACCAATTAGTATCACTACTGCCAGTTCCACCAAGTATACACACATACTCAAGTCTAAGTACACAACACACTCCAAGTAGATCTCCCATGAACTTGTAATAACCTACAAATCAAACTGATCTTACTTAAACATGTAGATCTCACCTGATCTTGCTATATTGTAGATCAACCTGGCCTTATGTCTCATTTGTCCATTCTCACCTTCCTTTAACCTGTATACCCATTTGTTTTTTAGTGTTCTCTTTCCCACTGGAAACTCAACCAAATCCCATGTTTGGTTCTCTTTCAAGGAATCAATCTTCTCACTCATGCCAAACTCCCACTATTTCTGGGTTTCTACCTGCATTGCTTCATCAAAACTCTCTGGTTCTCCACTATCAATGAGAAATAAGTAGAATAATGAAGGGGAATATAAAATTGGAGGTTTACTTACCCTTTTTGACCTCATTATGGGCATTTGAGACTCATTCACTATTTGTTGTCTACCCAAATTCTCTGCCAGTGACCGATCTCGATCATCTCTAGGCCTGTACCTGATCGACGTCAGTTACACTAGACTGATGTCGGTTCCTATCTGACCGATGTCAGTCACTGTCTGACCATCATCAGTTCCTATTCAACTAATGTTAGTTCCTTCCTAACTGACGTCGGTGTCAGTGTTTTCTTGAGTGTGAAATTTTTTTCCTGCGAGCTCATTTTGAATCATCACCTCATCCAAATCTCCATTGCCCTACTCAGAATTATTCAACTTCTTGAGCTGATCACTGTACATCACTTTTTCAATGAAAATAACATCACATCTTCTAATAATTTTGTTAGTTCCTAGATTTCACAACTAGAATCCAAAATATCTAGAGCCATAACCAATAAAAGTGCACCTCATAGACTTAGCATCTAGCTTCTTTCTATTTTCTTTATCAACGTGCACAAAAGCTTTAAAACCAAAAACTCTAAGAAATGAAAGATCTACCTTTTTACCTATCCAAGCCTCTTCTATAATTCCACCATCTAGAGTAGTAGAGGGTCCTCTATTAATCAGGTAAACCATAGTGTCTATAGCTTCTGCCCAAAATTGTAAGGGCAAACCAGCATGCAACCTCATACTCCGTGCACGCTCCAGTATTGTTCTGTTCATCCTTTTAGCAACTCCATTTTTTTAGGTGTCCTTGGAACCATATTTTGCCTACATATTACATTCATAGAAAAATACCTATTGAACTTATAACTGCCTCTCTTTCTTCCACACCTCTCAGATGTACAGATCTCTTTCCCTCAAGAGTTCTCTCTCACAATTACAAACACAATTTAGGTACTTGAATTATCTGTTACACAAGCTTTGAAGATCTATCCCTATTATATAAGATTAGGGATCATGAGCTATGCAATTCTCAACCATTAGATACACCTCCTAATCAAGGGTTCAAAATAGTCCTACCAAAAATAGAAACACGGACTTACAACTAACAGCTAAACTAATCATGTAAACATTCTATTTATCCATGAAAATAGACTTTTTAGATGCACAGGTGACTGACGTCGGTCCCTGTCAGTCTACACATGACCAACATCATCCAATCCAATACCAACATCAACAACTATGTAATACAGCAACCTTTGCATTCACTCATTGGTGAAGCTTTTAGCTCCACACCTTAACACTAACTACCTTCCAGCTATAGGTGCCTATTTTATCCATATAAGGACACCTATAGGTGTCTATGAGGACTAAAATACTACATTATAATATCATGATGATGATATTCATACCATTTTTATATCATTAAACCCATTTAAACATTATAAAAATGAATATGTGTTTATTATTGCTCCTCGGGGTTTCAAAAATCCATTCACAACTACAAGCCTATAGATGTTAATGGAGTATTTCAATATTTTTAAGGGCATATTTGAGGCCCTTCATTTCCATCCTCTCTTTAGTTTATGACCCTCATATTTGGCGTGGCAAATATATATGATATGGGATACAATATTCACATATCTATATGCCTTAAAACCCTTTACCACCATTTTTTAAGATGTCCACAAAAACCCCCTTGACCTCTATTTTGACATTTTAGGGAAGGCTTCCCTAAACTCAGTCTCTTATCTCATAAACATGGTTTCACACTTATTTTTTCCCTTTTTATAATTTATATGGGTTTTTTAAGGCTTTATTATCATACCAAGACCTTAAGGAGATGTCAAGTTATTTCAACCTCTCCATACAAACATCTTAGTTCCCTGCTCAACCACGTATAGGTGGATATTTTGGTGCACAAATAGTGAGTTGAGTATGAATAACATGAAATATATCCATGAATATGAAATTTTTATGCTCTCATCAAACATTCCAATACACTATTAATAATATTAGGAGATTGGAACCATATCAGGCTTTCCACCTCTCAACATAATGTCAATAATGGCTCCTAAAGGTGTGTATTGGGTTGTGTGTAGATAGTGAGTGTGGAATAGAGAAACAAGGTGATAAAATTACTTATGGGTAGATAAAAACAATTTTAAACCTTCCAAATTCATGATTTATAACAAATAAATCTTTAAATAAGTCCCAAAACCTCTTTTTCAACATCAAAATCACCTACATATATATAAAATAGATCAAGCAGAGGCATCTCATGGCTATTCGGCATGTTGAATGAGCATGTAATTATAATAAGAATAAAATATTAATATCCTCATATATTGATGGATTTTATAACTAACACACTCTGATTACAAATCCATGGATAGGATAAATAAGCTTATACAGGTGATTGCAAGTGAAATTAGGCAAAGTGTTGATAATGGAGAATGACAAGATGGGAATTTACCCAAAGCATGATATGGTGAAAACAAAAATGGTAAGAGTTGATAATATGACCCAAATTCCTATGTAACACCATATTAAAGTCACATTAAACCTATGTAGAAGACCAACATGCTGGAACACGGTAGAATTAACTAAAACTTCACAATGGTGACACCTTCCCACATCATGGATTAAATTTCTCATCAAAACATTTTGAAACATTAAAATAAGAATGGATACCATCTGATAATGTATCCAAAATAATTTTGAGTTAACATCACCAACTGGTTCATACATATTTGACCAAAATAGATAAAACCTATAGGGTACATGAAACAACTAGCAAAAAGATACAGTCCACTTCATGAGGATGGTTCATAAAGCATAGTTTATCAATACTTACACTATTTATATATAAATATAGGTATATAATTTTAATATTACCTCCCAAAATCATTTATCCTAAAACCTATTGAGCTATCTATACTAAGTGTAAACTTAAGTCACTTTTGTATGTCTAGAAATGCAAAAAATAAGTATAATGGTTTTTTATTTAAAATGGAAATTCTAGATAAAACCAAACATGATATAAGTTTTATGAATTTTAATAGGCCTTCCATGATATTCTCCCATGTGGCACACTTGCCCATGGGTTGTACAAGTGCTAAACTCACCTTTTACCCAAGAAAACTACTCTTTTTTCTGAAGCACTTGCCACTTTTAGTTTCAAATATTTTATTATGATATATGGGGTCAAATTTAATGTTAAATAACCTTTTTTACCTCTAAAACTTCCCAATAAATATGTAAGAGTCATTAAATTCCCCTTTTTGACCTCAAAATGACTAAAAGGACTAAAGACCAAAACTACTATAACATCAAATGATATTAATTAACTTATAAAACACCTTATGAGTTATGTAGTAGACCCAAAATATACCTATAATTAAATTTTTTACCTATAGGGGCCCCAATTTGACCTAAAATTCATGTTTGGTCAACAAATTAATAACTCATAAGTGTAGCATGCATGCTATGCTAACTAAACCAATAGCCTTATCAGTCCATTGGGCTTAGCGAGTCATTTTAAGTCTAAAACAAAGTAAAAAATTGACCATAGTATTTGATCAAGATAATACCACTTGATTAACTCAAACACATAAAACAAAAGACACACACCAACAAAGCAAACACACTAACAAGACACACACATGTGCTCAAAGCACTTAAGAAAAACAAGAAAAAATTTACAATATACAACTTAAAACTAAGCATGCCTCCCTTAATAGGATCAAAAGGAAATTTTCTTACATCACCTTCTTCATGAGATGAAACATGGTGAAAAGCATGTTGATCTTTATATTCAACACTTAATAGATTAGACCTATTTCCTATCACTTCAATTGCCATGCTCTCAAGTAAACCATATTAAAATAGGTTTTCAATGTAAAATTATTCCTCTTACATCCAAATAGCCTTAAAATTCTCATATGGATCCGAAATTACAACCTCAAATGGTGATTCAAAAAGGCATACCTTTTTGACTTCCATAGTGCTCTTAATAGGATTGGGCTTCCTCTCAGCTATAAGTTATTCTACATAATCAAGGAGATTTGCATATTATTCCCAATGTTGGTAATTTTTCTCCATGTAATCCTTTTTCTTCACCTTTTAATGTACCCTATTCTCAACTTGGCAAAATCTTCAAGTCCTTGAAATAACTCCATTTGTAGCTATTAATCATCTTTGTCCTCTTCATCCTCTAGAACCCCTACCTCTTCAATTTTCTCTTCTTGATTTATTATGTCATAGAGATGGTTTTCTTGAATCTATAATGCATCTGATGGTGATTCAAGATTAGACTAAGGTATTGGGTCATCTTCAAGAATAACCTCTTACACATTAGTCTCAAGAGAATTTTCAAGGACTGCAACCTCTTTTAGAAAGACTTGAAATTATTATCCATCCATGATAAAACATTCATATTCATACTTGAGATTATTATCCACAAATTTTTGATCAGATGTAGATTCTTCTTCAAGGGATATAATATCTTCCATCTCTTTCTCCTTCATGGTGATGCCAAGTCTAGGCATCTTGAAATCATGTGACCTAGCCCAATGAGGTGATCAAGGAGGTATGTCTTCTTCAAGAAATAGATTTTAAATTTTATCAACCAAATTCTCCTATTTAGGTTACCATACCATATGTACATCAAGGAAAATGGTGATGGGGTGAGGATAAGATGAGCTATTTGTTGGAGGTGGCACATAATACTCAAAATCAGGCTGAGAATGAAAAGCAATAGGTTCTTTTGGGTGTTCATGAGGAAGGGGAGGTAGACCTTGTGCTAAAAAAACATTATTTTCTTCCTTCCATTTGATAATAACTTTATTCACATCTTATTTAGCTTGCGGAAGGGTATATGATGTGTGTTTAGGCATATGATCTTCATTTGGGTCTAAACCTTCCCTCACACCTTGACTTAGTAACTTGATCTTCATTTATAACTCCTCAATTTGCTTGGATAGGTTCTCTTGGAAAATTTTCTCTTGAATTTTATAGGAATAATCATGAGCACAAGGAATAAATGAGGGTTGACATGGAATATAAGAAACTTCTTTAGGAAGGGTGGGAGGGACTTGTAAACTACCAACTTCATTCTCCACTTCACACTCCTTAACAATGCTTCTATGTTATTTCTTTCCCCATGATTCCAATAACTTACTCTAGATTAGGATGTTAGGATTAGAAGTATTTTCTTGAGGAAGGGTTGGGGGTGTTTGTCTAGGATCAATATCTTTCTCAACTTCACACTCTTTATCAATACTTTTCTCCTCTTTCTTTCCACATGAATACACTATCTTATTCTAGCTTAGAATTTTAGGATTATAAGTCTCTTTTTGAGGTGGTGGGATGTAATTTGAGATGGAAATGAAGAATTTAATTCCACTTATTTTACTACTAACATGGATTGATTCATATGCATATTATTCAACTCATTATGCCTATTAATATTAGCTTCAAAAACAAGGTTTATCTTTTCTACTCTCTTCCAACTGATTGGAAAAAATATGACTTTGATATCCTTGATTGGGCTCATGAGTAGGGACCAAATATGGCTGATATTAAACTTGGGGAAGTGGATATGAAGGCTGATAGGTTTAGTGAGGTTGCCTTTCATGAAAGTCTTAGCCTATCCCCTAAGTAAGAAACCAAGCCACTGACATTTAGTATCTCACTTGTGATCCTTTGATAATTAGCTCTCTCAATATGTACCCACTCTCTTTTGACCAACTCTAATGCATCTTTGACCTTATTAATAAGATGACTAGGAACCTCATGACTATATCCTCTTTGTGTGTGTAAAGATTTAACATATACCTCTTATAACCCAAAAGAGTTTTTTTTTAAGGTGGGAATGGATTGACTTGAGAAGTGACTAGGTTGACTAGGAACAAGATATGGAGAAGGCTGATTGTAGGACTGATACACTTCATGAATGGAATAATTAATAACTTGTTCATATTGATAGGGAATGGCACAATTTTAAAATGTCCTCACCCCACTTGTGTAAAGTAGTGTTGAACAGTAAAATTAGCCATGAAACCTCATTGAAATCAATAACACAAAGGAAAATGTTACCAATAATATTCAAAGGATAAATTAGGCTAATTGACTAGCTAATATAACTTTGGAGTCACCATTGATGCTTGAATATATGCCTCCAAAGGTTTATTATTGAAATACCACACAAAAAAATATTCCAAACTTCTAAACCAAGACTCCCACCGGGTGTGCCAATAATTATTGTCACTTGTATTTTCACCCTTTAAGCAGATGCCTAATATATCCTCATCCAATTTACATAATTTAAACACCTTTATGCTTTTGGTATCCCAAGGATGAGGTGAATCTCTAGTTAGGACTAGCTCCCTTGATGTAACATTTTGGATTGCAACTACACGTAAACTTTGGGGGGGTGAAGGGAGAGAGATAAATGAAATCAAACTATTATAATGGATGTGATGCACCAAATAAGATGATTTCCAGATAGCTACATGTTACACATGAAATCAAAGGACAAATTAAACATACACTTCTCTAATCTACATCTTTTCACATCAATGTTACATTATGAGGTTATGAAATAATGTGAAAATCTACGAGGACTATACAAGAGGAATTGAATGGAACTAATTAATATAATAATTCACTCAATCCTTGACATTTCCTAAAATGTTTCACATGCCCTATAAGAAGAAGCTTTCTAACTGTAAATATGGTTGAAATAATGAGGCAAAATGTTAAGGAATACATATTCTTCGACTAAGAAAGTTTCATAATATAAGTAAAAACACACTTATTAATAGTCATTAATATTTAAAAATAAGTAGTATTGTTGATCAAATGGTATACAAATGAGTAGGGCTTCACCATACTTAGGTTGATCATAAGTTACAATGGCTAAAATAGCTAGTTCTTATATAAATTGAGAGAGAGAGAGAGAGAGAGGAGAGAGAGAGAGAGAGAGAGAGAGAGGAGAGAGAGAGAGAGAGAGAGAGAGAAGAGAGAGAGAGAGAGAGAGAGAGAGGAGGAGAAGAGAGAGAGAGAGAGAGGAGAGAGAGAGAGAGAGAGAGAGAGAAATCCAAGGGTCATAAGGAGACTTAAAAAGCTTAAAAAATTATTTAATTTTACATGATAATATATTTGGGATAAACCATGCAAGTTTAGGAAGTACAAGTGTCCATCTAATTCATCAAACTCTTGTAAAGTGGCATGAAATTCCCTTAACTAGATTAAAAAACTACATTCATGATTGGCCCTATTTGAACATCCCAAATATGATTATATATAGTTATAATGATTTGACTTAATGTTAAGTATTTTATGTTTTCCTATCCATGGATTAGTTATAGGCCTGGTCCTTTGGAAACTTCTAGAGATGAGCCATCATCAACTATAGTCTAAACAACTCCTTCATGCAACCTATACACTTGACCTCAAATTTATATTTAATTTCACATGAAAATACATGGGATTGAGTGTATAAAACCCTTAAATACCTTCCATGTCCTTATAAATCATCAGGGACACCTTAAATTCATCTCACTCAAAGTTTTCCACCCTTCTCACTAGCTTGTCCAATATGCCAGTTTTGACTGGCTAAGATGAATCTATCTATTTGCATACTTCTTAGTCTTGTCAAGGAATGAAATGGAAATGGGGAGTTATAAAAAGTACATATATTCCTCCCAAAATTTATTTCATCCTTAGACTCCTTTCAGAATCTTAAAAAACACAAAATGGCCAGAAAAAACCTATTTTACATCTTATCCATACAAATCCCATAAAACTAATTTTCATGGTATGGATCCTAACTAAGTCCTATTTAACATCCAATCATCATTCATGCCATTTTATTCCATTTTTTTGCATTATCTCTCTCATTTCCTCAAACTAGTATTTTGCAAGGGTTTTAGGCCTATTTGGACCTCTTAAGATTTGTTCATGCAGGTTTCACATTAGAATCCAAAAATAATTCCATAAAATTATTTTTCAATTCCTATTATAACTCTTATAAACCTATTTTTAACCCATTCAAAGAATCAAGAGAGATATGAGTATTCAAACTTGTCTTATCAAGCCCTTTATTTCATTTCTTATAAGCCTACAAAAATTTTGAGCTTAAACATGGATTATTTGTGCTTCCTATGTAATTTTAAAGTTTTAAAATACCTATAATTACCCTATAATCATGATCCAATAGGATATTAATCATATTCTCATGCTATAAAAAAATGGTTCTCCATTTGGTTTTATGTTTATGTATGCTCAATAGGAATGCCTACAACCTAAAGCTCAAAATGTATTTCTTTATCATTTACCTTATTTAAAATATGTCCTAAAAATATATAATGCCTCAATAGGAATGGTATGATAAAATATAAATTTCACTTAGATTTATAATTGAAAGTGACCTCTTGTTTGGCCTCTAGGCATAACTATGCCTCATGAGCCTTTTTACACTTTTGAGGGTATAGGATACCCTATTTAGTTTCATATTACTATGCATGGTTTCTCACATTTATATAGCTATAATTTCAACTTCTAAGAGGTCCATATACCCTTGGTCATTCCTTCAATCTCTCATCCCTCAAAACTATCAATAAGTGCACCTAGGGAAGTGCCCTCTATCTGAGACAAAATAGAGGGTAATTCCCTAATTTTACATAGATAGAATACATATTTGAGTAAATTTACCAAGTTATTGGGGAAATTATAAACCAATTAACATATTTTTATCATGGCAAAAAGTCTCCTCAAATCCTTCAAAACCTTAAGGTAGACTGCATGGAAGTTGGACTATGTAGGGTTTATTAGTGTAGACTATGAGTTATATGTTTATAGCCCTTTATTGGATTTATTTAAATTTAAAATAGAATATTTTAGGTCATAATTGTCCCCAAATAATTATATCATAGGTCTAATTTATCACACCAACCTCCTCTATACTCTCTAAATGTACCTTGAACTAATGAACTAAGTCCTTCCTATTCTAGTTGATGTTTTACCTTAATGACTGCTACCTATAGGTTTCCTTATGTAGTTTAATTGGAATACAATGATTATATTCATATTTTAAAATCATAACATAATTGACATTTTTTGAAAATTATGTCTCCATTTTATGTAATTCGACACTCACAATCTCTAAGTCTAGTCATTATATGACACAGTATAACTGATTATGTTCTCTATTTGGAAAGACCCTTATAGGTGCAATTTTCTTGATTGGACTATAATAAAAATGTGTATTAATATAATAAGGATATAAATTATGATCTAAAAATGACCTTAAATCATTCATTTCATACTTGAGCTAGACTGTCTCTTTAAGTTATCAAACTTGTTCACTGCCCTTCTCGATCAACACAATCAACTGTGATGAGGTAGATGAAACCCTGTAAGTGTTGATTTGCATTGGTCATGATGTTTAATGTTTTTTTATGAATAATGAGAGTAATATATCCCTTTTATTCACCTTATATTCACTTTTAATGAGCTAATACATCATCAAACCCCTTGCTTCAGTCACTAACTACCTTCCAATTGTAGGTGCCTATTTTCTCCATAGAAGGACACATATAGGTGTCTATAAGGACTAAAATACTAAATTATAATATCATGATGATGATATTAAAACAATTTTTATATAATTAAACCAATTTAAACATTATATCCATGGAAATGTGTTCATTTTTTCTCCTTAGGGTGTCAAAAATCCATTCGCAACTACAAGCCTATGGATGTTAATAGAGTATTTCAATATTTTTAAGGGCATATTTGAGGCCTTTCATTTCCATCCTATCTTAATTTTATGAACCTCATAATTGGCATGGAAAATATATATGATATGGGATACAAGATTCACCTATATATATATGCCTTAAAACCATTTACCACCATGTTTTAAGATGTCCACAAAAATCCTCTTAACCTTTATTTTCACATTTTAGGGAAGGCTTCCCTAAACTCGGTCTCTTATATCCTAAACATGGTTACACACTTATTTTTTCACTTTTTACACTTTATATTGGTTTTTCATGGCTTTATTATCATACCAAGACCTTAAGGAGATGTCAATTTGTTTCAACCTCTCCATACAAACATCTTAGTTCCCTGCTCAACCACCTATATGTGGATATTTTGGTGCATAAATAGTGAGTTGAGTATGAATAACATGAAATACATCCATGAATATGAAATTTTTATGCTCTCATCAAACATTCCAATACACTTTTAATAATCTTAAGAGATTGGAACCATATTAGGCTTTCCACCTCTCAACATAATGTCAGTAATGGCTCCTAAAGGTGTGTATTGGGTTGTGTGTAGATAGTGAGTGTGGAATAGAGCAACAAGGTGATAAAATGCCTCATGGGTAGATCAAACCTATTTTAAACCTTCCAAATTCATGATTTATACCAAATAAATCTTTAAATAAGTCCCAAAACCTCTTTTTCAACATGAAAATCACCTACATATATATAAAATAAAGCAAGCAGAGGCATCTCATGACTATTTGGCATGTTGAATGAGAATGTGATCAAACTTATACTTTTCCTAAGAATCAAAGTGTAATATCCTCATATATTTATGGATTTTATAACCAACACACTTTGATTACAAATCCATGGATAGGATAAACAAGCTTATACAGGTGATTGCAAGTGAAATTATGTAAAGTGTTGATAATGGAGAATGACAAGATGGGAATTTACCCAAAGCATGATATGGTGAAACCAAACATGGGAAGAGTTGATAATATGACCTAGAGACCTATTTAACACTATATTAAACTCACATGAAATCTATGTAGAAGACCAACATTTTGGAACATGGTAGAATTAACTAAAACTTCACAATGGTGACACCTTCCTATAGCATGGACTAAATTTCTCATAAAAACATTTTGAAACATGAAAATAAGAATGGATACCATTTGATAAGGTATCTAAAATATTTTTTAGTCAACTTCACCAATTTTTTCATACATATTTGACCAAAATGGACAAAACCTATAGGGTGCTTGAAACAACTAGCAGAAAGATACATTCCACTTCATGAGGATGGTTCATAAAGCATAGTTGATAAATCCTTAAAATATTTACATATAACTACAGGTATATAATTTTAATATTTCATCCCAAAATAATTTGTCCTAAAACCTCTTGAGCTATCTATACTAAGTGTAAACCTAAAAGTCAATTTTGTATGTCTAGAAATGCAAACAATAAGTAGAACAGTTTTGGATTTAAAATGGAACTTATAGAGAAAAAACAACATGATCTGAGTGTTATGAGTTTTAATAGGCCTTCCATGATCTTATCCCATGTGGCACACTTCCGCATGGGCTGTACAAGTGCCAAACTCACCTTTTTCCCAAGAAAACTACTCTTTCTTCTGAAGAACTTACCACTTTTAGTTTCCAATAGTTTATTATGATATATGGGGACACATGTCACATGACATAACATTTTTTAACTCTAAAAATTCCCAATAAATATGTAAAATTCATTAAATGCCCCTTTTTGACCTCAAAATGACTAAAAGGACTAAAGACCAAAACTAGTATAACATCAAATGATATTAATTAACCAATACAACACCTTGGTGAATATGTATCAGACCAATAAAACACCTAAAATTCAATTTTTTACCTATAGGGCCCCCAATTTGCCCTAAAAGTCAAATTCGGTCAACAACATGTATTAAGGATATGACTTCTTGGACATGCATGTTAAGGTTCTTAAGAGGTTAATTTAAGGGTTTGATTATATTGTTAGTTTAATCCATTATAACATTGTTTATAATAGGAGAAGAGGGTGCAAGGAAAGGATTTTATTATGGTTTTGGAGATTCATTGGATATATAGGTCACTTACTTCTTGTTTATTGATATCATTGAAATAATTATCACTAACAAGAGATGCATTTTTATCATGTGGTAACTTTATGCTAAGATTAGGATATTGTGGCATAATAATAACATCATGTTTATATAATAATGAACTTAAAATGGAAGAAACATCACAATATGTGTTTAAATGAATTTCATTACTTTTTATTTTAGATTCTAATATGTTAAGGGAAGAGGAAGGAAGTTTATCCTCCTTTGTTGACAAAGGGGAAGAGATATAACATGTAGGTTCAATATGTTATAATTTTCAATAAGAATAAATGACATCCTTACTAGTAGTACAAGTTTTAACTTCAAGAGAAGGGAGATTATGGATTTGTTCATGAACAAAATACCCTTATTTATAAATATTTTATGTGTAATTATTATATGATAAGTGCATTAGCAAGGTGGAATGAGAAGTTAGGTGTGTCAGGATAGGGTTCCTATTTTTGTATGGTAGGTGGTAATTGAAAAGAGATTAGATACATATTTTTGAATTAATCTTTTTTTTATGTTATTATTTAAGGGAGAAGGTAAAGTAGGTAAATCCATATTGGAAGCTAAATATGAATCTAAAGAGTAATTTATAAGTGAAACCAAAGAAGAGTCTAAGGGTGAAACCACAGATGAATCTAAAATTAATTTTAAGAGGAGTTGAGAGGTGACTATACAGAGTAATAAATTGGTGACTCTAATGAAGAACCAAAGGGTAATGCTAAAGATTAATCTAGATTTAATTCTAAATATGAATCTAGAGGTGAATCTAAAGAGGAATATTGAGGTGATTCTAAATATGAATCTAAGGTTGATTTTAATGAATAATATATAGTAACTCTAAAGAGGAATTTAGAGGTGGCTCCATAGAATAATATAGAGGTGAATATAAAGAGGAATCTAGAGGTGATTCTAAAGAATAATCTAGGGTTAAATTTAAAGAGGAATCTAGAGGTGGATCCAAATAAGAATCTAGAGGTGACAATAAAGAGGAATCTAAAGGTGAATTTGATTCTATGGACTTATGTTTCCAAGTTTCATCAAAATAAAATTATCTATTCATTGATATATCATCAAAATCACAATCATCAGTATATGCTTCTTCCATAAGTGTTTGGTTTTGACAATTTGTCCATTCATTATCATAACTAAAATGCATAGCATGAATATATAATAACTTATATATAAGATAAAAATTAATAGAAAAATTACTTTGACTATCCATGATATATATAATGAATTTAAATATGAAACACAATAAATAAAATATTTATTACAATCAAGTAATCTTCCATGTATAAAAGAGATAATGACTGTGATTGTAGTAAAAGAACAAATTAAGGTATAAGGGGTGATATAAGCAAGGTGTTGAATGATTGTGTGGGATATCCAATATAGTTGTTCATTCATATACTGAGGTTGAATCAATATTTAGGATCATTAAATACAAAAGATAAACTATGTTGATAGCCTACTATCTCATCTTTGAGTATCCGATGAGAGTAAATTCCCTATGTGATACACTCCTCTAAAGTGCACCATAAACAAAATGTTTAAAATATGTTTTTTATGGTATAAACAAGGGACCCTATTCATTTATAATATGTCATGAAGGGGAAACTAGACTCCATGTTTAGTATTAAAGCACGCGCACACACACACACACACACACACACACACACACACACACACACACACACACACACACACACACACACACACACACACACACACACACACACACACACACACACACACACACACACACACACACACACACACACACACACACACACACACACACACACACCACACACACACACACACACACACACACACATCACTAATTATCCCATAATGATAGTGACTATGTAGTTTTAAAACTATTGGAACATAGTTAATAAAACTAAGTAGAAGGCAAATATAAAATAAAGATAAAATAAAATTAAATGATTTTTGTGTATAGAGTCAACAAATTTCAACCTAAGGTATAAATAAAATTCTTTAGTTTTAGATGATTTATTCAAATTTAGATTAAATCCAATGTCAAATAATATTGACTCACGTTTTCTAATTTATATCCAAGGTCGAAGCTTATTTTTTACTATCAATAATTTACATAAATTTGTATGAAATCTAAGGACAAAAATCAATAAAATAACAAAAAGTGTTCTAAATAAAAATTATGGGTTCACCATAATGTTTATATATTTATATTTTAAATTTACTAATGAAATGTAATAAATCACATAAATTATTGGATATTGATTTTAATATACAAAATATACAAAAACCTAAGTGTGAAATATAGAATTTGAAATGAGATATAAATAGTAATGAATAGTAAAATATATAAGAATTTAAATTGTTGGATCCAAAATTTTATACTAATATATTCTATGTGTTTTAGAGCCATAGTGTAGAGAAGAAAGGGCATGATAATAACATGGAGGGTCTTGGTGTGAGAAAGAATAGTGTGGAAGAGAACACTGTAAAAGAGAGAGATAGAAGAGAGAGTTATGAAAGATAAGAACATGGAGAATGAGGAATATAAGATGTAGTACTTATAAAAGTGCAAGACTAGGAAAAGGGCATAGGAAGTGGAGATGGTTACAAAATAGTTTGTAGAAGCATCAGAGATCAATCAAGCATGAATCTAGCATCATTATATAAAGGAGGAGGATCACAAACATAAATATCTAGAATAGATATTAGATAGGGGATGTTAGGCCTAAATCAAAATGACTTAATTGTAAAAACTAACCACAACTTCTATTTTTGAAATAATCAGCTTGTCATCTTTATTTGTATTAATGATGTAACCTAAGAAGGGGTAGGATTATGTATAAATACCCATTAGATTTGATATAAATTCTTATTATTTTTATTGTTTGTTAAGATTATAATGTAAATATTTGATATATTAAAAAAATTTAAAATACATTTGTAATCTTTTTAAATCAGATCAATAAAAACATTACTTTATTTAAGAATCTTTATGTGTTAATCTTACTAATGTTAAATATATTTTTATGGTAATAGATAAGTACATGGACTATGAATAAATCAAAATTTTAAATATAAAGTGATGTTTGGATTAATAATGACTAAATTTTTAACCCATGCACCTAAGTATAGATAGAGTTGTTCATCCACAACCATGTGATAGAATTGATAGAAACCAATATAGAGTGGGTGCATTGAGTGAGCACATGAAGTCCCCACTAACGTGATATGTCAGTGTTCTAGACTTTTGGTTTCTTTATTATTATATGCATATTACTAATAGTTAGTTGAGAAAAACTAAGGATAAAAAATCCCTTAACATTTTGGTTCCATTGCTAAGACCCATTGCACTTGTTAGCATGATGGTAGAAACATGATCGAGTAGTTCTCTTTGGAAAATGTTTAGAGCTCTAGGTTGGTATAGTAGAAGATAAATTTGTAATTTAATATATTAAACCAAGATTTAATTCACACACATGGGTAAAGTAGAATATAAATGATTCCCTATATGAAACATTTTTTATAGAGTTACTCATTCACTTGCATTCTTGGATTTTGGCATATATGCAATATTATTAAAGAAATTATGGAAGGAAGGATCCCTAGTTAGCAGAGTGTCAAAAAACCTTGGTGAAGTTGAAAACTACTTGGACATGTGTGGTGGACATATGGTGGGAGGGAAAACCCAATAGCTACATTTTATAATATGTTGTCTCTACATATTCTTGTCTGGAGGAAGCACAACTCAACTTATTAAGGGAATAGTATGGAATGCATCTCAATAAATTTATTTTATAAATTAAGAAACTTATGGTTGATTTTGGACTTTAGAACTTCCTCATGGATTACTAAACTCTCTCACACATTATCAACATGATTAGTGGGGAAATAGGGGGATATACATTGGTATGTGATTTGTAATTTATCATGGAATTTAATAATTGATAACTACAGAAGTGTAAGTATGATGAGGCCAAGTGTAAGACTATGAGAGGTAGTGGTCCTAAGGGAAAATGAGAGGATATTGGAAGTTCCTTGAGAATTCATAGGAGGGAAGAAAGGCATAGTGAGTACTCCTTAACCATGGGTCTGTACCTTTCACTAGCATAAGTAAGTGGAGAAAAAATAGAACAAGCATTGATGATATAAGAACCCAATCCAAATAGGCCCAATTTCCCCACCATAGTTCATGCTCATGAATCTAAGTTTGAAATAATTATTTTAAGAAATTTGGATATTGATAGTGTGGAATTTAAAGCTGATTTTGTAGAGGAATCTATGGGAGTGAAATTTCAAAATAGTAATTTACCATATACCTTTACCTTTTCATTATAATTAAGACCTATGGCTCACCTTAGAATTATAGGTAGACCAAATTTAATTAGTGATGAAAATATAGGCTTGATAATAATTTATCAACCTCCATTATCACCTAATATTTTTGGTGCACCTATTACTATAGGAGGCACAAGAGGCAAAATTGATGGTGGTTACACTATAACTATAAAAGGATCAGGAGGTAGATTGGGAGAATTAGCATACCTCCACCATAGTGTTTAGGAGGAATGGAGGAGTACCAACATAGTTTCCAATGCAACCACCTAGTGTACCTATAGTCTACTATGAGATGACACTTCATTTTCCTAAATATCAAGGTGTCAAAAATGTAGAAGAACATGTTCATTATAGTGAAATTGTTTGGAAAGCATGGGTTAAAACTTGTATTGAGTGAAAGGAAACTCATTTTTCCACTACCTTATTGGATTTCACACATAAATGGTATCAAAATATTTATCCTCAACAATTCATTGTAAATTATAAACTATTGAAGACTGCTTTTGACTTGCAAAATGTAATTACTTTTAAAATATCAAGTAAGAGCTCACTAAGACTATGCATGCATATGATGCACATTTCAAAACACTTATTTCTAAGATATAATTTGATATCAACATAACATGACATAATTATTGGTTTATGGGAGGGTTTTTATTTTATTTTTGATGATTCTTATCCCATAAGACTTTCATTGATCCATGTGAGGCACTAGAAGTTGAGCTCTACAATGAAGCTATGGGAAGTATAGATACAAGGACCATCCCTTTTATGCAGGATAAAATTATTGATATGGCTTATCATATGGAAAACTCATGAACATCAATGCTTATGACACATGTAGTGGCCTTTGGTGTGTTAACTATGAAGTGGAGGGTCATAATAGGAATAACTATCTAAAGAGGAATGTTAATGTTATTTTAAAAGAGTCATGTGAGATTTGTAAAGAAGGTCATGATGTAAGGAGTTATACTTTACATAAAAATCCCACCTAAGCCAAAGTGTTGTTATAGTATAAAATATGTAATTCATAAACACATGATATTGATGACTATCAGATCATCAATGAGATTCATGAAGCACACACATGAGGTACTTTATTAACTTATATAACTAATACATAAGATACTAGTAGGAGTTGATTATTCAGAGGTTAAGGGTATGGAAATAGATGAGGAGGTGGTCAATTTTCACCTAGGACATGTTATAAATGTGGATCTCTAGACCACTATGATTTCATGGTCTACCCAACCTACACCATTTGTAAAAATGAGCATTGATTAGAATAATGTCCAAATTTATATGTTACCATTACTAAAGAATGGAATGAGAAGGGAATTAGGATGGTACATGTTTTAAAAATTACAAATGATCAGTGGAGATCAAACCCTACCACTCCACCAATTAGACCCAAGTAAAATATTACTACTCAAAGTGGTGCTCATCCCCAACCAGTTTCAAATCCACATGATGAAAATGTTCATCATGAATAACCTCATGTGCAACACTATCTAGATTCTCAATGTTAAAAATAATTTTTACACAACATAATGGCCTTGGTATGCAATCTATAAATTGAGTTCTTAAGGGACAAGGATACTACCATGCATGATGAGATACAAAGAGATATGGTACTCATAGATTTAGGGAATGATGAATTTTGAGAACGGTGTAAGTTATTTCATAATGAGGACATTATCCCCCTCTTGAAGAATTTGTTATGATGAAAAATGACCAGGCCTTTAAAAGATCATTATTTTAACTATGCATAATGTCAAGAAACTCATACTCAACCAAATATAGAATTTTATAAAGAGGGCCTTATCAATGCATCTATTTATAGCTAGATGATTTGTGATATCTTGGTGGACACTAGCATAGAGGTTAATGTTTTAGTGAAATGTATAGAAAAATATGGGGATCCCCAATTTGCATCCTTCCCCACATGTTTTATTTATGTCCAATAAGACTCATACACTACCCATATATATTCTTAAATATTACACCATCAACATCTTGAGTGTCGTATTCAAAATGATTTTAAAGTGATCAAGCTTACCAATGTTTATGATTTTATAGCTATTTTAGTTCAACCTTGGTGCTATAAAACAATGCTAACTTGCATTTTAATAATTTTTATGTCATCTTTGAGAATTAAATTCAATGCATGGTCAATCCTCTAAATAACAACCAAGGACCTCCATTTGTGGAAACTATTTATGTTGATGAGGATGTCAACATAATTTATAACATCACTACCCAAGGAAATGAACATGTGGATCCTATTCCTAAATGCATCTTGTAATGGGAATATGTGTAGTCTATTTTTGACACTACCAGTATTACTTACGAAAAATAGGCTCAAGGTGAATATGATCTAAAAAAGTGTGTCCATGGTGTCCTTAATAGCCAACTAAGTTCCTCCCCCAAGTTATCTCGATTTCATAAGAATGCTTACCTCATTGGTCTACCACCCTCGATGATGGACCTTGCACCTCAATTCCATGGTAAAATTGAGGCTACGGAATATTTGAAGTAGTTGTAATAATATTATGTTAATGAGATGGACTTTTGCACATGCTCAATTTTCATTTTAAATAACCATTGATCAATGGTAGTCTACTCATCAATATTAGTTTCACATAGGGCACTATCACTTCCACCATGACAATTGTATTCTCACCACCCTAAGTTATGATGGGATTTCTTCTCTATAATAAAATCTATCCTATGAAACACTTCGGAAATCCAAAGACATTTTTTTACTAGAATATTTATTGATTCATGACTTTTATGGTACTCTACATGCCTGGGGTAGAGTATGGTACATCCATCAAGAAAACTACAAGGAAATAGATTCCTAGAAGTGTATCACATAGTATTATTACAAAATTTTCATTTTCTTATCCATGAATATATTTAAATTTTTCTTTGCAATAAATCCATCAGGTAGGTTTAGGATATCAGGCACTAATTGAAGACTGCTTTTAACAAATACATGGTTCACTTGAGGATAACTTGGATAGATTTTAAGAGCATGATACCCCTACCTTAAATCCATTATATTTTAACCCTCAATATGGATATGAACATATGGAATAGATCCATAAGGGAAATTAAAAGTTCATATATAAGGTTGATGAGGGTACCAATTCTAATCTACCAGAGTTAGAATTTAACCACTTAAATTTGCATTTAGAATATAGGGTATACAATATCATAGATACTATGTAATCTAAGTAGAAATCATATTCCACACCACTAAAAATATTTCAAAATAATATTTGGATGGAGGACACACATAAAATAGACATTGTGTGAAATTATTGGTCTAAGGTTGAGTTAACCGAAAAAATTAAACTCCTACAAGAGTATCAATACATTTTCCTATAGAACTACAAAGAAATAAAGGAAGTGCATATATCATTAGGCAAGATGCATATAAATTTGGTTTAAGGTACTTGATCAATGAGGTAACAAAAATATCAAATGAATCCTAATCTACATGCTTGAGTGAAAGAGGAAATTGATAGCATGATAAATGATAGAGTTATTACTCCCATTGATAAATCTGAGTGGGTTAGTCCAATAGTTATCAACATCAAGAAAGATGGTCAAGTTTACATTTGCATGGATTATAGGTTACTAAATTTTGTTTTTTTAACTAACCATTTCCTAATTCATTTCATAAAGGTAATTTTGGAAGGTGTTTCTAGGTGTGAGATCTGCACCTTCACTAATGGCTTTTCTAGCTATCACCAAGTATAAATTACTGAGAATGACAAGGAAAAAACATTTAAAATTAAATGGGATTATTTTTTGTAAAATGTTATGAATTTTGGCCACAAGAATGATTTGGTAGTGTTCTCATGCGTTATGATGTAAGCCTTCATGTATTTCATCCATAAATTCCTTTAAGTGTACTTGGATAATTAGACTATGTAAGATTTAGTGTGTCACCACTGTGATAATATGTACCTCATGATTGAGTGTTACTTATAGCTTCATATTTCATTGAATCTAAATAAGTGCATATTTTCCACCCCATTTAGATTCTTGTTAGGATACATCATTTGTCAAGATGGATTACTAGTAGATCCAACCAATATTGTGATCATTGTCCAACTTCTTGCCTAAACCACTCAACATGAGGTTCATACCTTTTTAGGTCACATGGGGTATTATTGTAAGTTTATTTAGGGTATGATAAAATAGTAGCACTATTGGAAAAATAAATCAAGTAGAATGGCCTCTTCTTATGGACCTCTAAACACCAACAATCATTTGAGGCTCTAAAGGAATTTTTTTCGACTATGCCCATTCTTAGTTCCCAAATTAGACCCAACCATTTCATGTTCATGTCAATACTTTAGGAATGGTCATGGGAACTATCCTACCACAATCCAGTGAGGGAAAAATTAATCATCCTATTTATTTTTATAGTTTGAAGTTGGTTTAGAGAAATTTATGACAAAGTTTCAACTCTACCTCTTATACCCACTTTCCTAGACCTTAAGGCCTTGTTAGTAGCCTTTTTTCCTATTTTTACATTTTTACATAAAAATAAGAATTTATAAATATAATATGAGACTCATTATAGACACCCTCTATCTATATACACCTTCCTACATGTTTTTTTGATCAAACTTTGTCTCTAGACCCTCTTTCTAGTAATAAGACTCCTAAATTAGGTCTCTTTATGTCTTACTACAACACAAGCCTCCAAAAACCATAGTATCTTATATTTTAAAGGTCTAAAAACACTTTATTCAATTAAATAACCTTAAAATCAATAATATTACAAAATTTCAAGTTATTGGGCTAGTTGAAACTCTTTAAAAAGGCATTTTTCTATCAAAACCCTAATCTAGGGTTTTCTTCCCCTACACGGGATTAAGAGGGGAAATGACTAGTTTGTGACATTTTTAGGGTATTTTTGAGATATTTTAAAGTTTTTAAAGCTATATTTTAGTCCCCCACTCCCTTTACAATCACTAAAAAACCTTTATCAATCCATTGTTCTACTTTTCTAACAATGAAACCACTTGATTGTGCAAGAATAAATGATTGCTACAGGTCTATGTTGTATTTGACACCAAATGGTGTGATAAAAATGAAATTAAAATAGAAATAAAACTTAAATATAATATAAAAAAAACTAAAATAGCAACAAAAGAGTTATATATTTGTATTCATCATGTTTTACTTCACCATACAGAGTCACACAGTCCACATTCAATGCTTGAATATAGGGAAAATGTGGTATGTACATGATTTTATGCAAAACAAGGAATTTATTTATTTACTAATTATTTTTTTTCCTTTTAAAACATTCACCCATCTAAAATGATAAATTTTATATGTGCATAACAATGCTAACTACCTGTAGGGACCTTTCAAATGTCACAAAAGACAACTTAAGAAACATAAAGGTGAACCAAGTGAGTATTTCATACATTTGAAACTTTAGACCCTTTACATATTCAAAGGGTCCTTATAATATGTTTATAACATGTTTAAAAATTTAAAAATTCATTCATTCACCCTTGCTATGCTAACTACAAGCAAATAATTTAATTTTTTAAAAACTATGTTTTGGCAGGAAACTAGAAATTTGAAATTTTAACTATCTAGAACAAAATCTAACCTAAAAATTTGAAATATAAGGATGTTTGAGGCATTTAAATGTCTTAATAACTATCATCAATCCAAAATTTTTAAAAATAAGTGAAAATTGAAGATAAATTCATCCTAAAAGTGATGCTCCTACATCATACTCCTAGGGAAAGATGAAAAGAACTCAGGGCTTGTTGTCCATGAGTGTTTCCAGAGTACTACCATGCATGTTTATTTCATGTTTAGTCATCAAAATATAATCTTACACTATTTGGTTTTTCCATTTAACCATATACTTGAATTACTTCTTGTATCTGGTCTATTTGATCACCTACTTATCTAGTATGCACTCTAACTCTTTTGACTTAGATTTAGGCAACTATGTTACCCAATTTGAGCCTATTGTAGTTTTTCCATATATTTTTTTTCTACTTATACTCCTTATAATTTTATATGTCTGAAACATTAAATACTGGTGAGATACCTACCCCCTTAGGTAATTCCAATTCATAGGCATTGTTTGCAAACTTCTTGAGTACCCTGAAAGGACCAATTTTTTTCATCTTCAGCTTATTTTATTCACCTTTTTGATACCTCTCCTTCCTTAGATGATACAAAAATAAGTATCCAATATAAAAATTCACTTTCATTCTACTTATATTTTCTAATTTCATGTACTTTTCCACACTAGCCTTTAGATGCTTCCTTACTTATTCATGTACCTCCTTCATTTCCACTACAAACTCTTCACCTTCAACTATATTCATATCCATTTGGATGATGTTTATAAGCTCAGAAACTCCTCTAGGTTGCATACCATAGAGTACTTGAAAAGGACTCATACCAATAGTCTGGTTGGTAGCCATTATAGGCAAACTCTACTTGAGGTAACATAAGATCCCACTTCTTGGGATTTTCCTTAGATAGGAACCTTAATGGGTTCCTTAGGATTATATTAACCACCTTAGTTTGACCATATATATAAGGATGGTAATCTAAACTAAAATTCAAGTTTATGCCTAGCTTTCTCCACAATGCTTTCCAAACATGACCAAAAAACATGGTGTCTCTATTAGATACAATATTCATGGTAAATCCATGAAGCCTTACTACCTCTTTTAAAAACACATTTTCCACATGGGTGGTATCATTATTATCTTCGCATGGATTGAAATGTGCAATTTTAAAAAATATATCCGTAACTACATAGATTGAGTGAAAACTCCTATGTGTCCTAGACAATCCCATCACAAAGTCCATGCTTATGGATTCCTAAGGCCTATTTGGGACTATTATGGGTTAATACAAACCTAAATTAGTGATCTTACCTTTATCCAACTAATTAATTTTACATATTTCAACATATCTCCTTATTTTTGCTTGAATTTTAGGCCAATAGTAGTGCCTATTGAGTTGTTCTATTATCTTATCAAGCCCAAAGTGGCCTACCATACTTCCATTATACTTATCTTGGATAATATTCTCCCTTATTGAACTTTTTGTCATATGTAGCTACACCACTTTGAAAAGCATTCCTTCTTGTAAGATAAAATCCAACCATAGTTTCTTTTAGAGTGTATTTAGGTGATTTAAAGCAATGTATGCTTCTTTGAAGTCTTCATCATCTTCATACATGTCCTTGAGTGATTCAATTCCAAAACTTTCTAATTATATCTCATACATAAATAATACTCTCCTACTTAATTCATCTATAACCTTGTTACTTTGTCCTTATTTATACTTGATGGTGAAGGTGAAATTCCACATGTACTCCACCTATTTCAAGTATCTTTGGTTTAGTTTGGGCTGATTAGAGATGAATTGAAGTGCATGATTATCTATATAGACAATTAAATCCTTTAGCATAAGATAATGCCTCCACTTATTTAATGTTTATACCATTGAATAGAACTTCAAGTCATAGGATGATTACTTCTTCCTAGCATCATTAAAGTTTTCACTAAAATAGGCTATAGTTTTACCCTCTTGGCTTGGTACAACCCCTATTCATACTCCACTTGCATCACATTATATTTGAAACACCTTGTTGAAGTATATAAATGCTAGTATTGGATACTACATTATCCTTTGCTTCAATTATTAGAAGATTTTCTATGCTTTCTCACTCCATAAAAATTTATTCTTGTCTCCCTTAATGGTGTATATGATAGGAGCACATATCCCACTAAAATTCCTAATTAAATTCATATGAAAGCTTGAAATACCATGAAAACATCTTACCTCTCTTGGTGTCCTAGATGTTGGCCACTCCATGATTACCTTCACATTATTCTTATCCATATTTATAATTCTTGTATAGATGACAAATTCAAGGTAAAATAACTCTAACTTCATGAACTCACACTTCTTGAGGTTGATCAACAAATTTTATTATTACAACCTCCTCATGATGAGATCCAAATAGTGAAGATACTCCTTGTTATGGTTGTAGATAAGTATGTCATCCAAATAAACCACTAGAAACTTTACTATAAAATATTTGAGGATTTTATCCATCAGCCTCATGAAGGTACTTGGTACATTGGTCAAACCAAATGGAATAACTAGCTATTCATGCAAGCCTTCATTTATTTTGAAAATGGTTTTCCACTCATCTCCTTATCTAATTTTAATCTAATAGTTTCCACTCTTGAGATCAATTTTAAAAAATTTACTTTCCCCACTCAATAAATGCATAAAATCATCCATCATAGGAAGTGTAAATTTTATATCTAATTATGATCTTGTTTATAGCCCTAGAATTAGAAAACATTCTCCACTCACCTTCCTTCTTTGGGACCAACACCATAGGTACTACATAAAGACTAAGACTTTTTTAATCAGTCCTTTGTCTATCATCTCTTTCAATTTTATCTTCATCTTTACTTTTTATTAAGGTGTCATATTATAGGTTGAATTTATAGGTACTATTGATCTAGGAATAAAGTCTATATGATGAGTGATGTTCCTCATAAGTGGTAATGTGTTTGGCAGCTCATCAATAACTATTTCTACATATTCCAATATATCTTGGATTTATTGGGGTATTTCATTGATATTTGTGGATGTAATAATAGTCTTAGGATTGAGTACCAATTTAAAGACTAACTCCTCTTCATTCATAGAACCTATAAACTCTTTACCACTTACTAACATAATGTGTGATCTGTTCATACCTAAATGTGTACTATAGGTACCCAAAGTGTTTAAAAATAATTATCATTTTAGAATTCCTAAGAAATCAATGTATGAGTTGTATTTTATGATAATCCTATTATATTTGATGTAATAAATGTATAAAAAGTGACTATTTCACAATATTTATATTAGTTGGTGGTTGGGAGCCACCGTGGCCTAATAGTATATCTATGTAAAATATGTAGTATATTATGATAAGGATGGTGAATTGTGATCAAGAATTAATCTAAGAAATAATATAACATGTATATTTACAATTATAATTAAAATAATGTCATTTTTTTAAAACAAAAACAAAAGGAATGGTAGGTTAGAAATAAATGTTGCTGATCGTCATTCCAAACATCCTGACAAAGTTTAGATTTCATCTAGGCATGCATTTAACCAATGTCTAACATGAAACAAGTTAAGACCAAATCCTATCACACATCAATAAAAATACTAAGGAAGGTGGAAATAATGCAAATAAGAACTTGGTTCACTTTAAATATTTACCCCTACAAGTAAACACCATTAGCCCAAATGCAAGAAGAGTAAGAAAATGAAATGAGCTTAAGGACTTTCAATTGACCTAGCATTGGCTCATGTTAACAACTCTAAAATCAAATATACACACTAAAAGTTCATAAGAACCATTCAAATATGGAAATCAAAAATAATAAGTCAGAGATAAGCCATGATAATAATGAACACAAACAAATACTGTATAATCTTTACATAATTCCTTGATTATATTAATTACTTCAAGTTTACAAATTAATTTTGGCTCTAATAACTTCCTCTCCTTTTTAACAATTGACAATTCTCCTTTTATAATATATAAGGTAACATGTCAATTAGTCTCATCCAATTACATCTGTACAAGTGTATAGGATAGGTGTCATTTTTATTGCATTCAAGAACAAATGACATTTTCCTTTTAATACACTGGTTTATAGACAATGTGTCCTTACAAATTGCACATCTATACAAAAGAATATCCTATTTCAAAATAGTATACAATGTTTTTATTAAAAGAATATTCTTATTTCATTGATATTTGGAACCATTATGATGTTGAATTTCTAAGTTACTATTGTAGGGTCGTCATTATTTATTGATGTTGTTTTTTAATTATCACAACGTCAACAATTAGTTTTATGAAGAGCTCCTTCATTTAATCTAATATGTTCTTATGAACCTTATCCACTCTATATGATGCCTCCCTAATTCCTCCAACTTCACTGATTGTTCCATTTTATAGTTAGGATCATATTCATAACCCTACTATTGTCTATCATAAATTCCCTTTGATTCCTACTTCGCATTCCCTAAAACTTTGCACCAAAGGCAATTTAGATCTCTTCAGCTCAACCATAGAAAATACAAGGCTAGACTAGGGTTTTTGTGCTTTGTCAAAGCATTTTTTGAGGTTTTAATAGTGCCCTAATGGTTTCCATGGGCTCAAATCACAAGTTTCATGCTTCAAAATGATTTTGCATTTGCCTATTTATATTCTTACCTCCCGTAGGTCCATAGTATCTTTAGACTTATCATTATTTACTTGCATGGTATCACCATGGTACCCATGCTCATCACTGTTTAAAAAAAATATGACTATTGCATTTCAAAATGGATCTAAAAATCTATCCTAAAATTGACATCCATGTGACCATCATTTGATATCCATGATAATGTCTTTGGTGCTCACATGACTGTTAATTTAAACACATGATAGAGGCTCTTTATTATTTTAAAATTTACATCCACATGACTATCATTTGACATCCATCAGAACATCTTTGATGATCACGTGATCATAAATTTTAAACACATTATAGGGACTATTTATAAAGCCTACCACTTGCCATTTTTTGGTCATTTTTCACTCTGTGTATGCCATATGTTGACTACTTAGTGATTTTGTGCTCCTTGTATTGGGCTCTAAGGTTGGGCCACTTGGTAGTCCCATGGAACATTTGACAATTCAATATGATCTCATTATGTTGGATTGAGTGGATATATCTCATTGTGGGCCATTGATTTCCAAAAGGTGCTTAGTATTTAATGTGTACTAGGTTCCAAGGTTGTGCCACTTGGTAGTCACATGGGCTTTCTCAGCTCTACATCTTATCAATTATGTTAGCTCATGCAATTTTACCATGTGGCAGTCTCACATTAACTTGGAGCTTCATTGAAAATTATTCATTGATCTCACTCCATTAATCTGGATCTCTATGTTAGAATGCATACCATTGATCTATAAAAGGTGCTCAATGTTTAAAATGGGGTCTTTTATTTGACTTTTCAATCATTAATTTTGCTCTCTTAGATCAATTTCATGCGAGCAAACATGATTCATAGATCTTGAAAATAAGAACCAAAGTTATGTTGGAGAGCATATATAAAGGACTTAGGATAAAAATATTAAGCTAAGTTATAAACATATTAAAGGGGACCACATGAATTAAAAGGGACCAAGGCATTAATATTATGGACCAAGGCTATAAAAAAATAAAAAAGGACCCCATAAAAATATAGCATAAAGTCTTAGGCTAAATTTTTGATCATATTAGTAAATATGATAAACCTTAGGATAATACTTTAGGCTAAGACTTATAATAAAGGGAACATATGTCTACTAGGAACATGCTAGGATAAAAGAGAACAAAGGGATCAAGAGACATAAAAGAGGCCAAGCATAGGATTTTTAGTCTATGGTTTGTTTGTCTTGAAAAAAATGAATAAGCCTTACGGTAAAAATTAAACTAAGTCCATGGTATGATTAATTTTTCCCTACTTAAAATTAAATAAAAAGCTCCTACCAAATTTAAATTTAAAGGTCTAGGTAAAACATCGGGCTAGGGTTTCAAAATATTAATAATTATAGACCAAGTCTAGAAAATGATCAATTAAACATTGAAGCACAAAAATCCTAAGAATGTTCATTCCCAAATGGCCTCTATTAAACCTATAACTTAAAACACAAATACCTAATGTTAGCACTTTAGATATGGTCAAGCCAGAAAAATGAACAAATAAGTTAGACAAACCATGGTGTGGATGATCTTCAAATCAAAATAATGTTCAAACATGTTAATGACACTATGATCAATAAAATTTTTAGTTTTAAGATACAAATTTTCATAATTTGACACATGGGTCCCCATTTTTAAAAATGGTGGTATGTTGACCTCAACAAATGGCAACTTTTGGGGAAATATAACAATATGTTAGAATTAAGAGACTCTAGTTTAGACTAATAATTAAGCTAATTATTCCATTTGATCAAGCACCATTGTTAAGATTAGTTCATGGTTGAAACAAGTATTTCATATGTAAAATTAATATCAAACATCAAGACCTAGTCATGTTGTGTGTGTGCTTTGATTCCACTTACTGATTGCCATAGGATTTATAGAACAACTTCAAGGTTCATGGATTTAATCATTAACACTAACTTTCAACATGTTTGGATATTCATTAAGGACCACACTTAGATTAAAGAAGGCTTGGACATTTATTTTCTACCAGTCAGGAATCTATAATCCCAATAGGGATGCCTTTGACTCTACTCAAGACCTTACTCAACTACCAGACATGCATCCATAGCCCTTGTGGAGATTACATAAATCACTTGTGCATAGAAATATCTTTGAATTTTTAAATAAAGTTCTTATTTTTGTATTTTTCAAGTCATTTTGGATTTCTATCAAAGGTTGGGAACTAGGTTAGCTAGTTTTAGGTATCTGGTCAAGTGTTTGATTTTTAGACAATCATCCTTGGTTGTAAACTTTATCCTAGGCAATTAATTTTTTTTAAGTGCAAACATGACTATGTTATAATAATTTAGGATTTCAGCATACATGTATAATCATTTTTAAAACCATGCTTAGATCATAAGAAGGTTTAAAATCTTAAGGAATAATTATCCCAATCATTAGTCTTTACTAGTTTCTCTAAACCATAACATCCAGCTCATATTTCAACAATCCTTGATCAACCAATGTTGAAAAGTCATTCTTTCATTTCTTAAATATGAAACTCTTGGGTATTTACATGATCTTTGAGCTGAGGGTTGTCCAAAAGGACCTATTTAGAAATAAGGAACAAATCAAGATAAAACAAACAAATATAAACAAGCACTATATACAAATAATGGATAGGAATGAAAAAGAAAGAAATAAATAACATGAAATAAACTTAACTAATCCCTACACTAACCCCATTAATTACTTACCTCTAAGATCAAATGGAAAATTATTTAATCTACTACAAGAACTTGAAGCATGATTACTTCTATTAAATGGTCTCTTCTTGTGGATAGGAGCATTAGTATGCTTATGTCTTATAGGTGATGTAGCTTGGTTTCATATAAATATTATCATATACATGGATCAAAGATATGAATTTAAGACCCAATAATCATCTCCCCAAATTCATATAACTTAAAGTAGGAGTGCTAGTTTTGCTTCATCCATAGATAAATGGTGGCTTATATCATCTTCACTCAATAATAGTAGCTTAGCTAGTATCCTTAGACTGGTGTCTTCATTAGGTTCTTTCTGAGGTGGACATGGACTACCAATATTTTCACAAAAATATTCCAAGGAATCCCAAAATACTTATTCATCTTGATCAATTAAATGATGCTCATTTGGAATCTTATCATCAGAAAATTTTTGGTCCCATATTCCTAACCTTTTGATGAAGTCATATGATAATTATTGATCTATTTCACCTATTTCATCTTCATCCTTAGTGAATAAATGTAACCCTCATTTCAAATCAAGCTCCAACTTATCTTGGTTTAGGGCCTCCAAAATAATATCATCTTCTAAGAACTCCAAATCATTAGATGAAGCATCCATGTGTTTTTCTATCCTATCATCTACCATCTCTACCTCTATAATTCCATTTAAGAAATCATGGTATGACTTTTTATAGTGATTGTATTCTTTAAGATAATTATCAATTTCATAAATAAATCTACATGGGTTATCTTTTTGTCAACCTTCTAAAGAAAGATCATCTTGTACTTGATCCATATCCAAATCTAGCAACTCTTCTTCTTCATTTGCAAATGTTTTAATGATGATGTCTCATTGGTCACTAATTTCAATCTCTTTTACATCTTCAAGAATACAAGTCATCTCAGAGTCCACTTCTTCAATTGGCTTATCTTCATTTTCAAATGGAAATTTAAAAGCTTGCATGAAGAATTTAGAAGTTCCTACAGATCTATATGTCCATGCAACATTATCTTGGCTAGGCATAATTTTGGTTGTATCCCTTTCACCTTGAGATGATTCAAATAGTGTAATGATCAGCCAAATATATATCACAAAAACTCATTTTCACATTTTTAGATGATCCATTATTTTTGTTATCATGAAACCCATTTGGAGGCCCATTGAACTTTTCTAAGCCATAGTTTCTTTTAGATCCCTCTCTTATATTTTCTACTTGTTTTTTAAACTAAAAAAAGTTAGTGCTCAATTTTTGGACCATATCTAATATCAAGTCATTTGAATTTTTTGTTGTCTCAAGCTCATGAACTAGAGCATTACTACTGGCTATTGGCATTAGAGTTCCATTATTTTGTGGATGGGATCCACTTGTAGTGCCATTTGGGAACTCTAGGCTTTGGTTAGGATATGGATGGCTCAATACTAATTGGTTTCAAACTAAAGGGTGGTTCAGATTAGGTATATTATAGTTGGCATTAGGGATGGGGTATGCTATTTGACCTTGGGGTTGCATCTAGTTGTTAGTGATCACATCTTCAGCATAAACAAATGCTAATGTATTGATGACATTTTGAGATATCTTCAATACCACATAGGTCATCCTATCTAAGGCATCCTTATAAATATCTAAGGCTAAATCCTTATTAGGTATATAAGGAGCTATTGTTTTACTATAAAAATTATGGAATATAGCATTGAAGTCTCTAATGGTTTCATTAACATCCTTTCTAATTATGGTGAACTACTGATACAGGACACATGGACTAATAATATTTCCAAATTGATCAATGAAAACATTGTTAAACTCATTCCAACTGGTAATGTAGTTTTATGGAAGGTTGAGAAACAAATCATATGCATCATCTCTAAAAGTTAATGGGAATAATTTACATGTTACATCTTCATCAACTACATTTAAAAATCTCAAAGTAGCATTGAATGATTTAATATGTTCTTCAGTAGTGAAAACATTATTTGGATTGAAATATTGCAAATACCTTTCAGGGATTTGAGGAAGATCATGTATTATACCATGCATGTTGATTGAAGAACCACCTAGCCAAGCCATACCTTAAACACATGAGTACTTTGAAATGGTGAAGTATTTAAGACTTTGGGAATTTATCTCACCCAATCTTGGCCTTGTGTAATTCCAACTTGTGACCTTAAATTTTTTGAAAATATGATGCTTCAAACTTATCCTTGCAAAGTACAATGATTAATTTTGCATGTTAAGCCAATTTTTCATAAATACATGTAAAGAATGACTATCTTTAACTAAATAAGCTCAAAGATATGTCTAAAATAATGAATGAGAGGGATATTTACATCTATAATCTTGAATAAACTTAAATTTACAAGGAATTAGTCAATCTTTATACAAAAAATGCTATTACTAATCTTAAATTTGGGAAATGCACAAAGCATGAACTACCTTTGCATGAATATTGATGGATCTTTAAAGAATATAAATTTTTGGTAAAAGAAAGCCCAAATATTAGTTTAAGACCATAAATATCAATTATCTTTACCAAATATTCTAAAAGAAGCACAAATATGTAAATAATACATCAATATTTGATCAAAACACACCAAAATTAGAAATTATTTGACAAATTCACAAATATCTACTCGACCCTCCTTCTAGCACCAGTGAAGCTCCTCTTGTTGATTCCTAAATGTGTACCATAGGTTCTTAGAGTGTTTAAGAACCACTTCTCATTTTATAATTCCTAATAACTCAATGCATAAGTTATAAGTTATGATAATCTTATTATCTTTGATGGAATAGAGGTAAAACAAGTGACTATTTCACAATATTAATATTAGTTGGTGATTGGGAGCCACCATAAAAAAATAGTATATCTATGTAAAATATGTAGTATACTATGATAAAGATGGTGAATTATTATAAATAACTAATCTAAGATGGATATTTATAATGATAATTAAACTAACATGATCTAGTTAAAAAATAAGCAAAAGGAAGGGTATGGTAGAAAGATATGGTATTGATCTTCTTTCCAAACATCATGACAAAGTTTAGATTTCATGTAGGCATCCACTTAAACAATGTGTAACATGAAATATATTAAGCCCAAATCATATCACACATAAAAAAAATCCTAAGGAAGGTAGAAATACTGCAAACAAGAGCCTGGTTTACTTTAAATATTTACCCTTGCAAGTAAACAACATTAGCCCAAATCCAAGAAGAGTAAGAAAATGAAATGAACCTAAGGAATTTCAGTCAACCTATCATTGGTATAATTTAAAAACTCTATAACTAAATTTACACACCAACAGTTCATAAGAACCATTCAAATCTATAAATCATAAAAACTAAGTGAGAGAGAAACCATGATAATAATGAACACAAACAAATACTAAACACTCTTTACAAAATTCTTTGATTACATTAATTGGTTCAAGTTTAAAAAGTAATTTTGGCTCTAATAACTCCCTCTCCTTTTTGACAATTGACAATGATAATTATATAAGATACAAGGTATCATGTCAATTAGTCTCATCTAATTTCATTTATGTAAGAGTATAAGATAGGTGTCCTTTCTATTGCATTCTAGAACAAATGACCTTTTCATCTTAATAGACTGGTTTATAGATAATGTTCCCTTACAAATTACACATGTTTATACAAAATAATATCCTATTTCAAAATATTATACAAAGCTAATTATAAAATGAATATTCTCATTTCATTTATCTTTGGGACCATTATGTTGTTAAAGTTTTGAGTTATTGTTGTAGGTTCCTCATTATTCATTTATGTTTCTTTTTAATTGACACAAGGTCAATAATTAGTTTTATGAAGATCTCCTTCATTTGATCTACTAAATTTTTATAAACTTTATCTACTCTATCTGATGCCTCCCTTATTCTTCAAACTTCACTTACTATTCTCTTTTATAGCTAGGATCATATTCATAACCCTACTATTGTCTATCCCAAATTTCCTTTAGCTCCTACTTTGGATTCCATACAAATTTTCATTCTATAAAACTTTTTATGGGAGGTAATTTAGATCTCCTTAGCTCAACCATGGCAAATACAAGGCTGGACTATGGATTTTATGCTTTGTTAGGGAATTATTTAAGGTTTTAATAGTTCCCTAATAGATGTCATGGGATAAAATCACAAGCTTCATACTTAAAAATGATTTTGAATTTGATTATTTATACCCTTGCTTCCCACATTTCCATGAGATCTTTATACTTATCATGATTTGCTTGCATGGCATCACCATGGCACCCATGCTCATCACTATTTTAAAAAATATGATCATTGCCTTTGAAAATAAATCTAAGAATTTATCCTAAAATTGACATCCATGAGACCATAATTTAATTTCCATGAGAATTTCTTTGATATTCAAATTACCATCAATTTTAAACACATGATCGAAGCTCTTTGTTATGTTAAAATTGACATCCATGTGATTGTTATTTGACATCCACAAGAATTTATTTGATGGTTGCATGAATGTAAATTTTAAACATGTTATAAGGACTATTTATAAATCCTACCACTTGTCATGTTTTGGTTCATTATACACTCTATTTGTTCCACATGTCAACTGTTCAGTGCTTTTATGCTTTTCGTACTAGACTCCAAGGTTGTGGCACTTGGCAATCCTACAAAACATTTGACAATTTAATGTGATCTCACTCCATTAGATAAAGTGGGTATTAATCAATTTGGGTTGGTGATTTTGAAAAGGTTCTTGATCTTTATGTGTACTACGCTCTAAGGTTGTGCCACTTGGTAGTTTCATAGGCCTTATAAGCTCTGTATCTTGTTAGTTATATTAGATAATGTACTTTCACCATGTGAAAGTCTCACATTAACTTAGAGCTTCATTTAAAATTCCTCATTGATCTCACTCTTTTTATCTTGATCTATACACTATACTATTTATTATTTATCTCTAAAAGTTACTTAATGTTTAAATTGGGGTTCATCATTTGACTTTTCAATCATTGATTTTGCTCTATTAGATCAATTTTATGATAACAAACATGAATCATGGATCTTATAAATAATAATGAAAGTTAATCTTGAGAGAATATATAAAGGACTTAGGATAAAAATATTAAGTTAAGTTCTAAACATATTAAATGGGAACCTATGAATTAAAAAGGACCAAGGCATGAAGACTATGGACCAAGGCTATAAACATAGAATAAAATGACCCAATGAAAATACATAGTGTAAAGTCTTAGGCTAATGTTTTTATCATATTAACAAATATGATCATCCTTAGGCTAAGAATTTAGGCTAAGTATTATAATAAAGGGACCATATGGTTACTTGGACCAAGCTAGGATAAAATGGATCATGGGAAATAAAAGGGACCAAACAGGATTTTTAGCCTAAGGTTTGGTTGTGTTGAAAAACACAACCAAGCCTTAGGTTAAAAATTAAACTAAGTTCATGGTATTATTACTTTATCCCTACTTAAAATTGAATAAAAATCTCTTTCAAAATTTAAATTTGAATTAAAAGTTTTAGGGAAAACATGAGGCTAGGGTTCTAAAATATTAATCAATTATAGATAAAGGATAGTAAAAGATCAATTAAACATTGATGCACAAAAAACCTAAGCATGTTCATCCCTAGATGGTCTCTATTAAACTTGCAACCTAAAACACAAATATCTAATGTTAGCACTTTAAATAAGGTCAAGCTAGAACCATGAACAAATAATTCAGGTAGACCATGGTGTGGATGATCTTCAAATAAAAATAATGTGTAAACAAGTTAATGACACTCTAATCAAGAAATTTTTTAGTTTTAGGATATAAATTTTCACAATTTGACACATGGGTCCCCATTTTTTATAAATTGGTGTATTTTGACCTCAACATGATCCAACTTATTGATCATTCTCCTCATCCTTCATGGGCACAAGGTATGACTAACTCCATATTTGACTAAGGTGTACACATTACTTCTTCTATCATGAGTGGTTTACCTATCATATTGCCAAGGCCTCCTAAGAAGTACATGGAAAACATCCATGGGGACGAAATCATAAAGTACCTTGTCCTTATACCTTACAACTTGGAAATCCAACCAAATTTTCTCACCTACTAAGACTTTTTGACTCATATTCAACCATGAGACCTTGTATGGTGTGTAGTGAGGCAACTTATTCAGCCCAAGTTTACTAACCATTTCAATAGAAACTAGATTATCCATCCTTCCTAATATATAACTAGTTTACAAAATTTACCTTGGTATTTGTAAAAAGTCATAAAAAGAGTATTCCTTTGTGGTGGATCCTTCTCCTTGGGTGGCTTGATCAACACCCTCCTCATTAGTAATTATTCTCTAACTTTAGGCCCTTCCACAAGTGATAGAGATAAAACACTCTCCTCCTTAAATCCTTGTGCAATTTTGTTTCTTTCATTAGTTCTTGGACTCCTTACTAGTTGATCCTCTAGTCACTTCAATTATCGATGGCAAACAAACTTATTTAATTTGAAACATCTTTCTACAAATCCACCTAATCCTCTACCCCTTAGTACATATCCACCCTTGTAATAAGGCCTCTTGCATCTAAATACTCCTCTTGAACTAGAGGGTTCTCTTATGAGGTACTAAACTCTCCTTGGTTTCTATTTTATGAGTATCATCTATCTCATTATTGTCTTCTACTTTTAAAACTTCTACCTCTACCTCCATTATATTGGATTTGATTCTTATTGAGTTTTTCTTATGCCTTCAATGCCAATTGGTAGCATTCTTCAAGTTTTTTTAGACTAACAAGACTTAACTCATCCTGTAAGTTGTATCTCAATATATTGAGATACCTTTAACCTTTCCAGTGTCATATTACATATGACATAAACTAATAATTAGTTTTTATAACTCTTCATTTTACTCACTTACCCCCATCTTTTTCTATTTCAAGTTTTGGATCTTTTTATAGAAATTGGTGTAGTCACTAAGTAAGAATTTACTCTTCAAATTTTCAACCATCCTATATGAAGACCTAATCTTGGATTTTCATTTCTTCCTTATTTCATCTTGGATTTAATCCCACCATAGTGATTCATGGCCCTTCAACTTGGTTCTATCAAACTTTACCTATTGCTCTTCTGATACATCCTCAAAGTCAAAGTACTTATCTAACTCCCCTATCTAATCAAGGATTTCTTCTCCACTTAGGCTACCTACATATATAAGAAGATAAACTTTTGGCTTAAATCCCTATCCTTTAACAACCTTTATCAATCTCTCAAACTTCTCCTCAGTCTTTCTCTCCTTCATCTTCCATTTTTGGTATCTATGGTTCTTCTTCCTCTTGGTCACTCAAATCACCTATGACTACTCCCCTTATCTTGTTAACATCTATTACTATGAGCCTAGCATCAAAATTAACTTTAGGGTTCCTTAAATCCTACAAGATGGCATCTCCCATATGTATAACTACTGATCTCTCACCTCCTACATTCCTCCTTGGTGGCATCTTGACTATCTCTTAGACAATTTGTCAAATAACTATTGGATTTTATTTATTTCAAGGAATATATTCTCTCTCACTTGCTTCTAGGTGAATTTAATTAGCTTTTATACTAAAATGATGTAGATAAACTTGTGATAAAATTTCAACTCTACCTCTTATACCCACTTTCATAGACCTTAAGGCTTGAATAGTAGCCTTTTTTCCTATTTTTTTACTTGTAAAACAAAATAAATATTGATAAAAATAATATGAGACTAATTATAGACACTTTATATATATATACCTTCCTACAATTTTTTTTTATCAAAATCTACCTTTAGACCCTCTTTTTAGCAATGGGGCTCTTCAGTTAGGTATCTTTGTGTCTTAGTATACCATATGCCTCTAAAAAGCATATTATTCATAATAATATAAGCATAAAACCACTTTATTATCTTATATCACCCCTAAACCAACAATATTACAAAAATTCAAGTTTTTTGGCCAACTGAAACACATTAAAAAGGAAATTTACTATCAAAACCCTAATATAGGGTTTTCTTCCCCTGCATAGACCTACGAGGGAAAATAATTATTTTGTGACCTATGGAGCATATTTTTTAGATATATGTAAGTTTTTTTAGTTTTTATTAGTCCCCCACTCCCTCTCTAATCACCAAAAAATATTTATCAATCAACTATTTCACATTTCTAATAAAGAAACCACTTGATTGTGTAAGAATAAATGACTGATATAGGTCTGTGTTGTATTTGACATCAAATGGTGTGATAAAAATGAAATAAAAAGACAAATAAACCTTTAATATATTATAAAAAAACTTAAAATATCCATAAAAGAGTTATATATTTATATTCATCATGTGTTCCTTCACCATATAGAGTCACATAGTCCACATTCAATGCTTGAATACAGGAAAAATAGGGTCTATATATGATTTTGTGCAAAAAAAGGAGTTTATTTATTTATTAATTGAATTTGTGTCTTTTAAAACATTCTAAAAACACAATTCATCTAAAATTACAAATTTAATATGTGCATAACTATTCTAACTGCTTGTAGGGACCTTCCAATGGTCACAAAAGGCAAGTTAAGAAACATGAAGGTGAACCGAGTGAGTCTTTTGTACATTTGAGACTTTAAACTATTGAAATAGATTCACGGGGTATTTATAATATGTTTAAAACATTTTTAAAAATTTACAAAGTCATTCATTCACCCCTGATATGCTAACTATAAGTAAACAATATGAATTTTGAAAACTAAATTTTGGTAAGAAACTAGAAATTTGAAATTTTAACTCTCTAGAAGCAAATATACCCTACCAATTTAAAGTATAAGGATGTTTGAGGCATATAAAGGTCTTAAATACCATAATAAAACAAAAATTCTAAAAAATAAACCAAAATTGAAGATAAATGCATCCTATAAGTGATGTTCCTACATTAGAAGCTCATGGTAATGAAATGAAACTACTCTATTACAGACCATGAGGCCTTATCCATGGTTTATGAATTCAATAATATTTTCCAATACTTGTTAACCACTCTATTTATATTATATATGGATCATGAATCACTCAATTATTTTGTAGATAAGCTACTATTACATAGATCCATCTATTAATAGATTGTCCTCTTTTAGGATTTCTAGTTCTTTATGTTCATTATACTAGGTAAAGTTTATTTTCATCTAGACCACCTCTCACACGTTCAATATAGATAAATAGTGCACACCATAAAGTATTATTCACCTAATGTAAAAATATTTAAAATTATGTGTGCCTAAGGAATTGGATGGAACTATGACTTTTCTTACAATAGGCTCAATGCCTAGCCACATTATCACCCAAGCAAAAAAGTAGTTAATTATCTAGACTACCCCTTTCTAGATTATTAGATGAAACCTATAAAAATTGGGATAGGATGAGGTATTAAAAAGGTTTATAATATATCATTATCATGATAAAATCCTTTAGGAGGTACATGAGGGTGTCATAGGAGGACATTATATTGGTGACTCAACCACAAGAAAGGTTCTACTAGTTAGGTTATGGTGGCCCACATTATTCAAAGATGCCAAAGCCTATGCATGATAATGTGATATATGTAATTACATAGGTAAACCAAACCAAAGGTATTATATGCCTCTTCATCTAGTACCTATTCATGAACCATTTAAAAATGGGTTATTTATTTTGTTGGTCCCATTCAACCTGCTACAAGATGGATTGGCATGTGCTACATCATTACTACCATACACTATCTCACATGTTGGGTTGAAGTATCACACAAATAGGATTATACTACTACTATCATTGATATATTTATATGGTAAAATATAATCACTATATATGGGTGCCCATTATGTTTAACTAATTATTTTGACAATCACTTTCTCAATGAAAAAGTGCACATCCTCTTGGTTGAGTTCATGATTTCACACTATAATACCACACCATACCATCATCAAGCTAATAGCATAGATAAATCCTTCAACAAGATATTTAGTAATACCTTATCCAAGATTTGAAATATTGGTTACATTAATTGAGATTATCATTTTTCATTAGTCTTATGGGCTTATTGGACCACATATAGAGGTTAAATAAGAGTACTCATTTTAAAGTTTATTTTGGCATTGAATTAGTTTTATCAGTGGAGTTAAATGTTACTTCCTTATTTATTATATGTATTTCAAGGTTAGATGAAGAATAATTTTTAAATATTCAACTATACACTTTACTTTAGTTGGATGAAGCATGTATTATCACACGCTAGAGTTAAAGGGTTGAAAAGAAAAAACAAAAAATCCTCGCATGACCGACATATAAAAACCAAAGTTTTTCATCTTGGTATCCATGTATTGGTCTATGATTCAAAGTTATTGACCTATCCAAGTAAACTATGAATCCCTTGGAATGTTCCATTCATCATTCATGATATCCTTCCAATATTCACCTACAAACTAATAATATTAGATGGTCACTTCCTTCTATGACATTTTAATAGTAGTTAACTCAATCCCTACCACTATATGTAACTCTTAAAGGCATTAAATAAGGTATATATGACTGTTTATTTTAGGACCTTTTTTGTTTTTAAATAAATTTGGCATTAGTTGTATGCCTTTTGTAATTTTATTCTATCTCTTGTGGTGCAATTTGGTATTCAAACCTTTTTTCTATATCACTTTTTTGACAAATGAATTTCACTAAGTTATGATGTGTAGACCATGCACATATTTTAATGTGGATTAGGTTTAATTTGGATAAGTTTATTAATCTAAAAGAATATAAATAAAAGGTTTGAAGGAATCATGTATAAGCTAAGAAAATCTTAGGATAAGGAGGCACACAAGTTGAGATGCATGAAGAAGCAATGCAAGAGGAGGTGCATGATAAAGGAATTCAAGAGGTGGCATGTGACCTAGGAATATGGAATTAATTGGAAAAGTAAATTCCATTATAAAGATGGGTTAAAATATAAAAGATAGTGTTGACCATTTTTTGCATGACTAATTTGTGTTTTCCCTTTGGCTCTCTTCATTTCTCCCTTATTCATTTTCTATGTTTGGTTTCTTTATTTTTTTTTAATCTTTTCCCTTCGATCTCTCCTGGTTTGGGCTCTTCTCCCTTGTTCTTTGTTTTTCGCTTCACCTTGTTTGCCTTAGCTTTTCTTGATTTGCTTTACCTTGAAGTGCCCTTTGGAAAATGTTATAAAGGGCCACTTCCCTTTTAAGTTCCCTTAAAAACTTTTTTTAATGGCCTTTCTTGCCTTACCTCCCCCCAAGTGTCCCTTCAAACTTTTCCAAAGGGAACTTTGTTGTCCATGTGACCCTTTGGAAAAATTTTGAAGGGAACTTTTCCCCCCAAGTACCCCTTCAAACTTTTCTGAAGGGCACTTTTCCCCCCAAGTATCCCTTCAGACTTTTTTGAATAGTAATTTTTATCCAAGTGACCCTTCAAAAAAGTTTTGAAGGGAAATTTTCCCCCCAAGTGTCCCTTTGGACTTTTCTGAAGGGCACTTTATTATCCAAGTGACCCTTAGAAAAAGTTTTGAAGCGCACTTTTCTTCCCGAGTGTCCCTTCAAACTTTTTCGAATGACACTTTATCTTTGGAAATGCCCCTCAAAAAAGTTTCAAAGGTCCATTTCCTTTGGAAATGCCCTTCATAATTTTCCAAAGAAAACTTGTGACTTTCCCAAGTGTCCTTTAGGAAAAGTTCCCAAAGGAACTAGCCGTTGCCTTTCAAGTAAAGTTATTGAAATAATTCCTTTGGACAAATTTTCCAAAGGAATTACTTAAATAAAATTGCCTAAAATAATAATATTAACCTAAATAGATCCCCATGAGGTGTTATAGGACCTCAAATTTGATACATACAACTAGCCATTGGGATTCAAAGACATGATGTGTCGTAGGATGTCAAATTCAAGGTGGCCAACTAGTCATTGGGATTCAACTCAGTGACATGCCACAGGACTTAAAATTCATGCCTAAGTCTTCAAATAATAAGTAAAGCCACTAGGAAAACCCAAATGAATTTGTAGTATAAATCAAGTTTCCTAACATGCTTAACTTATGAATTTTATAAGTAGAAAAAATCAAAGAACATGAAAGGATCTTAAGAAAAATTATGTTTTAAAAAGATCTTTGCTTATGACTTTTATAATTAGAAACAGTCAAAAAACCTAAAAGAGTAAGGGTAGTGCAAATCAGGTTTCCCAACATGCTTGACTCATAGGTTTTATAAGTAAAGCCATTCAGAAGGTCTAAATCAGTCTGTAATGAAAAATGTGGAAGATTTTAGGAAGAATATAAGGTTTGTATCAATGATCCAAGATATTCATAATGGAGGTTCATCTCACCATTGATTTTACAATGATCTTGGGCATTTCAAGAGGACAAATCAAAGAGAACGACAAACTCCAACTAAATGAGAGATCAACTAGAATCAATTTCACCAGGATGGTGACTGTAAACCATTTTGGTGGCTTCTATTTTAGTAGCCAAGATCTCTCTCTTCTCTCCCTCTTTTACTAAAAATAGGACCGTTTGGATCCTATTTTATCATCCATAGATAGTATTACAAAGCCCTATTAGAATGTTTTGCCATTTTCTTGCCTTTGAGAAAAAAAAGCATATGTCTATTTTATTTCAAAGTTCTAGGCATTTGCCTAGGCATGAAAGAGACATAGAGTGAGAAAAAGTGATGTTTTATCGTTATATTCTCTATCCTTCATTCTTATGATCAAATAATTGACCTAATAAGTCATGTAGAGTGCATTCTAGCTGTATGAGATTTTTCACGTGTAACCCTTTTCTAGACTATACAAGTTATCTTTTCCAATTATTTACCTTGTGTGATCTCATTCAGGTTATCTCTACATTGAAATAATTATGTTGGAATCTTATAGAGCTTGAGTTATAGACCATATTATACTATATCATGCATAAGTATAGGGCATACATGTGGATACTAATTCTTGGTGTATCACCATTTTAGACTAGGCTTTTCATTTATGCAAACTTCTAACTCTTTTTACTCATACAAAATGGTTAAACAATTTTATTGAATAGAAAGATAATATAGGGAGATAGCCATTTCAACCTAGAGGTTCATTTCCAATTATAGGCACACCCACAAGCTTAGAAATGTCCCAACATTGTCTAATTTTGGAGGAGGCCTAAATAGCCCTCTTCTAGGGTGTAGGATTTGGAGACAATAGTTTTTTCACACCTAGTGGGACCCAAATTATTGCTAAGTCAATGTGAATGTTGGTCTTTATAGGCCTAAATAGTATAAATACCCCAAACCTAGAATTTGGTGACTTTAAAAAGGTGTGAATCTTTGGTTCTAGACCAAGTTTTATACATTATCCTACATGGTCCTCACAAGGTCCTTAAGATTTTTTGACCAAGCCCCTTTAGTTGAAACTCTTCCTAAAGAACAACACCTTGAACCACTTCGAGGCCTATTAAATCCTTAGTGAGGAGGTTTTAGGGAAGAAGATGAAGAAATAGAAGAAGCTAAAGGAGAGGAAGAAGTTTAAGAAGAGGAAGAAATAGAGGATCAAAGGGGAAGAAGAGAAATGGGGGAAAGGGGAGATATAGATAAACATCAACCTTTCCCTAATTTTAATACCCAAAACCCAATAGAGCTCCTGCATATGACCCCATCCCTATAAATTCTACTAAAAATCTTCCTAGTTTCAATTGGGAGGGTCCTATTACCACATCCAAACATATTAGAGACATCTCTAATTTTTGTAATTTCCATAATGTTACTAGGGCCAACATAGCCATTAGGTTTCTTATTATGTATTTAAAAGGGAATGCACTTGACTGGTATAGAATGTTGGAGTGGGACTGCATTACAAGTTAGGATGGCTTTGGAGACCTATTGGTGACAAGATTCAAAAATAAGAGTGATCATGCTTCCCTAATACATCATCTGAATGTAATAAGAAGGGGTCTAAATGAATCCATAAGAGATTTAAAATAACATGGTATAGGCTACCACCAATCATGAGACCTCCTCCTAGATTTGTGTTCCCAACATACCTCAAAGATATTGGTACTGATGTTGATGTTATGTTGTAATCAATGTGAGGATTCACTCTTCTAGGTGCATATGAGATAGAAATTGAGGATAAAAATAGCTTAATTCAAGATGGAAGACTGCATCCAAGAGTTTGCATGCCTTTATTGTCCCATAATTAGGTTGAATATCCAAGCATTTCACAAGTTCCCAATGATAATGCGAAGCCAAGAGCCTTTCCCAAGAAGGTCGATAACATTATGGACAAGGACAAAGAATTTAGATCATTGAGAGCTCAGCTCAAGAAATCTCAATATCATGTAAGTCTTACTCCTAATACACAAAAATATCCTAACAAATGATATAGAGCTCCATATAAATACAATTATCAAGGGAGAGGAAAAAATCAACAAGGTTACAGTAGGCATCCCAATGCATATAATCCAAATTCTACTCCTCCCATAAAGGTTGTTGTTCCAATTCATGCAAACTTAGTGCAAGGAAAATTTTATGTAGACCAATGGGGGTAACCTCAAGGTCAATTTACAAATGATGATGGAGGAACCATCTACACTTTTAATACACAAGAGGAAGATACTCCTTACATGATAGTAGAAGAAGCATGTCCTAGTCAAATGGATAGTTATGGAGAATGCAGCAGCCCAAGTGTGGGAATGATGAATTTTCAAGTAAAAGATGATTTTTTTTTGACTCAAGGCATGTAAATTTAAATTAATACAAGTTCCAAGAAGAGATCCTTGGGAGAAGGCCAGGAGCCATAAATAGTTCCAAGTGATGCCTCTCCAAGGCCATAAAGTGCTAACCAAAGTACTCCACCTTCTACAAGCCATGTTCCTCAACAAAATTAGAATGTAAATGCAACTACCAAGATTATAAAAAATTAGGCTAAAACTCATTAATTACCATAAAAAATGTAGGAGAAGGTGAATACTCCATCTCTAAATATTGTGGACTCATTAAAGATCACTAAGACAAGCATATCCATTTGGTACGTTTTACATATACTTGGTCAAAAGGAAATTTTACAAGAATAGTTAACAAGCATGTAGGTGGCTCCTCAATCTTCAAAACATCATAGTGTGTCTCTCAAAAATTCTCCAAATCATCTTTTGGATCCTTCCACTCAAGCTGAAAATCCTCCACCCTTCTACCTCACACTCATTATGGGAGATAAGTTGGTCCACAATTGTATTGTGGATAGTGGAGCAAGCACTACTATTATGCCTAAAGTAGTGGCTGATAAGATAGGTTTAAACTATGAGCCACATATTAAAGGCATGTTGTAGTTGGATGGTACTCCAACCAAGATGGTAGGATTGGTCAAAGGTCTGAAAGTGTTATTACATGGCTGCCTAAACTTCCCTATCATGCAAGATATTGTGGTTGTGGACCTTCCATCATACTTTGCTATATGCTTGTCTAAGGACTTTATGGCCAAGATAGGAGGATACCTTTCTATTTATTGGTCCTTTATAGCTTTCAATATAAGATATGGAACCAAGGTAACCATAAAGACACAACCCTTAGCATGGTTCCACATTAAGCCATATTTGGAGACAATGACAAATCAAAATTGTTTAATCAGTAAAGAGGAAGAAATAATCTTAAATAGTGAAACTTCTTCTCCTCTTGAAGGTATTTTTTACCTATATCTTGAAAATTATATAAATGAAACACATGGCCTTGATTCTTACACTTTCAATGAGGAAACTGATTTTAGATTCTAATGTATGCATGAGGATAATGTCCCAATTCCTTCACTCACTAATGAAGATCATGCGCTTGATGGCATATGGGAAATGTTATTTGATGGTTTAAGGAGAAAAGTAGCCATAGGAACTACTTCCATGTTGTTTTCCACATCAAATAATCATTAAAAATCTTCTTATAGGTTTCAATTTAGTTGCATTTGCAACATAGTAGAATATGAAGGCTTAGTTCATGGTCTCCAATGGGCAAAAAAGAGAGGAATCGAGTTGTTGAATGTCTATGGAAATAGTGAACTAGTCATTCATCAAGTGAGAAGTCAAGATATAGAAAATAACCTCTTTATCAAGTCCTAAAAGCATAGGGTATGTGATCTACTTGAGTATTTTGATGCCTTCAACATCCATCCCATACTAAGAGACTTGAACAAGCATGCTGATAGTTGGCTGCAATAGGAGCACATTTTGACTCAGCCATTAATGTTGAACAAGAGAATGATCAATCCCATATAAAGATCATTGTGAGACCTTCCATTCTAGATAATGAAGTGTCATTAAAGTGTTTGAAAGTGATGAACACATTGCACACTTCTTGCAAAATGAGGTAGGCTTCTCTTCAAGAAATCAAAAGAAGTTACATGATCATTATGAAGATCAAATTATACAACTGAAGATAAATAAAATACCCAAAGGGATAATTACCTTGGAGAGTTTATTTAATGAGAATGATAAAAATAAAAACCAAATAATAAGCATGTCAAAAAAAGATAACTATGAGAGGGTTTTGATTTTAAAGGACAAACTTTTAAAGATTGGCAAGGCTTGTTCTTAGCTAGAAGGGCAAGCTTTTATTGCATTATGAAAAGAGTTTCATGACATATTTTCCTAGGAATACAAGGACTCAAAATTATTTGACCCAAGTCTATCTCATCACACCATTGAGTTAGATCATGGAACTAAACTAGTTAGACAAAAGCAAAGTCCTATCAACCCTAAGGTATAAGAACTCGTGAAGAAAGAGTTGACCAGATTGATTGAGTCTAGGATTATCTTTCCTATTAAAAACTAAAATTGGTAGCCAACCTTGTGTCAGTTATAAATAATAATGGACAAATCATAATTTGTGTGTATTTTTGTGATCTAAACACAGTGTTTCTCAAGGATCATTACCCACTCCCTTCCATGAAACAAATTCTGGAAGTTGTTTTAAGTTCTCAATGTTTCTCACTTCTTGATAGTTATTTAGGTTATAATAAAATATTGGTAAATGAAGGGGATAAATTCAATACAACTTTCACCACCAAGTGGGGGACGTTTTCCTACAAGAATATGCCATTTGGTTTATCCAATGCTGGAGCTACATTTCAAAGGGTAATGGACATGGCTTTCAAAGGTTTGATCAATAAGTTTTTACTTGTTTACCTTGATGATAGAACCATTTTTTAAAAAGATTTTGATCATATGGGACATCTAAGGTAAGTGTTTGAGAAGTTTAGAGAGTATGAAATATCCCTTAATCCAAATAAGTGCATCTTCATTATCCATGAAGGTATGTATTTGGGTCATGTTGTTTCAAAAGAAGGCTTATCTATTGACCTTGAAAGTATTGAGGCTATTCTAGGCTTGTCTTTGCCTCAACACAAGAAAGGGATGAAAATTTTCTTGGGAAAAATAAACTTTTTAAGAAGGTTTATCCCAAACTTTGAAATTGTGGTAAAGCCTATCACGACCATACTAAAAAAGAACCAAGTTTTTACTTGGACAAAGGAAGGTAAAGGAAGCTTTGAGGCAATCAATCAAGTGATTGGATCATCCCCCACTCTTTTAAATTTGAATTTTGCTAAATATTTCATTATTTATACTTTTGCTAACCTTGACACAATATTAGATATGCTTATACAAAAGAATGATGAAGATGTTAAGCAGCGAATTGCTTTCTTCAGCCAAGGCTTAGAAGACTATGAAGTGAGATATTATTTTGTTGAGAAGCAAGCTTTAACCATCATTATAGGATTGAAAAATTTGAGGCATATGGTTTCCAAAAACAAAATCCATGTCATGGTCTCCCATTCTATCACTAAGGAGTTTCTCTTAAGTAGGGATCTCAATGAGAAGAGAGTTGGATGGATCATGAAAGTTCTAGAATATGGAATTGACATCAAGGTAAATAGCCTAATAAGAGGAATAGGTTTATGTGAGCACTTAGCATCTGAATTTCAAGATTCAAAAGATCAAGCCTTGGTAAATCAAATTCAATACCAGGTAGATGATCAAATGTAAAATCAAAGTTAGACACAAGACTTCATTGGTTTTAATCAAAATGGTGAGTATCCCAATGGCTTGAACAAATATCAAAGAAGGTATTTTAGGTTGAAAGATATTCATTATTATCTTGTGGATGGCATTATCTTTAATAAGGATGTGATAAATGTGTTTCTAAGATCCACTAACAATGACCAATTTGATATGATACTAGAAAAGTTCCATAATGGTTCAGATGGTGGTCACTTCTCTACTAGAACAATAACTACAAAAATAATGAGAGATAGTTACTATTGGCCTAGTCTTTCTAAGGATTGTTATCATTGGGCTAAGGTTTGTCCTCAATTTTCTTTCTTTGTTGGAAAAAAAAATCTTGATAATCTTCCATTGAATCCTATCCAAGTGGACCAGCCTTTCATGTAATAGGGCCTTGATTTAATTAGTATGATCAACCCTCCATCAAGTGTTGGACACAAATGGATATTGACTACTATAGACTACTTTGCAAGATGGGTAGAGGATATTTATTTTAAGGAAGAAAATGAAAATGCCATCTTGGAGTTCTATGATAGCATTATAGCAAGGTTTTGAGCTCCTCATGTCATCATCTCAAATAATGCACTTGCATTCATAAGTGCTAAAACTTTTGATTGGGTAGCAAAGAGTGGAGCTAATTTGAGTACCTCATCCAACTACTACCCCCAAAGTAATGGATTGGTTGAGTCTACAAATAAGAAACTCATCAAGATCATCAAGAGGACATTGGAAACTAATCAAAAAGAGTGGTATAACAAGTTGAATATAACCTTGTAGGTAGACAAAATCACTCCCAAGAAGTTAATTTCTAATTCTCCCTTTGTACTTGTCTATGGGAGAGAAGCTAGGCTACCCATATCATAAGAGCTCCCTACCTTTGAACTTCAAAAAAAACTAGAATTACTATAAAACACTCTCATAGTGGTCAGATTGATAAAATTAATGTAGCCACAAGAGGCAAGAGATGATGCACACAAAGCTTTAGAACACTATCAAGTTCTCATGAAGAAATCCTTTAAAAAAAGGGCAATGGAAAGAGTGTTTAAATAAGGTAACTTGGAATTGAAATGCGATGAATATAGAGCAAAACCAAGAAAAAATACAAATTTTGATACTTTTTGGAGTGGTCCTTACATCATCAACAAGTGTAAGCAAAGAAACTCCTTTCAGTGATCCAAAATGGATGTAGAAGAGATGCCTATTCTAGTGAATGGAATCCATTTGAAGCCTTTATTTTGACCCTTGGTAGCCATGTCTTGTATATACCTTGTTTTGGTGTGCTTGCTTTGTTGTCTTTGTTTTCCCTAAGTGATTTGGAGAATAGTGTTTCCCTTTCTAGTGTTTTCTTTCGTTTTGTTGGTTGTACATGTCTCTCTAACTTGTGTGTTTGGCCATGGCTTGTTATTTCAACTCTAAACTTTAAAACATGATAAATGATGTGAAACTAACATATTAAAGTGTTGATACTGGCTATGGTATCCCTAAGTGGGGTAATGAAATTTATGGGATAGTTAACTTTGATTAGATCATTTTGAGTCAAAATGTCAATTTTGCACTTGGGTGCTCTAGATTGATATTTCCTATCAAATATTATATAAAATATGAATGCCTTTGTTATTTTATATTTATAACATCCTAAATGGGATAAAAAATATAACACATCTAACATGTCCTTCCAATTCTAATCTAGTTGGATTTTGGACCAATAACAGGGCATTCTAGTCAATTTGAGTAATTTTGTACAAAGTGCTTAAGAGATAATTAATCCAAATCAAGGCATAATTAATAAATCCATGGAAACTCATTGAATACTTGTTTTTATAAATGAATATTGAATATCTGCATCATCAAATGACTTCATTTCTTGGGAAGACATCCCTAGGCCATAAATGCCATAAATATCAGGATTCATGCCCTCCATGCCTCATCAATGCCTTCCATGATGCTCTCCATGCCTATTAATTTCCCCTTCTAGTGTCATGATGAGGATAATTATAGAATTAATTCCAAAAATTGAATAAATCCTCAACCACACATCTCAATCTCAGGATGGATGGTTTAGGTTGACTCTAGACACTCAAAAATCTATAAATAAAGAGGCCATGACAATCATTTCTAAGCTAATTTGGTGCAAATTTATAATGTAAAAATATATTAAAGAATCCATTATAATTATTTTTACCATGCAAAATTGATTCCAAGCCAAACTAAGCCATAATCCAAAGGTGACAAGGAGAGATGGAGGAAGTAAAGCTTCCATTGCCAAGGACTTCATGAGCACAAGCTGAGCAAGACACTACAACAAGAATTTTGAAGCATTCAAGAGAGGTAAAAGAAGGTTTAATTTTCATTTGGTTTTGTGTTTTATTCATTTCTGTTAAATAATCTCTTCTTAGTGTCTAGGCCTAGATATGTTATGCTAGTTAGTGTGTTTCTTTCATTTTAAAACTAACATCACACTAACCATCCTCTCTTGAGTCAAATTCCTAGATCACATATGGCATGCCTGATGGGACTAGACATATCCTACACATGAAGAAGATCATTTTATAGATTTAAAATATTCATTTAGACCATTAAACTATTGCAAACCAGGTTTACATAGTAACTAATGTCAACTAGTAAGATCAACATTGGTTGTATAGTTTAACCAACATCAGTTAGTAAAATCCACATCAGTTGGATACCTATCATTGGTCACATTGGTATAACCAATGTTGGTTAGATAAATATCATCAATTAGAAAATGTAACCATCATCAGTTATATAATCAACATTGGTCACTGTGCTTTTCTTAAAACATAGACCCAAGACCTCTTTTTTTAAAGTTCATTATTTCAAACCTAAAAGAGCTTCAAGGATAAAAGACATGCTAACATTTTTGTTGTATGACCAAGCTTTAAATTTGATAAAAACATGTTTATATCACCTTTTTCATGCTTAAAAATCAATTAGGAACCTTATTTGGTGTTTAACAAAGAAAAAAAGTTTATATGTTTATGGTGAATGTTTTCAAAGTTTGCAACTAAGACTAAGGGGTTAAATGAACACCACCTCATTTTCCATTTGGGCTTAAAAATTAACTCACCTTTTCAAATATTTTTGTATTTAATTAATTGTTTACATTAAATTTTTGTTTGGCAAAAAGAGGTATGTTGCATGTATGCCATTCCATTTATCCCCTTTAGGGAACCTTTGGAATCAAAAGTGCCATTCTTATTGCAAGTAACCTATTCCAAGGCTTAGAAATAAAGTCATCTAAAGCACTCCCCAAAAACTCACCAAAGTTTGGGTGACCTTTAAAATGACGTTAAAGTCTTTCTATTTCATGTTTTCTTTATTTTTATGAAAACTTGGCTTATGAGGGGGACTTCATCACCTCCCATGAGTTCTTTAAGGAAGTTTTGACATAGGGTTTCAACTCTTGGCATTGACTTCACTTACTCCTTTGGAGTTACACATGAGACATATCTGCATTTGGACATCACACTACATTAAGTGAACAATAGGATGTAGTGGTTGTAAAAAGGACTAGACCTTTTCTTAACTAGCTAATGCTACGGTCACCCAATTTCCATGTGTGTCTTTTACATTGTTTGACATGAAAGTCATTGTAAAATTTATTCCCCTAGAATGATCAAAACCTTGATATTTTATTCAACCCCACATGCCATACCCTTGCTTGGATATGGATGATTATACTTAGTGTATTTTGGTCATTTTTGCTTGGTATGTTTTGAGACTAAAATTTGTTTGTTTGTTCATAATCCATGTCAAAATAATGTATTTGAGTTGAAAAGGGTAGTGTTATGCTACCCAAATCATGTCAAACCATTTTTGCCTTTGAGTCTTTTGAAGCATAGCATAGATCGCATCATTTGAGCATGCTTACATCATTAGGCTACTCAAATTGTTTCAATACTTGTTTCACTTTGTGCCAAAAACAATTGTTTCAAACCATGTCATGTATACCATATAGACCTTTATATTGTGCCATCATGTTGTCTGATCTTGTCTAGCTTGTTTGGTCAAATCCTATTTTTCAACGTTGAGTTTTCAATTAACATTGTTAACTTTAGATTCAAACATTAACTGATTTATATTTAGGCCTTAATTCATGGGGATAATACATAGTTCTTTCTCTTTTGGGTTGCATAACTTTAGTTAATTGATTACCTAAATTTGAAAATTATTGATGGTTTTTTTGTTCAATACCTATCCTTATCATTATTTGTGCCTTTGTTTGGAAAAGCAGACTTTCTTCAAAGAGCCTTTTGTCTTATGCCTTATGCCAACTGATCATGTTTATGTTTAATTTTGTGTGCTAGGTTTATGTCAAAGTTGTTTCCAATCTTGTTAGATTAAATCAAATCAGATCAATCTTTGTTTCAAGTCTAGCTTTTGACACTTTTTAGCCAAAAGTTGTAACACATGCCTGTTTGTTTGAGCTTAGTTTTTAACTCTATGTTTGGACAAAAGACCTAGTAACTCAACATTTATCTTTCCTAGTTTAGACCTTATCTAAAACACTTTGACCTAGACCTTTGACATGCTTGTTTTTATTCAAATTCTTGACCTTTTATGTGTATGAAATTTGACATTAGACATTTGATGTTAGACTGTCTTATTCCAAGTTTTAGCACCAACCATTTTTGAGATATAGTTCCACTTTTAGACTGCATTAGAGATACAGCTCTACCTTTTGACCAAGTTAGACCAAGCTTGAACCATTTATCCAAAGGACATAGTTTTTTAGAGTTTTTATAGCTCTAAGCCTTTTTGTTTTAGAGCTTTCATCATTTACATGGATATGTCTCGCTACACTTATGGTGGATTCACTTAAAATCTAATTTATGATAGAATGGATAAACAAAATGACTTTTATGGATTTATTCAAGACCCTAGTGATGTTAATATAGTTTGTGAGATAGATTTATATCTATCTCATATTAACCATTCATGGGTAAAAAATCATGATACGACTTATGATCCAAATTGAGACCTTGATTGGTATCAAGAGGCTTTTGAAGATGACTTTGAAGACCCAACAATAGATAATTTTGTTTGGGATATGAATAGATACCCTCTTTGCAATAATCAGTACATGGAACATAGTCAAAAACCAACTTATGAGCTAACTCACAATTGGGATGATATGGTTTATGAGTAAGACTTGGATGCTTTTACTTATCCAAGAAATCAAGTTTCATGATGACCTTTTTTTATCCAATCATTGGCTGCCCCTAACCCTCCTTTAGATTATACAATCTATCAAGCTCCACACTATCTAAGGAATACCATTACCATTCTTAGACCTAGTCCTTTGTATTATACAAGCAATCAAGCTCCACAATGCCCAACCACATCTATACCAAGAGCTCATCATTTGGTTTATGAAAGAAATCAAGCTCCATAATGCCCGTTCATCATCCCAAGATCCAATCCTTTAGCTTATATGAGTAATCAAACTCCATAATGCCCTATCATTACCATCTTAGGACTTTATATTTTAGCTTGTGTGATCAATCATGCTCCCCAAGGCCCTACCATTATATAATCAAACACAATTCCTCATCTAGTACTAATCCCATCCAAACCTCAACCCATCTAATCATTCAAATACCAAGCTATGTTCACAACTAGTATTTTCCAACTCATTGGAAACTAAGGCCAAAATAACCAACCAATCTAAGATGTTTTTGTTGAACCAACCATTTGTGATAAGTCAACCTATGATGACTCACCTATTGATCTTATACCAATTGTTAAGGAGTCTCACTCTAACAAGCTAGTCTTTGTTGAGTCAATTCTTAATGATTATAACTACCTTTGGGAAAATCATTACATCAACCATGTGCCTATTTTCAAGAGCCTCCTATTAAAAAACTAGTCTCTAAGAAGCTATCTCTTGACCTATTTACCATCCTAGAGGAGTCTCACTTTGACAAAATAGTTTTTTTGGAGCCCATTATTCCATCATAGGCTATTACTTATCCAAAACTAAATATTCAATAAGACATCATTATAATAGAGTACCTGTTAGATGAAGAATCAAATTTAGAGTTAGGTTTTATTCTTGAACCAATATCATATTTAGAATTAGAATAAAAATAAATATTAGATATAGAGCCCCTAGAGTTAGAATCAAATTCAAAAGAAAAATATGTTTAAGCCTATTACAATATTAATTATGCATGCCTCATGGATTAGTTTGAATACATTTGTGATCCTTCTATATTTTTTGAAGATAATTAATTCAACCTCAACACAAGTTATCCTAGTATCTTCTAAAAGGATTATGTATCCTCTCCCCATTTTATTACCATTCCATAGGCCTTTACCATCAACCAAAATATCCATATCATTGACATTCCATCTCCCATAAGTGTCAATTGGGATTGATAGAATCAAACTTTGTTGAACTGCATCCATGGAAACATTTTAGTTGAAAAATATCAAGGAGGCCAATAAAAAAATCATGTAGTAAAACATTCTCTTAGTGAAACATTTTTGGAATTGCTAGGGGAAAATCAAAGTTAGAACTCAACATCTTCTAGTGAAACTTTTTTGGAAGTATAAGAAGAAAATCAAAGTCAAAATCCAATGTTCCTTAGTGAAACATTCTCTAAGGTGATATGGGATAATTAATACAACCTTATTGGTGAAAACCTCTTTGAGGAACCAATAGATGAGCACAAAATTTCTTCTCTACTTGATGAAGACAAAATGAAAGATCAAATCAAATTAGCTTCTAATCTATAGCCTAATTAGATGGTAGCTACTCTCAAGATCAAACAAAAAAAAATTGGTGGTCTTATTGAGAGAACAAGTCATTAGCCCCACCATAACCAAAATTATGTCGAATCTAGCATTAACAACATTACGTGTGACTGAATGTCTTGATTTTCATTTGTTTCACCACCATTACACATTATATGATCATCTACCATTCCATTAAAAAATCAAACCCACCATCCATTATTTATCCCTATTTATCATCCATGGTCACACTTTCCATTATAAAGGCTACAAAGATACCTTATCTCAATGTTTGAAGGAATCAGAATCAATAACCAATGAAGATCACAAAATCATTCTCAACATTAGAATCTATAGGCCATTCTTGATGGAGTAATTATTTAGATGAGGTTTGGGTTAGCAATTAACATGATCAAGTATCCTATTTGTATCATTTGTTTATTAGGACATGAATCTCCCCATAAATAATAACAATATAATCAAAAACCACACCCAAGCCAACAACATGTACCATACCATTTCACATTGCCATTACCTTTCTTATATATGCCATTGCCATTGTTATATATGCCTATTTACCATTATTGTAAATCCCAGCCATTTACCCCATCACCTGGGGGCAACCCTCTTACCATTTTATCTAATTTATCAAACCATTATTATCCTAGAACAATAACATACCATTCCATTCCTCTCTACACCAAAGCCTACTTTTACTCATCCTACCCAATCTTGTTTTTGATCTTGGTTCCTTTGGTTCTTCCCATACCTTTTGTGGGAAGATTCCAATAAAGTTTTAAAAATAAATAAAAATCCATGTTTAAATGACTATATATGAAATTAGTGTGATAGTTGATCTAGAAAGATATCTTTCATCCTATCAAGTGTGTTTACGTGAGCCTAATTATAACTACCTATGGGAAAATTAGTGTCTCACTAGTCTTGCTACTAATTATAACCACCTATGGGAAAATTAGTATCATTGACCTATGCCATTGTATCTTAGTTATAAATACCTATGGGAAAACTAGGGGAAACACTTGTTTATCATACATTGTTGCATCACCTTGCCATTACTATTTTCATTTGATAGGCCATTTGTTGGATTTGAGAACTTGTTAGGATCTAGTTGGTTTTTCTTCAACTTTTGTGTAGATGGAATTACTATGAATTGAGGTCATTTTAGGATTATGTGGGTCATACTCAATTCATGTTTAGTTCACCTCCATCCTCCTTTCCATACGTTCTCACCATATTTCAAGCAACCTAAGCCAAAGGCTCTCGTTATTTTGTGAGCATGTATCTTTTCATTCTCTAACAAGTTAAGATACCTCAAAATTCCAAAAACATTCATAATATTTCAAAATCCAAAAACATTTGTCTGATCTAATCCTATTTAGTTATCTTTGATCCACCTTACTAGTGCATTATCATTGTTAGGATGCTTTCTTTTGCTTTTGTTTTTAGTTTTTCTATTTGTTTTTTATTTCAAGTTGTTTGTTTATTTGCTTATTCAATTGCCTATTTGTTTGATTTCAACATTATTGCCTTAAATCAGTCTGTATGTGTTTATTAGGTGATTCCTTGAGAAAATTATTCTTTATTCCATCCATATTCATACATCAACATTATCATCATGCTTTTTATCATTGGTTCATTGTTTTCAAGTGTTTATTGGATTAGGAGTCATTCCTTATGAATATTTTAGGAACGTCTTCATGGTGTTCTATCATGAAGCCTACCATCACATGCTACAAAAAAAATTAGCTTCAAGAAGGTCTATAATTAATGGAGTTATATAATTTTCTCGTTGGCACCTTGGAAAATCCTTCCATCCCACCCTTGATCAAATCAACCCATTAACCATTCTAGTTGTATCATTGTTAATCAGGATGAGCATCTCCTTATTGGTAGGTACAATTAAATCATTTTCTACTGGTCAATCTTATTTTTATATTCATCTCTTTCATTATTTTGTGCCCACTCATCTTTAATCTTTTATTATAGGTTATATCCTTGAGTTATAATTGCTAATGAGCCCTAATTGGGGCACAATCATCTTTAGGCAATCTAGGTCCTCTTAATGATTATAACCACCTATGGGCAAATCATTATTTTGAATTTTATTCTAGATTATTAACACCTTTTGGAAAATTAGCATCCTTTTTACATCAATACATCAAGAATTTTCTCATTTGGATTGATCGCAACCATGGATTAATTCCACATTTCTTTTTGGTTCTTTTTGAGCGATTGTCCATCAACAAATGTAATGACCACTCCCTCGAGGAGGCATCATCATAGGCTTTCCAAAACCATTTGGAGCTTTATTCTTCAATCATCATTTTATTTTTGGCATACATGTCATATATCATTATTTGACAATATTTTAATGTGCTTATAGATTGTAATTCCTTCCTGAATAGAGGCAAACTATAAACACCTAAAAGTGGCCACCGATGACCTCCAACTAGGCTTTTGACCAATTTCTACCCAAAATTTATAATTTGGACTAAAACACACTAAAACACACTAAATGATGTGAAAATTAAATATTCAAGTGCTAATTTTGGCAAGGGTATGCCTAAATGGGGAAATTCAATTTATGGGCCAACTAACTTTGATCAGATGATTTTGAGTCAAAATGCCAATTTTGCACCTAGGTGCTCTAGATTGCTCTTTCCTATAAAATATTATACAAAATATGCATGCCTTTGTTATTTTATATTGATAACATCCCAAATGAGATAATGGATCCAAAACATTTGACATTGTCTTCCAATTCTAATCTTGTCAAATTTAAGACCAATAATAAGGCATTCTGATCAATTTAAGTAATTTGTGCATAAATTACTTAATCATGCTTAAGGGATCATTAATCCAAATTAAGGCATAATTACTAATTCTATGGAAAATTGTTGAAAACTCATTTTTGGAAATGAATATTGAATATCTACATCATTAGATGACCTCATTTCTTGGGAAGACATCCCTAAGCCATAAATGCCACAAATATCAGGATTCATGCCATCCATGCCTCATCAATGCCTTCCATTATGCCCTCAATGCCTCTTAATTTCCCCTTATTCCAATGTCATGATGAGGATAATTATAAAATTAAATCAAAAAATTTAATTAATCCTCAACCAAAAATCTCAATCTTAGTATGGATAGTTCAGGTTAATTTTGATCAATCTCAAAAATATATAAATAGGAGGCCTTACCAAATCATTTGTAATCTATTTGGGCGAAAAGTTATACAAGGTTGATTTTAAAAGCTTCATGAAACTAGTGTTACCATGCAAAATTGATTCCAAGCCAAGCCAAGCCACAAGCCAAAAGGTGCCAAGGAGAGATGGAGGTAGCCAAGCTTCCATTGACAATTACTTCATGAGCACAATACCAAGCAAGCCATTACTACAAAGGCATTTGGAGCATCCAAGGAAGGTGAAGGAATTCTTGTGTTTTATTCCTTACTTTTTAGTTGTATTTGTCATTTTTTTTTGTTAACTAAGCTCTCCATAATGTCTAGGCCTAGATATGTTATGCTATTTGTGTGTTTATTTCATTTTGATTTCATTTTGGAACTAACACAACACTAACCATCCTCTCTTGAGTCAAATTCCTAGATCCATAATGTTGACCATTTTATACATGACAAATTTGTGTTTTCCCTTTTGATCTTTCTATTTCTACCTTGATCATTTTTTGTGTTTGGTTTCTTGTTTTGTTACTTGTCTTTTCCCTTCAGCCTCTCTTGGTTTGGGCTCTTCTCCTTTGTTCTTTTCTTTTCCCTTTCCATTGTTTGCCTTAGCTTTTCTTGCTTTGTTTTCCCTTGAAGTGCCCTTTGGAAAAGGTTCCAAAGGGTCACTTCCCTTATAATTGTCCTTTGGAACATTTTCAATAGGCCTTTCTTGCCTTGACTTTCCCCCAAGTGTCCCTTCAGACTTTTTTAAATGGAACTTTGTTGTCCAAGTGACCCTTCAGAAAAGTTTTGGAGTGCACTTTTCCCCCCAAGTGTCCCTTCAAACTTTTCTAAAGGGCACTTTGTTGTCCAAGTGATCCTTTAGAAAAGTTTTGAATGGCTCTTTTTCCCCCAAGTATGCCTCAAAACATTTTTGAAGGGAAATTTGTTTTCCAGGTGACCCTTAAAAAAAGTTATGAAGGGCACTTTTACCCCCAAGTGTCCCTTCAGACTTTTTTGAAGGGCACTTTGTTGTCCAAGTGACCCTTCAAAAAAGTTTCGAAGCACACTTTTATACCCAAGTGTCCCTTCAAAATTTTTTTAAGGGCACTTTATCTTTGGAAATTCCCCTTAGAAAAATTTTTAAGGGCTATTTCTTTTAGAAATTCCCTTTGGAATTTTCCAAAGGGACCTTGTGCCTTTTTCAAGTATCCTTCAGGAAAAGTTCCTGAAGGAACTAGTCATTACCTTTCAGGCAAAATTATTGAAAGAATTCCTTCAAAAAAATTGTTTTAAGGAATTAATTTAGGAAAATTGCTCAAAATAATAAGCCTGGCCCAAATAGATCCCTATGACATGCTGCAAAATGTTAAATTTTATACAACCAACTAGCCATTAGGATTTAAAGACATGATGTGTTGTAAGACATCAAATTTGGGGTGGCCAACTAGCCATTAGGGTAAAACTTGGTGAAATGTTGTATGACATAAAATTCATGCCTAAATCTTTAAATAATAATTAAATTCATTGGAAAAACTTGAATGACTCTACATTGTAAATTAAGTTTCCCAACATGTTTGACTTATGACTTTTATAAGTAGAAGCAATCAAAGAACCCAAAAGGGTCTTAAGAAAAATTAGGTATTCAAAAGATCTTTTATTATGAATTTTATATGTAAATTTAGTCAAAAAACTTGAAAGAGAAAGGATATTACAAATTGACTTTCCCAACATGCATGACTTATAGGTTTTACAAGTAAAGCCATTTAAAACGCCCGAATAGGTCTACAGTGCAAAACATGAAAGGTTTTAGGAAGAATCTAAGGTTCATATAAGAAATATAAGATATTTATTATGTAGGGTCATATTATCATTTATTTTTTAGTGTTATTGTTCATTTTAAGAGGGCAAATCAAAGAGAAGGATAAACTCCAACTGAATGAGAGAACAACTAGAATTAGTTTCACCAAGATGGAAACTACAAACCATTTTGGAGGCTTCTATTTTAGCACCCAAGATATCTATCTTCTCTCCCTCTTTTAATATAAATAGGACCATTGGGGTCTTTTTTTATCATCCATAGATAGTATAGTGAAGCCTTGCTAGAATGTTTTGCCATTTTCTTGCCTTTGAGAAAATATGCATGTATATTTTGTTTCTAAGTTCTAGGCATTTTCTTGGGCATGCAAGAGACATAGAGTGATAAAAAGTGATTTTTTATCCTTATATTCTCTATCCTTCATGTTTTTGAGTAAATATTGATCGAACAGCTCATGTAGAGTGCATTCTAGCTAGTTGAGATTTTGTATATGTGTAACCCTTTTCTAGACTATACAAGTTGTCTTTTTTAGTTATTTACCTTGTGTGATCTCATTCATTTTTTCTCTACATTGAAATACTTATGTTGGAGTCTTATATATCTTGATTTATAGACTATATTATGATGTATTATGCATAAGTATAGGGCATACATGTGGCTACTAATTCTTGGTGTATCACCATTTTAGACTAGGTTTTTCATTTATGCAAACTTTTGACTCTTTTTACTTATAATAACTAGTTCAACAATTTTATTGCACAAAAATATAATACAAGGAGCTAGCCCTTTTAACCTAAAGGTTCATTTCCACTTATAGGCACACCCATAGGCCTAGAAATGTCCCAACATTACCCAAATCTAGAGGAGGCTTGAATAGCCCTCTTCTAGGGTGAAATATTTGGAGACAACAGGTAGTTCTTTCAAATAAAATGGGAAATATGAATTTTTACAATTGGCATACACTATGGTAAAGATGAAACAACTCTCAAGGGAAGGATGGGACATGAATTTATCAAATACATAATGACATAAATGGTAAGTGTATAAAATGGGTGCCAACACATGTTATTTGAAGCATTAATGGTTAAAGTGATAGATGATGGCATGGAGGATAGTTAATGTAAATAATTAGTTCCATATATAAAAGACCTTAAGGACTCTCATTTTACAATTTTTTGATACAAAATTTTAGTGATTATAGAGCTCAAAAAAGCATGAACAAGTCATAAAAAACTTATTTTCATAGTATTTTCATGAAAAAAATTAAATCAAATATTTTGGCAAAGAACATTTAATGAAAGTGACAAAGTGATCATAGGATCAAGTGTGATAGAAGTTGTAGGTTATAGACACTACATATCCCATTAGAGGAGGATAAATTAGGAATCCAAATTATTTTGGGTCTAGGAAAAGGAATCAATAATATTCATTTAGGATAATTTCTTGTCCACACATTAACCTTTAAGGACCCTAGTTGGTGATATATCCAAAGTATAAAGGAAGAACATATCCACTACTATTCATTCATAAAGTAGAAAAGTATGAGGACACAAAATAAGAAATTCTTATTTTTATCTAAGAAGAAGAATCTAGTGTACATGGTGTATAAGGCAATGACCTAACAAATTTGATGGAAGAGACATCTGGTGGAGAGGCACTAGAGATGGTATGTGTAGCAACTAGGGTAGCAACCACATTACCTCCACCACCAATTTTGATTAAATAAATACAGTACCATAACATAGTTTTACACATAGATAACTAGGAATCCAAAGTTCCATGTGTTAAGTCATGGATTATAATACCACCAATTTGGTAATGAACATGGCTTATAGCAAGAATATTGGGTTGAGTGATATAATACAAGAAATGAGATCAATTACGATCTCACATTTTATAGCTTATTGGAGGATGTGAGCATCCCCAAAATTTTCATTTTTCTTTACTTTAGAAAAATCCATGAGGTGGTTCAATTCTTTATTTTTCACATCTATGAAGATTATATTTACTTTGCAAGGCATAAAATGAGGATTAGTCATCAATGAATCAAAAAGGTAACTAGGTTAATTTATTTTGGAATTGATGTCAATGTGGATCTAAATGATTAAAATGTGATTGAATAGACAGTGACTATGTTGAAATACAATAAAAATGCCATGCCATGTATATTACAAGTCTTACATATCCCACCATTTGAGTAGTTATGTGCTTGTATATGACTAATCTAGGGGGAATAGATAGGTGGAAGGAGGTAGATATGACCCAAATCTATGTTATAATCCAACTGGACAAAGGGACCAACTACAATTATTCCCAATTATTTACTAATAAAATTGAAGAAGATGTTATGAAGGTGCATCGCCTACCCACCCACAAGTTTTATTAGGGTGTAATTTTGTTGCTTCTTATTTTTTATGAGATTAGTATCCATAATATTTTGGCAAATAATTTAAGTGGGTATACCCATCATAGCACAAGTCCTCCACTAGGATATTCAAATATTTCACATGTTTTAGAATAATCACACCTTCCTACAAGGTAAGGATAAAAGGTTAGTATGATGGGATGAAGGAAGCCTTTGGAAATTAATGGCATGTACCTAAGGTTATTCATACAAAAATGGTAAGCTACATTGAGTTTGTTGTTAATAAACACTCTTACTCACATGTTTCTTATTGGAGACCACCAATAAATTTATAGGATAGCTTAAGTTACCTTATGCCTTCACTGCTAAATATTTCATGGATTTTATTAATTGCATTCTAGATAAGTGTCTAATGAATATTAATTTTAAAAATATTGACATTGAGATTCACACTCTTCACAATATCTATGTATATCTAGGATAGGAATGGAAGAATATATAAAGTTAGATGACTTAGGTAAAATTGATATCAATCCCTTCCAAATAATCATGCAAGGTAAAATATGGTTGGTCTACTATATGTTTAGGCCACAGATGAAAAATTTAGGAATACAAGAGTTAGAGAAAGAAGCACTTCCCCTTAACTAGAAACACATGTATAATAAAAGGCATGAAAGAAGGAGAAAATACCAAGACCTAAGGCCACCAATTCTATCAAGGTGCAAGAATAACCCAGGGATGCTCCAAAATGATAATGGTAGGGCTTATCACCAATAAGATCCTAAGGTTTGCCTACAAAATAAAAGGATGACATTATTTCATCCCAATTAGATTCCTGATTGAAGTTATAACTTAAAGTGCCCCAAGTGATGATTCCTTAAACAGGTGAAGTGTCTCTAGAAGCACAATATAAAAAGGATACCAATACTAAATTTCAATGAAGAACAACTTACTATTGAAAAACAAATGGATATTAAAATTACAAATATTGAGGAATAAATAAGATGGGAAGCCACCAATAGAGAGGACCTTAGTGCTAGTATCAATGAATAATAAGGAAAGAGTCCAAAATTTATAGATTTAGACCATGACCCCCAAAAGGGTAAGGAACATATGTAATAAGTAGAATAGTATTAATATACAAATATGGGTAATCAAGGCCCTCCCACTCATTCCATTTACCAATAAGATATACCATTTAATCAACTATATTTTATGGAGTATCTACCTGAAAATGAGTCTAATAAACAAACTTGGCATGAGTTATCTTTTTTAATGGAGGTTTATCATGATGAAGGCTTCTTTGAGATCCCAAAGGCTAGCATTGATATAAGCCTAAATGTGGTATATTTTCTATATGTTCTTTGGGTGGATCCCCTTAAATTATCTCCATCTCAATCAGGTAAAATCCTCATAAATTTTACCATAGATGTTTATAGGCAAAACATTCTCCATATATATGATGTTGGATAACTTTAATACAATAATTGGGAGGTTGTCTAAATTTATAGAGAAGAGCACACAAAATTATGCAAGCTCAAAAATGAAATTGAAAATCTCAACTTCTAACAAGATGTGACTAAGGCCTCTAAAATAAGGATGTTAGGACTTTGTCAGACAATTTTGAGGAGTGAGATAATACTTAGGGATGAATTCTTGTTACTAGTGAGTTCATAAATAATTTTGAGATTCTCATGGACCTCTTTCTTAAGAAATGTAAAAACCAAGTGAATCGCCATAGGAGAAGCTATGGGAAATAGATTAGTTTACAAAGGCCATGGACATCTATCGATCCTTTTTGAATAAATTGAGTTCAAATATTCCCATAATTGGTGGGGGGGTTTAAACTTAGCATGACCAAGTAAAATTTTGGAAGTGTAACTTCTACTTGAGGAACAATAACATTAACAATTAGCTAAGAATGTAATAAACATAAGGAATAGGGCCTATCATATGAAACTATTCCAAGACATAGAGGAACTAGAAAAATAAATAATCACCCATTGATAAGAGCTTAATGATATATTATCAACACTTTTAGGGTAGGTTTTAGTAGAGGATAGGTTACATGAGGATATCCACAAAGTTTTAACTACTTAACTTGAGATTTTGATAACTCAAGAAGATGGTTTTATATAGAAACCCAAGAAGATGAAATGATTGAGAGAAGTGGAATTCATTACTTCTAATATTTAAACATCCCTTAACCAATTAGAGGAGCTCAAACACCAAGTATAATAGGTGGGTCCCAATTTTTTTATCTAAGGAAATTATAATGTAGTCTAGTACAGACTATCAATTTATTAATTAGTGATGTTAGACCCAAAAATATTAGTAATATATTCTAAGTGTTTTGGATCCATATCATGGAGAAGCAAGAGCACAATAAAAACATCAAGGACCTTGGAATGGGAGATAATGATGTGGAAGAAAATGGCATAGAAGAGAGAGATAGAAGAGTGAGTTATGGAAGACAAGGAAATAGAGAACGAGGAACAAAAGATGTAGGACTCAGAAAAGTACAAGACTAAGACAAGGGTATAGGAAGTGGAGATGGTTACAAAGTAATTCATATAAGCATAAAATATTAATCATGTGTGAATCTAGCATTGATCCTTGAAGGAGGAGCATGGACATGAATATCTAGCATAAAGAGAGTATATATGGGCTATTGGTCCCAAATCAAAAAGAATTAATTTTAATGCCTCACCATGACATCTTTTTTATTAAATAGTCATTGGCTTGCCATATTTATTTGTATTAATTATGTAATGTGAGAAGGGGTGGGATTATGTATAAATATCACATAGCTTTGATATAAAGTATTATTATTTTTGGTTAAGTTTTTAATATAGAGATATAGAGAGATTGAGTGTTGTTTAAATACCTTTATAATCTTTTCAAATGTGATTCAATGGAATCACTAATTTATCTATGAATCTTGATGTGTTAATATTGTTTATTTTAAATCTATTTTTAATGGTAATAGATAAGTATGTGGACTATGAATAAATCAAATGATTAAATCTAAAGTGATGTTTGTAATAACAATGACTAAAAGGTGGATTTCAGCTAGCATTTGTATATTGTTGACCTATAAACAGACACTTCCAAAATCTATTTGGTTGAGGTCTACCTTGGGCTCTTAAAACTAGGGTATAGTGTTTGATAGGGATAAATAGATTTATTCATGTTGTAGTAACTTTGAAAATTTTGAGAACTCATGCACAATGACTAACGGTGATCTATGTTATATTCCTAACAAGAAGTGTCTAATGATATTTAAGGGCCCTAGATGTTTGATGGATAAATTATGGACCTTTCCCTTGATGAAATTATCCAAAAATTTGAGAACCAGGATGAGTTACATCACATTCTAAGTTTGAACAATCTTTGGTGTCTATCTTAATTGTTCCTACTGGGCGGTTTTTTTTCTAATTATTGGGTCTCTTCTTTTATTTTAGCTTATTTTGTAGTTGGTTTTGTCTATCTTTAAGATGTAGGATTAGGTCCCTTCTATTTTGGGCTACTTCTCTCTCTATAGCTCTTGTAGGCTTTTTTTTGGTTTGACCTCTTCTTTGTGCCTTGTTTCCTTTTGGTTGCCTTAATTGGGTCTCTCACTATTTCCTGTTGTTTTTTATGGTTTTTTTTTGCTTTCTCTTGGGGAGACCCAGGGCTCCCATTGTGTCCAAGTTGGGTTCCACACTATTCAAATGTGGTCTTACCTTAATTTGAGTAATGACTAAATGTGTCAACCCATGTGCCTAAGTATTAACATATTTTTTCATCCACACCACATGGTAAAATTGATGGGAACTAGTCTAGGCTATGTGCCTTGGGTGAGTGTATGAGCTTACCACTCACATGATATGTTGGTACACTATCTCATTGGTTTCTTCCTTAATTTAGGCATGTGACTAATAATTAGTCAAGTGAAACTAAAGATAAAATAATCCTAACATGAATAAGGAAAACAAGGCTTTTGGGATTTCATGGAATATTCACAATCTTTTAATTCTTCTAAGGCGTTCACATGAAGTTCCAACATTTGAACCTAATCACATTGTTTCATAGCATTTTAAAGGAAATAATTCAATGCTTCATCTCAGGTGGCACATGTTCATAGGTTTTTAGTGTTTGGACTTAGTCATAGGCCTAGAGTGGAGAAAAGAGAATCTATGTCAAGACTATAGACACCTAGCTATTAGAAAAATAATGTATAAGATGCCCCCATTAGAAAACGTTAAAAAAATCATCATCCTGAATACTTTTTAATCATATGATCACTCTCTAACTATGTAAAAAAACTAAAAATGAAAAACAAAATCACTATGTACACACCTATGACTCTATCTAAATGTTAAAGTCTTAGTATGTTGTGTGATAAGATTGAAACTAGTACTCAGATTTATTTTAGAAAAAATATATTTTATTGCATAATTTATGATATTCTTTCAAGATTTAACTAGAATTTTTGAGTTAATAATGTTTTCCACCCATCAGTTTTTGTATGACTAGCAATGTGTTATATTTGTTACATTAATAAAACTATGATTTTCAATCAAAATACTATTTTCCCCATTGAGGTCACAATTTTTGGTGACCAATATGCCCCAATATTTTCAAAATAGAGACCCACATTTAAAACAATGAAATGAGAAAAACATCCAAACCTCCATGAAACTAATTCTGTAATTTTTTTGTTTAAGTCCAAATAAGGCCTTGTTATTTTATATCTTGATATAATATATGATAATTATTATCTTATGTACCATTTCATATTAGAATTATGCAAACAAAATGACTTTGTTTAGAGTTCATTTACAAGTTCTCACTATGTTTTCGCTTGTTTTCTCTCTATTTTGGGTAATCTATGCTAATGAATTTACAAGGATTTGTAATAGGCTTATTTGTTCCTTTTAATAATTCTAAGTCATCTTTTACTTAGAAAATTTTATGAAATTATTGGTCAATGACTTCAGTACTTTGTCACACAAGTTAAAAGACTTAGTTGTAGTGCTTCAAGATTTCATGCCTTATTCATAGGGTTTCATAAGCTTCTTTACATTCTTATAAGGCATTATCATGAATTCATTGCATTTGTACCTAGTTGCATTACTTCACATATTTTGGAAGGTAGTGACTTATCTTTTTTGGTATATGTAGCATGTATTCACAACTTTGTAGCATTTAAACCTAGTCTTAGGCTCAAAATACTTAGTCACATTTTCATTGTGTTTATAGTTAGATTGAACTTGCCACTTGGTGGATTTTCATGAACTCACATCCTCACATATTTAAAAATAATTTATTGAAAATATTAAGTCTACGTGAATACACCCCAAACACATATTTCCACCTTTCATGAATTTGTATCTCCTCAAAGTCTTCACAAAATGTCAAAGGTGGTGACTCAACTCTTCCATGCCACACATCACATTTTTATGCCTTTATAGTATTAAAACAAAACTAAATTTGAAAAAACTAAGCTATGAAGACTTTGATTCATTCCCCCATCCATCCATAGATTTATTTAAAACTTTCACCTTTATAGTGTAAAAGTAAGTTCTTGAAGTCCAAGAACTATGAAGTTTAAAACAAATCACAACATGCTAAGTGTCATCCTCTCACACCTTTATAGATTAAAATGGATTTTAGAGAGATTGAGACTTGTTGTATTATGAGTTAATCATAATTCACCACTTGTCCTCACTTCATGGAGTTCAAATATGACCTTTATATGTTTAAATCTCAAATTCATGTATCTTCAAGATCCATTATGTGGCAAGGATGCAAAAAAAAAAAGAACACACATGCAAAAATTTGGAAACCACTTCATCCCATGATCACAAATTTAAATTTGATGACCATCACACCATTGAATCCATGAAAAGGTACAATAATCATGAATTTTGAATTTTGAATGCAAGAAAGGTAGTTTAAACACATGCAAGATAGTTGTTAATTTGGACATATAGGTTATTAAGTGTAGTCAAAGCTAGTCTTAAGACTCCACAAAGAAATCATGAAAAACATGAGATCCAAAAAATGGTTAAGGAGATAACACCAAATAATGATCACTAATATAATGAAGTGGAGTATCTTAGTAAGGTGTTATATATGGAACGATCAATTATACTATTGTCTAGTAGTACCCACTCTCTTGTAAAATTTTATCCTCTTTTGTGCATGTCAGGCATTGAAACAAAATCTTAAATTATGACTATAAATGTAATATCACTCTCATGTGGATGAGGTATCATCTCCATAATATATAAATACATCTTTAAAAACATTATAAGAAAGTGTTACCTCATTGTGGAGTTAGTTGAATTGGGATGCTAGTTATCTTTGATTGCTTTTTGGATACTAAGAGGAGGATGGACTTTTAATAAATGTAAAGAGAGAACCATGGAATTATTTGGAATTTTTAGGGTTTTTTCTTTGTTTGTCTTATTCTTTCGTATTTATCATTTTTAAACTAATGATGAGTACATTTTTAATCTCTAAGTGATTAATTGAAAGATTCATTTAATTATTTCTTGGTAGATTAGAATGTGCAATTTACTTATTATAATCATCATAGGGAATTAATCTCTAGTATATTTATTACATTTGTATGTGTTGTTATTTTATGTTGTGAACTAGATGTTTTATAAAATCATTGTAGTAGGATGTTCTTAATATATTTGTTATAATTGATTTATATAGAAAGGAGATGATTTTGGGATTGACCCATGATCATATTCATTGTCATAAGGATCTTGCTCTACATTTATTTTGATTTGATTGTTTAGATATATATGATTAATGTTGATTGATTTGAATTGGATACTCTAAAATATTTTTTGAGTGAAATAACTACCCATTTAAATCTTAAACTCTCTTTTCTACCTTACCCTTCCATCCTTTTTAATTTTTTATGAATTTTGGTTCTAGCTATTTTATTATAGTATCATTGTAAATACACATCCTAGGGTATTAGTCTGATCATTTGAGTGAATCTACCTTGTGTGCTATAGGTCATATGTTGTTATTACATATATAATATGAAGGGTCATAACCTACAACTTTTTATTTTGATAAATCCTATTAGTCATAAAATGAAAGGGTGAAAACCCATTAGGTTGTGGTGTGTTAAATATACATCAACAGGTCGTACTAGTGAACAAGGCTAGGTTATGACCTTGTCTACCTAGTGTGGTCTTGTCCTAGAAGGAAACATACTATTTAGATTTCATTGAAAATAATTTTTAATCAAAAAAGGGATGCCTAACTAATATTTTCAGTGTTTACAAGGTACTAAGTAGAATAATGAAGACTCTCATAGATATTTTAAGTTAACAGAATGGTGAATAGATAAATTAATGTAAGGATATCAAGATTAAAAAATTTCAAACAATTAGTGATTAAATTTAGGTGTCTACATGAATGATGAATACCCCTTGAAATACCCTGGGACACATGAGGATCTTCCCTCCTTTTTACATAAGAATAGGTTTCCCCATTCAATAGCCAGCCAAGCATACTTCAATGAAACTAAGGATACCAATAAATAAATTAGAGTATATGGTTCATATACCACTTATTTAACACCATATAGGGAAGAAAAATAAACTATTTTTAATGAAGAAAAATTATAATATCATTATAGAATGGATTAAGATCCATGATTAGTACTTTTGATGAACTTATTAAATAAGGATTAGGATGAAACTCTTATGAAGTTTTTACTTGATTACCTAGAATTTTTTTCATGGTATTATATATATATATATATATATATATATATTTATGTATGTATATATGCATTTAATTGATCATTAAATTACAATTCTTAACATAGTGCTCTACCTAGATGCCAATAACGTCAAGCAAAAATGATAAAAATGCATCCAAACTTAGCATTAATAGTCAAAAAATTAAATTGAAAAGATTCTGGATGCAAGTTTTATTTGAGTTATGAATAATTATAAGTGGGTATTAAATATATTAAAATTTAAAAAACCATATGTTGTAAAAACAATCTATATTTAAACAAGGCTTGCCCCAAAGATGATTGTCATTACAAAATATTGACATGATTGTTGACTCTACCACTAGATATAAAATGCCATCATTTATGTATGATTTTTGAAATAAATTCAAATCAAGATTAATCCTACTAAATAAGAAATGATTTCATTTATCACACCATAGGGAAATTTTTGTTATGTTGTCATGCATTTTAGATTAAAAAATGTAGGGTCTATTTATTAGAGAGATATGACACACATTTTACATGAATATATACACAATATTATTGAAGATTACATTGGTGATTTACTTATAAAATCAAAACATTGACAAGACCATGATATCGATCTATGATTGATATTTTAAGTACTAAAAAATATTAATGTATGCTTAAATCCAAAAAATTATCTTTGTATTTACATCAGGAAATATACTTGGTTACATCATATTTCAATGAGGAATTTAAGTAGATCCCAAAAATATCAAATAAATCATAGATATGCCTCCTATAATAGGATTGAACTAATTATGGTCCGTAAATGGAAAAATTCAAGCAATAATATGGTTTATAACCTAATTAGAAAATAAGACTCAATATTTCATAGGCTTACTAAATAAAGATATAGGATTTGAATGGGATGCTATGTGTCAATAGATTTTTGATAAAATTAAATAATACATGCTTAATCCACATGTTTTTAATACCAAATATGCCTATACCATTATACATCTCACCTATAAAGCATGCTTTAGGATCCTTACTCACATAATATAATGATGATCAAAGAGAATGTACCATTTATTACATCAATCGTACATTAGTAGATTATGATAAAAATACAATGCAATGGAAAAACTATGTTTATCCCTAATTTTCATAGCATAGAAATTATGTCATTATATGCTTAATAATTAGAAACAAGTTATCATAAATATGGAACCACTTAAGTTTATCATGCCTAAGTCACTTTTATTAAGTGCATTACCAAATGGTTAATGTTACTTATGGAATTCAATTTAAAAAATTTATTTTAGAAATTATTAAAAGGAAAAATCATTGTAAATAATATAGAAAAAACTCCATTATTAGATACATCACAAAGTAATGACAATTTTTGTGATGATTTTATCACATATCACCTCAAAAATGATACATTCATAATATACTTCAAATAGATCCAATTGTGTTATTGGTGTTAGAGTAGGGATAGTCTTCATTGCTCCTTAGGGTCATATGTTTCCATTTACCTTTGTCTTGTAATTTTTGTGTAAAAAAAATATAATATAAAATGAGGCTCTAATATTGGTTTTGTCTAATCCCTGAATGTTACAAATAAAATCTCTCAAAGCATATGGATATTTTTGGTTGGTTGTTAATCAGGTTTTAGATATTTATAAAACTAAATAGGAAAGTTTTATCCCATATCAACAAATTTTACAATGTATAACAAAACACTTTTACACATTTTCAATCAAAAACATACTTACAAGGAAAATAGGCATGTCAATGCCATTACCAATGTAACTTTAATTATCCCTATTGACATTAACAATTATTAGGTGATTTTTAATATTCATAAATTAAGGCATTCATGCGTTATTTTAGTAGTTTTATAAGTTTTATAAGTTGTGGTAGTTTAAATATAGTAAATTCCAAATGGTATAGCAATATATGTAATTTATTCTATTGTGATGTTATCCCAAAAAATGCCACATGGAATGACAAGCATAAATTTTACCATAATAAAATGTGTTATGTTCTCATTGAAGGATTATAATTTAGATGATCACTTTATGGGTAGATAATTTAATGCTTGAGTTATGAAGAAGCTAAAATTACCATATTGGAAGTACATTATAGTGAATGTGGTGGTCATTTTAGTGTCAAATCTATGTCTCACAAATTATTATAATGTTATTATTGGCATAAAATAGAGAAATAATTTCATGAACATGTAAAAATTCATCCATAATTCCAAAATCATAACAAACTATATCATGCTCCATCATACGAATTACAACCCATTGTTTCACCTATGCCATTTTCCCTCTAGGGATTCAATTAGATGGAAAGATAAACCCAAAATCATCAAATGGTTATAATTTCATTATTACCACCACAAAATATTTTACAAAATGATTTGAGGCCATACCTTTATATTATACAACAAGAAAATATATTTTTATCTTCTTAAGGACACATATCATTTCATGATTTGGATTACCATTAGTTACTGTCATAAGTAACAAATCATCTTTCAAAAATAAAATAGTCAAGGTATTTTGTGTTAAATTCAAAATTTATCATAATTTCTCCACTTAATATTACATGAAATGCAATGGGTAATAAAAAGTTACAAATGATACATTAATCAAAATATTAATTAAAATTATCACAAAAATGATGTAAATTGGCACAATTAGATTATATAGGAACTATGGTATATCACGCAAGCATGCATACACCAAAAAAGGATACACCATATTATCTTTTCTATGGTATATAATCATCAATATAAATATATTTGGAAATTCCTTCTTTGTAATATTATTTAAAAGAATCATCAAAGATAATGAGTATTAGGAAAAATGATTACACAAATTCGAAATGCTTGATGAAAAGTGTATTACAACTATTACATACTTTAAATTATATCAAGATTGCATCACAAACACATATGAAAATAAGGTTCATGAACATAAATTTCATATTGAAGATATTATATTAAAATAAAATTAGAAGAATACTAATATAGAAAAAGAAATTAAAGGGAAGTTCAAGCCCAATTGGTTGGGCCCATTCATGATTACTTAAAATATAAATACAATAGCTCATCATATGGATACACTCAAAAGAAAACATGTGAATAATCCTATGAAAATCATACAACTACACTGATATTATACATAAATATTTCAAAACAACTATATTTCAAAAATCCAAAAAATAAAATATGGCAAAAATACAAAAATATCTAAAATATTTTTTTAAAATAAAAAATTAGGACCTAAGCATGACATGAGATGTTAGTTACTTATTTACCTATGTTATTTATCATATATCTTGGTAGAAAACATATTATTTTCTAAATAAACATGCATCTCACATGGTTTATAAGTGTTATGCAAGACATACATTACATATGTGAATTCTTAGATGTCGATCTAGTGGCCATATATTCTAGGGGCATCTATATCTATAGGTTACAATATACTAGGTTGTATATATCTATGACCTCAAGTGAAATGTTATGTTATATTTAATATAAGTGTTTTTTTAATCATTCATATTTTACATTGTGTTAATGGGTATGCTAATTTTATAATAATATGATATTGATACATATGGATGAAATAAACTAGTTTTTACTTGTTATATGCTCTTAAATGTTGTTTAATTTCTTGCATAATAGGATTAACATTTCTTTCTTATTATGTGTCACACTTAGAGCTTATGTTAAAATTAATTGAGTATCTCTATGATATCATTATTTAATTTTTGTGATATTTGAACATGTTCATTGCTTATGACTCTTGGCATTATGTGTGCAATATTAGCTTATGCAATATTTGAACATGTCCATTAAATATGAACCTTGGAATTATTATGTGACATTGTGTGATATTATTGTGTGTTTTTTTATCTTGATTAGTGGTGTCATGCTCTTTATCATGCACTTATAGTGCATAGTCTACTTTAAATATATTAATTTACTGCAATCTTCATCGTTAAATCTATCTAGACATGACACTTGTATGTATCACATTAAATATTTTACATGCATGATTAAATGACAATTGTAATTATATTTTAACATGTTTTCAAACACACTTACATAATTAATACATGATTATATATTTATCTCATGATACATTTAATTCTTATATTGATATGAGTGATTTGTAGGCTAGATCCCTCATCTAAAAAGGGGGGTATAATAGTGGGCTTGTCTTAGATATCCAAACCTCCACAAGAAGATTTGAAATATAATATAGGTTTAAAAATTATAGAGTAAAAATTTAAAATATTCAAACTAATCAAAAAATCATATTATATAATAGATTACAAGGTTTTAAAAATTTAAAATAATTTATAAATCAAGCACATGATATATATTAGCACATTAATATATATTACGAGGGAATGTGACATGCTTATGAACTCACTTTTAAAATTCTCAAGGCATAAATTCATACACACTTGAATGAATATGCATGGAATTGTGAAAAATAATTACAAGGGAAAATTTACAAGTTGAAAATACATTTACAAATGATAATATAGGTGTATAAAATTTTATATCATTGGCACATACTTAAAGGGGGCATGATAATAATTCATACTCGTGCTTATTAAAAGTGGAAAAATGAAAAATTCAAAGTTTAAAAGTTAAAATGAGAAAATTATACAAATTCAAAGATAAAACAATCATTTTAAAGAAAATTTTATGATCAATGTGGTCATGATGGGGGCATGAATATCCTTTATTCCCTTTTGATCAAGCAAAGATTAGAATCTATATCAATTTTAAGTAGTGTGATTTTATTTTGTGTGGGTGACATATGTTTGATTATAGTGACACTCAATGACTTGGAATCACTTTTAGTGAACCTAGAATAGTTCCATATTTTTTTGGATTAGTACATTTAGTACTGTTACCTATTCATGATTGTTGGGATAATGAATTTTTTGACATTGGGAATTCTAAGAGCAACAAATTCATTAGTTACTTATTAGTGAATCAAAATATAATTCAATTACAAAATTCAATGAAAACTAAAACACTCTTACCTAAGTACTAGGGTGATATTAAGATAATGAATAAAACTAGAAATAAGAGACAAAAACATACAATAATACTACCTCCCTTGTCAAAACTAGTTCTCACTTGTTGGCATAGAGTATGTTCTTGATTGAATTATCGACATAGAGACTTTGATCAATGCATTATCCATATTATTATCACTTACATAAGACAACATATGGATTTATTTTTATTAGCTTGGCTTGGTGTGAATATTATTGAATCAATTTGGAATTATAACATTACTTGAGAGGATTCTTGAATGCATTCCTTCAAAATAACCTACACAAAAGTTTCTTGGAATAGAATGATGGCACTTGTATTTATATTTATTAAAACTAACACTAACCCTAAGGAGGATAGGTTTATTTTTAACCTTTGTTGAGTTTAAAATAGGGTTGAGTTTAGGTTAACCCTACGTTGGGTCAAAGCAATTATGAAGGCTTTATAAGCCATAAAAGATATTTATTGCCATTACAACTCATAAAAGATATTTATGAGGTTATGACTCACCTTTTCTTTAAATTTTAGGAATTAATAAAATAAATCACTAATTCCCTTGACTTTGTCCTCATATTTATTGAAAAAATACTTTTTTAGAAAATGTAATTCACTAATTCAACTTGAAATTTTTACTTAAGCAACTTAATTGAATTTTTCTTGTTAATTAATCCTACTTAGAGTTTTTGGACTTTATTCATTATTTTTAATGTTTTGGATTAATATATCAACAAGCTAAGAATGTCAATTTTCAAGGTTGAAAATTGACTAGGGTTGAATCCAAAATAGGTTATTAGTGCATATAGAGTAATATCCTAAATAATCAAGCCTCAACACATTCTTGGGAAATTAAATACCTTATGTGAAATAATTTGGGTAATCCAATGACTTCTAGGATTAAATTACATCATTTTATAAAAATAAATATGATACCTAGTTTAAACATGAAAGTGGCCAAAAATGAGTGTTTATAGTTTACCCCTATTTGAGAAGGAATTTCAAACATAGGCATAATAATGTATTTATAAATAATGAAAAATCCATTAAGACAAAAGGTTCATACCCCAAAGGGTGATCAATTATCCCTTAATGCCCCTTTGAGGGATTGATTGGTAAATAGAGTCATCAAACATTCCCTCAAAATGAATAAAATGACACGATCTATAGGTATGTTATAATTAGTGGCACAAGTATGTGCCCCTATAAGATGGATGGGTTGAAAAATAATGATTTACATAGAAGAAATTATAATCATTAAATAGGTCAAAAAATTATGATTTTTCCAAAGGTGATTATAATCATTCAAATGTTTAATCATGTGATTAAAAAGAGTTCACCCTAGAAAGGCAAAATTTATTAGTAATCAACCAAAAAAGAATTCATCACATCTAGGAAAATTGGCAAAGCGAGCTTATGCAATAAACCCATGAAATGGATCTACGATCCACTATCAAAGAATAAAAACATGATTATAACCTAAGTGTGAGTAAAAAGATACATGTTATAACTCACATGTAGTATAAGTAAAATAATAATGTTATTAAATGGGTCTCAAAAGAGGCCCAATAATATGGTATTTTTATGAAACGACCAAGAAATAATTAACATATTCTCATACAATGCACAAAATAGATAATATAAGTGAGAAATTGACTTCTTGGAGTGTGCAAAAATAACTTTAGGCACTAGGGGTAAAATTAAAAATCTTAGGCTATATATTCACCCCATGAGGTGAAAATGGTTTCATTTTCACTCTAGCCTTTTGTAAATTTGAGTTTTGGTTTTCACGAGAGTTATTAATGAGAAATGGTATGCAAAAGAGGATGATAGCATGCAAGCAACTGGGTGAGGGAGCATAGGTGACCTTTACATGATGGGACATCGATATGTGATTTCAACCTTGACATTAACTTCATTTATGTCACATTTATTACTAGGTTTAAGCTAAAACATTATACATTAATCATTTTTGTTTTAGGGGAAATGGTGGTTTTGCAAAGAAAATCAATAACCTCACATGAATTCATTGTTTCTAAAAATAGTGAGAACATTGAAAAATAATGGAAATTGCCAAATAGATGATTTCACCCATTTTAAGTGAAGTTATATTTTTCATGAAAAATGAAAATTGTGATTTCACTTAAAAATGGTCAAAAATGCCAAAACACAAACTTCACCATTTGGTAAAATGGTAACTTCACCCCATAAAGCAAAATAGATGGCTTAGGGGACACAAAAATGGGTCCAACCTATATAAGAGAGGAACACATAGGCTTGGAAGGGTAGGCATAAGCTATACAAATGTGTGTGTGTGTGTGTGTGTGTGTGTGTGTGTGTGTGTGTGTACACACACACACACACACACACACACACACACATATATCCTGAAACTAATCTATTTCTAATTACAAGAGCATTTCATAGTGTTGATAATGTAGGAGTGGCATTCCCATTATTTACGCACATTACAAATTTAAACAATGGAGATGACTGGATTCTTGTAGTCACTAGATTTATATGACATGGCATGGATGTTAGTGATTCATGTAGATTGAGAATAACTAAGTGCCTTAGTAGAGTGAGAGTATAATAATACTTTGGCATTTCATTTATCTATCAAAGAGGCCACTATTAGGCTTAAGGATACCTAGTGAATCCTCAAGCTACTGATGAGGGTCCATAAGCTACTCTAGATGGATCCAACATGGTAGTAGGCTATGTTAGATAAATTGGTTATATTTTAGTAGATTCCCATGGTATATGGGAAGGTTGAAATTAATTTTCTATAGACATATATTGATTTTCATCCTGACTACCTAGCCCCTAGGGACCCCTCACTACCATTACTAATTGATAGAGAGGTCATGGTATTGATGGATATTATCAAAAACATTTTAATGCCTAATAAGAGATATCTATTCTTCCATATGGGCCTAGGTAGAGTGATATATATCATGATAGATGAGGATATATGATTTAGATGGGGGCCAATTATATTGGCTCAGTTATACAAGGACTTATATATGGTGTCCTATTAGGGAAGATAAAACATTAAAGATCCCACACTACTAATGGATGGTTTAGGAATGGAAGCACATCCTAATAGAGCATATTATGGATTAGAGATGGGTTAGGGACCTATAAGATCCATTGGCATATGGTTAGGTATAAATAGATATGGGATGTTGAGGACACTATGGAGAGATATACTCTTACCAACACATGTTTGATAATCTCACACCTCAATTATTTATCTAGAGTCTTTACCTTATCTATCATCTTTAGTGGCCTAAGTATGAATGGTACACTACATATATGGCATCTAAGTATTTCATCATAAGGAGGTAATCAAACATCATTAAAGAATACCAAATAAATAGGGTAATTTTATAGTTTAACATGGTTTAAGATGTTCTTAAATATCCCAAGTGGTTTGATCACATGACTAGAGAGATCAGTCATTCCACCCTAATCATTCAAGGTATTGTAGCTATGGTTAGTTATCTAAGTGTTCCATAAATGACATGGGGTTATGTAGGGGGTCTAGTAGATGCATAGGTCACCCCAAATTATATACACTATTGGGTACATTTGTGCCTATTTAGGCTTACTATTCTAATTCAAATAGTTGGATAGGTAGGTGGTTAGGTAGTGATGGATATTTATGAGGCTAAGGTTGAGAGTAACAATAGTGCTAGTGATAGTAGTAGTAGCTAGCATAATATTGGTGTAGGGGAGGAGGATGATGATGGTTTTGATAGAGGAGATGGTGGAGGGGATGACAAAGGAGATGAAACCCATATCATGATGGTTATAGATCCTGGCATGATAGGTATAACAAATTAATTTATTGATTTAGGCTAGGTAGTGTCATCAAGTATGACAAGAATAAGTAGGGATACTAATATGTTAGAGGAGGAGATTACCTCTAGGGTTGATGAGATCACAAGTTTGGAGAGGCAGGTGGAAGATTTACAAACCACACTATATATCTCTGATGAGGACATGACTTTCCTTCATTCAAATATTACATATCCAAAGGTAGAAGTGTCTAGGATGATTTAAGTATAAGCACAAATTATGGTAGAGTGAGGTCAAGGTATATCAAAAAGATACCAAGACTTGTTATATGTTTAGAGGCTCTACCATGAGTGAGATGAGGTTCATATAGCCATCATTCATGCAAGGTTTTCGTATATTATACTTAATATCCTTCAAGATAAGTATGATGCTTCTTATTATCATCAGGCATATGATACCACCATCCCTAAAGATCATCAAATTATCATATTTGAGGTATGGGATGCATAGAGGGTTGGTATTATATCTAGTCAACCTAATACCATAAATCATTTAAATGTAGCCTTGATTTAGTCTATTTATAATCCACATCTACCTATGCCACTATGACCACTAGGGCCACCTCTTACTATAGGGCCTATGGATATAAAGAGTCAGAGCTAATTTGTGATATCACTTTGGCATTTTGGCACATTGTTGTATTTTCAACACCAAGATTATATGTATATATTATTGATGTATATAAAATTATTGAGAGATAAATTAAAATTCATATTAGGTCTTAAAAGGCTTGTGTATACATATTATTATTCTTTTGATATATGTGATGCTCTATTTATTACATGTTGATTTCATTCTTAGCTCATGTTTTACATTATGGATGTTTATTTTTAGTTAAATGTGTATGCTCTTTAATTTACTATATTTCCATGTATATGAGATGTTTCACTAATTTTTATCTACTTATGTTGATGACTTATATGTATATTTAATTAGATATGCATGTCTTTATTAGCACATAAGAAATCATATTAATCTGGTTTTCTCATTAGGTTGGGTTATGTTTGGGTATTTGGCTAGTTTTTGATCCAAGAAGTATTGTCCACTATATTGATCAATAATTTTTTTGGCCTTATATTTATTTTAGCTTGTGATATTATGCATCATAGTTATGAAAAACTATAATAACAATGTATACCCTAAGCATGAAAAAATTAGTTTATATTTAAATATAAAAAACCTAGGAATAATATATGAACAAGCAAATATCAAGTGTAAATATAAAATAAATAAATGAAGTGTAGGACTATACAAAAACATTCACAACCTAAGTACAAGATATGGATGATCATGACTCCAGTGTAAATAAAATGTAATAGACCTATGATAATCAAGAAAAACACAAAAGGGAAAAAAAGAAACAATGAACTAAAACAAACAAACAATAACTAAACAAATAATAACAAGAAAAATAAACAAGTAAACAAACAAAAAAAATAAATACAAATAGACTAAGATAAAAATAAATAAACAAGACTAAAATAAGCAAAAAAACTGAATAAACAGAAAACATCAAAAAGATAAACAAATAAAACAAACAAATAAACAAAATAAATAAAAATCAAATCTAAAGCAAAGAAGATTTCAATAAACTTATTATTCTAAGATACACAAATGTAAATAAACAAACTAAACTAAAAAAATAGCAATATACAAAAAAGTTAATAATAATGTTAATAACAGAAGAGATGGAGGAAAACCAGAAAGTGGCAGAGGAAGACACTGTCCAGGAAGATCCGGGTGAGGACCCAACTTCTAAGAAAGAAAAGGAAATATCTATCCAAGAAGATATTCAAAACATGGAGATGGAAATTGAATAAGGAATCAATGAGCGGGAACAAAAGAGCAAAGATGACCTCTTTGAAGAAGATAGGAATAGTCTGAATAAAAAATCTGAGGATTGGAGAGGAAAGAATCAGAATGAAGAAATTAACACTCCTATGACTTGGGTTAACAGTAAAGCTGAGTCTTCTTCCCAATCAGATTTCTCGCTGTGTAGGGAGATCATTAAACTCAAGAAAAAAGCGGAAACATTGGAAGAGTCACTGAAAGCTGCTTGGAACAAAGTAAACAACATGGAAATTCAGCTAAGTGAGATCCCTGTGAAGCTCAAAGCTTACGAAATCAATCTCTGGGAGTTAATAAAGGATAACAGAAAGAAAATGGATGAAGTAACGTCTAACATTTGTGCAGCAGCTATCAACATAAGTAAACGAGCCAATGAGGAGACCAAAGCACTAGAGGGTCCCAGTAAAAGGACAAGGCAAAGTTCCAGAAAGAAAGATACACAAAAAGGAGCTTTGCTAGAGGTTATCACACAGGAAACTGCTTTGAAAGAAAAAGAAGCCATGAACTTGATCTTGGAATTGGATGAATAATCTGGTCCTTCTTGGTGGTAAAGAAACTGGTACAGTTCTTTGTTTTTCACTTGTTAGCTTTTGTTTGTTGTTTCTCCAGACTTCTATTTCTGAGTTTTGATCGGATGTATCTCTGATGGTTTCAGGACCATTCATAACTTGATGTTGCTACTTCTCTATAGTGTTTTTTAGGTGTTGCCTATGGGCGTTGTTGTTTTTATGTTTTCCTGCTCTTTGTTATAGGGTTTTGGGGCCCCTTCAAAACCTACTTTTACCTCTAATCTAAAACAGATAGAATATAAGAAACAAATTATTCATGTATGTGTAATAGAGGTGTTATGTTTGGGTACAAGGTTGCTCCTAGGATATATATAACAACTACACATTTACAATAATACAAGAACAAATGTCACAAGGTTGCCCCTAGGCTATAGGGAAATAATGACAAATGGTAAGATGGCAAAAGGGTGTCCCTAGGTTATAGGGAGAAATGACACATACAGGATGGGAAATGTTTCATTTAGGCTATATAGGATAATGACACAAAAAAATGGGAGGAATAGAATAAATAATAAGGGGTAGCTGAGTTGAATCCAAATGAACTAGGCAAGTGGACATTGCATACATAGTTCTATGGACACAAGGTCCAACATGAACTTCAGGCCCAATGTAGTTCTCCCAAGATATGGGATGAAATAAAATTCATGATAATGAAAAGATGATAATTTTATAGTAATATATAAATGGTCTTGCAAAAGATAAGTGTTTAAGAAAAAAAAGGGTAACTCTCATAGTCATGGAAATGTCAGACATAGAAAATTTGTGCAAGTGTGAGTATCATGATTTATGCTAAAACTACACTAAAAGATAAGATACAAGCATCCATAATGAATTTAATTGGTAATTCATAGTGTTAACTACATCTATGGCTTGGAATGAGAATGATCTTGCAAAATGGTGAGAGTGTTGGTTGAGGGTGCTCGTAAAATGATGAGATCATAAAAGAACAATAAGGAAGGGGAAATTAAAGGAAAAGTGGTTACTTGTGAAATAGATATAAAACCAACAATTATTATGGTAAAGGATTGGCAAAATTAATCTATAAAAGGCAACAAAATAATGAAAAAGTGGTCATCATTGAGTTAACATGAGATACCCCATGTATCCAAGTGTTGCCTACATAGTCTATGCAGACCTCAAGCCAATGTAGTTCTCCCAAAAATGGGAGAAAAAAGGGAAAATTGGTCTAGAAGTTAATATATCTAGGTAAGATATTCCATGCCAAAAAAATTTAAGGCATTGTATCTCTCATGTAAATTCTAAGCCAATTTTCATGATTTTGCAATTTTTTAGTATTTTTCAAGGTCTTTTCAAATGTTTAAGGCTTTTGAAGTCTTTTAAACATTTTTGGAATTTTATAGGCATCTCATCTCAATGGAGAATTATAATATACTACTCACAAAATGGTGAGAGTGTGGCTTATGTTACTCATAAAATAGTGAGAGAATTCAAACAAGGGTGACCAATCTGACCTCAAAAAACACTAAACACTACCTACATAGTCCAAAATGACCTCAATACACTGTAATTCCCCCTAGAATATATGAATGGTTTGGAAATGTTTCCAATGTTTTGGGTTTTTGGTATCTCAAGTAAATGGAGGATTATGATATACAAAATGGCCTAACTCATAAAATGGCAAGAGTGTGGCAAAAGGGGTGACTAAGCTGAACTCAATGCAAATTGAGATTTGCCTACATAGTCCATTAGGACCTCAAGTCAATGTATTTATACCTAAGATAAGGTTTTTAACTAAGTAATAACAGGTTTAGAAATATAAAAATGGTAATATATGGAATAGTGATGCGGTAATGCATGGTAAAGGGGTTGTATTAAATTTTCCATAAGGTGATTATAATTAGAAAACAATGACAAAGGTCAATGATAATAATTTTCCCAAAGGTGGTTATAACTATTATCATAAGTAATGAAATAGAATGTAACGACAAATGAAGTATGTAACTATCGAGACCACTATCATATTGATTTCATATACCACCATTTAAAAGTTTGAATTTGAATCAGCTTCTAGAATTTCATCTAATATCTACCACTAAAAGTCCCTAAAGTACAAATGAATTGAAACCAAGTCCAAAATTACATCTGTGTAAAAATTTGGCCAATCTAATGATTTCTAGGCTTATATTATGTTGTTTTCTAAAAATCAATCTGATACCCAATTTAGACATGAACGTATCCAAAAATGAGTGTCTACACATCTTTCCAACTTGATAAATTGATTAGTTATTTAACAATTATGACTTGATCACTCTCAAGTTTCCATTGGTTCATATTATCCAAGTGCTTCCATAATGGGGCATGTTCTCCATCATTAGTTATAAGTTATATGGCAATTTGGTTTCATGTATATAAAGGTGTACTCCTACCTCACTATCTTTTAAATTTAATAATTTTCAAAGTTAATCATTTTAAAATTTAAAATGAATAAATGACTACTTCATGAGTTGAAATATTTGTTAAATTTGAATTCCCTACTTAATTTAAGTATTTTCTCAAAGACAAAGTGTGTTGTACACACTCAAGTTCAACTCATTATCCGTTACTATCAAAAATTCTTACTAGAATAAAGGGGTTGGGGGAGGATGGGTGGGGGAAGGGGATAGGAAAATATAGACACATAAATTTGGATACATGTACTTGATAACATTAATTATTGACACATTTCAGACCACAAGAATTTTGAATAATTACATGACTCTTATTTACCATTCCTCTAAGTCATTCTCTACATGAGAGATTGACACTTTGTTTGTCATTATTATTACACATAGATATCAATTATAAATGTTTAAGGTGTCTAAAATCACTTTAAATTTGTCTCTACAAAGGAAATTTATCTATGATATTCCTAGATAAGTCTATTCTAAGAAAACAATGATGCACTTTGCCCTTACCCACTCAAGTCAGCCATGTCTTACATCAAATAACAACTAGTTTCTAAATTTGAAATAAATATTTGGGTCTTCCGACAAATTTCACATGGTTATCTAAAGTAATTTTTAAAATTATTCACCTATAAATACATGCTAAGAGTTATTCATTATCCCCACTTTCTATTCACTTGGTACAAGCATTTACACTTTTGCATATTAAGAAAATATGCCCTATTCTACCTAAATTTTGATTCATTCATAAAAAAACAACCATAATCTAAGTCAATAACCCTCTAAATAAAGTTAAGTGATATGATTTTCAAGTATCCAAGCCATCTTCTAGTTGCATACATGTAGTCAAAGAAACACAATTTCACATACACTCTAGGTGGGAGAACTATGTGGGCTTGATTTCCCTCCTTGGAGTACTAGATACATAAGAATCAATCAATCATCAAGGGAGTGATTGAGGTCAACTCAACCCATTACACTCATTAAGAAAATATTCCCTATTCTACCTAAATTTTGATTCATTCATAAAAAACAACAATAAGCCAAGTCAAGAACCCTTTAAATAAAGTTAAGTGATATAATTTTCAAGCATCCAAGCCATCTTCTAGTTGCATACATGTAGTCAAAGGAACACAATTTCACATACACTCTAGGTGGGGGAACTATGTGGGCTTGATTTCCCTCCTTGGAGTACTAGATACATAAAATCAATCAATAATCAAGGGATTGATTGATGTCAACTCAACCCATTACACTCATTAAGAAAATATGCCCTATTCTGCCTAAATTTTGATTCATTCATATAAAACATCCATAAGCCAAGTCAAGAACCCTCTAAATAAATTTAAGTGATATAATTTTCAAGTATCCAAGCCATCTTATAGTTACATACATGTAGTCAAAGGAACACAATTTCACATACACTCTAGGTGGGAGAACTATGTGGGCTTGATTTCCTTCCTTGGAGTACTAGATACATAAGAATCAATTAATCATCAAGGGAGTGATTGAGGTCAACTCAACCCATTACACTCTCCTTTTTTTATTTTAGGTTTTCAAGATATTAAAGTACCCTAATGGTTTCAAATATAATATAAAATAAATAGTGATTTTTGTGTGGTGAAACCCTAGTTATGATATCTCATATTACTCAACATTCATAGGTACAATAGGCATAGTGATATGTTTTTACACGTAGTCAATTGGGACAAGTCTATAGTCAATAGATACAAGTGAAAGTGTATTATATTATTTTCCACCTACTATCTTTGTGTCTAGTTATACCTTCAAAAAAATTCCTCTAATTTATCACTTATATAACTCTAGTTTATGTATTTTCCTATCTTTCACCTTTCAAAGTCAATTGAGATGAGTCCAAAGTCAACAAACCAAAGTGTACTATGCCACCATCCACCTATAATGAACCTACTTGGATCTTGTTTCTATTTATGATTTTGATATTAAGCCTACATAATCACTTCTTATTCTAATTTTCATAGTCAAACAATCAAAATAGTCAATATGAATCATTGTGCAAGCTAATTATATTTATTCTTGGTAATTTCCCAAAAAAGCATTTTCCATATTTATCAATGTATCAAAATCAAAATAGTTAATTATTATACATTTTTAGCTTTTTGATATTTCTAGTTTTATACCTATATAATCAATAATAATACACATGATTCACACTTAGTGTTTTATCAATAATAGGGTAAAATAACTACATAACTCTTATAATTAAGTCCAATAGTGTGTAACACCCTTTCATCTTGTGATGTCCTTTCCCATTGATGGTTATTTTATTCCTATAACCATAATTAATTACCTTTTATTCCATCATTGTTTCTCAAATTAAGGCCCTGGTTATTTGTGGTATTTGTATTGAAGCCCTTGATTAACATTACCTTCATTTAAGGTGCCATACATATGGGTATTCATTGTCTACATTTTGTTTTCTTATATGTGTTTTACCCTAGCTGGATTAATGTAATCAAGACTAACCCTAAAAAGATAAAACTTGTAAAATAATTAAAATATTAATATATGACATTCAAGCATACATCTGAATGTAAAATACTAAAATTGATTGCACTTATTTGACAAGTGGAATATGTTATATATAACAAGTAAAAAAAAGGGATATGTACTTATATTTTATGGGAGTTTTTTTAATTTTATTATATTCTAAAAGAAAAAAATAGTATAAATTATGCTTATGGTTTATTTAGTTTCAAAAATAATTCTTAGTATACACAAGGTCAGTTCTATCAGTGTAGATCAATATCCCAAGTCAATATTCATGTACATGTCTTTTTATGTTTTTAATTTTCAATCTCAAACCCTAAACATGCAGGCACCTCCAAAAATCAATCTCTTTCACCTTGAAACATTAGGTATGCTTATGAGGGATAGAAACCCATAAAAATAAAAAATTATAATGGACTAAATTAAACCCAATAACCTTATTCAATGATTGATTTTTTTTGGAACACAAGTAGATACTAAGAGGGGGTGAATTAGTATATTAAGTAAAACTAGTCTTTCAATCCTTTTAAAGAAAATTCAAAAGAATGTGTAGAATACAAGATAAATTCAAATATCACATACAAGAAAAAATGCACATGATACAAGATTTATACATAGAAAACCCAAAGGGAAAAACCACAATGAGAATAGCTGCTAGAAGCTATTGTTCTAATCTAGCCTCATAGTTTAAAGCCTCACTGACAAACCTCACTGGTTACAATGTTTAAGGACACCAATCCTAAGGAGAAATCAATCCCTTGGTTTAAGAGCACCACCATTAAGGAAGCACCCACTCCCTAATCTGAGCACTCACTTAGCTTATCTAATGGCACTAACCTATAAGACTTTTCTATGGACCTACAACTCCAATTTACAAATTAGATTCATACATGAATCCATATCTTTGTTCTTTTTTATAGGTATAATCTATAATTTATCATACTCTATAGATTATCTTTGTGCCTTTATTCCTCTCTACTCTTATATATTCCTCTCTAGTCCTATATTTGTATATTTCTTTATTCAACACACTTCATTGCCTTCACCAACCACTCTAATCTATATTCAATTTGGCTCAATAACAAATGCAATTGTACATCAACATTTTATTTGTCCTAGATATCATATTTATATAAACAAATGATCTAGGGTTTACTTTTTATCTCTATCTTCACACTTGGATTGTAACACATCATGCCAATTTTAGACTTTAGTTCATTATACTAAACATGGTCACTTTCTTTGCTCTTCCAAACTTTTATAGAGAGAATTTTCACTTTTTCTCCAAACTTTTACATAGACAATTTTCCCTTTTTCTCTCCTTTTGACATCAATGACAAAGGGACTCCTTATCACTATTTGTCCAAAGTGTCCTCCCCCTTTAATAGATAAAGGAGTTTGTCCAAGAATCTATAACTTTTAACTCATTAGTAATTTTTATAAGTATACATGCTTGATTTAACTTTTATCTCTTCTTTCAAGGATTAATAAAGCTTCCATGAGACTCCACCTAGACTCATGCACTATCACTAGTGATTTAGTGATATGGTGTAGGAGCTACCACTCCCAAATTCTATCTTAGATATTAAAATTGTTCCTATTTCTCTTAATTGTTTCTCATTTATTAATTTTAGAAGAAGATAAGAAATTAGTAATAAGGGTGTAGTAGAAATACCTAGTTGGTGATGCATGCATAATCCAGAGGAAGATGGATAACTCCTCTTTCACTTGGAAGGAATAATATATAGATAATAAGGAACTAATAAATGGGTTGTTAGAAAGATAGTTAAGTAGACTACCTTGTGTGAGCTAGATCCAAGAAGTGCGATCTTGATAGGAGGTTGTCAATCCACTCTTAATAACATTCAAGTTGAAAGAGATAAAATTAAGGCACTTGCATAAATAAAATGAAATGCAATACAAGAAAAAAGTAGAATGCTTGTTAAATAAAATTAATAAATATAGTAAAAGTGGATCAATACTTATGCTATAATGGGTGGGGTTAGGTTCAAAAAATCAAGAAAGGATTTATAAATAGGTAGGAATATATAAAGGTAGGTTTGGTTGGGGTTAAGGGGCTAAACAGAACTTGATTTTATTTTCTACCATAGTGACTATCAATGGTTGGGTTAACCGTCAGTGATTAAGATGATTGTCAATAATTGGGTAAATATCGATAGTTAGAAGTGACCTTTAGCAGTTCTGTTAACCATCAATGATTGCCTATGTATTCTAAAGGTTGCTTAAAAGGAAGTTATAGAATACATGAATGGTCTGATAATGGTTCTGTTAAGGATGGGAAATTTGGGAAATAAGGTACATATAGGTTTGATTAGGCTAGGAAGGTTATAAATCTAATGAAACAAAGAATAAGTACAATATACCTATAGTTTAATAGATGGTTGATGGTTGAAGGATGGGGTAATTTTTCCAAAGTAATAGTAATTTAGACTTAAAATCAAATTTAGTAGAGGGTTGGGTCTCTTTTTTTGTTATTGAGCTGTTGAAGGAAAATTGGCTACTAGAAAGCTTGAATACCTGTATGCAATAATTCTTATGTTAATCATGGATCTATTTCACCTCCTACTCCACTCTTTTTATAGGTAAAAAGAGATGGAAGATAAAAGTTTTCCTAGAGGGTGAGGCTACTAATTTTGATGCTTGGGAGTTTGTTACCACTGCATAAGTTAAACATATTTAATTTTTCCATATTATCTCATACATAGTTGGTGATTTGTTAGGAAGGTAAGGACCTAACCATCGATGGTCAAGATGACCATCAATGGTCATGTGTCTAGAAGAAAGGGTCAAGGTAAGTTAAAAGGGGTGGTTTAAAGTTTGTTAGTAATTTATTAAATTCAGTTATTTAAGTATCTAACTAAACTAAGGTTCGATAAGTTAGTCAGTGGGTAAATAAGGGTTAGGTGGTCCCTAGGCATTTTGAGGCATTTCAACATCTAGTATGGTTTTCTAGTGTCTACATTTTCCCCCTTTTTATCATGTAACTTTGAATTAACAAGATGAAAAATAAAAATGGATTTTTGGTGGAAGATCTGATTGGTCAAGTGTGTGTTTGAGGTGACCTAACTTAGACCAAGATGTAGGGTGGGAGAGGATGTGGTTGAGCAGCTAAACATGGGCTCTGACCTCAACAATGATCAAGGAATGATGTAGGGAATATTTTAGAATTGATAGTTAAATTGATATGGGTGTGTTGAAGTTGAATTTGGGTAGGTTTTAATTAGTTTTATAGGTTTTTCATTATTTTTTACCTAGATTTAGGTATTGTTTGAGATTTTTAAAAATTAGTAGTTGAAATTTGAAATTAGTGTAGGAGTTGGGTTGGTGATGGTTATAAGATAGAAAATAGTAGGTTTTATTTTTTTTCTTGTTTTTTTGATTGTGTTTTTGGTATGTTAGGTTCTAGGGTTTCATCATTGGTGGTCATACATAGTGATCATCGATGGTTCAACCTGACCATTGATGGTCAACCTAATTGTTGGTGATCAAATATCGAGGAAAAAGGTTTACTGAACCATCACCAATTTAGGCAAACCTTCAATGGTCAAGTGTTTTAGGGGAGGTTGGTTGTAAAAAAATGTTGAGGAAGATGGTTTTAAAATGTTTTTGAAAGGAGTGTGGGTTAATTAAAGTTTCAAGTGTGAGTTATGATAGGTAAATGTTCAAATAGGAATGATGTGTTGATTTGATAGTTGTTGGGTAGAGTTTTGTGTTGTTTTTGATATTTTAGAGGAATTTTAAGTATGAGTGTTGTGTGGATATGCTTTTTGGGTAGAGTTATGTTTTGGTTTGATAATTTTATGGAAGGTGTTTGTAGGCTATGGTAGGGTGCTAAAAATTTTGTTGGTTAGGGTATATATTTTGATAGAAGTGTCAAGTATTGGTGTGATAGGCTAGGGTAGATGTTAAAATGTTGGTGGGTTAGGACTGATTTTAAGTGAAAGAGGTAATGTTGTATAGGTAATGGTTGGAATAGGTTGATGTAGGTGAGTTTAGGTAGAATGAATGAGGTAGGTTAAATGTGTGTGTTAACTTTATTTATTTATAGGCATAAGACTAGATTTAGATGAGGGAATAGGTTCTAAATATCTTTGTGGATATCCATAGATGGATGACTTATGATGATTGGATGCATATGGAAGAGGTTGTCTTAAGATCCATGTGATATTATCAATGGTTATCACAAGATACCATGATGATAATGCCCCTCATTGAGAGATGGGATCCATCCATGAACACCTTCTTGCTATGGATAGGAGTGATGACCATCCTATTAGAAGATGTTTATAGGATTTCATAGCTACCTATTTGAGGGGAGCCTATTTACCATATTCATAATGAGGAGAAGATGAGTAGATGTAGATATTTTATGATGAGGATTGGGTCCATGATAAGTGACATTCAGGTGGTTTTGGCTACAAGCTATTGTATCAAAGGTCTCTAGATGAGAGGTAATTGATATTGATGATGATGATGATGATGATGATGATGATGATGATGATGATGATGATGGAAGTGTCTTGTTTTGCACTACCATATTTGAGAAGTGGATGATTTTTTTATTTACTACTAGGAGTGTTAGTAGAGATGTTACTTGGGAGGATGTTGTTCGAGTGGGCACCAATTTTGTTAGTTCAAATTTATAGGTAGCTCTGGGCATTTCAAGCTCATAGATGATATAGGATTAGTGTGGGGTTCATGCTCCATTATTGGTCATATGAGCATATTTGTTTTCTAAAACCTTTAGGGCTACCATGGGATGGCTATGCCTACGTGGACTACAGAGTGGGATTTTTATAATGAAAGGGAGATTATGCTTTGACAAGGGCTAGTGGAGGGGTGAGAGACATTGACTAGGTTATGGATGACTTAGAGGTGTTAGTTATGGGTGATGCCACTTAGAGGCCATATGTGGAATTTCCTAGGTGGGCCCAATATAGCTATCACACATTATCACTACATATTTGGAGGTGGATATATGAGAGGAGAGAGGGGGAAACTAAGATCATCCCTTTCGATAGATTGAGGAGGCTATATGGACTAGTGAAAGGGATTTTAAGTCCTTTCTTAATATATAGGAAGGAGGATGCATAGTTTTTTTTACCTAAGCCATAGCCAAATGAGGTGGTTTTAGATCATGAGGAGTTACTAGTGAGAGTAGGGATAAATGATGTTAGTTTTGTTTAGGGTTATACAACATGGTACTAGGCTATTTATGTAATGATTTATTTTGGATGGGATGATGGGGGGTAATAGGCCATGGATTTGGATCTAACTAGATCACATATATAGGGTGGTGGTCCTGATGAGTAGGTAGGGGTAGTAGTAGCTATTACACAAAAATAAATTATAAGGTTATAGGGATAGGTGGCCACATTTTAGGGCTAGATTATGACTTTATAGGTTCAAGTTACCACCTTGATATGGGAGAGAGATCAGGTGAGGACCTCTCTAGGTTTGGTGACCTAATAAAGGGATACATTGAGATATAGGGTAGGAAAAATAGTAGCACTAACAGGTCTACCAAGTATTATTCTTATGGTGTAGTACTTGGCCACTATAGAGGAATTGAGGTATTATGAGGCCATAATGCTATCACAATGTCAACTAGAGCCTTGATGGGGAGAGTATAGATCTAGTTTAGCAAGTGGGGCAACTGTGGTGACTCTAGCTTAGTGGGCCACATTAGCGAGTGGACATACAAGCATCCCAAGAGGACTGACACTAGATGGTAGTGTAGGTGTAGGAGTAAGAGGGGATAGTGGTAGCGGTATCCTAGGGGTGTGATATGATAGATATGATGATGTACATGATTTTGATACTATCCTATATGTTGATGATATGAGATGTACATGCTTTAAGAGAGATATTTATACATTATGTTACATGTTTTATTTATTTGATGACATAATGTGTATGATGATGTTTTTGGTGTTCATGATGATATATATGATGTATGTTCATGATTCATAGTTTACATGTTTAGATGTTTTGATGTTTTATGCCTTATGCCTATGAGATGTGAATCAATAGCTTTTAGGTATGTGACGATTATGGATGATGTTTTATTTTGTTCATGGATATGATTATGAATGGTTAAATTATGGTTATTGATGTGTGATGGTAAATGGATAGGATGATACTTATGATTTTTAGATAGATATATGATATGGTTCATGATGTTTTGATCATATATAGATATATGATGTGGTTCATAGATAAGGTTCATAATGTGATGTTTATTATTGATGTTTTTATTTATGATCATGGAGATGTAATGTGATTATGGTTAAGGATGTAAGGAAACACATAGTGTGAGTTATATAATAAAATAAATGTAGAAAAAAGTAATGATAATCATGAGATGCATGTCTACATGAACCAATGATAAGAATGTAAGGAAAAAGCAAGATGTTTTTTCATTGGTAAGGACCTAGCAAAACCGAAGTTATAGTGGATTCAGGAACATAATCCTTTTGAATGCTTTGCAATAGCATGCTTTGGTTGATAAAAAGGTGTCTTGATCACATCATGTTAAGTAAGCTCATAATCCCTTGATTTATAGATGGTATAAAGGGGAGGTAGGTGATAGGTGAAAAGTAGATGGGTTAATAGGTAAGGTAATTGTTAATGCTAGGATTTTCACCCTTGAGGAGGTATTTAGATCTACACATCCAAGTAGCAAATTTAAATCATCTCTCTTATTGTGGGTGACAATTTCATTTCCTTTTCATCTTGAAAAATTGCAAGTGTCCTTTTTGGCTTGAAACATACCCTTCAGAAAAATTACAAGTGCACTTTTTGGCTTGAAACATACCATTTAGAAAAGTTGAAAGTGTCATTTTTATCTTAAAATATACCTTTAAAAGAAATTCAATGTACCTTCAAAAAAATTGCATGGATAATTTGTCCAAAAGAATTCAACACTTTATCTTTGGGAGATTTGTCTCGAACAAATTGTCTGAAAGAATTCGTTACTTGGTCAAATGAAAAGTTTAAAATAAATGCACTTAATGAAAAAGCTTCAAACAAAAAGTTTGAAAGAATTTGGCAAAGGCTTAGCAAATACCAAAACTGAACTTTTTGAAAGGAATAAACTTATACATTTTTTGTGGGCTTTGTCAAATAACACTTCTTCTAAATAAAAACTAAGTGTTGGACCTAGCCAAAGATATAGAATTAGATGATTTTTACAAATAGGGATGCCAAATTTTGGCCTGAAAGGCCAAAATTTGGTCAAAAAATGGTGACTCACAGGGGTACTAAGCCTATTATACTGACCAAACTAGTAGCCTTATCCAAATTAGGGCCAATGGAGTCAATAGATTCTTAAAGATGACTAAAAAGGATTATGCCAACATAAAACACAAAGAAACACACCACACAACAACAACAAGACCAAGCAAAGACAACACAAAACAAGATAAGGAGAAACTCACACATGTGCATAAGTACTTAGGGAACATAATAAAAATAGGAAACTATGTACAAAATAAAAAAATAAATTTAGTAACAATGCTTTAGATATATCCCATTGACTAGGATATGCAGCTCCTCCCCATTTAACTTTGAAAGTTGGAAAGCATTTTGTTGTATGCACTATGTGATCACATATGGGCCACTCCATAAAACATCAAATTTTGTGTGCCTTCCATGTTTGGCCATATCTTCATCCCATTTTAAGACAAAGTCTCCTTCTTTGTTTGTTGTTGGTGAGTAGTCATGGTGTGCATAGCTTGATCTCTTATCTCCTTAAGATCTATCAGCTCATATAATCTGACTTTCATGCTCTCATTCTTCATCAATTGTAGCCAATATGTGAGGTCTAAAGATGGTAACTCAAGTGAGATAAGAATTATGGCTTCCCTTATAGAGAAAAATGTATATGGTGAACTCCCAATTTCTCTCTTCAAGGTGATCCTATCAGCCCAAAGAGCTATTTTCAACTTGGTATGCCAAGTCCTTTGATTCTCCTCCATTGTCCTCTTTATGATCCTAATTAAGTTATTATTTATGGACTCAAATAGTACATTCCCTTGGGGATAGTAGTTTGAGGAGGTACTAAGATAGATGCCATGCTTTAAAGCCCATTCACTTGTCCTTGTTCTTAAGAAGGTTAATGCATTATCTAAAATCATTGTTAAAGGAGATCTAAACCTAGTTACTATACCTTCATAGAAGTCCAAGACTAAAATTTCATTTGCCTCTTTAAGAGCTATAACCTCTACCCATATTTTAAAATAATTAGTGGTTATCAACATGCACTTATGACTCACACTAGAAGGAGGATTGATTAGACCTATAAAATCCAAACCCCATTGCATGAAGGGTTGCTCAACCTAGATTCGATGAAGAGGCAAGGTAATTAGCTTTTTTTTTGCCATAAAAATTATCACACTTTTGGCATTTCCTTACCCAAGCATTAGTGTCCTTAAAAAAGCTAGGCCAAAAGTAACAAGCCCTCATAATCTTAGCAAATATGGTTCTTAGAGAAAAATGACCACTAGCTGGTCCATCATGAAACTCATGTAACACTTTCTCAATCTAATCCAAATAAATACACCTCAAAATCACACCTAAAAATTAATTTCTAAATATCACTCCATAAATAATTACATAAGGAATGGATTTTATCCTAAAGTACAATCTCTTTGCCCTATCAAGTCCTCATAGACACTCACCAATTTGAAAGAAATGGATCATGTCCTATGTCCATATTATCATAGATGAAGTACAACTACTATAGGGTCATCATGGAGTGACAAAACAACCTCCCTTTGCTCTTTTAGGTCTAAATCAAGATGATCACATAGTCCTTTTCCCTTCACTAACTTCATTATTTTGATTTCCACATCATACTCCATCACTTTAGTGATCCAACCTACCCTTTTCTCATTCAAATTTTTTCTCAACAAAAATTCTTTCACACTAGGATGAGGCAAAACAATGTGAATTTTATTATTAGAAAACATATGTCTAATATTATTTAAACTCCTTATTACTAAAAGCACTTGTTTCTTAATAGATGTGTATCTTGTTTCATAACATTCTAAACCTTGGCTAAAAAAGGCAATATGTTGTTCCAAATTATCATCATTTACCTGGGTAAGCATGGTATAAAATACCTCTTCATTCCCAAAATTGTAAAAATTGAATTCCTTGGAGACGTTTGGACTTGTAAGAGTAGGAGCTTGGGAAATGGATTGCTTGATCTCCTCAAAATTTTATTTCCTCCTTCCTTTTCAGGTGAATACCTCATCCTTCCTTAACATGGAGGTCAAGGGTTTGACCAGGTAAGTAAAACTAGGAATAAACCTCCTAATGAAATTTATCTTTCGAAATAAACTTTGCAAACTTTTCTTATGCTTAGGCAAAGATAATTCTAAGATGGCACTTACCCTTTTAGGATCAATAGATAGACCTTCCTTAGAAATAATGTGGCCTAAGAGTTTGCCTTAATTAATAGTTAAAAAACACTTATTTGGGTTTAGAGAGATCCCAAACTCTCTACACCTCTCAAAAATATTTCTTAGGTGATTCAAATTATATTTTGCTTCCTTGAATAAAACTATCACATCATCAAGATATACCAATATAATGTCATTGATTAATCTTTTAAAAGCCATATCCATTGCATATTGAAAGGTTTCTCCAACATTTGAAAATCTAAATTCCATCTTCGTATAGGCATATTTATCCCATTTGGTGGTGAAGGCTATTTTGTATTGGTCACTTCCTTTCACCAAAATCTGATTGTACCCAGAATAACCATCTAGGAGGGAAAACCTTTTTCTACCTACCACCACTTGAAGAATCTACTCCATGTAAGGGAGGGGATAATGATCTCTCAAATAAACTCTATTCAAGTCCCTCAAATCCACACAGAACCTAATCTTCCCATTCTTCTTTCTAACAGGGACTAAGTTGGCTAGCCAAAAAGAATGCTTGATGAGAAAGATGATTTTGGACTCAATCAGTTTGGTGAGTTTTTTCCTTGTTAGAGGTTCAATCTTGGGATTTATTGGAATTTTTATTTTATTGATGGGTTTGTAATTTTCATCTATCTTTGTTGTTTGTTGAGCCAATCATTGGTCAAAACCCTTCAAATCACTATAGTCCCATGCAAAAATATCACTAAACTCCCTGCATAGTTCAATGAAATCATGCCTCTCTTGACTAGTGCATACTTTCACATGTGTAAGTAGCTTATCTTTAAATATTTATACCCTTTCATAGTTATCTTTATTAGTTTAAATACTTGTCTTTTTCTTATTGATCTAGTCATCATCATTGAATATGATTTCAAGATTCACTAGGCCTTTGGGAAGCTTGTCAGACTTTAATTGGAAAATCTACCCTCCATATTATTGCTACAATTTATATTGGTTCTTGGAAGAAAATTCAACATATTCTTATATAAAAAGTGTTATTTTATAGTCACTATCAAAGACCTACCAATTGGTGACATTATCTGGTATGGATGGTCTCATAATCACCTTTAGATGGGGCTAGTTTTTGTCTTCCTTTATGCCCTTTGGAACATAACAGTAATCACAAATAGATGCCAACCTATCAACATGATTATTGTCTTCCCTTGGAACAGATCTGATGTTAAAATCCATGAAATCTTGTACAAGGACCCAAACTTTGTGCTTATAGGATTTGATCAAGGGGTTATTGGTTAAATTTTGCCCTCTAACTTGATTCACAACAAGCTCACTATCACCAAACAATTGCAATTACTTGACACCTCTTTTCCTTGCACATTCAAGGCCATGGATAAGGGCCTCATAATCTGACACATTACAATTACATGAGAATTGAAATTTGAAGGCTTTAAAATACCTTTCCTTTGAAGGTGAAACTAGCATAGCTCCAACACCTGGCCCCATCTTGCTTCTAGACCCATCAAAGAAGAGATACCATAAAACATTCACATCATCACTTGGATTCATAAAATTAGGCATGAAATAGACCTTATCATGCATATAATAGACTCTAAGACCATATTATTCAATAAACTTGTAAGAATCACTCTCATAGTTGTCATTCCCCAACTCATCTAGGAACAAATCAAAAATTCCCTCAAGGGAAGATGATAGAGATTGATCAACGTAAAGATCCTCTTCATCAATGATGGCATAATTTAACACCTTAGGTGAATATGGTTCCAAGTGATTTTTATGGATAGGTTCTAACTCAATCTTCACCTTAGTGCCATATTTTGTCCTGAACACCATGTAAGACTAATTGGCTACCAAATATTAACCTATTTTGGATGTAAAGTCCCTTGACAAGAAAAGAGAAAAATAGGGAGGTAAATATACTACTACCACATCATGTGGAATTGAAAAATCAGGAAAATCATCAAGGTTCAAATTCAAACCTTTCACTACCCCCAAATTCTTGGCTGGTGATCCATCCAATTGCAAAACTCCTTTAGTCATTGGCTCATACTTGAGGACTAGCTTATCTAATATACATTTTGGCATAAATAATATACTTGATCTACTATAAATGATGTATTATGAAAAAATAAATCATTAATAATTATAAATAGGTAAAAATGAAGAGTCTTCTCATCTTTCTTCACTTGACCATCCATAAGTTGAGTTCTATTTACCAGAATGACATTGTCATTTCTAGATGTGCCAACATGTTTACCCAATCCATAAAATTCATTTTGGAGTATATATTTATATGTTGGTAATGTTAGGGAATCTCATAATTATATTTTAATATGGATCTTCTTCATTTGGTCTATTACATTGATGGAAGAATTACTCACCTAGGGGTTCTCTTTACGAACATTTACACTTTGTGATGTAGCTTGTGGAGGTAGAGTTGTACAAGTTGTCCTAAAATTCAGAATCCTATAATTTTTTTGAATTTTAGGAGCTATGTTAGACCCAATTACCATATGAGATGATTTAGGAGTCACATCAGGTATTTTATTAACTCATTGAGCTTCATCAACAACCTTCCTTTTGGACCTAGTATTAGAGGCAACATTAGTATTCTAAGTGCTTGTATTCCCCACATAATTAATGGAATAAAACTCACCATTAAAATGATTCATGAGATTGGAATCAGATTTAACCTAGATAATTTACTCCCAAATTTCATTGGCATCTCAAAATTTGAAAATTGAGATGTTTGATGACCTTGTGTAGTCATGCCTTGATTTTGCATCTCATTGGCATACATAATTTGTTCTTGACCATGTTCAAAATGTTAATAGTTGGGTTGTTCTTGGACAAAATTAAATTGAGTGGGTAAAATGGCTTTAGAGGATGAGGGAGCACTATGATTATAGCTTTGATAAGTCTTGACATGGGTAATTTATCCTTGTCCTTGATTATTACCTTGAAGTAAAGGTTTGTTTATTTATCTAAACTAATTATAAGACTGATATGCCCTATAACCTTGGGATTATTTACTTTTGAGATAAACCATTTCATTAGTAACACATTGGAGAAAATTTTTGACCTCATGTATTTCATTGGTAGGGGTAATGGTAGATTTTTATTGACCAGGTAAATGAGCTAAAGTGGGCAATGCACTTTGACTAGGAGAATGCAAATCAAGGAATAGTGGCATTGGAGGTCTAGGAGTTATCTTTCCTAATTTGAGAAGATAATTCTCAGAATTTATGGATATTTCATAGGCAACATGTAACATGTTTCCACCCATAGATTGAATCATCATGGTAATGTCACTATTCAATGATTTCTAGTATAAAAATGAATAGTTTGTAGTTGGCCTCACAATAATTAGGATTATATCCCAAGTTTTTTGGAAACTAGTATTAAAATACTACATGAATTCATGTGGTGTCATCTTTATTATGGTCAATTTCTTAGCTAGAGATAGGTGATCGCTCTTTTCCCCAAACCTATCAGTCAATAGAGTCCCCAATTCATCCCATGAGCTAATAGAATTTATAGGTAGTACCTATCTAAAAGTTTTCCCTTAAAGACAAGGCCAACAACCTAATAGCTACATTTTATTGGGTAATGTGGTTATTACAAAAGTTTTCTATATTCTTGATGTGCTCAATGGTAGTAATTAGACCATCACCACTAAAAGATGGGACACTTTTGAGGGTTTCTCCTAGAATTTGATCATATTAGGCAAGATCCAAGGGAGATGCCTTGATGAAAGGCACAAAAGGTTATCTTATATCCATTTTGGAATGATCACTATGGGTGTTAGGAATGAAATGTAACATAAAATTAAAGGCTTTAAACATAAAATCTCTTTTGTAAGGATGAGTATTGACAAACCTAAACCTTTTGGTGTTATATGGAGGTAATTCCACAAACTCAAAGGGTACACCTTTAGTAGCAGACCTAGTGGTCACTTTTGGCATGGAAAAGAGGATTGATCATCAACCAAAGACTTGAATTCTTCAATGGATTCACTAGGTACTGAATGTATATGTTTCCTTCAATATTCAACAATGTCAAGACCAATACCAATATTGAACAATATTTTGGGACTGAGATGTCCCATCAAGCATGCCAAAAACTATTAACACTTATATTTTTACCCTTGAGGAGATGCTCATTTTTCCTCATCTAAGTGACAAAATTGAATCATCTCTCTTGATGTGGGTGACAATTCTATTGAGATGAATCTCTAGACTAGGGGCTAGCTCCCCTTAATGTACCTTTAAAGCTCTCTCTAATCTATCAATTGTGTATGGAAAGTGTTGGGTTATTTAATGATCCAAAGTTAGTCTATTTTTTTAGATTAATGTTTAGTTAGTATATTTTGTATTTAATTTACTTTTATGCTTTATTTTAAAAAAAAATGTTGGTTCATGAGAAAGTTGGTTTTAACTCGTAACCACCTATGAAAAGCCTATAAGTATTGATTTGAGAAATAATAAAATATAATTTTGGTATAAATTTTTTTGTCATAATGTAAATTTTTTATTATTTTCCATTGGAATTTGGGCCAATAATGGTATCAGAGAATGGTTTGTTGAAGCATGGTGAATACAGGAGAGGCAATGTGAAAAGTTGATTCACATGGAATGAAAATCCTCATGTGAAATCAAATTTTGGATTTTGGTTGAATAGTGTATGGTATGACTTTTGTTTAAGTTTGTCCTTTCTTTTCATACTTAATCTAATGTTGATTTTTTTGGAAAATTATTAATATATTTAATTTTTCAAATAATTTACATTAGGAAGTCAATTTTTTTTTGAGAAAATAGTCTATGTATGGCCATATAATTGGAGAAGTCTTTCTTGATCCATGGTAGTGCATCAAAATTCCATATTAAGCATTTAATATTGGATTTTTAAGCCAAAAAATGATCCATATTTGTTTTTCAAACACTAAAACCTGCTAAAAATCCATTTGTATGGCCTTATTGAACCTAGAAGTTTGTGAAATGTGAAAAATGAATTCAAACTTGATTTAATCCATTTACTAAGTTTTGGTATGTTTTGAGTCTCTTAATATTAGATTTCAATACCAATAAGAATCTAGAATTATTTTTTCAAGTTGGAAAATTAAATTACATCCCATATATGCATTTGTATGACATTTTCATTCTAGACATGCCTATGTTTGGATAAAATAGCTTCCATTTATCTAAAAAATTGATCTACCTATTTATTGAAATGAATCACAGTTCTTAAAGACCATTTATCAAATATCAATGCATCCCATAAGTTTTTTAAGTTGAAAAATGGAGTTTTAATACTCAAAATTATAGAAGTAAAACCTTTCATGTATCAAAATTCTCCTTAAAAGTCCCAAAATGATTTGTATATGCAAAAATAAGGTCCTGTATAGATTTGTTTGGCTCATTTGGAGTGCCAGAAGAGGATTAAATTTCCCCAGATTAGCTTTGGCATTGGAATATTATAGGGAGGTATTGGAAGTTTCAAGATAAAGATTTGATTTTATAAAGTCTTTTCTATAGTTTGTCAAATATTTAGGGTTTGCATGCTATTCAAAGTTAGAAAAAGATTTAAATCTTTACTTGGTAAAATAGTTTCATGGGAAAAAAATTAATTTATTCACCTAAGTAAATTATTTTTTTATTATCATAGAGGAAACATTCAAGTTTATATAGTAATTCTTATCTTTATAAACTTGTAAATGCTCATAGAGCACTTGGATAGCTTAATTTTGTGAATTAGTTTCAAAAGGAGACGTCAAGGGTTCAAATATTTCTTTTTGGAAGAATATTATTTTTTGGAGAATATTTTGGAGAAATATTCTCTTTTTATCATCTTTTTTGATTCATACGAAGACATAAGGGTGTAAGTCATCATTCTTGCAAACACTAGTTATACATATTCTCGTCTGTGAAGGTGGTCATGTGACCAGATGATATTCATGGTTTTCATCATTTGGGATACATTTAAATTATAAAATTTATGTTTTAATTCTTTTTTATATGATTTTTTCAAATAAATGTATTTCAAATGATGTATCAAGGTGTATTTTCTATTGAAACCATCACCTTCAAAATGCAAAATTTTTCCTGTTTCATTATTCTTGTATTTTTTAAGAACATATAGTCTATAAAAAGTCACAAGATAATTTGTAAAATGAAATATATTTTGAAGGTAAAGGAAAAAAATTAATAGAATTCCTTACTTTTTTGCATCATGGCTAAAATTGTGAGCCTCATTTCTGACACTAGATGCCTAATTCCTAATAATTATAAAGAATGGTCAATGAACATGTAAAACACATTAATCCTCAATGACTTATGGGATGTTGTTGAAAAACAACCAACATTTCCCACTGAAGCCACAAAACTTGTAAAATTTCATAAACATGATAAGCGAGCTCTTGCATTGTTAAAATCCACTTGTAGTGTACAAGTCATAATTCACATTGAAGCTATCAAATATGAAGTATGGAAAGCATGGAAAGATCTAAAAGACTTGTATGATAAAAAACATTCTTATAAGAAAATTTATCTCCTTATGTAGTTTCTCAACACTAAACTCACTGATGATGAAGATGTTTTAAAGTTTTTGTCATGCATTAAGAACTTGAAACAATAATATGGCACCACTGGTGGAAACATTGATGATGAAATGCTCATTTATATTTTTTTGAATGGTCTTAGCCCTAGCTACAAGATTTTTTTGGAAATGTTCTAGCTTAGTGATAAGCTTAATAAATCTAATTTTTATTCCATTTGTGATTTTCTCACTCAACACGAGTGATAATTTACAATGAATAAATAAAAACCTACTAAGGATGCATACTATATCAAAATAGGAAATCCATTATATGAGCCCAAAAAAGAGAAATAGATACAATCTCAAATGCAAACTTCCAAGCATAAGCATCATTATGGTTCTTTAATACATAAACATCATTCTAGATATAGGGATCATTTAGGCTCTCATAAATATAGGAATCATTCTGGTTCTTCAAAGCATGAGCATCACCACAAACATTTACATGGACATAAGCACAAGCACAGGCATTCTTCTTCATGTTGCTATTCTTCCGCTAGTTCCAATGGATGTGAGATAATATGTTATAATTATGGTGGCATAAGACATCTCTCTATAGAGTTCCCCTCCAAAAGGATCTCCTCTCAACATCAATAAAAGGTAGAAGCAAACATTGTTGATCACTCCAATCACTCTGGTCATTCTTCTATTTCCTTTTATATATATTCTTATGATGAATGGGATAACTATGAATTTTATTTTTTCATAGTTGATGACTATATATTCTGAGATAATGACACAACCATCTTGTATGAACTAATAGGCTCAAGATTGGGATTTGATGTAGTATCATTTTTTAGCTTGTGTACTTTGCTTTCATATATCTAGTGTTGATGCAATCTTTGATTTGGAGCATTTCATTGATTTGTACTTGGTTTATTTATTGCATGGTTCCTAACCTCTCATCTGATAAGGAGAGAAGATATTTCATATTGGTTTTTTATCAGTCATTGGTGATGTGTGGTATGAGTCAGCATTGTGTTGCTAGCATTGTTAGTGTTGAGCAAAGGCCTATGAGAGATGTTGGTGATTGTCAAAAATTATTTTGAGATGTGCCATATATAGTATAGAGGGTAGTCACTTATTGTATGGATTCTATGTGAGGATTGATGTAGCTAGACAATGCATGATCATGTTCTAATATAGTGTGGGGATGATCAGGGTGTGGATCAGTCCAAGATGCACAGTGTAATAGTTACAGTTATGGTAGAGTCTACTTGGATGACTTAAAATTCTTTGCTCCAATATTTCTATACCCTTTTGGATCAATGGGGAGTTTGTTGGGTCATTTAATGATCCAAAGTTAATTTATTTTGCTAGGTTAATATTTAGTTAGTATAGTTTGTATTTAATTTACTTTTATGCTTTGTACATTATTGGTTCATAATAAAATTGGTTTTAACCCATAACCACCCATGAAAATCTTATAAAGCTTTTCACTTTATTTTTAAATATTTATGTGAGAAATAATACAATATAATTTTGGTGTAAAACATTTTTATCATAATGTAATTTTTTATTATTTCCATTGGAATCTAGGCCAACAAAAAGGGGTAAGGAAAACAACTAAGAAAAAAAATGGTGATGCACCAATATGTATTATCCTCCTATTTGACTGAAAATCCACTACTTAAATGTAAACAAGGATGTTTCACACAAACTCACAACAACAAAAAACATTATTGCATCATTATTTCATAAGTTGGATTCAAGAAGGTACTTGAAACTTATAAGGGTGATGAATGATTCCATGAAGAGAATAAACATATACCACTTCTAAGACTCTTATAAAATTAGTAAAGAATACTAACATAGACCTAAAACAACATCCATATTGTACATTGGTAAGTTCCATAGATCGACATGATAGAAAAGTAACTCTTTCACTAGTCATTATCAACAAGATTTAAACCTATAATCAATAGTACAATGTGTGAATAGTTAAATCACTTGTATATTTATTTAAGAGTTCTTCAAGTACAAATATGTCGAGAGTTTTTATAATAACTAGTGAAGGCTCCCAAATGAGCCAATATAATGCATATATATAGCCTTGAGAGGTAGAGAAATCAAAGGAAGTATAAGGGTCACTTGGACACGTGTCATCTTGAGAGAATCAGTTACATTTTTAGGAGTTAAAACTGAATAGATGCACCAGTTAAGATTTTTTATGAATAAATAGAGGCATTGGTTATGTTTCATTACAGTTGAATAAAAGCATTAGTTATGTTTTGTTACAACTGTTACCTCTTTTTCATCTTTAAGCTCCCACCTAGTTATTCTTTTAAACTCCATATACTAGTTTTCATAGTCTAAAATTGATGTTTTGTGGGCCATCACTCCTCAATCATTTTCTTTAGGCATTTTTCCCATGGTCATTTTTTGCCCTTTTGCTTATTTTGTATTAAACAAGTTTTCTAAAATAATTTCTCAGACAATCTTTTTAAAAGAGTTCATTCCTTTGGAATTTTTGTTTGGCCCTTTCAGTTATTTAAAATGACCCTTTGACAAAGTGATAAAGGCCTTTTTGAAATGAACATACCCTTCAACTTCTTTTAAGTGACCCTTCAAAAAAATTGGAATGCCCGTCGGGAAAGTTGAAAGTGTCCTTTAGCTTGAAAAAGTCCTTCGAAAAGTTGAAACATACCCTTTGGAAAAGTTGAAACATTATAAAAGTTGTCACATACCCTTCAAAAAAGTTTAAGTGCCTTTCAGAAAAGTTCTCTTAGATAAAATATCTGAAATAATTCCTTCAGAAATGTTGTCATATACCCTTTAGAAAAGTTGCAACATACCCTTTAGAAAAACTGTAAGTGTCCTTTTCATCTTGAAACATACCCTTCAAAGAAGATGAAAGTGTCCTTTTTGGCTTGAAAGATACCCTTTAGAAAAATTACAAAGTACCTTCAAAAAAATTGCACAGAAAATTTTTCTGAAAGAAGTTGGCACTTTATCTTTGGGAGATTTCTCTCAAACAAATTGTCCAAAATAATTCAATACTTGGTCAAATGAAAAGTTTGAATGAACTTCACTTAAGGAAAAAACTTCAAATAAAAAGTTGAAATTTTTTTAGAAAAGGCTTAGAATAAAAAACCTAAAAGAAATTTACAAAATCTTAATAAAGACTAAAAATGAACTTTCTAAAAGGAATAGACTTGTACATTTGTTGTGGGCTTTATCAAAGAATATTTTTTCTAAAGAGAAGATAAGTATTGGAATTGGCCAAAGATAAAGACTTAGATGATTTTTGTAAATAGGGGTACCCAATTTTGGCCTAAAAGGCCAAAATTTGGTCAATAGTAACCTTATATGGGTTAGTTTTCCCTTTCTATAGGTGAGCTAAGAATGAAATTAGACAAGTCCATCTCTTATGCCAGGTGTAAATTGATCGATACAAGATGTCTAGTAATCATATATATGAAAGCTATTTACATATTTTTTGGGATAGATTATTCTAATTTAGATTTAGGGTCTTTTGCTATTGTTGTTCATTTTGATAAGTTTGTGAAGCTGATCGATGCAAAAAGATTCAAATGATTGTTTTAACCCATTTGAAATAGCCATCCCTCAAGGGAGTGGTCTAGGTTTAGGTTTGTATATTTGATAGTTGTTCTTCAAGGGAGTAGTCTATTTTTAATCAATTTTAAGTTTTAAGGAACCTGTCCTTCAAGTGATTAATCTACTATGCTAGAAAGATATGACCCAAGAATTTTTTTGGTATTAAAAATTGTTTTGATGCGAGTTTTTAGACATAGATGAGTCTAATTAGGCTTAGAGGTTTACCTTTATGAGGGAAAAAAAATTAGCACAAGAGGGTAATGATAGGTAAAAGGGGTGGTTTGAAGAGATAAATGACCATGGGATTCCATCTTGTTAGAGATGAAAAGTATCCATGAGAACCATGCCATGGGTAGACCCATGGTACCCATATTTATGATTAGGCTTTGATTATGAGGGTTTATCACATGGTTCTATGTTGTAATTGATTTTCCTAAAAGGAAGAGAAGGAATGTGTGAGGGTAAAAATCTCATAAATCAAGGGATGAGCTTAAGTTAGACAAGAAGGTGAGTTTGATCCTTATTTAACAAAATAAAAGACATAGATACAAAGAATTAAGAGGCTCAGGTTCTAGTTTGCCTTTGAGAAAGGACAAATGATAATCCCCTAATCTATACTTATGGGTTATGATGTAGGGTCCAAGCCAATTAAAGGTAAACTTTCCTCTTTTGATTTTCTCCATATTGGTTACATGTTGGTTTTCCTTTATGATAAGGTCTTCAATATTAAGTTCCTATTATTTAAGGTGTTTTCTATAGACACACTTGATTAGTTATTGATAAACATGAAGATGGTTAGGTTTTGTTAGGTGATGCATGTCAAGTAGCTCAAGTTATGTTAGACATTATTTATGATAGTCACTCTCAATAATGATGTCTTACAAGGATATGTGAAGATAGGGGATCTGGAATTCAAGAGGAAAGATTGCCTCTATTCCAAATACTAGAGATAAATGGGTAGCACTCATAGAGGTTTGAATGCTAGTACAATAAGACCATAGAGCAAAAGGGATGTGCAAGTGTCAATCTCAACTTGAAATATTGAAGACTTTGGTCAACATTTTGTTAAGGATTTTGTTAGAGGCTTCCACCTATCCATTTTATTGTGGATGATAAGGTGAGGAAAATCTTAACTTAATGACAAATGCATTATATAAACCTTGGACTTGCTTATTCTTGAAAGATTTACTATTATCGATGATGATCTTATGGGAACACCAAAATGATAGATGATGTGATGGTTGATGAAGTCAACTATCTTGTTAGCTTTTGTTGAGATGAGAGGAATAGCTTCCACCCACATGATGAAATTCTTAGTGGTGGTAATGATGAATTCGTAGAATTGTGAAGAATGGGGATTGATTTCCCCAATAAGATTTAGGCCCCATTATGAGAATGGCCTAAATTATTTGGATAATTGGAGGCCATGGGTAGGTGCATGATGTAAATTATCATGTTTTTGACATTTAACACACTTATTTACATAATCATAATAATCTTAGTCAAGGGTAGGCCAATAGTATCTGAGGTGAAGGATGCATTTAGAAATAGCTAAACCATTAAAGTGTCCCCCATAAATGCCATCATGTGTTTCCATGATAACATGGGAATCATCATGAATATGTAGATAATGGAGAAGGAGGACATCGAAGCCATTTTTATAAAGGATTCCCCCTAGTATGTGTAATGAGAGGTACTCTAAATAAAGTCTCTTTGGGAATTCCTAGAGAGGTTGGGAGGAATGATGTTGAGGTTGAGGTAGTTGAAAGTTTACTCATAACATATGTCAAATGGAGATGATTCCACACTAAAAATGGTAAGATGGTTGGAATGGATATAATATGGGGTGATAAAATGATGGATGTTAAAAAAAAATTTAAGGTTGGAAGGTTGAGATGGGATTTGGGAAGTAAGGGAAACCATTATATCTGTAAACTTGTTGGTAAATTATAGAACATACTAGATAAGATAATGATCAAATGATTCTAAGATTATGTTTATTATGGGTTTTTACTTTTTAAATACATCATTATTATATTGGTAGGTTCCATTTACCTAATTGATCACAAGTTGGGAATTTCCAAAGATACTGATTGTCTTGACTCCCAAGGCTAGAGCAGTTTGGAGACCTATGACTAGGGCTTCATACTCACCCATATTGTTGGTGAATTCAAAGTCAATTTTAAAGGAAAGATTAAGAGTTTTACCATCATGGGGAATGAGGATATCTCTAATACCCATAAAACATTGGCTTTTGGATCCATTGAAGAACATGGTCATTTGGTATGTGGGCTCCTCTTGAGAAAGAATCATGATGGACTCATCTGGAAATGCAACATGAAGTGGTTGGTTATTTTATAAAGCATATTTAGCCCATTTATCATCAATTAATTTCCATTTAATTGAATTTTTATAGAGGAACTCAAGATCAAACTTAGCTAAAATTATGAGTAACTTACCCATATATTAGTTTTGGTATGGTTTAGAGTGCAAGTACTTAAGTGGGTCAGTGTTACTGATGACATAGGTTTTATGATTGAGAAGGAAATGATGAATTTTGGAAGCCATAAATAATAAGGCAAGGTAAATTTTCTTAAGATGGGTGTACTGAGTCTTATACTCTATAAGTGTTTGACTTATGTAATAGATAATTTGCTATTTATGTTGTTCATCACGATGAGAATGTATTACCCCTAAGGAATGGTCAGTGGAAAATATATAAAGATAGAAGGGTTTATCCTCTTTAAGAAGGATAAAAATAGGTGGAGAAATAAGGTATTATTTGAGTGAATCAAAGGCTTATTGGTATTCTTTATTCCACTTAAAAGATGTGTCCTTCTTAAGGATATGGTGAAAAGTTTGACATCTATCTGATAATAGAGAGATGAAGTGATGGATGGATTAGATCTCCTAGTATAAGTTAAAGAGTTGCTTAAGGTTAATTAGAGGTGGAATTTCAAATATTTATCTAACTTTTTTAGGGTTTACTTTTATTCCTTCAAGAGAGATGATAAATCTAAGAATATTTTCATAAAAGAACCCTAAAATACCTTTTTTAGGGCTGAGTTTGACATGGAAATGTATTAGGCATTTGAATATGATGGTGATAATGGATAGTGATCCTTGTGATATTTATATTTCCCAAGAAGATAATCTACATAGTCCTTTATGATTTTATGGATGAGATTGCTAAATATGTAAGTCATTGTGCATTGGTAAGTTAATCCAGTGTACTTCAAAACAAATGGCATGACTCTATAGAAAAAGGTTCCCCATGGGGTGATGAAATAGTTTTATGTTGATCCTTTGGGGCAATAAATATTTTATTATATCTTGAAAACCCATCCATGAGAGATAACATCTCATGTTCAGCTCTAAGATCAACAAGTTGGTCGATGATAGGCAAAGGAAGTCATCCTTTGGGAAAGAAAGGTTGAGGTCACAAAATTTGATATGGAGGTGAATTCCCCATATGGGTTTGGTAATGGGAATGATTTTAGAAACCCATTAAGGATAAACCATGGGTTGGATGAATTTGACAAACAAGAGGCATTGAAGTTCATCTTTAACTAGAAGGGTGATGTGAGGGTACATCCTATGAATATTTTACCAAAAAAGATTAGCATTAGGATGGGTGATAATGTTATGGAGGAATATGGAAGGGTAAATTATAGTAATATCATATTAGGACCAAGAAAATTTTATTTTTTTATTATGAAAGAAAGAAGGGCAATATTTTTGCTCCATAGAATCTAAGGATTACCCAATCTTGACAATGCAAGGGTAATCCTAAGTACCCAAGTTGACATCGATGGTTGATTAATTAAACATGGTTTGGTTCTTAGGAAAAAGGTATTTATGGATAGAATAATCCCCCATACTGAGGTAGGTGAGAATGGAATCATCATCTTGATGTTGGATGGTGTTGATGGTAGGAGAATTGTTTTTTACCATTTTAGGATGGATGAGAGGAAGGATTTTAGTTTTTCCATCCTTTTGATAAGTTAGGGGACCCAAATTAATGGTAGTGATAAAAAAAAGTTAGATATAATTATATCAAACTTCTAACTTTAAAGGAGATGGGGTTGGTGAGCATGGGATATCCTCAATGATGGTGGTGATGGGTTTATGTGAGGTGGGTTCTTCTGGTGGTATGAACCCAAGGCCAAATAACTCATGAGTTTTTTGTATTTTGATAAAACATAACTCTTGAGGTCCATGTTCATAATTTCCTAGGCCAAATCCCTTGTAGACACAACTATGAAGGTATAATTTGGCAAATGTTAGTTTGTCAAGATAGGATAAATTAGAGATAAATGGTCAAATGGTAGAGGTAGTGGTGGAATTAATAATTTAATGATCAATTCCCCCATAGATTAAGTCAGTTTGATGGTTAGGAGGACCAAAAGGGATGATGGTTTTGATGTTGGGGTCATAACTAGGATCATGGGTGAGGTTCACATACTCTTGAGGAGTAGGGAAAGAATCCAAAGCTAAATGATGATATTATCCCAATGAGAGATGTTAGAACATGGGTTCCAAAGGGTCCTCTATGGGAATCTAAGAAAGGATAGATGAGATAGTTAAAGCTTTATTGATGGTAGGGGTGGAGGTGTTATTGGTTTTGGTTGGTAAGGTGGTATTGTTTGTGGTTGGTGGTGAGTTGGATGAAGGAGGAAGAATAACATCATTGGATCAATATGTCATGTTGCATGATGCAAAAGGACTAGGTTCAGCTCTTATGGTAACAACTTGACATTCATGTTCAAATTTGACACATCGGTGTAAGCTAGAGGGGACACAACTCATATCATGGATCCAAGGGCATCCAAGTAATATGTTGTATTAGAACTCACCCTCTACAATGTAAAAGAGTTATATAATTGTGTGACATCCCAAGTAGATGTGGAGGATGATTGTCCCCAAGGTGGTGGTCATAGTATCATTGAAATAGTGAAGGACCACTACAATTTTTGACATGATATTCTTAGGTAATTGAATTTGATCATAAGCATGGGAAGATACAATGTTAATACTATATCCTCCATCAATCAATACCATTTTGATGTGGGTTTGATTGATGTACACCATGATAAAGAGGGGAGGATTAGTATCTTTATAATGGATAGAAGGTATTTTTGAATATTTAAAGGTGATGAAGGAAGAAATTTGAAGGGCTCTGACAAAGGATGTAAGAGGTTGAGGATCTTCTGGTTGAATCTCTATCAATTACAAGGCCTCTATCAATGTTTGTCAATGATGGAGAGAGGTTTTGATTAGTTCATAAAGGCTCATGTTAAATGGTGTCTAGTGAAGTTATTTTAGAACCACCCACTAGAAGGATTTAGAAGGATTGGAGGGAGAGGCACCCCAAATGGATATTTTGTATTTTTGAGAAGATGAATGTAAAAGTGAGGGTGCTTGGTTTTAGTTTGAAGGTTTAGGAGTAGAAGTGTATGTCCATAGTATGGACACTTTTGATTTTTACTTATCCTTTTGTTGGGCCCTAGATTTGGTAAGCATATGGATAGTGTGGACTAAGGGAGGTGTTGGGCTAGATGGTTGCTTTAGTTCCTCCTCACTTTCATATGAGAGTAGAGGAGTAGGTAAACATTGAATGGGTTGATTTGATGGTTGGATTGGTGATGGTCTCAAGGGAGATTCATTTGATAACTGATCATCCTCATCTCATAAGCTATGGATAAGTGTTTGTATAGCTTTGTCATTCTCTATGTCATGTTCAAGAGTCCTATGGTATGATCAAATCAAATTGTCATTAAACCATGATGGTTTAGGATGTGAAGGGTTGAAATGTTTGAAGGGTGGTAGGGTTAAGGAAGATTTTTTCAATAACCTTTATAAAATGGTTGAATAAGATTAAATCAAAGGAATTGAAGGTGTAGGGTTTTTGGTTTTTGGAGTGGGAGTCTTCTTGGGAGTATGTTTCACCACAAAAGTTGTAGGTGGTGGAATGGTTTTGGTGGATGGTTTTAGTTAGGATTGTTTGGTTATGGCTAGTTTGGAGGTGAAATATTTAGAGGTGGATGATGTGGGTTTGATGATAGGTGGGAAGGTAGAGGTGGATAGGTTAGTTAAAAAAGATGGAGAGTTTGATGTTTTGGTGGAGGTAGGTGTAGCTAAAGTAAAAGGAAAAGGATTACTAAATGGTGAATATGTAACTACAAGAGGGTTCACCTTCTTGATAGAAGGATGAGCTCATGGGATGGTATAAGGATGGGGCCCTAAGATATATGGTAAGAGGGAAGGAGGTGGTATAAGTATGGTTTGAGGTGGGAGTTTGGTTGGCTCCACCTTATTAGTTGGTTTGTTTTGGGTTCTCTTTGATGGATAATAAGGGGTTAAGTCCAACTTCAAAGATGGGTAAGCAAGGCTAAGTGCATAAAGTATTCTTAGATTCTTGATGGGTTTGGTTAGAGAGGTATAAGGTCATTTGAAAATTTTATATATAGGTGGGTTGGATGGTTCTCCTATAGTTTTGGAAGGAAAAGGTTTGAGGATGGGGTTGAGGTAATGATAGGTTTAATGGTGTATGTAAGTGAAGCTAAAGGTTCAAGTTTATTTTGGTAAGGGACGCCAAGGCAATGCCAAAAAGTGGATCTATTTAGGTTGGGTTGAGAAGTGAACTCTAGAATTTGGACTAATCTATAAAAAAGGATTGTAAATGGGTTTGATCCCTTGGTCATTTGTTTCAAAAGTGATGCCCATTGGTGAAGGTGATGGAATTGTTTTTTCACATTTGTTTTTGGTGGATGGTGTTAAGGTTTGGGAGGTTCTTTCCTCTATGGAAGGTATAGGTAAATTGATCTCTTCTTTTGGGATGGTTCATAAAGAGAGAATGGGTGGTTCAAGGATAGGTGAGGAAGGTGTGATGGGCTCATGTTGAGGGATAAATATGGTTTTTTCCTTTGTTTGGATGTCCAAAGTAATGGATGGTAATTCAACTAGTTCAATAGGTGGAGAGGGTGAAGAGGTGGTTAAAGTAATGATTGCCTCCTTTGGTATTTACATCAAAGGAGATATGGATAAGTCTAAAGTATCCTTGAGTAAGGAAAGAGGGGTGGTTATTTCCTCTATTTGGATGTCCAGAGGAATAGAAGGAGAATCCATCACTTTAATGAGTGAAATGGAGGAATAAGTGGTTGAGGTAATGGTCTCCTCAATGATGGGTTCAATAATAAAGACATTAACCATATGGATCTCATGAGGGTGAGCTGATTCAAGTTTATTATCATCATAGTTGGTGAAAGGGGCATGGTTGGGAAAAGGTTTACAAAAGATGTTAAGGGAATGATTTGGGGTTGCATTAGGATTATCAAACATAAGTTTTCCCTTAGAATTCATGTTTTGGATTATGGTCTTAAATGTATTTCACCTACTAACATCAGGTCCAATGATGTAGTGGAAAGCACAAAGATCATTTTCATTGTACCAACTAGGTCTAGGGTGAGAAGCATCAAATTATTAGGGAAATTTTATTGGAAGAAGTTGTATGATGTTTGATTTAAGTAATTTATCAAAAATATAAGCATAAGACTCCTCTACTAGATTATATTTTTTGCGGGGAAACTTGGTTTTGGTTTTAGTTTGGTTGGTTGGAAGAGCTAGAGCAATTGATTAGGTTGGATTGGTTGACATTTGGTGTTGGAGTAATTTTAAGGATAACCAAGTTCATATATTCCTTTGTTTTAGTAAAGGTATGGTTGGATTGTTTGGTGGTCTTGGTTGAGGGAGGATCATTGGATTTAAATCTAGAATTTGTGTTTTACAATTTCAATTTTCCCCCATCAATGGCTTAGATTTCAAATTTTTGTTCCATGGTAAAAGCCTCATCAAAAGTTTAGAAAGTTTGAACTTGAAGAGTAAGTGAAATATATTTGACACAAACTCAAGATAAAATATCAATAAATTTGGGTTGGGGTAAAGATAAATAAATTTGGTTGATGAGACCTCTCCATCTAGCTACAAAATCAACAATTGATTTGTCATGAAATTGCCTAATGGATTAGAAGTCAGTAATAGAAACATTTTTAGATATATTGATTAAGAAATGATCTAAAAATATTTGGGCAAGTTGAGAAAAGGAAAATATGGAGTTCTTGGTGATATCACTACAAAAATCCAATGTTGGTCTAGATAAAGACATGGGAAAGGTATAAAGGAGAAGAGCATTACCATATGCAATTAAATAATAAGAATGGCAAAATGCTCTGAAGTGTTATTAGGGGTCTTCCTTGCTTTGGAAATTGGAAAACTTGGGTAGCTCCCACTAAGGAGGATACGATCAGATAGGGATAGATGGATGGATAGGTTCATTGCATATTTGATCATAAGATAAAGGTTATGGGTCCCAAAAATAGATGATTCTAAGTTAGTCATTTTATTCATTAACATTTTGACCAAATATATTTGATGTTTGGAAGCTCCATAATTGGATGGTAATTTTGGTTGAGCTTGGGTGGTAGTAATGTATGGATAAGAGGTAGAGGGTTGGGAAAATACCACATATTGGTATGTGTTCATTTTAGGTGGGATAGTGCCACATAAGGGTTGATGGGCACAAATGGTTGGGTAGAAGGTGCTATGTATCGTTGTGGATTAGGAACATATTGGTAAGATGTCATGGGTATTTGTTGAGGGATTGATATGGGTTGATTTAGAGATATGTATGGGTTGGTAATTGGTTGGATTTGAGTAATAACTCTAATGTTAATAGGTGGAAGGGTAGGGGGTATGGAAAGAACCAAATTTTGAAGAGGGGTGGAAATTGGTGGATTGGTAGTAATAATGGGAATGGTGGAAATAGGGGTAGAATATACCCCAAGGTGAATGAGGTATAGGTAACAAGAGGTGAGCTTACTCCTTTGATAGAAGTATTGGTTGGTTTAGGATGTGTTTGACTATTGGTTGAGATGTTAGATTGGGTTTGGGTGGTTGTAGTAGATGGGATATTATTGGAAGAAGATATTTGGGTAATCAAAAGTTGGGTAGAGGAAACATTAACCATAAGAGGGTGAGTCATGCCATAAGGTGGATCTATATGGGGAATCAAATAAATAGGGCTACAATGAGCCAAGGTGTTGAGGTAATGTTTGAGGGCCATGAGGTTGTTATCAAGGAAAGTAGAAAAGTCCACATCACCCTCAACAACTATTTGAAGCATGATAGGAGGGGGAAAAAGATGAGGACAAATCTCAATGTCTAAAGTATACTCCATCGAAGAAGAGGAGGAAGAAGACTGTGTTTTTTGGTTGGTTTGATTCCTCAATTATTGTTTAGTAAATACAATGCGAGGAATAGAAAAGAAATGATGAAAGGATCATAACTCAAATAAAAATAAAGCAAAAGGAAAAGAATCTCAAGGAAATCCAAACATACACTAAAAATGCAATTAAAACTTAGGATTCTTTTTAGATCACTTTTGGCATATGCCTTAGAAAGTGTGAAAAAGAGAATTTAGTTTGTAGATCAGGTACTAAAGAGGAAATCTAAGGCTGCTTTTAGGTTGTGTTTAGGTGCTTAAAAAGAATCTATATTGAATGTCAATATGTGGCTTGATATTGGGGCCTACCTCCTCATTTAACACACTATAACAATAAGGGTGTTAGGTGTTTACCTAAGATATATTGAATTTTAGAGTTTATACTCAACTAGAGAGCTGAGTTGGTTCTCCCCTTAGTAATGACCTCCAAGTAGGATTGTCATGAAAGGATAAGGTTACCTCTAGGTAATGAAATCCTAGTTGGGCCTTGTCTCAAGTTTATTCTGATGTGTTGATTGATCATGTGATTTTGTAAAGTATGTGATTAAAAAAGTGAAACTATGATTAATTACTTTATTTTTAAGCTATTAGATGAGCTAAAACAAGCAAGAATTCAATGTATGCAAAGTTTATTTTAATTCTAAAAGAAATTTCATATTTTGTTGGATGAGCAAAGAATAAAGAGGAACCTAAATGATGTTAGGGTCCTACTAGATGTGCCAAAAATTTTCTCTTAATTTTTTCTCATTTATTAATTTTGGAAGAAGATAAGAAACTAGTAATAAGGGTGTGGTAGAAATACCTGGTTGGTGATGTGAATGTAATCCAGATGAACATGGAGAACTCCTTTTTGGCTTGAAAGGAATAAATTTTAGATAAGAAAACATTAACAAAGGGGTTATTATCAAGATAGTTAAGTGGACTACTTAGCATGAGCTAGATCTAAGAAACATGAGTTTGCTAGGAGGTTGTCAATCCTCTATTAATAACAATCAAGTTGAAGGAGATAAAAGTAAGGAACTTTCATAAAACAAATGAAATGCAATATAAGAATAAATTAGAATGCTTTTTAAATAAAATGACTAAATATAGAAAAAGTATATCAATACTTGTACTAAAGAGGGTGGGGTCAAGTTTAGAAAATTAGAAAAGGATATGTAAATAGGTAGGAATACATAAAGTTATGTTTGGTTGGGGTTAATGGGATGAAAATAACTTGTTATTTTCTACAATAGTGACCATTGGTGGTTGGGTTAACCATTGGTGATTAATCTAACCATCGATGATTGGGTAATCATCGGTAGTTGGTTCTCCCTTGGTAATGACCTCTAAGTAAGATTATTAGGAAATGGTAAGGTTACTGCTAAATGATGAAATCCTAGTTGGGCCTTGTTTCAAGTTTGTTTTGATGTGTTGATTGATCATTGACATTTGGTTCTCCCCTTGGTAATTACCTCCAAGTAAGATTATCAGTAGATGGTAAGGTTATTGCTAGGTGATGAAATCTTGGTCGAGCCTTGTCTCAAGTTTGTTTTAATGTGTTGATTGATCATGTGATTTTGTAAAGTGTGATAAAAAGAGTGAAACTATGATTAATTACTTTATTTTTAAGTTACTAGATGAACTAAAACAAGAAAGAAATTAATGTATGAAAATTTTATTTTAAGCCCAAAAGAAATTTTAGATTTTTTTGCATGAGAAAAGAATAAAGGAATAAAGGGGAACCTAAATGATGTTAGGGTCCTACCAAATGTGTCAAAATTTTTCTATTCTTTTTTTATCATTTATTAATTTTGGAAGAAGATAAGAAACTAGTAATAACGGTGTGGTAGAAATACCTAGTTGGTGATGTGCATGTAATCCAGATGAACATGGAGAACTCATTTTTGGCTTGAAATGAATAAATTGTAGATAATAAAACATTAACAAAGGGGTTGTTGGAAAGATATTTAAGTGGAATACCTAGCATGAGCTAGATCCAAGAAACATGAGATTGCTAGGAGGTTGTTAATCCGCTCTTAATAACAATCAAGTTGAAAGAGATAAAAGTAAGGAACTTGCATAAAACAAATGAAATGTAATACAAGAAGAAATTAGAATGATTGTTAAATAAAATGAATAAATATAACAAAATTATATCAATACTTGTACTAAAGTGGGTGGAGTCAAGTTTAGAAAATTAGAAAAGGAAATGTAAATAGGTAGGAATACATAAAGTTAGGTTTGGTTGGGGTTAAGGGGATGAAAATAACTTGTTATTTTATACCATAGTGACCATTGGTGGTTGGGTTAACCATTGGAAATTATTCTGACCATCAATGATTGGGTAATCATCAGTAGTTAGAAGTGACCATCGGATGTTGTGCTAATTATTGGTGGTTTCCTATGGATTCTGAAGGTTGCTCATAAGGAAGTTTTAGAATAAGTGAATGGTCTGATGATAGTTATATTAAGGATTTGGAAGTTGAGAAACAAGGTGTAAATAGGTTTGATCAAGTTAGGGAAGTTAGAAATCCAATGAGACAAAGAACAAGTAAAATATACTTGTAGCTTACTAGATGGTTGATGGTTGAAGATTAGGGCAATTTTTCCAAAGTAATAGTACTTTAGCCTCAAAATAAAATTTAGTAAAGGTTTAGGTCTCTTGTGTTTTTTTTGAGTTGCTAAAGGAAGATTAGATGCTGGAAAGATTGAATACCTCTATGTAAGAATGTTTGTGATGATCATGGATCCATTTCACCTTTTAGTCCCCTCTTTTATAAGTGAAAAGAGATGGAGGATAGAAGGTTACCAGAGAGTGAGGCTACTGATTTTGATGCTTGGGAGTTTGTTAGAACAATATAAGGAAAAAATATTTAATTATGCCTCTTTAGCTCACACATAGTTTGTGATGTGTTAGGAAGGTGAGGACCTAACCGTTGATGGTCGAGCTAACCATCAATGGTTAAGTTGACCATTAGTGGTCGAGTGTCTAGAGGAAAAGGGTCAAGGTAAGTTAAAATGGGTGGTTTAAGGTTTTTTAGTAAGTTATTGAGTTTATTAATATAATTATCTAACTAAACCCAAGGTCTAATAGGTTGGCCAATGGGTAGAGAAGGGTTAGGTGGTCCCTAGGTATTTTGAGGAATTTTGACATCTAGTACAATTTTCTATTGTCTAAAATTCCTTGTGAAGAGGTTTGATGAATATGTATATAATTTGGTCCTTACATGGCACATATTCTATTTTGACCTCTTGATCTACAACCCTCTCTCTTAATAAGTGATAATTGATTGATATGTGCTTGGTTCTAAAATGCATCACTAGATTATTTGATATATTTATTGCACTTGAATTATCAAAAAAAATATAAATAGGTGACATATACTCAACCATGATGTCCTTGAGTGTTTTCTTCATCTATAAGACTTGAGTGCAACTTGACACTACTGATACATACTCTGCTTCTACTTTAGAAAGAGTAACTAACTCTTTATTTTTGCTTAGCCATGAAACAAGTCTATTTCCAAGGAATAATTCACCACCACTAGTGATTCCTATATAATCCACACTTCCTACCCAATTAGCATTTTTATATGTTGTCAAAGTAAAATCTTCACTTTTAGGGTACCATAAGACATAGTCAATTATGATTTTGGTGTATCTAAAGATTCTTTTCACTACATTGACGTGTGACTCTTTAGGAGCAGCCAGAAATATAACAACCATGCACACTAATTCAATAATATTTGGTCTTGATGTAGCTAGGTATAGTGAGATACCTATCATTAATCTATTCATATTCTAATTTACATCAAGTGACTAATCCTCTTTTCTCAACTTGCATCTAATTATCATGGGAGTACTAACTAGTGTTTTATCTTCCATTCCAAATTTATTGAGCATCTCCTTTTCATACATGGTTTGGGATATGAATTTCCCTTCATCAATTTCAACTATTTGTATACCAAGGAAGAAATAAAGTTACACTAGCATAGACATCTCAAATTCACTTTGCATTTATGTAGTAAATTTTTTGCACATTTTTTATTGCTACCACTAAAGATGATGTCATCTATATAAGAAACAACAATCAACATATGCTCACTTTCTAATTTGAAGTAAAAATTATTGTCTGTACATCCTTTTTCAAAACCTTTTTGTTGTAGGTATTGGTCCAATTTTTAATACCATGCTCTAGGTGCCTATTTTAGACCATATATTGATTTCTTCAGACTACACACATAATCTTCTTCTTCTAGGTTCCCATTCAATAAAATAGACTTTACATCCATTTTATAGACTTTTTAACTTCTTGTAAAATAAAAATGCTAGAAACATTCTTATAGCTTCTAATCTAGCAACTGGATCAAATGTTTCCTCAAAGTCTATGGTTTCTACTTGTCCATATCCCTTACACACTAATCTCACTTTTTTTCTTATAATATCTCCATCCTCATTGAGTTTGTTTCTATAGAACCATTTTCTTCCTATAAAATTCTTATTTTAAGGTATTATAATTAATTACCATGTTCTTTTGTTTTCTATTTGGATTAGTTCTTCTTATATGGCTTTTAGCCAATTCTCATCCTTGCTTGCTTCAACATAGCTCTTAGGCTCAATTTTAGACATTAGAGAAAAACTTACTTGCTCCTTATTTATTGTAGATCTTCTCCTTATCTAAACTCCTCCATTATTATTTCCAATTATCTACTCTTTAGGATGATCCTTTTGAACAAATCTTGGAGGTGATTTTTCATTCTTTTCTTTAGCCTCCTCACTATCTAATTCTTCTTCAAGATCTGAATCTTCATTACTAGTTTCCTTATCATGTTCAACATGTTCTATGCCTTCTTATACCTTAACATTTATTCTTTCCACCATCTTGTGTAGCCTCTTATTGTAACATACATAGGATTTTCTTTGAGTGGAATAACTAATAAATATTCTTTCATCACATCTTGATTTAAAGCTTCCCAATTTGTCCTCCTTTATTCTAATATAGCATTTACTTCCAAACACTTGGAAGTACATAACATAGGTAGGATTTCCATACCATAGCTCATAGGGAGTTTTGTCACTATTTACCCTCAGTTGAACTTTGTCTAATATGTATACTACTATTTGGACTACTTCTCTCCAATATCCATCAGGTAACTTGGCCTCCTTTAGCATTGTTCTAGCCATTTCCTTGACTATTTTTTTCTTTCTCTCAACAACTCCATTTTCCTATAGAGTCCTTACTATAGTGTAGTGAATTTTGATCCCATGTGTCTCATAATCCTATATGAATTAATTTGAGGTGAATTCTCCACCTTTATCATATTTTAAGCATTTGATTTTTCTTCCAATCTAATTTTCAATCATGGCTCTAAAGATCTTGAATATCTCAAAGGCTTTAGATTTATACTTCAAAAATGTTACCCATGTCATTATTAAGTAATCAACTATAAATAACATGAATTACTACTCTCCTTTAGATCCTCTTATCTTGGTAAGACCATAAAGATCAATATGAACTAATTGTAGAGGCTTTATAGTTGCATACTCTTTTTTTAGAAATCTGACCCTTGTCTACTCAAATAGTTGACATTCCTTTCAAGTAGTATCTATAGGTTTAATTATCTTGGTCATGTGTCTTACACACTTATTTGAGCTTAATTTGACTAGATTATCAAATTTGAAATGACCCATTCTCCTATGCCACAACCAACTCTCATCAATCTTTCCCATCAAGTAATGATTCCCATTCACTTCAACAAGATTATAGATATTACTCTCAATCATTTTCCCTTCTTCAAATATTTTTCCAAATCTCTTTAGTTTGAATCCTTCTACATCAAATGTGACCTTATATCCATTATCACATATTTAGTTGACACTTAGTAGACTATGCTTCAATCCTTCAACACAAAGGACATTATGTGTAGGTAGTTTACCATCTATTTTCAAGGTTCTTTTTCATTTGATCTTATTTTTGTGTTGTCTCCCAAGCTAACATATCCTTCCTTAAATTTTCTCAATTTCGTGAAATTTCTCTTGTCACTAGTCATATGCTTTGAGTAGCCACTATCTATCACCCATAAATTCTACTCTTTGGCATGGAGTGTAGTCTAAGTAATCATGGATTGATTTTTCACTCTCCACACATCCTTGGGTTTCTTTTTTACCTTTTTTCATAAATTTGTGAACCTTTTTTCATACTATGAGGCATGTATTTCTTTACATTTTGTAATTTTGATCTTACAATGCTAGTTCTACAATGTTTAGCTATGTGACAAAAGTTATTGCAATTATAACACATTACATTTGTATCTACCAAGGGTGAAAATGAATTTTTTCTTACAAAGTTAATTCTCTTTATAGTTAAAACTATATAATTACTATCCTTATGACCAAAATGATTAAAAATATAATAATAACCATAAAAATATATGGAATACCTGGTCATAGTATTTCTTGGTGTAGCATGAGGAATTAATCTAAGCTATGGCTTCTTCAAGTTTCTCACCCTTATGTATCCATCAACATCAGCTACCTTTGTCTTATTTTTCTCTTCAAACTTCTTTTTAGGTCCAAATTTCTTCACATCAACATTACTTGTGTTTGTCTTTCTATTCATGCAAGCTTTCTTTTTCTTTTCTCCTGATCCTTCTTCTACTTTGAAGTTTTCATATAGGTTAGAAGATGTACTAGTTGAAGAAAGTTTTCCATTCTCATAACCAAGACTTGATCTCTCTTTTGATGGATTTTGATATTTGATCATTCTATCAAGAATTTTTGATCCTCCTATCAACTTTAAACTTTTATTTAATTTATGTTTGGCTTTTTTAAGTTTTTTCTCAAAGCCACTATTTCTACCTCAAGCTTCACACATTCATCAAATTTTAGATTGTAGTTCCATTTTGACTACATCTTCTATTATTTTAGCCTCTTCAAATTATGTCTTTATTCTAATTAATATCTAATCATATTTCTTAATACTTTTAGACATTTTCTCAATTTCCTTTTGTCCAAGCTTCTTTTGTTTTGAGTTCTCTTTTCTTAGTTTGTTAATCTCATCTAGAACACATATGAGCTCACATTATTGATCCAATTCTCCTCCTTCTTCTTCATCAAAGTCTTCAAATTCATCTTGATCTAGATTTATAAAAGTTTATCCTAATATCATGAATAGGGATTCATTTCCCTTAGCCACAAAAGCATAGTCATGATCATCATTTCAACTATCACTATCTTCCATTGAGTTATTATCTTTTTCTGTGTATAAACCTTTCTTATTCTTGAAGAAGTTATTCTTCCTGGGATTGTAGGGTTTTACCTTTTTGTTACTCTCTACTTTATAAAATTTATCCTATTTATTATGAGGGAATTTGGTATCAAAATCTCCTACTTTACCATAGTTAAAGTATTTGAAGGGTAACTTACCTCTGTACTTTCTAGATCCTCTCTTTAGTCTTATGACAAAGTTAGTTTATTCTTCATTAGTCTCCTTAGATTTAGATGTTTATTTTTATTCTTTTAATTAATTGGATAATTTGAATGCATCTTCTCTCTTAAAGGTATTTGTCTCTCCCATTCTCATCTCATAGGTTGTTAAGGTCCCATGTAACTTATCAATAATGAATTTATCTATATCTCTTGCTTCTTCTATTTTAAATATTTTAGAATCATATATTGATGGAAAATATCTTAAAACCTTTTTAACAATGATTGACTCTTTTATTTTTTCTCTAAGGCCTCTAATTGCATTGACTATTTCATCTACCTTGAGGAGGTAGTCTACAATCCTTTCCCCTTCATTTATATTAAGACTCTCAAAGTTGCCTTTGTAAATTTAAAGCTTGGAATGCTTTACATTATCATCTCCTTCATAGATTATCTTTAATTTATTATAGATATCTTGAGTATTATGACACTACATCACTTTGACAAACTCTAAGTTTGATTGTCCACAAATAATAACATTCTTTGCCTTAGCATTGTTATCATATTACTTCTTGGTAGTCTGATTAGTAGGAGTTGTAATAGGGGTTGTATATCTATTTACCATAGAGATTCATACATTAAAGCCTAATGAGGATAGATATGTTTTTATTTGTATGCTCCAAAATGCATTGTTAGATCCATAAAAAAGAGATGCCTTGTTTGGTGAAGATCCTTCTTGACTAGCCATTATGTTCACTATTCCAAATCTACCTGAGTTGATTAAGTTTATTTCATGGAACCCTAGCCTATGATACCAATTTTTAGAACACAACTAGATACCAAGAGGGGGTGAATCAGTAAATTAACTAAAACTATTATTTCAATCCTTTTAAAGAAATTTAAAAGCATATGCATATTACAAGATAAATGCAGAGATCACATACAAGCACAAATGTACATGCCACAAGATTTATACATGGAAAACCCAATGGGAAAAACCATAATGAAAATAGATGCTATAAGCTATTATTCTAATCTAGCCTCACATTTCAAAGCCTCACTAGTTATAATGTTTAAGCATACTAATCTTCAAGAGACACTAATCCCTTAGGTTTAAGAGCACTAACTCTAAGGAAGCACCCACTCCCTAATCTGAGCACCCACTTAGCTTATCTGATGGCACCAACCTATCAAAATTTTCTATGGAGCTACAACTCCAATTTATAAATTATATTCATACATGAATCTAGATCTTTATTCTTTATTATAGGTCTAATCTACAACTGATCATACTTTGCACATTCTCTTTATGCCTTTCTTCCTCTCTACTCCTCACTATTCCTCTTTGGTCTTATGTCTAGATATTTTTTTATTCGACACACTTCATTTCCTTTAATAACCACTCTACTCTATATTCAATTTGGCTTAATGTCAAATGTAATTGTTCAACAACATTTTCTTTGTCTTAAATATCATATTTATATAAACAAATGATCTAGGGTTTGATTCATAACACATCATGCCAATTTTGGAATTTATTTCATTATGAATTAAACTATACGTTCCCACATCTTTATTATGTTAGCCCACTAGTTACCATTGCACCAACAGATCAACTTGTTAGTGCTTTATAATATATCCAGAACTAACAGATCTATGGGAGGTGGTTAAACCATGACACCTTGAAACAAATTCCATGTATCAAATCATAATTTGATGTATCTTTACTAGCTATAACATTAGTTAGACTAATTTTTTGATGCACAAGCTCTTTAATTTATATTTGATTAGTTATATCGATCAAACTTGTTGTCTATGTTAAGATATAGAGATTATATATAAGTTCTTGAATGTTCCTATAACTAACCATTTATCTGGGCATGAATTTAAATGTCGATCATTGATATTTAGTTTAGAACCATGATCCAATGGTCTCTATTCAAATAGATTAACTTTAAAATGTTTCCATTTGATCATTCTCTGATATGATCATGCTCTCCATTTTATCTCCAAAGATGCACATTTTTTTATCTTTATCAAGACATTAAACATCTATCACTTTTTTCCATCTGATTCCACTAACACCATTGGATCGCTCTCATCTAAGATTCTACATGTTGTTCAATCTCTAAAGATGCATGACCTTTACCTTGACCTACTCATTAAACATCAACACTTTGACCTCATCTCATATCTTCCTAGATCTTTGGATTTCTTTTGCTCTATCAATATTCTCAAACCTACTCAATCTTTAACTTTCCATTGTGTAAATAAATATCAAGCACTTTATAGCATTTGTGTCTATTCGGTCTATTAGATCTCCTTTCCATGATCACCCACACACCATCATATCTTATAACAAGATTGATCCTTATATCTATCCAACCTTCAAGGATATGACACTTGGCATAAACATGTGCCTTCTATACATTACTATCAGTTCTTTCTATTGAGACATTTAACATCCTTGCATTGGTCCTCTATCTAAAAAACTTGTGTGATTATGACACTTGACATTATCACATTCACTTGGAGGGATATTTGACACTTTAACTTCACCATGCTCCATTGGATATTTAATGTTTGATTAAGCATGAACCGTTTGATCTTCTAATTAGCTCAATCATTAACTCTAATAAGCTTATGCTCATTGGGTCTCTATCTGACAAGATTTTTGAATGACAATTTGAATTTTATTTGCTTTATTAGATAAAATATGTATAATGAAGCATGGGCTATTGATCAAATTGGGAAAATATCAAGTCTTAGACTTAGGAAAATATAAAGTCCTTTGATCATTACTTAGAGCCAGTAATTGCTAGGTTGAGGGCCCAGTTATGTAATAGTGACAAAGGCTTAATTCATAACTTAAGCTACCAATTATTGGCTATACCAAGTTAACATTAAAATATAAATTTAATTATTGACACCATGCTAAACCCTTCAGGTTTTATTGATAAATCCTATCGAGTCCAAGAGCTAAATAAATCAATTATGATCTCATACCTTCTCCTTTGAACCTACAAACCATATTTATAAAATCTACATGAAAAACCCATAATGGATATCATATCTATTTGACTTTAAACATCTATAAATGGTCTCTATAAAAGCATGATAAATTTTCATAGTGTAACTATGAAACATGCTATTCTCTCCATCAATCCTACTTGATCCTTTTGACATCAATGATAATCATATTTCCAACATTATTTCCTACATATCTAATAATCTAGAGGTAAATCAAGCCATGCATAGTTCTCTAACCTAGTGTGATCATGATATTATACTCCTGTGTTATAATGCATGTAGCTAATGATTTGGATTTGGTGATTGAAAATGCTTTCTTTGACTTAGATTTAATGTGCTTCAAACTTGAAATATGACTACTCTTAGTGATAGGTTTATAAATTGGGAAGAATAAGGAAAATTTATTCAATGTGAAATAGTGTATAGGTGTGTTCTAGATGTATACACATAATATTTTAAAAATTTTAAATTTACTAATGCTTTCTCTCTTTAAAAACCTATCAATTTTTAATATCTCTGAGTGCACTCCTTAAAGGATGTCCTAGGAAAAGTATGGGAAAATCATTGGTGCTTTGCAAGATTATTTTCTAAATCTATCATATCTATATCCACTAAAAAATCTTAATTGATATCCTTATCAATATTCCTCTTAAATATCCCCTAGCTAAGTTAATCCCTATATTTTCTAACTATATCATCTTAGATCGATGTAAAATTTTGGATTCTCACAAAAATTCAAACTAGGTTATCTTAGGTTGACATAGTTCTAAAGTGACATTGTGCACTTTACAACTAGGTGGGCTCAGGCCAACCTAGTTCAAGGGTAAATGATTACTTTCCAACTATGTCAAGATGGTCTAATGTTGTTAGCTATAATTTAAAAAGGGTTTAGGGTTATCTCATCTTTATAAATACAAGTCTCATTTTAATCAAATATAGAGAAACATTAATTTTTTCACTATTATTTCTCCTAATTCTACTTTTAGTCTACGTTTGGGAAAAAAAATTGCTTAGATATTATCTTATAAGGAAAATAACTTGTCTTGTGGAGTATTAGATGCAAATAGAATAAGTCTTATAGCCTATATTTGATTTCAACCATTGTGATCCCTACAACCACAAAACAATTTTGAAAGGCATCATTAACCAAGGGAGAAATTGAGGCTCAATAAGTTTTATTCAAGGTAAATATTTCTAAAATTTATATCTTTTATTTAGTAGATAAATATTACGTAAACAATAGTTTTGAATGTATAACTCCTAGTTTATATCTCCTCTACACTAAAATTTAGTATGAATATAGGGTTATCCAAACTTTCCATCTTCCGCCTTAGGTAACCTAGGCCTCCATTTACCTACCATCGTTCTTTAACCATTTAAGTTTTGTTTTAACCATCCCCTTTTATTTGTGTTTCCAGATTTAGTTATAACAGATTAGATTAATTTCATATGTTATTAGAGACGTAGTTATGGTTATTACATTATATTAATTACTTAGAGTATTTTAAACCCTCTTAATTGATGTTATGTCATGAGTGCTCATATAGTTAAGTCTAGCATATCCAATTGGTCATGACCCAATATAACTAAGTATCTAATGGGTTTTAGTTGGTTTACCTTCTTTGAGTGTATATATATTAGGTAGGATAGGTTTTAGGTCTATCTTAATTCATTGCATATATTATAGTGAACCGAAAATTAACAAACCATTGTTTTTCCCTCACCCAACAAACTATATCAATGTGGGTTGATATAATTTTATTTTTTATGTTTTTCTATAGATTACATCAACATGGTTCAATCCAATCTAATTTTATCTTTCCATAGGTAAAAACCACATCATCACAAGTCAATATAGTATTATTTGTTAGTGTATTTCTCAATAGACTACATTGGTGTAGGTCAATAAGTTTACTTTTAATGCATCTCTTTGTTAGACAACTATATTGATGAGGCCTAATCTAGTTATATCTTGTTTGTTTATTTTTTTGAATTTTCTCTAAACTACATCAAATGAAGTCTATCCAATTTAAATTTATCTATTTTTTAGGCAACTACATTGACCCAGGTTAATCTAGTCTGATTAATTTTATGAGTTATATATAACTAATTTAAATTTTTACTTTATGTCAAAAAAAATACTTCACAAAAAAACTATATCAACCCAGGCTAATATAGTCATACAATGATTTTCTTCCCTGCTAAAACTACACTACATTAGATCAATATAATCTAGTTTACTCTACCTTTTTTAATGATTTTTAAATAGATTGCATCAACCTATGATGTTAAAGTTTTTTACTATCTGAATAACTACATTGGCCTACACTAATCTAGTTCTTTATGTTTTCATTTTCTACACAAATAAGTCAAATTGAATTTCCTTTTTAGTAATTAATCAAACATCTAGTTTAAATTTAACTTCTTTTTTATTTCTATAAAACTTTTAGATTGATTTTTTTACATTGATTTTCACCCTTATTTTATTTTTTGTTGGATTTCCCTAGAAACTATGTTTTGACAATTTTAAAACTACTTGTCTACTATCATGAAAGGCTACATGGTGTTCTATTTAAAATCCTTATCTATTATCTATAGACATTGTGGTATGAGGGGTTTACTCTAATACTCATATCCATGGTACAAAGCTAAACATTAATTTTATTTTCCACATACCTCATGGTATTTAGGAAATGCCTAGGATTCCTTTTTTTATTGAAACTTAAGAAGCCAATCACTCATCTGATTTTGTAGTGTATCAGTTAGAGGTTAACACTAGTAAGTTACTCTTAACTTATCCTTGAAACTGAGTTTAGTGGGATATGGAAATGACACTTTTTCCATATCTAGTACACTAAAATATAAGACCAACACTATCTAATGGATAAGAAAGTATCTTTGAGAGCTTATAAATTAGTCACATCATTTTAGCACATCTACCCAAATCTTCATTTCATAAAATTAGTTTAAAAAATTAATTTAATGTTTTTATTTGCTATCATGACACATTTATGTGTTGTGTTTCAACTACATCAACCAATGTCGATATAGTTGTTTGTGTGTGAACAAAATACATATACTAGGTTCATTATAATATCTTGTGTTTACTTTCACTCTATTCAAAATACCTCATTAAAAAACCTTGATACTATATGTTATTTCATCCCTCTACCTATGTAACTACATTAACTTGGTTTGATATAGTTCATTTACTATTTTGTTAAATTTTTTATACTTGACTACATCAACCTGGATTGATACAATCCATTATTTCATATATCTATTTGTGTAACTACATCAACTAAGATCTATATAGTTCATTTATTATTTTTTTTAAATTTCATAGACCTAACTACATCAACTTAGTTCAATAATGTCTTTTCTTTCACATATCTATATGTATAACTAGATCGAATAGGCTTGATATAGTTCATTTATTGTTTTTGTTAAATTTCCTAGACCTTACTTCATCAATCCAACTCAATACAATATATTATTTCACATATTTTTATATATAACTACATCAACTAGGCTTGATATAGTTCATTTTTTATTTCTACTAAAAATTGATAGACTTAAACTACATTGACCCAACTCTATTTAGTTCATATTCCATATTTATTTAGATATAACTACATTGACCATGGTTGATATAATGAATTTTTTTCTCCCTTTTTTGGTCAATAAAATATAAACCCTCCATCATGAAATATATCTTTAATGATTCTGAACAAAGAACACAACACAACATGGTCATAAACATATCAATTCTCACCTTCCTTATACTTATGTATAAAATCTAGATGTAATCAATGTTCACTTGAACACTAGAACCAAAAAATATGGGTCACACCTATAAATTTTGATCCATTTAACTATCCCAAAAATATGCCTATTATAAATGATGAAAATGATCTTGAATATACTACTAAAGTGATATTTTTCATTAATTAAAACCCTCAACATAGGGGCAAGGATCCTATGGTATATATAACCTCATGATGGGACCCCACATAGAATGTCCTTCTTCACCACCACAATTTTTATATGGGATTTGGGGCAAATAAAAATACAACTTCCTCTATCCCTTCTTATTTCAACTTGCCTAGTATATTCACTATTATGGTAGTTCTTTCTTTTAGTGTACCTACTCAAAGTGCCCAAATTAACTCTCAAATTAATGCTACTACTAGAGAATCTCAAATTACTACTACTAGTTCATCTCACTCCACTATTAATAGTACATCTCAAGCCCTCAACACTAAATAAATATTATTACAGACCATGAATCAAATGGATACCTTATAAAATAATAATGTCAATTAAATGATGTAAATGTAAAATAAAATATTATAATTTTAAAGTTATCCTCAACCTAAAAAATGGGGAAGGAAAAAATTTAAACCAATTTGATCATGAAATAATGATTTGGGAACATCAATAAGATTATGAAAAAATAACCAAAGCTCATGATTCTAAAGTCAAGGATGATGCTCTTAATCAATCTAATGCTTACTTGGATATCTATAAAGATCTATTTCCCAATCACCAGTCTAATATTACTCAACCTCATACCTCCAATGTTGTGGAAACTTCAGTTGATCCTAACTCTATAACCAATGATGAAAATGTAGTAATCATGAACCGAATGATTCATGTAATAGCATATATTGATCCTTATCCACATTCCACTTATAATAATTTTCCTACAAATTTCACTATTGAAGATACTTACCCATCTCACTTCAAAGTTATTGAATATTATGGAAATAATTCATACATCTATATAAATAAATTTCATTCCTAATATGATTGTTATCACTCATTCTTATTTTATTTATATTAAATCTACAAATATGATTGCTATCACTCTAGAGTACACCCTACTTGAAGATGTGAAAAACACACCCTCACTCTAGTTGATATAATTAGAACTTCTCAGAGTGTGGGTGACTCTGTGTTGACAAGAACCTCTAGAGAGGGTTGGTTCCCTTAAAATTTATCAATTAAATCTAATCTACTATGATTTTTGGGGATGAAAAGTGAGAAAGAAACTAAAATGAGGAATCCTATCTAAATGGGGTGATGCACTTGAATGATTGATATTATCTAAAATATTTCTAAAACTAAGTAAGACACACATATTAATCTAACATAAAAATTGGCATTCAATCATAAACATAAGTGTTTCAAAAGAAGGCCTGAAAGAATCTTGCAAAGCAAATTATATTCCTAGATCTTCAAATGACCTATAGAGGATGAGATTTTCATAGCAGGTGAGTAAAGGATCTAAAAAAATGGGATATATATATCACATATATGCTAGTACATAATAAAAATATAAACTCTATTTCAATCCCAAAAAACATATGTGAAAAATCTTCTTTATTTGATAAATGGTGTCAATTAAAATTTTTACTCTGCTTCATAAATTAATGAAAAATGGCTTGAAAAATCCAATATATATGTTTAAAACTAACCTAAATCCAAATTTTAGTTGATTTTAGATAAGGATTAGTATTTTTTAGTTAACTCAAGACCTAATCCTTTTACAATACTAAAATAAATCATCAAAATGCCCAACCTTTATAAAATTTGCATAATCTTCAAATTTTGGCATGGAAGGAAAGTGGTGGGGCACATGCATAATTAAAAAATGTTTCATTCATGAAAATACATTCCAAAATACAAAATTTAATTCCACTTGAGTGTTTGAGCATGTTTTAGAACATAACAAAGTCCCTCCTTGCATGCAAAACATGATCTAATCAAAAGTCAACTAAAGAGATTTGATCCTTATGGACTAGTTAACTCAACTTGAGATCAACTCGAATGAATTAGAAATTTTGGATTGATTTTAGAATGGTATATCCAATTAAAATATATATATGTCATGTTTTAACTCTAAAATTAATTCATTTGATATATTTTTAATGCCATTCTTCAAGTTGACCATTTGACAAACTAGGCCTATTAGACCAAATAGGCCTAAAATCCAATCTATAAATTTTAACTCCATTAAACCTGAAATAATAATCCATGAAACCTAAAAAAATAAAAAATTACACCTAAAAAAAATTATTCATTTATGATTTTGATGTGAAAACCTTCGCCATTTAGTCAATAGGGTTGACTAGGCCCATTTTACATCATTTTCCACCAGACTGGTCATTTTGATCAAGCTATTTGGGACACTTATAAGATTATTTATGAAAAAATTAAAATTTTAATATGAATAAAATTCTTATGATTTTAGATCTATTGATTGGATTTTGTTGAAGTGTCAAGTACTTCATTTTACTTGTTTTTTACCATAAAAACATTATTTTTGCCCTCATCCATACATGTCCATGCATACAATTGGAATTTATATAATCCTATCTGAGTTTAATTGACATTTAAAAAGGGCTTAAAGTTTACCAAATATGAATTTATGTCAATAAAATTAATATTTTTCAAAAAATGTTTTTTGAGGGTTTAGGTAGGCTTTGAAGCTAAATTTTCAATGATGGTTCATGAAGTACAGACCTCCAAATCCAAAAATATTTAAATTTATGTGTATAAAAATTACCCCTATAAAATCCATAAAAATATTGGGTTCCCATTCCAAATATATGAAAAGCTATCACGTGGAGAAATTTGCATGTGGGGTTCTAACTACATTCTAAGCTACCTACACTCTTAACAATTTTTCATAAATCCATTCCATAAAATAGTATAAATTTTTCATAAATTATAATTAAATATATGTCCTAAAAATGTACTAATATTTTTCTTCCAAACTCCACACGTGGTGAAAGATATGAACATCTGAACATGAGGCTTGGAAGGGTGCCAAGAACTGAAAAAATGAAAAATTCACCAAAATAAAAATAAATATTTAAATACTTTCCATGGTCTAAAAAAATCATTATGGATTCTATACCATGATATTAAAACACTTTGAAATCACATTTTTCTTGAAAAGTCAAAAAAAAATCCATTTTGGCCTATATGCATGTTTGCTTGAAAAGCTTGTATAAGCATGGTTTGCTTAAAATTTGGAGTTTTTAAAATATTTAAAGATCTGATTATGATGTAAAAAAATCATCCCATTATTTTAAAACTCTTACCTAGACATAAAAACCTCTGTATCACTACAGAATGATGCCTACTCTAATGGCGATCTCCAACAAACATGCTAAGGATTGTTCCAAAACAATGGGTATCTCCACTCATCCAATGTCCATGAAAATTTATCATAATGTTCCTCAAGTCATCATAACCTTGTTTAAAAATTTTGAGATCTTGAAACCACTTGTAGCTCCCATAAAGTTGAACTTTCTCTCAAAATTGACCCCTGTGCATGGATTGTCTACATATTTGAACTTGACAATGCTCTTTTGAAAATAAAATGACAAATTTAAAATCTATTTTTGATTTTTTTTACCAAAATAAATTGTTCTAGGCCATAATTTATTGGTTTGACTTGCTGTAAAGGGATGTTGGCAAGAAAGAGAGTTTCAAATTATAGGGGTAGTCATTTAGCCTTGACAGGTTAAATTACTAATAATTTTGGTGACTTTCAGGGGTTGACCAGTATACTGGTCAAAGAACTTAGAAACATTGGATAAAATTAATTAGGATAAACATGGGTTTTTTTAAGATCTTCTGTAGATAAAGACACAACAAGGTAACTGACATAAACAACAACAAACACGTGCACGTATTCACTTAGAGGAATAGACAAAAAAAAATTTGGAAAGGGAAAAAAATTGAAAGTATGTGAAGATATGCACTTAGATAAATTAAATACAAGGATTCTATTATGTACAAACTAACCTTCAACTTGCTGGTCCAGTTGGATCGAAAGTAAAATTTCACAATTCACTTTTGTGATAAGATGGATAATGATGTACTACATGTTCCCTTACAAGCTTGCTGGTTGAAAAATCAAGTATCTTCTTTGCCAAATCCTTTTTCATGCTCATATGTGGAATATTAGGAGAAAATTAACCTCCAATGTAAACATACTCATTTGGTGGCTCTTTAACTTTGTCAAGCTTCATTTCTTCACATTTTGGTTGACTAATTTGAACACAAAATATACTTGTAATACCTTTTGGAAGCATATCCATGTCTATAGTCTCATCAAGAAGATGATATCCAATTCTAAAGATCTAAAACAATTCCCTATCAATAATGAGCTCTTGAGGTGACATAATTGAATGGCTGCCCACTCCTTTCTCTTGGTTCAGCTTGACAAAGTTGCTCTCTTTGGCTGCAACTAGATCATAATCCCCTTAGAGAAGGGTATATCCTACTCTCAAAAATTCAAACAAGTCATCCAATGAGCTTGTGGCTGATTGGTAAACTTTGGCTTCCCCATAAATTCATCAATTTTATTAGCTATTAGATTAATTTCTTCATTCTCTTCATAAGATAAAAACTTTGCTTCCTCAACCTCTTCATGAACGCTTGTATTCTCCTCAACACACTCTTCTTGAAGATCATTTGAATCTGAAATTTCCTCTTCTAGATCTGACGTGACATGCTCCTCTTCCTTCTCTACATGTTACTCTAGATGGATTTCAAAGATGCAAATGAGTCATATTCTTAAGGAGAGATGGATAGTACCTGAGTAGCTTTGGATTGGCTTGATTGCATGATTTGGTTCCAAGATGGGAAAGATAGAGGCTCTTGTTTGAGATTTTGATTTTGGTTCTCTTCCTCTTTCGTTATCTTCAACTCCAAGTCTCTAATCTACTTAGAAATATTCTCTTTGAATATATTCTCTTTAAAGTGGTCAGTCATCTCAATTGTAGGCTATGCCATAACAATCTCTTTGTTTCTTCGACATTTCTCTTGGATAGATCTCTAAGAAGGGAAGGTTTGAGAAATACATGAAGAATTTGGAAAACTCAAAGGGGATCTTGGAATGGTCTATTGAGGAGGAATGGATGGCATATGAGAAGGTTGTGGTTGAACATGTTGTTTTTTGACACTTTTTAGTTTATACTCAATGCTTTAAATGTAACCACCTACATCCATCATCTTACTAATAGGATTTCCTCAAATTTCCCTCTCCATATGTGTCCATTTCTCTTTTATTTGCTCTAATAACTCTCTCAGATGATGGATTTGGTGAGTAATAGTATCTTGTCCATAATATCTCTGTGAGTGCAGCTCTAGTGCATGTTTTTCAAGGCTCACTAAAGTTTATTTAATTTCTAGTATGGATTGGGTAGCTGTAAAATGGCCATGATTAGGTTGGCTAGATGGGTAGGATTGCTCATGATAAGACTAGTAAGGGTTAGTATTATTATAGAATGGTTATTCATAGGAAGGATAAGGGTATTACTCCTGCATATATGATTGATATACATCCTCAAACTCTAAGTGAGGATCATAGTGTGGCTGGTCATACTGATCATAGTGAGGATTACATAGATCCATACTAAAATAAGTAATCTGAGACCATTAGTAAACCTAGTTCTAAAATTAGTCAATACTTGAAATGATACCTAATCTCTTGAGCCAATGTTGAGTTCTTAAAAGTTCAACTGATCTTTTAAATGCCTCTAAAGGCCGATGTGAAGAATGAGGTCCCACCAGGCATGCCAAAAACTGTTATCACTCTAGAGTGAACCCTGCTTGAATATGTGAGAAACACACTCTCACTCCAACTAATAAAATTGGAACTTCTCATAGTGTGGGTAACTCTGTGTTGAGAAGAACCTCTAGAGAGGGTTGGTTCCCTTAAAATTTATAAATTAAATCTGATCTACTATGATTTTTGGGGATGAAAAGGGAGAAAGAAAATAAAATGGGAAATATTATCTAAATGGGGTGATTCACCTAAATGATCTATATTCCCCTAAAAGCTTTTTGAAACTAAGTAAGACACACATATGAATCTGAAAGAAAACTTTGCAGTCAATCCTAAACATAAGTGTTTCAAAAGAAGGCCTAAAAGAAGTTTGCAAAGCAAATTCTATTCCTAGATCTTCAAATGACCTGTACATGATATTTTTATAGTATGTGAGGAAAGACCTAAAACAATGGGATATATATATCAATTAAATTGTAGTACACAATCAAAAAAAACACTCTATTTTGATCCAAAAAAACATATGCAAAAAATCTTTTTTATTTGATAAATGGTGTCAATTAATTTTTTTGCTCTGCTTCAGGAATTAATTAAAAATAGCTTGAAAAAACTAATATATATGATTAAAAATAACCTAAAGCTGAAGTGGAGTTGAGTTTAGAGAAGGATTAGTCTTTTTTAGTTAACTCAATACCTAATCCTCTTACAATACTAAAATAAATCATCAAAATCCTTAAACTTTATAATAATTTATATAATCTTTAAATTTTGGCATGGAAGGAAAGTGGTGGGGCCTATAGATAATTAAAAAGTGTTTCATGCATGAAAATCCATGAAAAAATACAAAATGGAACTCCAATTTAGTGTTTTAACATGTTTTGTAACATAACAAACTCCATCTTTGCATGCAAAGCATGATCTAGTCAAAAGTCAACTAAAGAGATTTGATCCTTAAGGATTATTTAACTCAACTTGAAATCAACTTGCATGAATTTAAACTTTTGGATTGACTTTATAATGATATATATAATTAAAAAATATATATTTCATGTGTTAACTCCAAAATTAATTCATTTGATAGATTTTTAATGCCATTCTTCAAGTTGACCATTTGACCAGTTAGGCCTATTAGACCAAATAAGCCTAAAATCCAATTTGTGAATTTTAAATCCATTAAATATAGAAAAAAATCCATAAAACCTTCAAAAATAATAAATTGCACTAAAAACAATTATTCATCACTAAAAATGTGATTTTTATGTGAAAAACTTTGCCATTTAGTCAACAAGGTTGACTATGCCCATTTTGCACCATTTTCCAACAGACTGGCCATTTTGATCAATCTGGTTAGGATACTTCTAGGATGATTTATAACCAAATTAAAATTTCAAGATGAATAAAAAGTATTAGGATTTGAGCTCTATTTATTGGATTTCATATAAGTGTCATGTACTTCATTTTACATTTTTTCCACAAAAAACATGATTTCTGCCCTCATCCATACATCTCCATGCATAAAACTAATATTTATAGAATCCTATCTAATTATACCTGAAATTTTAGAAGGTTTTAAGTTTATCCAATATTATTTTATTTCAATAAAATCAACTTTTTTCAAAACTAATTTTTTGAGGGTTTAGGCAAGCTTTGAAGCTAAATTTTCAAAATGATGGTTCATGAAGTACACACCTCCAACTCCTAAAATATTTTCATTTATTTTTAGAAAACCAAACACCATAAAATCTCTGAATTTTTTTTTTAATTAAAAATATATGAAAATTTATCATGTGGAGAAATTTGTTTATGGGGTTCTGACTACATTCTGAGTTGCCTACACTCTTAACAATTTTTCGTAAACCCCATTTCATAAACTGGTCTAAATTTTTCATGAATTATAATTTAATAGAGTTCCTAAAAACATAATAATATAATTCATTCAAAATACACATGTGGTGAAATATATGAGCATCTAAACAGGAGGCTTGAAAGGGTGCCTAGAACTCTAAAAAATGAAAAATTCATGAAAATAAAAATAATTTTCTAACTACTTTCCAATGCTTTAAATAATCATGATGGAGTCTTTAACATTATGTTAAAACACTTTGAAATCACATTTTTCTTGAAAAGTGAAAAAAAAAAAAACCTTTTTGGCCTATATGGCTATTTTCTTGCAAAAGCTTAAATAAGCATGGTTTTATTAAAATTTGGAGTTTTTAAACTCTTTAAAGGTCTGACCATGATGTAAAAACATCATTGCATTATTTTTAAACTTTTACCTATACTTAGAAATCTCTGTATTAGTCCAAAATGATGCCTACTCCAATGGTGATCTCCAACAAACATGCTAAGGACTGTTACAAAACATCAGGTATATCCACTCATCCAATGGCCATGAATATTTTTCATAAGGTTCCAAAACTCATGATAAACTTATGTAAACAATTTGAGTCTTGAAACCACCTGTAGCTCCCATAAAGTTTAACTTTCTCTCTAAATTGACCCCTGTGCATGGATTGTCTACATATTTGAACTTGACAATGCTCTTTTGAAAAGACAATGACCCATTTACAACCCATTTTTGATAATTTTTTCCAAAATTAATACTTTTAGGCCATAATTGATTGGTTTAACTTACTATAAAGGGATATTGGCAAGATTTAGGAAAGTTTTGAATGATAGGGGTAGTCATTTGGCCTTGATAGGTCAAATTACTAATAATTTTGGTGAATTACAGGGTTTGACCAGCCTAATATTCAAAGAAATTAGAAACACTAGCTAAAATTGACTTGGATAAACACTAGTTTATGGAAGATCTTTTGATGACAAAGACACAATAAGACAACTGCCGCAAAAAACAACAAACACATGCACATTTGCACTTAGAGGAAAGGACAATAAATAACTTGGAAAGAAAAAAATAACACTAAAAGCATGTGTATATATGCACTTATAGAAATGAAACACAAGGAGTCTATTATGTATAAACTAACCTTGAACTTTTTGTTACACCTAGATCAAAAGGAAATTTTGACAATTCACTTCTACAATAAGATGGATAATAATGTACTACATGTTCCTTTGCAAGCTTAGTGGTTGGGAAATCAAATATCTTCTTTGAAAACTCCTTTCACATGCTCATATGTGGAATATTAGGAAAAAATTAACCTCTAATGTAAACATACTCATTTGGTGTCTCTTCTACTTTGTCAAACTTCATTTCTTCACAATCTGGTTGACTAATCTAAACACAAAATATACTTGTAATACCTTTTTGGAAGCATATCCATGTCTATAGGCTCATCAAGAAGATGATATCCAATTTTGAAGATGTTAAATAAGTCCCTATCAATAATGAAATCTTGAGGTGGTAGAATTGACTGGCTGCCCACTCTTTTCTCTTGGTTTATCTTGACAAAGCTACTCTTTTTGGCTACAACTAGATCACAATCCCCTTAGAGAAGGGCATATCCTGCTCTCAAACTTCAAAAAGGTCCTCCAATGATATTTATGGTTGATTGGTAAACTCTTACTGCCCCACATATTCATCAATTTTATTAACTATTACATCAATTTCTTCATTCTCTTTATAAGATGGCAATTTTTCTTCCTCAACCTCATCATAGACACTTGCATTCTCCTTAGCACACTCTTCTTGAAGATCATTTGAATCTGAAATTTCCTCTTCTATATTTGATGTGACATGCTACTCTTTCTTCTTTTGCATGTTACTCTGGATGGATTTCCAAGATGGAAATGAGTTAGATTCTTAAGGAGGGAGGGATAGTAGATGAGTAGCTTTGGATTGGCTATATTGCATTATTTAGTTCCAAGATGGGAAAGATAGAGGCCCTTTTTTGAAATTTTGATTATGGTTCTCTTCCTCTTTTATTATCTTCAACTCTAATTCTCTGATCTACTTATCAATATTATCTTGGAATATCTTCTCTTTCAAGTGGTTAGTGATCTCAATTGTAGGTTGTGTCATAACAATCTCTTTCTTTCTTTGATAGTTCTCTTGGATAGATCTCCAAGAAAGGAAGGTCTGAGAAATACATGAAGAATTTGGATAACTCAAAGGGGCTCTTGGAATGGTCTATTGAGAAGGAATGGATGGCATATAATAAGGTTATGGTTGAACCTATTGTTCTTTGATGCCTTTTAGTTTATACTCAATGATCTGAGTGTAACCACCTACATCCATCATCTCACCAGTAATATTGCCCCAATTTTCCCTCTCAAAAACTATCCATTGCTTTTATATTTCATGTAATGAATCTCTCAGATGATGGATCTAGTGAGTAGGAGTATCTTGGCCATAATATCTCTATGAGTATAGCTCTAGTGTATGTTTTTCAAGGCTCACTAAAGTTGGTTTAATTAATGGTATGGATTGGGTAGCTACAAAATTGCCATGATTAGGTTGGATATATGGGTAGGATGGCCCATGATAAGACTGGTAAGGGTTAGTATAATGATATATGGTTGTTCATAGGAAGGATCAGGGTAGTACTCCTGCATATATGACTGATATAGATCCTCAAACTCATGGTGAGGATCATAGTGTGGCTGGTCATACTGATCATAGTGAGGATTATATGGATCCATATTGAAATAAGTCATTTGAGACCATTAATATACCAAGTTCTGAAAGTAGTCAATATTTGAAATGATACTTGATCTTTTGAACCAATTTTGATTTCCTAAAAGTTGCACTGATCTTCTAAATTCCTAACAAGGCCAGTGTGAAGATTAAGGTCCCATTGGGCATGATAGAAACTATTATCACTATAGAAAGCACCCTGTTCAAAGATGTGAAAAACACACCCTCAATCTAGATAATAAAATTGGAACTTATTAGAGTGTGGGTGACTCTGTATTGAGAAGAACCTCTAGTGATGGTCGGTTCCCTTAAAATTTATCAATTAAATATGATCTATTGTGATTTTTGGGAATGAAAAGGGAGAAAAAAACTAAAATGGGAAATCCTATCTAAATGGGTTGATGCACCTAATTGATTTATATTCTCTAAAATATTTATAAAAATGATTAAGACACATTTATGAATCTAAAAGAAAACTCTGCATTCAATCCTGAACATAAGTGTTTCAAAAGAAGGCCTGAAAGAAGCTTGTAGAGCAAATTCTATTCCTAGATCATCAAATGACCTGTAGAGGATGAGATTTTATTAGTAGGTGAGGAAAGGACCTAAAAAAAGGGGATATATATCTCACTTATATACTACTACAAAATAAAAAAATACACTCTATTCTGATATAAGAAAACATATGTAAAAAATCTTCTTTATTTGATAAATGGTGTCAATTATAATTTTTGCTATACTTCAAGAATTTATGAAAAATGGCTTGAAAAAGGAAATATATATGGTTAAAACTAACCTAAATAAAAATTTGAGTTTATTTTAGAGAATTTTTATTCTTGGTTAGTTAACTCAAGACCTAATCCTTTTGCAAGACTTAAATAAATCATCAAAATCCCCAAACTTTACAAAAATTTGCATAATCTTCAAATTTTGGCATGGAAGGAAAGTGGTGAGGCCAATGTATAATTAAAAAATGTTTCATGCATGAAAATCAATGAAAAAATACAAAAGGTAACTCTAATTTATTTTTTTAACATGTTTTAGAACATAACAAAGTCCTTCTTTGCATGCAAAGCATGATCTAGTCAAAAGTCAATTGAAGAGATTTGATCCTTAAGGACTAGTTAACTCAACTTGAGCTCAACTTGCATGAATTGGAACTTGTGGATTGACTTGATAATGATATAACAAATTAAAAAATATATATTTCATGTGGTAACTCTAAAATTAATTCATTTGATATATTTTTAATGCCATTCCTCAAGTTGACCATTTGACCAACTAGGCCTATTAGACCAAATAGACTTAAAAGCCAATTTGTGAATTTGAAATACATTAAACATAAAAAATAAGCCATTAAACCTTTATAAAAAACAAAATACACCATTAAAACAATTATTCATCACCAAAAATTTGATTTTAATGCAAAAACCTTTGCCATTTAGTCAACAGGGTTGACTAGGCCCATTTTACGCCATTTCCTAGCAGATTGGCCATTTTGATCAATCTGGTTGGGAAAATTATAGGATTAATTATGATCAAATTAAAATTTAAATATGAATAAAAATTCTTATTATTTGAGCTCCATTGATTGTATTTTATTGAAGTGTCATGTACTTGATTTTACATGTTTTTTCCACAAAAAACATGATTTCTAACCTCATCCTTTCATCTCCATGCATAAAATTGAAATTTTTGGAATCATATCTTAGTTTAATTTACAATTTTTTTATCCAATATTATTTTATGTCAATAAAATCAAGTTTTTTAGAAACTATTTTTTTGAGGGTTTAGGTAGGCTTTGAAGCTAACTTTTCAAAATGATGGTTCATGATGTAAAAATCTCAAAATATCAAAATATTTCCATTTATGTGTATCAAACTAACCCCCCTAACATCCTTGAAAATATTGGGTTACCATTTAAAATATATGAAAAGTTATCACATGGAGAAATTTGCCTATGGGGTTTTGACTGCATTCTGAACTGCCTACACTCTTAATATTTTTTCATAAATTTTATTCCATAAAATACTATATTTTTTTCATGAATTATAATTAAATATAGGTATTCAAAACATACTAATATTTTTTGTCCAAACTCTACATGTGATGAAATATATGGCCATCTAAATTGGAAACTTGGAACAGTGCTTAGAACTGCAAAAAATGAAAAATTCACCAAAATAAAAATAACTCTTCACTTTCTTCCCAATTCCTGAAAAACTCATCATGAATTCTTTACCATGCTATTAAAATACTCTAAAATCACATTTTTCTTGAAAAGTAAAAAAACCCCTTTTTGGCCTATATCCATGTTCTCTTGTAAAAGCCTATATAAGCATGGTTTGATTAAAATTTTTAGTTTTTAAAATAGTTCAAGGTATTATTATGATGTAACAACATCATTATATTATTTTAAAACTTTTACCTAGACTTAGAAACCTCTGTAGCACTCTAGAATGATTCCTACTCCAATGGTGATCTCCAACGGACATAATAAAGATAGTTACAAAATGACAGGTATCTCCACTTATCCAAGGGCCATTAAAATTTTTCATAAGGTTTATCAAGTCATTATTACCTTGAGTATAAAATTTGAGGTCCTAAAACCACTTTTAGCTCCCATAAAGTTTAATTTTCTCTCAAAATTGACCCATATGCATGGATTGTCTACATATTTGAACTTGACAATACTCTTTTGAATATAAAATGATCCATTTACAATCCATTTTTTATTATTTAAAAAATAATAATTATTTTATACCACAATTGATTAGTTTGACTTTCTACAAAGGGATATTGGTGAGATTTAGGAAAGTTTCAAATGATAGAGGTAGTCATTTAGCCTTGACAGGTCAAATGACTAACAATGATACCATCAACGATTAATCATTTAGATATAACTATATCAAATATCATGAATCAGTCTATTTTTTTTCCTACGTCTCCACCTATCACATCAACCACCTCAAAGGAGTTGATTATTTCACTAACTATACCTTAAATGCATCAACTACCAAAATAATTTACCAAGCCAACATATATTGGCCAAGTCCAACCAACTTAATTCTACTACTCATCCATTTAAATTAATTTTTTCTCCTCTTTCTATCTATTTGCTTCAACATTATGTACCTTTATTAGATATGATTATCACTCGATATGATGAATGGGATCCTATAGCTTAACTTTATCATCTCCCATCTCAAATTTATTTTATATAACTCATGAAAACTTCCCCCCATCATCATAATAATTTTAAATGAACATCCCTCTACCTTAACGTATGGGTAAGAAGCTACTATGTCTAGGTCTAAGGATAGTGTTATCTAGTAATGTGAATAGATTTTTATAGATGTTGACAAAATTATAGATACTTCTCTTTCACTTAAATTTCCCATTGCTTTAATGATTCCTGATGAAATATTACTTTGTGTGGATGATCCTCTACTATGGATTAGTGTCCAAGTTGGTGATATCCAAGTCAAGCATGCTTTTATTGATGAAGGTTTTAGCACTTGCATTTCATCCATTGATTTCATTAAAACACTTGGATATTCATAATATAATCTAAAATCTATCCAAAGTACATGTCAAGGCTATGATAAAAGACAAATTCCTTCATTAAGATGGGTTTGGATTATTATCATAGTTCCCCCTATCATGGTCTATATAAAATTCATGATATTTAATTTCTCATTGTCATGTAATATTTTACTTGGTCGACCTTAGATACATCACATGAGATCTATAGCTTTGTCATCATTCTAGTGTGTTAAATTTCTTCACAATGGTGATATATATAAGATTCAAGGAGATATAAATCCTTGTAATTTTGAATAATTCCAAGACTATGGTGTTTTCAAAATACCTACCCCCAAACCTTTACCTAGCACTCATTTTCATAAATCTCAATAATTCAATTATCTCATTAATTACAATAGAGGTTATAATGGACACCCAAAACTTATGGGAAATATACCACCTAACCTATTAGATTCTAATAATGACAAACCTAATGAAATCAATTTGAAAATCAAAACTTTTGATCTCCCTTCACGTGTAATTACTCAATTACCCCTTTTTTATGACCTAGGTCTCATCAAAAGATAAGAGCTGAAATCCTTACATCCATAGTGATGCCAAAACGATCCATTCCTCATCCTTCATCGGCTAATGAAATAATGGATGCTTTCATTATTAATTTCATACTCAAGATTATGATTATGTATTTTCATTAGATGATCCCTCTTTAATTAGTTTTGTTGAAGCTAAAGATACATAAATACTTAGATATCATTATTTTTTATCGTATTTTTTTCATTTACATAGTATTAGTTCTATGGATATAGTTCATCCTTCTTATATCTCACCTAACATTATTTCATATTCATTTGATGTCCATAGGTCTAAGATGGAGCAAATACTATCTACTTATCATCTTATCATTTTGAGCCTCTTTGGATTATGTTTCTTGATCATGTCATGATGGGACCATATCAGTTCATTAGATTTTATGATCCTTCAAACATGATCCTTCCTAAGATTCTAGCCACATTATATTGACTTGTATTGAGATCATCTCTCATAGCTACTAAGCCTAGTCTTGATCATACTCTGACTATTCCTATTGATGTTGATGGCATATTACCTTTGCCTAAACTTGATCCCCCACCTACACAATGGGTAGATGATCCATATATTTAATTCCATAAGGTTTTTAGTCATTGGACTAAGGATTATAATTCACCAATTCTGAGTATAGCATTAGGAATCAGGTTCCCCCTCTACCATAAATAGCCAACCTCTACAATTAGCTACTCTTAGACACATTTATTTTTATGGAACTAATATGCACACCTTTATTCATTGTCAATAGCTTTGTTAGTACATTGATTCACTTCACCCATAAACCATACAATATTCTATTGATTAAAATATACCTCCACTTAATATACTTATAAAGTATATTCCTAAACATGGGGATGTTTGATATCATTAGCATTAGTGTGATACACATCACACAGATAAGTATAGAGTATTATAGTATCACTTTCATGATTTCATATGTCCTACACTATCACCTTCTTAGAAACCTACTCAAGATCATTCACAGACTAAGACTCATCCTTCCCCACCGCTTATATCCTAAAAGAGATTTAAGGATGTCAGTCACATTGTAGTACCAATTCTTCTCATTAATTACCCTTCATAAGATATGTCACATGTTCATACTCCTTCTAGAAAACTTTTATTATCCATAAATACCTTGCATTAGGAAGTCCTCACATGTCTTTTGGTAAAGATAGATGATATTATGATTCAAGTCATATTTCAGTTATAATAGGATTTATCTAGCATCATTGATTATGTATGCCATGAAATTTATTAGTATTTTTGAGCACATTACTATGTTACATCACATTATTATTTATATTTTCATCCGAATTAGATTTTTGTAGTCACAAAAATGCAAAATTGGTAACTTGAGTGTGGATAATGACACCCAACTGATAGGTCCCTCTTGCTTGCTCTCATGGCCCTCTTAGGCTTGTTTTCACTAATTCCCAGTCATCCATAGCCTTTTAGACTTGATCTCAACTGAGCCAAGACCCTTTTTCATGACCAATCCATCCCCTAGGTCCTATCTACCTAGGATAATAGTGCCATACTAGGCCAATAGTGCCATACTAGGACAATAGCACCAATGCCACTCCTATCCACTTTCAATGCTATTATCCAAGCTCATTTCTAGCCCCAATGGTTAATTCCTTCTAGTTTTCCATCCTTATCCTTATTGACCTAATTTGAGAAAATTAAATCCATGACCAATAGATCCCTATAAAATCCCATCCAAATATCATTTAGAAAGGGTTGGCAAATATTATCAAGCAAGAAAGAATACAAGTGAAACCACTGAGGCAATCTTCCCTATTCTTTGCATATAACCATTCAGAATAATCCTAAGCATATTTAAATCTTTACATCAACCCTTAGCCATCCTTAAGCACATCTATTCTAGAATTTCTTGCATTCTCATATAAAAATTGCACCAAGTACTTTCAAAGGGAGAACTACATATGGATTGATACCTCTTCAAAGTATTGGTATGTAGGTAGTGTGCCCACACATGGGGTGTGAAGCACATCCAGTGAATATTACACACACTAATCCCCCTTCTTGTTCAAAATTGGTTAATATAAAATGGAAGATAGGGTTTAAAGAGAAAATTTACTCTATAAGGAGCTCTAAAAACTCCCAGTTGTCAAAACTTTAGAGATGAGGTCACATAGACCTATTGAACAAAACCCAAAAAACTCAAACCCTCAGGACAATAGCATGAGATAAGGACTCTAGCATTGGTGCCACTCTTGTCCACTTTCGACACTCCTATCCAATAAAAAATTAAATTTATAATCTTGTTTATGATAGTGTCCTAGGTCTATATAATGAATATCAAATCTTGTCTCATTTGGATTAGCACAACTTAAGCTAAGTCTTATTTTCACCCTCTTATTACTATTTTTAGAAAAACTCTAATTATAAATAAATTTCACAAATTAGTATCTTATTTACTGCATATTATTTACTAATTTATCAATTTAGACCCTTTAAATAAATTATGAATAAAACCCCAATATTCCCAAAATAGTTAAAACATTTGGTGAACATGACTTACTTCAAACATGCATAAAAACCTTAAAAACCCTAGGGTAAAATTCTTACTGATTTTTCATATTTTTTTCTAATTTTTTACTTGCATAATAAATAAAAAAATTAGCTTTAAATTTTAATTTTTTTAGTAAATTTAAAATAAATTTCTTTCAAACCTTAGTTGCCCATATTAGGTCTTGGTATTTTCCTAGTAATTTTTTCAATATTTTCTTGATTTTTTACTAGCATATTAAAATTAGAAATTCACCTTAAAATTCAAAATTCAATAGTAATTATCAAAAATATTTATTTTTCAAAACCCTAGTTGCATCTACTAGGTCTCTTTAAATCACCAATTTTCCAATTAATTCATGATTTCTTACTTGCATATTTTACTCATAAATTCACTTTAAATTTCAAAATTTCATAGTAATTTTCAAAATAATCATCTTTCAAACCCTAGTTGCATATACTTGGTCCCTTTGCTTCTTGAAGTATCACCTTAGATCTAAAATCAGATTTCAAAAATGGATCTCACTTATTTTCAAATATTTCTTTCATTTCTTGCAAATAATAAGGTGACCATACTTGGTCCTATCATGTACATGAATGATGAAGTTTACCATATGCTAATATAAAGCTTCATTCTTTGCTTTTCATGCCTAATTTTCATAATATGGGATGATATTAAGAAAGTCATTATTAAACATAGTAAGATACCTCTCCTTTAAAGGAAATCTTACTTGTCTTTAATACAAGGTTTCATCTCTTGCTTTCTATCTCTCATATGGAAAAAATTTCAAGTCTATCATGCTAAACACATTAGAAATGTCATAGCACATGCCAAAGTTTATTATTCATTCATGCACAAATTCATGATTTATATCTCTTTATTTTTATCTCTCATATGAAAAAACTTTCAAGTTTATCATGCTAAACACATTATAAATGTCATATCACATGCCAAAGTTTCTTATGCATTCATGAACAAATTCATGCTTTCTATCTCTCATGTGGAGTGATCTTTATAAACATATTTTTATATAACTTATAACTCCAATTACATTAATTTCATCCCATATACATGGTTTCTACCTAGATATACCTAAATCCTTGGCTACATTATTTTTACATAAGCTAACTACCACCTATCAAGTTTCAATGTCATATCATATGCATAGGAAAAAAATTCCTTCTCCTCCTCTCCCCCAAGAGGGTGATATCTACTTTCCCTCTAACCAGGTCCATGTTATCACCCCTCCAATAGGTGAGGTAGCCTATACTATTGTTCTTAAGACATAAATTTATCCTATAACTTATTCAAACCTTCTTCAACATATGTGCTTACATGTTCAATCAGAAGCAACTAGGGTTTGCACTTGTAAGACTCTAAGGGATCAAATCACTTGTATGAGAAAGTTAATTTTAGATTTAAAAATGTAGAATCATCTATTACATAAAAATATCACAACATTAGAAAATCAAATTATAATACAAAATCCTCACAAGCACCTTAATGTCAATCATGTATATGTACCTTCACCCAGTCAATCGATTGCAAGCAATGTTACATATCAAAACAATAAATCACAACAAAGTAATTTTACAACTAGTGATTCAAAAAGCATTCAATGATCAAATAAGAGTTAAAATAAGGAACTAAGGGAAATGATTAAATCTAAGTTGATCAAACTACCTCCTCTATATCCAGTGAGAAGATACATATATTATTGTGCATATCATAGAATGCATGGGAATCACTCAGATTAATGTTTGGCATTGAAAAATAATATACAATAGATAATTGCTAATGAGGAAACTATACAAGTTAAATGATTCAAGCACTCCAAAATGATGTAGGAACACATTAACAAAGGTTCAAACTTAAAAATAGTAAAAAAGTGGTTACCAAAGCATAACTCAAAATAATAAAAGGATCAAAAAGAAAAATTAGAGCAAAAAATAGTACCAAAAGCACATGTAAAACATGAAAAAGATGCAAATCTATCTCTCTAAAATGACACTCAACTTTCAAATTATTATGGGTTGGGTCAAATATATCTATAATAGTTTGATTATCAAGGTCAAGTGTTGGAAAGTAAGCTCAAGAAATCACTACTCCTATTCTAGTAGTTGATAATGTTTGTCATCAAGGTTGGGTATTTATTAAACATCCTAAGGAAAATCATTCACAAATATAATTTATCAAAGTAAAAGATCTAGATACAAAAAAAGTAAACACAAACATTTCACTGGTTCAAAATCAAGATGATAATGATGAGTGAAATAATATAGGTTATTATGATTTCCAAGATACATACAATGAATCCAAATATTCAAAGTCATATTCACATACATTCCCTCATGATTCATATTCACACATAATTCCTTTGTTAGATATAGAAAACCATGATAGGGAGTCTCCCATGAGACTCATCAATTAGTATCATACCTTCTCAACTTACTTGTACATATCTTTTTTTTAATTACTTATACATAGTTTATTTTTGCTTATTTGTGCATAGTTTCTCAATTTTTATTGTACATAATATCCCTATTATTTGTTGTACATAGCTCAAATATTCTCAAAAAAATACAAAATTTCAAAATCTAAAAACATTCAAATTTGTCACAAATACAAAAACATCTTGATTATATGCATCCTCCATGATTTTACATTTATACTCCTATGCTAGACTTATATTTGTTGTGTTATGCTATTATTTTTCAATTTATCTACATTACCATGCTTCACTTGATCTTCTTTGAGTTTGTGTAGTGACTTCTAGACCCTTGATTGCTTCACTCTACCCATAGAGGGGGAATCTTACTCTTTCCTGTGAGATGCACATTCATATATCTTCCCCTTGGGGGCATATTTTACATGACTAGACCATCTAGGTTATGTCATTTTTACACCACACACTCTATTTATCATTTTAATGTACATTATTTACTAGCTTACATATATTACTCTATCAACACTCACTATTATTTAGAACTTGTGTATTTATTTGCATATACCTAGTCTTATATTAACATGTCTTCCATACTTTCATAATCTTTCTTTGATTAGTTATATGTGATTGTATTTTGCATTCTATACATGATTTATCTTCTTTCTTAGTGTAGCTTGATGTGTTTTCATTCCCAATTCATATTTGTCTCCATGTGTGCCTTATGACATTTTCCAATGTCCTTTACTTCTATTCATGTGTGTCCCTTAGGACATTTGCTAATGTCCTTTACCTGTACTCTTCTATGTTATTTTACACCAACTTACTTATTTGAACTATATGTGTATGTGACATTTGAATATCACTTATATGATTTATTTTCATTTTGAGTGACATGTGCTCATGTCACTTATTTACTTGGCCCCTTGGTCACTCTTGTACACTTCCTGTTTCTTGCCTTGTGTGCCTGTTGCTTGATTGCTTTTGATTGTTTGCAATTCCATGATCTAAATCATGCATTATCTTGCTTCTTAGATGCCATGATAGACATCATTCTCTATCCCTCCATGACAACTAATAATTAGCAACTAACACTTCCAGTTCTAGTTTAGTAAATTGCACATGATTTTACATTTTCATAGTTATCTAGGCACACCCCTATTGATCTAAAAATCTATCAATACAAACCATGTTATATATTGATATATCTTATCAATTATCATTGCTATATCATATATTTTGTATCATAACACACTTTTATGGCTCTTTCTTATAAGGGAAGTCATTGTAGGGTCTCCATTCCTACCCTCAAAAGAGGGGGAAATAAATAGGGGCTTTGTCATAGATATTAGAGCTCTTATCGACCAAAAAATCTAGGTTTAGAACACTCAGAACAATAACCAAACATCAAACTAGTTAGAATAGACTAGGTAGATAGTCAAGAATTTAGAATAATCATTAGATTTGGCCCAAGACAACAACATAGAGACTAGACTACAACACTAGTAATGTTACTATCTATTTCTAGCACTCATATCCAAATAGAAAAAAACTAAAATTTACAAAAGTAGGCAAAAAAGTAGGATCAACTATAGAATTACACAACTAGACCAGTACTAAATCAGTAGTTTTAGTACATATTTTACTCAGAGAATCTAGATATAGGGGGAATCATACATGGTATGATGTCTCTCACTTCTAGTTTCATATATGGTAGTTTTTATAACTTCTAGATCAGAATCCATGTTCTAGACATTAGTGATTGGGGGCAATGTGTATGGCACATTTGTTTCTTTTCCTTCCTAGTTTAGTATTGTCTAGACATTCTCTATAATTGCATGCCTTATTCCATCTATAGGTGGTTGGCATCATTTTAGACTGGATCTCATACAATCTTACGCTTCACATTCTTGAGTTTTTTAGTTCCTAAGTGGCTTCCACATAAGTTAGATTCATGGTTTTGGATTAGCTTTCAAATAAGCCTAATCTCCATCTTTCAGAGTGTCCTAGTTCCAACATACATTTGGATATCCATGCTAACATTATTAGATCATATTACATTCAAGGACTTCAATATCCATCTCATATGACATACATTTCATACTGATATTAGTTCATAGCTTCAAGGGGTAACAATGGAGCTAAAGGACTAGCTAGTCTTTGTATTCTTGAGCCACCTATTCAAAGGGATTGAATACATAGTCTAAAAATTTATCAACACATGCATGACCACATATCTTAACTTAGTTGGTGATGATGGAGCCAAAGTTCCAACCTTTGCATTCTTGAGCCACTTTCAGGGAATTGAGCACTCATCTTTATTTATGATATTATCTTGGTACAACATCATCTAGCATTACTCAACATCATAATAGGTTTTGTATTAGTTTGCATACTTAGTGAGGTGTATTTGTTCCTTTCTCTTCCTCTCTCTCTCTTACCTATATTTATAGATTCTTATTTTAGATATATCATATCTAGTAAGAACTAATCTACTCTTTATTTTCACTTGCAGATTTACACTTCATAGTGTGTTCTCTCTATGCACACCCAACATCACATAGCTTCATGGGATTCTCCCTTGAAATTAAGTTTAGGTAAACTTTTTATTTCTCCTTTATCCTAGTATTTTATTTTGTTTCATCACTATAATAAAGTGGGGGGAGGGAAATGTAGTCATATAAAAATGCAAAATTGGTAACTTGAGTGTGGCTAATGACACCCAACCCATAAGTCCCTCTTGCTATATCTCATGACCCTCTTAAGCTTGTTTTCATTGATTTACAATCATATGTAGCCTTTCATAATTGATCCAATCTGGATGAAGACCCTCTTTTCATGATTAATACATCACCCTAGGTCCTATTTACCTAAGACAATAGCACCACACTAGGACAATAGTGTCAATTTCACTCTAGTCCACTTTTGATGTTGTCCAAGCTCATTTTTGGCCCCAACGGTGAATTCCTTATAATTTTCCATCATTATCCTTTTCAACCTAACATGAGAAACTTCAATCCATAACCAATAGAGCCCTATAAAACCCCATTCAAATATTATTTGGAAAGGGTTGGCAAATATTATCAAGCAAGCAAAAATATAAGTGAAACCACTCAAGCAATCTTCCCTATTCTCTGTATATAACCATCAAGTATAGTCCTAAGCACATCTAAATCTATGCATCAGTCCCTAGATGTACTCAAGTGCATCTAGTCTAGAATTTATTACATTATTATAACAAAATCGCACCAAGTACTTTCAAATTGAGAACTATATATGGCTTGATCCCTCTTCAGAGTATTGGTATGTAGGTAGTGTGCCCACACATGGGGTGTGAAGCATGTTCAGTGAATATTTCACACACTAACCCCCCCCCCCTCTTATTAAAAATTGGTCAAAGTATAATGGAAGATAGGGTTTTAAAAGAAAATATACTCTATAGGGATCTCTATAGACTTTTGGCTATCAAAACTTTAGAGACAAGGTCAAAAAAACCTATTAAATAAAACCTAGAAAGGTCAAATACTCAAGACAACATTGTTAGATAAGGACTATAGTGATATTACCAGTCCTATCCAATTTCAATTCTCCTATCTATTGGAAATATTATCATTTATATCAAAAGTCTAACATTATTGGTGATAAAGGCCCCATTGCATTTAATAATATTTTTAATAGTAATATCTTGGCTAATGTGTGTTAATATTTATTTAATATTAATGAATATATTTTTGGTTGCATAAAGTCAAAAGAAAGGGCCCATGGAGAATTCAAAGAGTCATGGGGTAAAGACAATAAAAGAACGGGACACATTTTACCATGAAGAGTCATCTTGGAGAATTCCAAGAGTCACCAAGTGAAGAGAAAAGAGGAAGGGTGAATTTTCTCATGAAGGGACACTTTGAGGAATACGAAAAGTCACCAAGAAAAAGACAAAAGAGGAAAGGATGATTTTGCTTATGAAGGGTCACCATTTGAATTTTCAAATGCAAGGATAGGAAGGGTCATGTAATTTTGGTGCCATTTTAGATGAGGATTGAAGGGTCACAAAGGGTGAAGGGCAAAGGTCATTTGGAAAGCTATAAATAAAGGCTTGAGAAGTCATTTGTAATATGGGAGATAGAGTATGATTTATAATTGTTATAACTAGCTTAGAAGAGTAGAGGAGAGAGAGGAAATAGATATTTTAATGATCCATCATTTGTTGAGATAAAAACATTAAGAGATAGTTGTGTGGTATACATAAAATGGGTTAGTGCTCTTGTGGGTTGGTGATCATGAATAGTTGTTGTGTTGGTGCTAAGCAAAGGGGTTGGTGCTCCTATGGGTTGATGCTCATGGATAGTTGTTATGTTGGTGCTCAGACAAGGGGTTGGTGCTCCTACAAGTTAGTGCTTATGAATATTATAATTTGAGTTGGTGCTCATTCATATACTTGAGATTGTTTTCCATGGTTTTTCCCACATTGGGTTTCCATGTTAAATCTGGTGTCTCCCTCTATCTCGTGTGGTGTTTATTATTATAGTTTTATTGCATATCTTGAATGTATGGTTAAGTGGAATTTGATTAAGGGAAATTTTATAAGATTTATGATATACTGATTCACCCCCCCCTCATATTATATCCCATGATTAACACTATCTATTAAAAAAGTGAAAGTCAAAATCCTATATACAATAGTGTCCCAGGCCTATATAGTGAATATTAGATCTTGTCTTCATCAGATCAACATAGTTTAAGCTAAGTCTTATTTTCTCCCTCTTATTACTATTTTTAGAAAATCTATAATTATAAATAAATTTCAAAAATTAGTAGCTTATTTACTGTTTATTATTTACTAATTTATAAATCTAGACCCTTTAACTAAATTAGGAATAAAACCCTAATATTCCCAAAATAGTTAAAATAATTTCATACTTATATTTCAATATAGCATTAGTGTTGTATCATTTATCTTTAATCTCATGATTATCCTCTTTAAACCTTTGTAATATACTTTATGCATTTATGATATTTTGTCTTACAAACATTGCACTCTGATTCATAAAATTAACTCTTTATACATGATCCCCTTATGTTTTATAGTCATTTATTTTTCCCATATTTTGGGATGATTTTACTTATATCCATGCTTGATTTATCTCATTTTAGACACATAAATTAAAATTTAGGCTAAAATTATGCACTTGTGGCCACTCTCTTACATAATTAGCTCTAGACATATCTTAAAGCCCTTTTTGATCACTTTCAACCATCTTGAACACTCTTCTAAATTGATAAACAACCCCTGAATTTACTCATCCATATTCTTATCAACCTTATACACCTTGTTTACCTTGTCTAACACTCTACATGATGAAATCACACATTGGATAAGATTACCCTCTCTCATATCTTCCTACCAAATAATGACTAATTTACAAAGCCAAAAGCTATATGAAGGTTGGAATATGTACCTAATGATCCCCATTTGAAGTAATTTCAAATATATTAATGTATAAACACTTTTAAAATGATTATTTAAGGGAGATGATTCAACATTGAAAAACACAAAAATCATAATTGTACATTGAGAGTAAAGCACCTATTTTTCCCAATTATAAATGCATACAACCCTAGTACCCCATATCTCAAGTATAAACACATTTTTCAAGTCAGAGGTCATGATTAAGGAAATTAATCACATCATTATTGCACTATAATCTATCATATTTCACTAGTTATTCACACACTACTGTAACATGGGATAACTATATGAAGTTTGATCCCTCTTCAAATTATTTGAATGTAGTAGTATCACTGACCCATATTTCTAATTGATTTACATTGGTATTTGAATGTTAAGTATCTAATATTTTTAAATAAAATCAATCATATAGTGGCCTCTATAATTAATTACAAGCTTGTGTACTAGATATAGGATTTGTAGATGAAGACATGGAGAACTTAGAAATCCTAATTTCTTAATTAAAAATGGATAGGAGTGACCCAAATTAAGCAAGAGTTACACACCTCTAATATACTCTTCCAATTTTTTTTGTCTAGGTCCCAATCCAATTATTGTTATTTATTCTAATCATCATACCTCCCTAAATAATAAGTTTTAGCTTCTGATTCTTCCTCCATATATAGCTTTAATTAAGCCTTTGTTTTCTCACTACATTATTATTTTTAGTAAGTTTCTATAATATAGTAGTTTCAAATCATTTAACGCTATAGAATATTTTTATTCCAAATTTGATAAAATATATTGGTGAACCCATTTATTGTCAAATATTACAAGACATATCCTTCCATTATGGTTTTCTTCCATTTTTGTTCCTCTAGTAGGGTTTGTATACAATCAAAAAAGAATCATGTCTATAAATCAATCCTAACTTGAAGAAGATAGATCATACCATACACTTCCAATTGGTGACACATTTTTTAAGTAGGAACATGACTAATATGGGGATATGATAGACTCAATTTAGAGATAACTTATCACAATACACCATGCTAGGGGGTTCCAAAACCTCTAGTCTAACACAATCATGTAATAACCTTAAAGGGGTCTTGAGTTCTGATATTTAACCTAAAATAATAATAAGTGAAGTAAATATAATCTATTACTCACCAAATATTAGGGCACACAACATGCGGGGTTAAAAATAATCAAAACATATATAGTAGAATATCAATTAAGTTATATATGAGTAAGATTTAGGGTACATGGAATATGAAGAGTAATATTATTCAAATCCAATACTTATGCTACTTCTATCTAATAAATAGAAGAGCAAAGTTAGAGAATACTTACATGTATGATGAAACTCTCAAGACTCAATCTCTCCCTTGGCCAATGGGGCTTCTCAAGAGGTTATTGTGGTTTATAAATATCAGTAACAAAGGACAAAGAATCTAAAACTTATCCATAAGACTAGATTATAAAAGTAGAAACCCTAAGCTAAGACTTCTCAATTAGAATAGTGGAAGAGTAGATTATAAAGAAGCATGAGTGAATAATAACTCTTGATTGCATATTGAAATAATGATGAAATTATATTATATAGATAGGTGTATTTGAACCTAAAAATTTCTAAAAATATTGATCGATAGGGTCAACCCAGTCGACCTAGAATAATTGTAGACAATTATTCACTATTTCATGTACTAGGTCGACCAAAGGCCAGACTAGTTATTAAGTTAAAATAACCTAAAATTATACAAGCTTGACCTAGTTGACCTAGTAAAACTAAGTGATAAAAGGGATTTAAGGTGAGGAAAAGAGGGTGAAAAGTAGAAAAGACTGGAGGAGTGTGCAAAGGAGGAGTAATATTTTAGGAAATAGTTTTAGGAGATGGTTACATTGGTAGTAATGTGTCAATAAGGGATAATAATCCTAAAAATCACAAATGGTTTTCCCATCCCTTTCTCAGTGCACCCTTTAATGCAAGCACTTAGAGATATTGAGTTTTGATGGGTTATTACAATATTTAAAGCATTAGTATTTGATAAAAGTTAAAAATATTATGTGTATACATATGCCCCACTCGAATCTCATCATGTGTCACTAAGGTGAAACAAGGGATGGTGTTTTGAGAAAGAACATAAGAATACATAACACTGATGCTAAAAAAAAGTTATAGTATTTTAAATCATAAAATAACTAAAATTAAATGACAAAAAAGTGAATAACTAAAAATTAAATGTATGAATACCTTGACTTACCTTTATCACTAAATGGTTGTCTACTATGTTGTTAGTTTTGATTGTGTAAGGAGCAGAGACTACTTTTGACAAACCCAATAATACAAAATTAAATGTAAAAAACAAAAAAATACAAGAATTCCAAGATAAAAAGTGCTATGAGGATGGGACATACTTGGAAATTTGTCAAGTTAGGGTGACAAGTGCTATGTTAGACCAAATGACCAAGTCAAAAACAAGAGTAAATCAAGAAACCAAAAATCCAAGGAAACTAAAGACTAAAAAACTCAAATAAGTAAACCTTAGAAAGCCAAACTCACCAAGTCAAACTAATGATACATGTCAAAAAATAATGGTAATCAAACATTGAAGAAAAAGTAAAAATAAAATGGTAAAACAACATTGATGAGTGAGTAGTAAGAATCCTTATCTCACTAAACAATGGAAAAAAGTGCATAAAATGGGAAATAAAATTATTGAGTGATAATTAACAATCCAACCTCATGCAAAAATAGAAAAAGGTATGGACTTGTATTCTCATAAACAGACACATATTCATAAACAAGCTTTCAAGTATGTATTTTGACATGACATCCTTTATTATTATAATGTTGAATGTACCTTGTTTTGTTGTGTTATTCAAGATGAGGTCCCTCATCTTATTGACCAAGCACATGGGGGAATTTTTGGTGGCTATTGAAGTAGACATGATACAACCTAAAAATGCCTACATATTAGTTAGTTTTGGCCTACTTTTGAAAATGATGCAATAAAATTTGTTAAAAAAATGTACTCCTTTCCAAATTCATGATAGTCTAATTCATTTAACTCTATTTGAGATTCAAATTATCAAATCCTTGGGTATTTTCCATGTGTTCATTATATCTCATTGTAAAATTACCTTGCTCCCAAGATGGACATGTTTTTATCATCACCGCTACCAAATATTTTACCAAATGGGTTGAATCCATGACCATTGTTAATGTCACTAGTAACACCATTGCAAATTTTTTTTTAATCAAATCATTTTCCACTTTGGTGTTTCATATACTATTATTTCCAATAGTGGTGGTAATTTCAAAAAAAATTATATCAAACAACTTTGTGTTAAATTCAAGATCAATCACAAATTTTCCATAGCTTACCATCTGTAATGTAATGGTCGAGCTGAGACCACTAAAAAAAATCTCAAAAATACAATTAGTAAAACCTACATGGATTGGCACATTCATCTTTATCCTACTCCTTGGGCCTATTGAATTAGCATATGTACTACCATTGGGGCAACACTGTTCTCTCTAGTCTATGGTTCTGAATTAGTTCTTCCATTGAAAGTCAAGCTTCCCTCTCTCTATATATATCTTCATGGTATCATTCCTGATGAATAATTACATAATACTCACTTTCATACTCTTGATCTCCTTAATGAACACTATCTTTCTACCTTACAACTTAATCACCAATACAAGGCTCATATTTCCAAACTACATAACAAACATGCTAAAATACACACATTTAATGTTGGTGACATTATCCTTAAATTAGACTACACTCAAGATAAATAGGGTAAATACACCCAAAATGGTGGGGTCCCTATTTAGTTAAAGATATTATTGGTCTAAGTAACTACCACCTTCAAACCAATGAAGGCCCTATTTTTAAATAGACTACCAACACATAGTTCCTTAGAAATTTACTTACCTAAACATTTCCTTCTTTTCATGCTTTCTATATAATATCTAACACTTTTTTTAGGTTACCTACATAGTTCTCTCCCTCTATATCAATTCTCGATTTTCACAAACCTTTAGTCCTTATTTTTTGGTCTTTTGGTTTCCTCTTTCTCTCATGAGTTGCATTATAAAACCATGGATATGACCTGATATTTCTCATGATGTACCATAGTTTTCTTTATTTTCATACTCTTTTTACACACTTTTTGGCACCCCTTAGTTTTATCTTTTATGATTTTTAGTGTAGGACCATAGATAGGACCTATCCTTCCTCATAAAATTACCATCTTGTCATTCATTTTTTAAAATGTGTTTTTTATACTTGTTCTCAAACTTAGCTCTTTCTTCTTTTGATAGATATAATTTTTATAACAATCTATGTTAGAATGTTTTACTCTATTTCCCTCATTATTATGATAAGGAATCACACTCTACTATCATTGTATCCCATTTTCACCATTTGTCACATTTTGTGAGTTAAAGCAATTTAAATTGTTCAATGTGTCCTTTCTCTTTATTTCATGTCCTTTCACTCTCCATTAGATAAAATAAGGTCAAATTCAAGATAACACTTTTATTTCACATAGATTTATGAGACTCTTATACCCCATTATTTTTTAAGTTCTCTCTATTCATAACTAAGTCCTATGTATTCAAATGAAATTCATCTTTAGCACCCATGTTTGGTTTTCCAAATCTATATGGACGAGGAATGCAAAAAAAAAAGCCATCAAGAAAATTTATAAGCCATATAAATTGAAACAAAAGGTAATGATATACAAAATGAAATATATAAATCTCAAAATTCAAAATCACACAAAAAGACATGATTAATAAGAAAATATCCTATCTCTAATTGAAGCTCAAAATCCATAGTTAGCATCACATAGAACTAAGATCCATTGGGGTGTGGTAGGCTAGTAAATTGGAATAGGAGAATTCAAAAAACTCTATGGTTCTACCTACTTTCTCACACAAGTACCTCTAGATTCATGAGATGATAACTTTGTAAGGGGTCCTAAGGAATGGGGAACATGTTGTGGGAATGGAGGTTCATTTTAATTTTCATACATATAGCCTTCATGGGATGATATATATACTAAATTTGTTGACCTAAGACTTGTGTGGCTAAGAGAAGTTCTTTAGAGTCTTTAAGGTTGAAAGCCTTCTTATTTTGACAAAATAAATTTTAGCGTCTTGAATTCAATAAAATAATTCCCCTAACTTGGTTTTTACTTCATTTCTCCCCTCCACCCATTTAATTTCCCCCATTCATAGGCAAATTATGATTCCAAATCTATATTCCTTCTTCTATATTATTTTCTTCTTCACCTCTGAAAAACATGCTAGCACTACATTGTTTCAATTTTATCTATCCTTAGAGCAAAAAAACATGTTTGAGTAACTATAGATTAGTTTTTTTATACCATATATCTACATTCATAGACTTGTGTTGCTTCCTTTTACCATTTTTCATTGTTATAATACCCTCTATTATAGGCACCTGAGTCTGTACCTTTTTCCATTGTTGCATAGGTTGGCTTGTTACTTCTCACTTGACAATGTTGTTTTCCCTTTTTATGCACCATTTTCCATTATTGAGTGACATAAGGATTGTTATTGATCACTCATCAATGTTGTTTTACCATTTTTGTTTCTTGTTTCTCATCGATGTTTTATTACCATTCTCTTTTGATATGGATCATTGGCTTGACTTGGTGAGTTTGCCTTTCTTACGTAAGATTTACTTGTTTGAGTTTTTTGGTCTTTAGTAGCCTTGGATTTTTGGTTACCCTATTTACTCTTGTTTTTTACTTGGTCATTTGGTATAATATAACACTCCTCACCCCATCTTGCCAAATTTCCATGTACATCCCATCCTCATAGCACTAGTTATCTTGGATTTATTGCATTTGTTTGTTTTTTCTCTTTAGTTTTGTATTCTTGGGTTTGTTGAAAGCATTCTCTACACCCTACACAATCAAAACTAAAAACACAATAGAAAACCATATAATGATATATATAATTAAAGGTACACATACATTTACTTTGTTTAGATAGATATGAAGCTTTTGACTGGGTCAACAAATGGTTATAATACCATCAATGGCCACAATCGACCAATACCAATGAACGACCACAATTGGTCTAATACAAAAAAATGCCCATAATCAGCCTAATACCAATGAAATGGACATAGTTGACCTCCAATACCATTATGAGATTTGAATTTGGGTGGAGTTTTTAATAACCAAGTCTTTTTACTAACTCACCCACATCTCATCATTCACATACATTTATTTTTTAGTTATTTAATTTTATATCATTTACTTTCAGTTATTTTTATGCTTTAAAATATAGAAACTATTTTTTAGCGTTAGCATTGTGTGTTACTATGTTCTTTCTTGAAGCACCATTCCCTACTATACCTTAGTAACACATCATTAGCTCTGAGTGTGGCATATGTATACAAATAATATTTTAAACTTTTATCAAATACAGATGCTTTACATCTTTTAAGAACCCATCAAAACTTAATCTCTCTAAGCACACGCCATAAAGGGTGAACCAAGAAAGGTGTGGGTAGACCATTGACACTTCACAAGATTATTTTCCCTTATTTCCACATTATTACTAATCCAACCATCTCTTAAAACCATTCCCTAAGATATTACTCCTCCTTTGTACACTCCTCTAATCTTATCCACTTTTCATCCTTCTTTTCCTCACCTTAAGTCTCTTTTGTTAGTCAGCTACGCTAGGTCAACTGGGTCAATGTTATACAATTTTAGTTGATTTTCACTCAAGAACTAGTTTGGCCTCTGGCCAACCTAGATCATGACCTAGTGAATAATTATCTAAAAGTATGCTAGGTCGACTAGGTTAATGCTATCGACCAAGATTTTTTGAAGGGTTTAGGGTTAAATATGCCTATATATAGAAGATCATTTAGTAATTATTTCAACATGAAATCAAGATTTATTATTCACTCATGCTTCTTTATAATTTAATCTTCCACTATTCTACTTGAGGAGTCTTAACTTATGGTTTCTACTTGGAGAATATAGTCTTATAGATAAGTCTTGGATGATTTGGCCTTTCTTAGTTATCCTCAAAAACAACAACCTCTTGAAAAGCCCCTTTGGCCAAGGAAAATATTGATTCTTGATGGGTTCATTAGTCAATTAAGTATTCTCTAACTTTTCTCCTCTCTTTAGTAAATAGAAGTAGTATAAGTATTGCATTCGAATAATATTACTCTTCATATTCCATGTATTATGGTCTTACTCATACATAGCTTAATTGAGATTATCCTATACATGTTTTGATTATTTCTAACCCCTATGTTATGTCATAATATTTAATGAGCACTATATTAGATTTACTTTAATTTTTATTAGTTTAGGTGAAATATCAAAACATAGGACCCCCTTAGGGTTATTATGTGATTGTGTTATATTAGAGGCTTTGGAACCCTCACCAACATGGTGTATTGTAATAAGATATCCTATAATCAGGTCTAGTAGATCCCCATATTGGTCATGTTCCCACTTAACAAATGTTTCACCAATTAGAAATATATGGTATGATCTATCTTCTTTGAGTTAGGATTTATTTATAGACATAATGCATTTTTGATTGTATGTAGGGTACACATCTCTATTTACCTAACTTATATATTTCACCATGATTATCATGATTGAGCCTATCAATTAGTTACTAGTTATATTTACATGTTCCTTGCCTATTATTTTTAAAATACTACACATGTATGTAACCCCTTTGATACATCATATGAAGGCACATACCACATCATATATTGGTCCACCCCTATTGGTGCACTATTCCTTAGAGATTATTTTTGCATGGCTCAATTTGAGTTACCACCAATTAATACTCAATGTAAGAGATATAATTTGGTTCCTTTTGTTCCTCCTACATGTATACTCTCTAAATATCTCCACTCATATCCTACCCCTACTATGCACCTTAGGCTTATAGAATATCTATTGATCTAAGCTGTTATTACAAATGAGGTTGGGTACTCACTCAGCCAACATTAGATGAACATATTTAGACAATTATTCCTCATCCCCAACCTAATCCAACAGGACCAAGAGAGAAAACTAGAGCATATGATATTGTTGATCAAATAAATAATACACCAGATAAAATTTCTATGTTAGCGTTGTTTCAAAAGGATAAATTTTTTAAGGATATTATTTATCAAACATTAAATAATACATCTATGCCTTGTGACATATAAACTTATTATTTTGCATTTATTATCAATACTTTGAAAGATATTTAGGATTTTATTGATTTGTAAATGATGATTTTCCATCACACTCAACCATTGCTCATAATTTATCATTATTTATACAAACTCAAATCAAAAATATAGAAATCAAAAGAATTCTAATTGATAATGGTTTGGGGATTAATATTTGTAGTATCAAATTTATATAAATAATGGTTATATAAATTTGAGCTAATCAAAAGACATATAATAATGTCAATTTTTTTGATGATGTCATGCCAAGCTTTGGGTTATATCACATTAGATATTACAGTGGGGCCGAAAATCCTATCTACATAATTTCAAATAATGCCTAATAATTTTAATTAAAATTTTGTATTAATTAGGCCATGGATATATGCCATGGAGGTTGTACCTTATACCTTGCATTGAAGTGACAAATTTCTCCATGATGAATATTTCTACACTTATCTAGCTAACAATCAACCCTTTTAGTATTGTTAAGTTATATAACATACTTCTCATATTTCATCACCAATGGGGACACCCTACCCTACTATAGTGCCAAAAATAGACTATTTACATAGATAATATGTATAATATGATGTTGGTGAGTCTAGTATAGATGCTCCTCAACCATTATCCATAGATACATCTATACCATAACTATCACCATCGAATGTGGAAAATGTGTAACATATGCAACATATACCTTTATTGATAAATTTAGATGACCCCAAATATTTTTATATAAATAATGTTGATATTAATTTTTAGGATAATTTAGAGGAAGACACGAATAAAACTTCCATGAATATTTATGATTATTTGTGCAATTTAAATTTTAAACCAATGAGACCATGAGAATACCAAGTGTAGACACTATAAAATTTCACACTTGCATTTTTTGATGATCGAATGCCTTGGGACCCCCTAAAACCTTCTTAACCCTTAACCAACCCCTCTTAACCTAACCAAATCACTTTTATCCTATTCACATAGTACTATTTCAAAGTACTATACAAAATTATTATTTACTATCCCTATTCACTATGGGACCCACTATCACTATTCATGATGACATGGCATGTGACATGGGAAGTGACATGGAAGGTGATATGGAAATTTACATGGCTTGGAAGTGAGGTGTCTTGAGGTGGGAAATCATACCCCACCTAGAACCCACCTCTAAGGTACCTAATGACATCATTAAACACTAAAGGGCCCCTCCTTTGACTTATGGTGAATTTTTCCCTATGGGACCATCATTAAACATGTGTTTTTGTCTTAATTCATAATTAATGATGCAAAAATTCATGGGGAACTTAACAAAAATATGGAAGTGAGTGGTGGAATGTATTTTGGACCCATATGAGCTCATGTGCATGATTTCCTGTCCATTTTGGACTCTTTAGCAAGTTGAGAGACAAACCAACCAAGTGGGAAACCCATTGGATAAGTGGTAATATATACCCCTTGTAATTCATGACCAATAATTCATACACATGGAGAATGGTACCAAATTTCATAGGGTATTTAGCTAAAAGACAAATTAGCTTGGTGAAAATTCCCTTTGGCCTAATTTGAACCCATGTGCATGATTCCCACTCTAAATTGGACTCATGTACAAGGTGGGAGACAAACTAAAAAGGTGATAATCCCACCACCATTATTCCCTTTGTAATTTATGAGCCCACTTTTGTAAATGGTGCCATACTTCTACTATTCCCTCTTTTGTCATGATTCTTCACAACACATGGTATAAATACCCCCTTCTCCTTCACCAAAGTTAGGTTAAGTTCTGATCAAATAATTATAGTTTTAGGTTTAAAAATTTTGAATGAGGTCATCATTTTTGAGGTTAAAATGATTCAAATAAAAAAACCTATGCTATAATTACTGTAGGAATGCATCTTCAACAACATCATCAACTACATCATCAACAACATCAACAAATATTCAACGTAATATTTATTTGTTTTATATCTCATTTTAGTATTTTATTTTTATTACCTTGAACTTCACCCCATTTAATAAATTTTCCATCTTAATCTATTGACCCCATTTAATACCTTTTCCATTTTAATTTTTTTTACCTCCTTTGCCATTTTATCACCTTTACCCTCATTGCTCCTTTGTCATCTTCACCCTCTTTATCCCCTTACCCTTGTGCCACCTTAATTATTATATTATAATTTTAAACCATTAAAAACTCTAATTTTTATTATATAAATAATTTAACAAACCCAACCAAACCATTCTTTTGACCCTTATCGAAATTCCAAACCAAAAACCACCATTTTGCCTTAACCAATTTTTAGCACTAGTTGATTTATCTAGTCAATATTTTAGCAAATAATTTAACTTCCTTGTTTTAATTTTGGTTATTTTATGTTATTTGATACTTTTTGTTTCAGTTTTATGTCATTTTATTCAAATAATTTCATTTTCATTTATCATCTTTAAGTGCTTAAAGTAGGTGGGTTGATAGCCTCCTAGAAAGCTTTCATTTTTAGGATCTGGCTCACGCTAGGCAATCCACCCATCTAATTATCTAAAAAAAAGTGTGTGGCAGTGATTTATTAGTTTATTTCATCCTCCCAATCCAAATATTATCTCTCAAAAACTTTATAATTCAACATATGCATCTTTTAACAGGTTTTTCTACACACCCTCTTAACTAGTTTCTTTCTTTACAAAACTAAGAAAAAAGTAAAAATTAATAGAAACATTTTTCCATGCTTGATGGGACCCTTGAGTTTTATTAGATTCATATATATGTTTTAGGACATTTAGTTTCATTATTAAAATTTCAGTTAGTTACAAATCTCATTTATAAAATTCAAACATTCCTTTCTTCCTTTCAAAATGCAAGTTTTAGTCTCCTTTTCTTTCTAAAAAATCAGAAAATAAAAAAGGAAAATTGTCATTTTTTTTGCATTTACAAAGGAAATCATTCTAGGATTAGGAATTGAATTATCATATTTATTTTATGGGTTCATTATATATATATTTTTTTATTCATTCAAAAATAAATCAAATTTTCTTTATGGTTAAAATTAATTTGCATACATAGTTTGCTTACTTTTTTAATTAGCTCATCTAGTTTAATTTAAGAAAATAAAATTAACCATAGTGCACAAATGTTACAAAAACAAAACCACTTGCACTAAAAAACATCAAACACACTTGAGACAAGGCCCAAATATGATTTCATCACCTAGAGTATCACCTTACCCTTTTTCAGTTATCTTACTTAGATCTAATCACTGAGGGGATAACCAACTTAGCTCTCTAGTTGAATATAAACTCTAGATAAATGGTATAAAGTCGAAGCACCCACACTATTTGTGAGATCATGGAGTGATAGGAGAAATCCCCAAGTATAAATCCATGTACTTGATCCAATACAAACTTCTTTTTTAGCACCTAAACACAACCCAAAACCAAACATAGATTATTTTCTAAGACGTATTCAAGCCAATTTCCCCTTCACACTTTTCTAAGGCATACTTAAAAATATAGATTAAAAGGAATCATAGGACTTAACACACTCTTATTGAATGCATTATTTTCCTTGAATCTTTTTTTATTACTCTTTCTTTTGAAGTGTGAGAATGCATCATTCCTTTCCTATTTTCTAATATGGTTCTTACTCACCAACAAAGAAGGGACCTTGAGGGAAAAAAATTTATACCAAGTCAACCAACGTCCTCCACCTTTCCATCCATAGAACACATTGATGAACCTATGGGCTCCCCTCACTCTCTAGAAATTCCTATTCATGTAATCCTAAGAGATGCAAATTTTGTTGCTTTCATAAACAACAATCACGTAGCCTTATAACATTACCTTAGATATAATATTGGAAATGGGAGCTCAAGTAAAGGAAGTCGGTAACCAAAAAGTAAGCCCTGATGAAACAAAGGAACAGAAATGAATGGAAACAGAGGACTATATTGAAGAATTTGGAAGTAGTCCTAAAAAGAACATAAAAGACTAGAGTGACAAAAGGCAGAATGATGAAAGGTACCCACCTACTAGATTGGCCAATTGCAAAGCTGATGCCACTCTTCAATTTGATTTATGGATGTATAAGGAGATAATGGAAATCAATAGGAAAATGGAAATAATGGAGGGTAAACAGGAGGGAGTTTGGAACAAAATCAATAACATGGAAAAGCAGATGAGGGATATTCCCATAAAACTCAAAGATTATGAGAACAACCAAAGGGAACTCATAAAGGAAAGTAGAATAAAGATGGAGGAGGTAACCTCTAGCATTTGTGTTGCTACTGTAAACATTGGAAAAAGAGGAAATCAAAACTTTGGAGGGGCCTAGCAAGAGAAATAGACAAAGCTCAAGAAAGAAAGCAATGCAAGAGGGATCTACGTAGGTGACTGTTGCCATCTAAGACAATGTTTTGAAAGGTAAGAAAGCATTGAAGATGATATTGGAACTAGAAGAATAGGTCCTGGTTCTTTTAGTTGGTTCTGCTAGTTGGTTGTGATATCTGGTCTTGGTACCTGGTTTTTTTAACTCTTTTTACTATGGAGTTTCCAGGTCTCTGTAAAACCTGGGGTCTATCTTTGGTTTTTCATTTTTTAGCTTCAGGTCTTTGTAACTTGGTTTTGTTACTTTGGTGAAGTAGGTTTTAGGCTTGCCTGTGGATGTTACTATTTTATCTTTCTCCTTTTGTTCAAGGTTTTGGGGCCCCTTCAAAAACTATTTTTACCTTAATCTAAAACATTACCTTAGATATACATCTTACCAAATCTTGGTTTTGAACCCACCTATAGATTCACTTTATGGAATTCCTCTCCACCTCATGGGGAGTACCACCACTAACATAGGAACTACTCAAATTTTAGTTACCCAAGCCCTATCATCAACTAATAATCCCCTTGAGGCTACCACTCAAAATCAACCAACCCAAACTACCAATACCCTTATACCACCTAATAATCACTACTCCATAATAGGAGTTCTTACCTTTATCACTACCCATATCCCTCTATTTACTTTCAACCCATCAAACATTATATGATTCAAAGCTTTGTGGTGTCCATACCCTCCATGTTACCACTGATTAGTATAAAGGTCACTAGCCTTCCATCGACCACTAACCCAAATAGCATTCCTACCCAACAAGAAACATTTAGTTATCTCCATAATCCATGAGGTTGCATGCCCAATACCTAACCACCCAACCTTACCCAACCATTGGCATCCACATACCAATATATTTATTATACCCAACCATTGGCATCCATATACCAATATGTGGCAAACTCTCAACCTTCCACCCACTCTCAACATGTTTCTGAACCACCACAACAATATGTAACTTACAACCTCCTGGGTACTCAACCCTAAATAGAATTCATGAATATTATCATGGAAAATATGACTACACTTGAGTCATCCATCTCTATAACCCATAATCTATTATCTTATGATCAAATTTGTAATGAGCCTACTCACCGTTCAGTCCCTATCAGACCTTATCCAACCCAGTGGGAACTTTTAAAATTTATCAAGTTTAATAATAAGGAAAACCCTCAACAACATTTAAGAGCATTTAGATAGTCTTGCTACTTGATTTCCCACTATAACACTTTTCTCCTCCATACCTTTCCTATGTCATTATCCAGACTAGCATTGGATTGGTATAGTGCCATACCCAAACATTCCATCTTTTCCTTAAACCAACTAGCCCAAAACTTCTTGGATGACTTTTATATCAATATATCCAAGAAAGTTTCCATTACCAACCTCTTATCCATTTGATAATTATAGGATGAGACTATTTTGAAAATGTTAGCTCATTGGAGGAACCTAATTAGCCAAATTTCCTTCTCCTTGCCTTAACTCAAAATTATAGAGCTCTTTGCTCAGGCATGTGCCAAGAATATCTCATCCACATTATGTGTCTAAAGCTTCCAGACCTTTAATTAATCTTTTACTATGTCTCATAAACTAGAGAACTAAGCCATTGATGAAGGAAATCTTAAACTCAAAAAAAAGAACTCAACTTATAAAACCAATGAGGCTTCTTCTTCCAAGTCAAGCAACCAGCCCAATACTAACACCAAGAAAAAAGGAACCACAAATTCTATTGTCCTCAAATCCACACCTCCACCATGTACTAACTAATAAAACCCAAGGAACCAAGCCTCTAACTCCTCTAATTCTTCAAACCAAAACTCAAAGAACCAAACTTGGAGCAACCAAAAGTAATTAACTCCACTTGGGAAACCCTATTCTTCTATTTTGGAAAAGTTATTAAAAGATAATATAATCTAACTTCCACAAATTAAACCACCCCAATAGTTTGATGCTTCTTACCCCATACTATGTTGGTATAATGAAAATGACCATTGTGTCTTTCACTGAGTCATAAAACATGATATCAATAGGTGCAATACCTTGAAATGCCTTGTCCAATCCCTCATTGACAAGGGAAGATTAGATTGGACAAATCCAATTCACCACCCAACCAATCCATTGACATATTTAGGAAACCTTTTATAAACCATAATCCCACCATAAATGAGAGTAACAACATTGAATGATCTCTTGACACCCATACCATTAACATGGTTCTTAACACACTCATTGATAAAGAACATGTTCACCAATCTACCAATCCCCATCCACTTATTAAAATAGTAGAGTTACCTCCTACCCTTTTGGACATCCACACCTTTAACATAGGTTACTACACTTATCTCCCCTATTATAAAACTGTCCATTCCATCTTTGGAAGCTATCTCACAAGAAAAGATAACTTCACCCACCAAACACCTAATTTTGGAACCTTCCATCAAAAACCAAGACAAAGGTAAGGGAACCAAACTAGAACCTCCAACCCCTTCTTTGGTGGACCAACCTAGACTTTATAAAACAACCAAAACCTCCTCTAAATTAATTGAGCATCAAACACCTAAACCCACCAAGACAACTAAAGTAACCAAACCCCTCCAAAGCCAACAATTAAAGCAACCAAAGAGGGAAAACCACACAAAGATCCAAAGCCTCAAATTTCACATCCCTCAACCTTTCCCTCTATTTTAGGTCATCATCCATATACCTTGAGCATAAAACCCAATATTTTTACTATAAACCCACCACCTCTATTGGTTACACCTTCACACTCACTTTATAACACACCTTTTTTTACTTCCAATGATACCTAAGTTTCCTACCTTGCCATCCTCCACCTCTATCTCATTGACCATCTTACCTAGAATAAAACCATCAACCAAGCATACCACCTTACCTAAGACACATATCACCAAACCTACTTCCAAACATCCTTCTACCTCAACATCCAAAACAAAAATTGCTAAACCTTTACCACCCTTAACTAAGTCTTACCTAGCCATTATTTAATAGTTATTAAAAATGTATTCCTTAAGCTTACCACCCATAAAACCCTTTGAACCTTCATATATCAAACCATCATGATTTAATAATAATTTGATTTTTTTATACCACAAGACACCTGGCTATGATACAAAGAATTATAAATCTCTCCAAACTCTCATCCACTGCCTTTATGATGAGGATGATCTATTAACAGATGAACCTCCTATGTCACCCATACGAAACCAAATAACAACCATACCTACCCAATGCTGACCCACTCCCCCACTCTCACCTAATAATGAATACAAGTATGGCCACTCTATTATCTCACCCTCTCTTTTTATCCATCCTATCAACATTATCACTAGATCACAACAAAAGGATAAAAGAAAGGCTAAGGTGTCCATTCCTTGGAATTAACTCTCTTCACATTCCTAAGAAAACCACATCCAACCATATCCATCTTCAATCAAAGATAAGGTGTATATCTTAGGTGCCCCCCAATCTAAACCTTCATACCCTAACCCATATGTAATAAAAAATGAGCTTATATGAGTTGATTTTTAATTTTCCCCATCATCACTAAGAAATAATAGAGTCATTTTAATGTATCAAGGTCTAACCTAATGACCCTTAACCTATAGCTACATTTGTTTTTGCCCTCCAAAATTCTAACCTTATCACCTTTAAGATTTCAATAATACCTTCTGTCCACCTCAAGGACCTAGATCCCCCACTCTTTATTACCACTTACATCAACTAAAATCATGTTAAAAAGGTGATGATTGATGGGGGAAATATCATTAAAATTATATCCTCCTATTCTTATGACCAACTCACTTACCAGACAATGTCATGTCAAAATACATTGTGGTCCTCTGATCCTTTAATGACACTATGGCCACTACCTTGGGAACCATCATCCTTCATATTTGTGTAGGAACCCACACACTCCCTAAACTCTTATATGTAGTGGAAAGATAATTTTAATACATCTTATTAGGATGACCTTGGATTTTATCCATGGAATGTGTTCTCTCACCTTACATCGATGCATTAAGTTTGAGCATGAGGGCTAGGTCATCAATATCTAGTAAGACCCAAATAATTTCTCAACATGAAATATGACCTATCACCCAAATGATGTCCTCATACACACATCTGACACATCTTTAGTAATTACAGCCCAACTACCAACCATTGATGAAATTTCAACTAACTCATCCATCCCTTTTTCATACATCCCCATAGAGGAGCCCTTGGGATCTATGTTCCAATAATTCTCATTAGGAGAGTATTGTATTCTAGTGTTGGATGCTTTCCCTACTCCTCAAGAATATGGGAACTTTAAAAATGACCCTTCTTATGACCTTAACATTAGAACCATCATCCCTTTTAGTCCCTCTAACCATCAAATGAACTTCATATATGAAGGACTTGATCAACCACTTCTTGCTTCAACCACTACCTACTCCATTCAACCATTCACCTTTAACTTTTCCTACCTTGACAAACCAATATTTGATAAATTATACCTTCATAGGTGCGCTTGCAATGGATTTGGTCTAGGTCAATACAAATAAGGACCTCATAAGTTACCTTTGATGAAAACCCAAAAACCTCATGCGTCATTTGGCCTTGGGTTTGTCCACCTAGAATAACCCACCAATTCACGTAAACCTATCAAAACCATCAAGGAATAAATCCCCTCCTCACCAACCCAACCTCCCTAGAAGTCTAAGTATTTTGATATCATTCCTCCTAATTTTTTTTATTAACACTGTTAGTTTAGGCCCCTTGACCTATCAAAAGGATGGCCAAATTAAAACCCTTCCTCTCATCCATCTTGAAATGATAGATAAATATTCTCCTACCATCAATATCATCCAACATCAAGATGATGATTCTATTATCACCTACATTGGTGCCCTAACTCTTTAATCCATAAATCCCTTCCTCTTTAATCCCTAACCATGTTGAATGAATCCATCATGGATATCAACTTGGGCACTACAAAAAATCCCCACATTGTTAAATTAGTCTAATCACTAAATGTTGAAAAACTTTAAGACTTCTCTTCTTTCCTCCAAGATTGTAGCACATCATTTACTTGGTTTTACAATGATATGCCTAGGATTGAACCCACCACTAATACCCATAACATAGTCATTCATCATGATACCAAGCCTATTAAATAGAAACTTCAATTCATGTATCCTTGCATATCCCTTCTCATCAAAAAATAACTTTAACGTCTCCTATATATAAACTCCATTCAACCCATTAACTACCCCAAATGGGTCTCAAATATCATGCCTATCACTAAAGCCACTAGGCCTCTATGTATTTGTGTGTACTTTCATGAAATTAACCTCACCTACCTCAAGGATTACTTTCCTCTACCTATTATTAACCATCTTGTTGATCTTATAGCCAACCACGAGATGTTATCTCTCATGGATGAGTTTTTGGGTTACAATTAGATCTTGACTACTTCTAAAGATCAAAATAAAATTGTCTTTACCACCCCTTGGGTAACTTTTTTCTATAGAGTCATTCATTTTGGGTTAAATAAAATTGGTGAAACCTACCAATGAGCCATGACCTACATCTTCCATGACCTCATCCACATCATTACAGAGGACTATGTCGATGATCCCTTAGGAAAATCCAAATCTCACCAAGATCATATGAAAATTCTCAACATTATCTTTAAATGCCTAATCCATTTCCATGTTTGACTCAACCCCAAAAAATGCCTTTTCGGGGTCCTTTCAAGAAAGTTTCTTGGCTTTATCATCTCTCTTCAAGGAATTAAATTAGGTCCTATCAAGGTCAAAGCAATCTTAGAGATGCACCCTCCTACCAACCTTAAGCAACTCCATATATTTTAGGAAAATCTTCAATTCATTCACTATTACATTTCCCAACTTTTAGATTAGTATTAACCTTTCCATCACCTTCTGAAGAAGGATGTCTCTTTCAAATAGAATAGTGATTGTCAAAAAGCCTTTGAATTACTCAAATAGTAACTTTTATCACCACCTATCCTCATCCCTCCTAAGGATGGCCACCCCTTTCACAAATATATTTCTACCATCGACCATTCCCTAGGGACAATATTGGCTCATTGAAATGAACAACATAGAGAACAATTTGTATACTACATTAGTTTCATGCTTGTAGAATATGAGACTTAGCATACCCATATAGAGAAACTCTATTTATACCTAATTTTCATGTTCACCAAACTCTACCACTACCTTCTTAACCATAAAACCTATGTCATAACCAACACTAACCAACTCAAGTGCATGCATTCTAAGCCATACCAAAACTAGCATATGGCCAAGTGGCTTATGCTCTTAACATAATTTAATCTTGAGTTACATTAGAAAAAGTCAATTAAATGGAAAATAATTACCAACCAATTGGCTGAAGCACCTTTTAAAAATCACCAACAACTTCTTGAATTCCTATATAAATCCATCACTACTCTTTCCTAAGAGGACATAAACTACAAAATGACTATGTTCTTCAATGGTTCGAAGTGTTAAAAAAGTGGGGGTGCTAGATTTATTATCATTCCACTCAATGGTGAAACCCTTCCTCTTTCCTTCAAACTTGACTTTGAATGCAGCAATAATATGGTTGAGTATGAAGCCCTAGTCATAGGTCTCTAAATCGATCTAACTTTGGGAATTAATACCAACAATGTTTTTGGTGATTCCCAGTTCATTATCAACCAAGTCAATGGATCCTATCAATGTAATAATGATTCCTTATATAAATAAAAACTTTTAGTTAACAAACTCTTATCATCATTCAAATATTACTTGGTCCAATCTATTCCCTGATCTATCAATAAATTCATGGATATAATGGCTTGCCTTGCTTCTTAGATCCCTTCTCAACCTTCCAGTTATAAAATATTTGTCACCATTCATCACTTTACCATACCCTATTATAACTAATCCAACCCCCCTACCATTTTTAATGTGGAAAAATCCTCATCAAACATTTTGTATGACCAAACTATTAACTACCTCAACCTAGGCATCATTCCTCCTAACCTCTCTAAGAATGCCTAAAGAACCTTTATATAGAGTACCTTTTGGTACACCATACTAGGGGTAATCCTTTAAAAATGAGGTTTTTATGGTCTCCTTATTCATTGTCTATGTAGACATGAAGCTTCCCATGTCATTAGGGGAATGCATGATGGGATGTGTGGGGGACACTTTAACAATCTAGCGGTCACTAAACATATCCTTTGCCTTGGCTACTATTATCCCACCCTCAACCAAGACTATTGTGATTATGTAAAAAAGTGTGTTAAATGTCAATAGCATGCTAACTTACATCACGTGACAACCAATGGACTCTAAGTATCCAAGGACTTTTGGCCCTTCTCATAATGGGGGCTCGATCTCATTAGGGAAATCAACTACCATTATTCACAATGACATAGCTCCATCATCACAAAAATTTAATATTTCACCAAGTAGGTGGAAGTTATTCCTCTTACCTCAGCCAAAGTAGATAAGATTATTAAATTTATCAACCATCATATCATCTACCACTTCGATGTTCCTCATAATACTATAACTGATAAAGGAAAATATTTTAAAAATAAGCAAGTCTAAGGTTTATATGATGCTTTTGACATCAATTTAATGTTTTAATCACCTTACTATCTAAAAGCAAATGGATAGGAAAAATCATCTAACAAAATTCTTAAAAAAAAACTAACCAAGTTATCATTACTTTAGGCTAGGATTAGTACTTGCATATTCTATTCACTTTATGGTCCTATCACACTAGCATTATAACCTCTATGAGTGCTACCCCTTTCTCTCTAGTCTTTAGAGTACAGGCAGGCTTACCTCTTCAAGTCCAAATCCCCTCTCTTTTCATATCTTTACAAGATATTATTTTTGAAGAAGATTATCATCAACACCATTTAGTTCAACTTGAGCTACTTGACGAGCATCATTTAGAAGTCCTCACCCACCTCCATATCTATCAAGATCATATCAAATGTTCTTATAAAAAACACCTCAAATAATGAGACTTTAATATCAAATACCTCATCCTAAAATAAAACCAACATGTGACCAACATGTAGAAGAGTAAATGAGGCAAGTTTTCTCTCAATTGGCGTGGACTCTACATCATTACCCATAAGTATGGATCAAGAGCTTATCATTTTTCCTTTCTCTAAGGAAGACCAGAACTTGAATCTCTCGATGCTTCACATCTACATCCATTTTTTTTAAAGGATTGAGCTCACTACTTTGTCTAACTTAAGCTCATTCCTTGATTATGAGATTTTAACCTATACACATCTTCCTCCCCTCCTTTTTAGGATAATTGATTACAACATAAAACCATGTGATTAACCATCAAAGTCATATCCCAATCCTAAATATGGGTACCATGGCTATACCCATGGCATGGTTCTCATGGATAATTTTCATCTCTAACAAGATGGAATCCCATGGTCATTATCTCTCAAAAACCACACCTCTTCCCATACATTAACCTTTTTGTCTCATCACAGTAAACCTCTAAGATTAATTAGACTTGACTATGTCTAAAAAAATCACTTTCAAAAACAATTTGAATAAGAAAATGTTACTTGGGTCAATATCTTAAGCATTGCAGACTGCTCCCTTAAAGCATAACTACCCAAAAACAAAATAAAAATTTCCAAATATAAGGTAGATTGTTACCTTGAATGATAGTTATCAAGAGAATTAAACAAATCCACTAAACTTAGACCACTCCCTTGAAGGATGGCTAAGTTAACTCTATCAAAAGAAGAGAAATTACTTGGAAGCTTCCCACATTGATTAGCTTCCCATATACAACAATGAATTAAAATACCCACTACCACAAAAAAAAATAAAGCCACACTCAGATCTCAAATAGTATAATAATTTGGGAGCCATAATCAACTTTCAGATGTAGACTTCTAGCATTGATCAATCTACATGTAGCATATGACATGGACTTGTCTATTACCATTCTTAGATCACCTATATAAGGGGAAAACTAACCCATATAAAGTTACCATACACATCACCCATTCTCCTTCATACCACCTATTACCCATATTCCCTATATACTATCTATAAATCAAGGGATTTAGAGCTTGCTTGACATACTATGATCAAGAAACTTGTTCTAGCAACCAATGCATGCTAATGCAAAGAATTCAAAAGGCTTATATTATTTAAGTCAATCCAACTTTGGGTTTTTTTTTTAATTTGTCCTTGTTGACAAATAGGCATTACACCTCATTTATTATTATCTCCTTAATGAGTCATGTATTCTATTAGACCTATGTCTCATGATTTTTCATCTCTTTTTCCACATCTACTATGGTCATATAACCGGTTTATGTGCTACCACTATCATCCATCCAAACCATAAGTAAAATCAAAATATCATTAATGGTAATCAAACCACCTTATGGGGATACCTTTCTCTATAACCTCAACTTACCTTTAGCACACACACACTTTCTTTAAAAGCCTTCAACCAAACAAAGCCATGTGGTCCATCAATTTTGGGCAACCAATTTAAACACCACTCACCCAACCCTTGTTAAACTACATCAGCCTAATGTCCATGGACTATGTAGGAATTGCTTGACTTAAGGGTAGCATGGGCACTAATAGGTAATTATCCTCCCCTTTTTATTTTCATTAATTTCCATTGCTAACAATTCCCTCTTGCCTAGGGCATCCTATGTTAGGGAAGCTTTATATTCTTCATAACATCCTTGTATTTTAACATCATCAAATAATTCCTCTTTGTTTTCCCCCATTACTAGGAGAACTATGTTAACCTGAGGTCTTTTGGACTATGTAGGTAGTGCTCAATTACTGAGGTTAGATCAGATGTATCCTTTATTTTCCCTTATCACCTAATATCTTTTCCTCCACTTCTCTACCTATCTTATCACCACCTCCCTCCCTTCAGCTTGTCAATCTCTTTTAACCACTTTTCTAACTTATCAATCTCTTTTAACACAAGGATTGATATCCTTCCTCATTGGCCCCTCTTATCTCCCATAAATCCATCACCTACTCTACTTCATTGGCCTCCCCATCACCTTTCCTTGTGCATGCTTCACGGCTCACTCCCCTACACACTTTTCATGTTTTTTGTCCCTCTCTCCACTTCTTACCAGCCATGCCATTTATCCCCTTTGTATTCTTCCACCATCCTCATCTTTTCCCCTTGCCTTTATCAACCAATAATACCCTCTTCCTCACTCTCTTTTCCTCACCAATTCCACATTGTCCTATTCCCTTGCACACCTATGGACACTTTTACCTCCTTATCTTCTTTGTTACCAGTTTTTTACTACTCTTCCACTACTTCTAAACCACCTTCATTCCAATTCATAGTTTTTGTTTTCCTCTTTTCCATATTTTCAATCTAGCATGATTTTTATTTCTTGTAGCATCTCATTTTTTTCTTACGTGTTCCACCTCTCTCTATCGATTTTCCACTCTTCCCACTTTATCCATTTTTTCTTCCATAACTAGCCTCTAACTGGGTCTTTATCCTTTGAGAATCCTTCCTAATTTTCCTTTTCTTCTTATCAATCCTACCCTTTTAAACTTTACATTCCTATTTTCCTCTTTCCATCTTGGTACTCACTTATCTTTTGTAACTATGTGAGTGTCTATGTTATATATCCCTACTTCAATTCTTCCTTTTCCTTCTTATCATCCATAATCTTCATCCCTTATTTTTATCTCATTCCATTTCATCATTTTCCCTTATTTCTTCACCACCTCACTACTTTTCATCTTGTTAATCTCTACTAATCACCCATTTATCTTTTCAATCTCTTTTATTAAGCTGATTAACACATACCTTATTTCTTCAACTTTTTATCCACCCATCCTTTGCTTTCCATCATTTTTATTAACCCCTTTCCCAGTTTCCATCCCATTATCATCTCCAAATCAACCCTCTGATTTACTTCATTTATCCTCTCCTTGCCTATCATTATCCTTGCTTACTTGGTCACATCTTCACCTACTTATTCACTCTCATGTCATCTTTTTTATGTCCTCGTTTCACTCCTTTTTCCTCCCTTTTCCTTTTCTTTCATATATTTCCTTATTTTTCAATCTCATCACCAAAGTATTTTCTCCTTGGTCTTTTTTAGACATATTTTAAAACCTTTCATGGCCTCCCATATTTCTCATCCTACCCTTACCCTTCATTATTGCTACACATCTTTCCCCATCCTTTTCAATTTTCCAATCTATCATTCTTTAGTGTATTCCTCACACCCCCATCTTATACCTTTTATTTTTATTTTATTTTCTCCATTTCATTTCATTTTTTTCACCTCCCTTGATGACATTCCTTTTTATTCCCAACCTTCTTTCTTTCATCCTCTATATCCATGCTTCGCTCCTTCCATCCTTCCCCCTTTTGTATTTATCTATGACCTTATTATTTTCTCTTCCTATATCTTCACCCATCTCCTATTTTTCCTTCACCTCATCCCTTGTTGGATCTCCTTTATTTTCTATAATTATCACTCCATCTTCTCATTCATTAGAGTGTAATCACTAATCATATTGATTATACATTCATATACATGTTTGTTTCCTCATATCCTTAGCTCTTTTGCTTTAATGCATGAAATCTTGTCAGGTTCACTACTTTAGGGCATATATTTCTCCCTTAAATATCTTTATCTATTAATAATGGGTCCTCATTTTATACCTCTAAAACTACTCCATTTACCCTATCCATCACCTCTTCCCCCTTTAAACCCTCTACACATTTTGAGTACTTGAGAGAGTGTGATAAACACACCTTTTTAATCCTTCAAAGCATGCTCATGCAATGAATTTGCATGGATTATTTTCATTAATCCACACCCACTTTAGGTATATTTCTCATCCTTGTCCAAGAATAAACATTGTACCCTCTTATCCTAATGTCCTTGGTTGATATTTTCATTACGACATTTGTCTATTGATTATATTCTTCACTTTACTATTAGTGTTGTTCATCACCTTACCTCATCTACTTTACCTTAAGTGATATTAAAACAACCATAAACATAACCATAACGTTCATAAGTATACACATAACCCTAAGCATGATAAAATTAAAACAATGACATCCAACACATTTTGTACATGTTTATAGCAAACTGTGTAATATTTTATTTAAGGGTGTGATGAGTTGCACAACACATACAATGTTATTAGACTATAAAAACCTCACATAAAGCCTCTACATATATTATTTTCCTACTTAATCATTAGTTTGATTATATGGTGACTCTAAATTTGTGTCCAACCATCCTTCTACTTGATTACTTCCTAAACTAACATCCATAACATTCCCTGTATCAAAAACCATTAAAGGGTGTACTTTATTCTCCTCATCCACATTCATCCCCATAGGGTGAGAATCATTTTATACTCTAGGTCTTTCACCTTGCTATCCCATAACTATCATTTCATCCCTTTGCTCTGGTTATTGTTATTCTAATCTCATAAGTAAGGCCAATTGTTGCCTTAGCATGCATCCCCTTGGCTAGTGAGGGTTCCCTCCATGGATAGGCTAATGGTCATGTTCTCTGTAACTACACCTTGAAAAATGAAATTCTCACCTTATGTTATACTAAGGAGGTAGGATTTTATTCTTGAGCTCAAGCTATGGGTGTATTTCCTCTTGTTATTAGTTTAATATCACTTTCATTATAACCATTACATGTTGTAGTATTTGATAGATATGTGCATTCATCATGTAGATTATTTTGGGTCATGGGGGTTGTTTATTAGCTCTAAAATTTCTCCTAGTATTCACCATCTTTACCCTCTAATAGTTCTCTACACCCTAAAAAACTTGAAAAAACCAAATGCCTTCACAAAGGTATTCATTCTTACCATGATTCTTTAAATAGACTACCTGACCATTCTTCCTCATCAACATGATTATCTATTCCACTAATGGGTAAGGTCTTATGATGTCATTAATTCCATTTAATATTATTCCCACTTGAAATAATCATGTCTACTTACCTTTTCATGTGGACACATATCCCTCAATCTAATTGGTCATCTTGATACAGTCATTATGCACTATCATGATGTATTTTTATTGCCCATATCATTTGATCTGCATTTGATGTCTCTACTTGGTTTGTCATCTTATGGTCATTATAGGCTTGGTGTTCATTTGTATCATTTTCACCTTAATTTGGATAATTTAAATTGGCTTCTATCCTTGGGGCATTATAATGGACACAAACTATCACTATTGTTGGTAGTGGTAGCTTCCAAATGCTTACCACTATAGAAGCTCCCTCATCTTATCTAACTATATGACTAATATCCTAGACCACATAGCTCACTTCTAGTAGGGCCTCTTATAAGTGGAACTTAAATTCCTTGGTTCCAAGGAGCTATGATAGAGGATGCAAACATGGACACCTTTTGTCTAGCCTACCCATGTAGCTCTTAGGTCAGGCAAGGTCCATCCTCTATCACTCACCACACTACCAATTTTTTAACTCATATAATATGCTTAGCCATCAAGTAAATTATTTATAGGTCATCACTTTGCTACTACCCATAAAACTCAACTCATAGTGATGATGACCTTTCACCAACAAGACTATGCATATCCTGATAGACACCTATCTCCTAAAACCTAGTTGATAGTGATAGATGCCAATACTATGCTGATACCCTCACATAATTTTAGAAGGTGTAACCTCTTCATGAAGGCACTCCTTATTTGGCTTAAATCCATCACAAGACATTTGTAATGCTTAGCCTTTTATTACCCACTTATTTATCCTACCCTAGCCATCTGTGTATTATCCTCCTAATGGATGTGGGATTATTATGGTGACTATTCACTAATATATACCATGACACCTCACCATTACCAAACTATCAACTCAAACCTAACCATGTGGTACATCACATTGGGGTAACCCATTTAAACTCTATTGAGAACTACATTTGGCCTAAAGTTTTGTTGGATATCATATCCATGGAACTATGTAGTCAATGTCCACTTGCCTAGTGCATATGTAGTTAGCTTGGCCACACCCTACCTAAACCCTTACTAGTCACTATCTCCAACCAACTAACCATTTGACCATGTACACCTTGACATTGGTCATTTAGACCTAAACTATTACATATCTTTGTGATGACCTTTCCTAGGCCATTTTGACCACACTAACCAACCTTGCCATGTTGCATTTTTGCATGACATGACCATTTGGGTTGTTTCATAAGAACACTTCCTACTGTGGATACATATGACTAACCTTGACCCTATCTAGATTACATGATATGAATGACTTGATTAACTATGAATAATGTTGTGTACTAGTTACCCTTGAAATATGTCACTCTAGACCCAAACTTAAATTAACCAACATTGGCAGCTTTAGTTTATGTCTTATCTCGACTACTACACTTAGTGACATTTTATGTGCATGTTTGAATCTTGAATACCCAACTACCTTATGGTACCACCTAATTCCTCCCCACCAATCACTTATCAAACCCATACCCAATTCTATTTTACTTCATCAACTCCTAGTTTGAGGGGGAACACCTCCTCCCCTACTCAAGGAATCTTGACCTTCGACCAAGTGATATATTTTTGTTTTGTAGCTTGTTAATTCAAAGATGCACAATAAAAAGGGATAAACTATAGACACTATAAAATTGCACACTTATAGTTTTTGATGACCAAATACCTTAGGACAACCTAAAACCTTCATAACCCTTAACTAACCCCTCATAACCTAACCAAATCACTATTCTCCTATTCACATAGTACTATTCAAAAGTATTATTAACTATCACTATTCACTATGGGACCCATTATCACCATTCATGATGACATGGAAAGTGACATGAAAACTGACATAGAAGGTGATATGGCAAGTGATATGGCTTGAAAGTGAGGTGGCTTGAGGTGGGACATCATACCCCATTAGGGACCTTCCTCTAAGGTAACTAATGGCATCACTAAACACCAAAGGGCCCCTGCTTTGAATTATGGCAAATTTTTTCCTATAAGACCATCATTTAAAATGTGTTTTTATCCTCATGCATGGATAATGATGTCAAAATTCATGGGGAACTTATCCAAAAGATGGAAGTGAGTGGTGGAAATAATTTTGGACCCATATGAGCCTATGTGCATGATTCCCTCTCCATTTTAGACTCTTTATAAAGTTGGGAGCCAAACCAACCAAGTGGAGACCTATTGGCTAATTTTAAATCTCACCCCCTTGTCTTTCATGACCACTCATTCACCCACATGGTGAATGCTTCCAAAATTCATGGGGTATTTAGCCAAAAGACAAATTAGCTTGGTGAAAAGTCTTTTGGCCTCATTTAAATCCATGTGCATGATTACCACTCTAAATTGGACTCATGTTCAATGTGGGAAACATAAAAACAATGTGATAATCCCACCATCATTATCCCATTTATCATTTATGATTCTACTTGGAAAATGGTGCCATACTTTTACTATTCCCTCTTTTGGCATGATTCTTCACAATAAATGCTATAAATACCCCTTTTTCCTTCACCAAAGGTTAACTTAAGTTTTTTTCAAAGAATTCTTGTTATAGGTTTCCCAATTTTGAGGGATTTTATAATCTTAGAGGTTAGAATAATTCAAATCAATAAAGCTCTACCAGAATTGCTATAGGAATTCATCTTCAACAACATCATCAACTACATCAACAAATCTTCAAGGTAATCTTTATTTGTTTTTTATCTCATTTTAGTATTTTATATTTATTACCTTGACCTTCACCCCCTTCATAACCTTTTCCATCTTAATCCATTAACATCCTTTTCCACCTTTTCCATTGTAATTCCATTTACCTCCTTTGCCATTTTGCCACCTTTACCCTTGTTGCTCCTTTATTATCTTCACCCTCTTTATCCCCTTACCCTTTTGCCACCTTAATTACTTACTATATTATCATTTTAAACCATTAAAACCTTTAATTTTAATTATCTCAACCATTCACCAACCCAAACCAAACCATTATTTTTACCCTTATCAAATTTCCAAACCAAAAGCCACCATTTTGCCTTAACCAATTTTCAGCACTAGTTGATTTATCTAGTCATTATTTTAGCAAAGCATTTAACTTCCTTGTTTTAATTTTAGTTATTTTATATCATTTTATATTTTTTTGTTTCAGTTTTATATCATTTTATGAAAATACTTTCATTTAAATTTATCAACTTTGAGTGTTTAAAGTAGGTGGATTCACAACCTTCCAAAAATCTTTTTCTTCTAGGATCTGGCTCATGCTAGGAAATCTACCCATCTACTTGTCTAACAAACAATTCTATGGTAGTGTTTTCTTATTTTAGGTAATTATCCCAAGCCATGCACACATATTTTAATAGGTTTTTCTACACACCCTCTTAACTTGTTTCTTTCTTTTCAAAACTAGGAAAAAAGTAAAAATTAGATAAAAACACAAAGATGATTCTAAGGCCATAATATTAGTACATATAGATAAAAAAAAGGTAGTAATTACTAACATAAATAAGGGAAATAATTTTTTTATGATTTGGGTAGCATCCCACATATAATTTTACCACTATTCTAAGATTTAGTAAATAATATCACACTTATGGACATTAAACTAGTCATCAAAATATAATCAAATAGTGCACAAGATATACTGCATGTGATGTTACAAATATTAATTTATAGGGGATTTATGTCCTTTCCAATAGTATTATACATATCCATTATCCACCTATCAAATTAGGATAATATTCCTTTTGTGGTTTTTATAGAAACACATGACATACTAAAAATACATGCTCAGTATTACAATATAAATTTGGGAAGTATAAGGCTAAGGTAACTATACATATCATAAAACCTCCACATAATCTGATTTAGGCCCAAAAAAATATTTAGGCATGTAAAACCACAAAAATTCTAAGAATAATGATTTGACTATTTAAGTTTTTATGGAAAATCGTTATTGATACAATATATCCATCGATGAGGACTTAGATCTAAATATATGTACACTTACCTTTTTAAAACATATAGGGCATGAACATGATGAGTTACATGTTATATTTTTCCAATATTCCATAGGCCACATTCCAATACCAATTTCATGTGGTCCTAAGGTGGTGAACACCATACCAATTGTCATTAAGACCGGGACTCAAATAGAAACTACATTTCGTAGAACATGGTTTTAATAAATGGACTCTATAGTGGATAAATCCCAAAGATGTCTCACATTCAAATTTAAAGGGAACATAGTTCATATTATTGATGATAATTTTGATGACAATCACAGATTATAAAATGAGATGCCAAGATCTAACTTGATATATCCTAGAATAGCACATGAGGCCTTTTACATAGTTGAGCAACATTCTATTTAGATGCATAGGATTTAGAACAATGCCAAAGACAAGGCTAGATTTATAGAGCATAAGTAGTATGACAACCATAATGATAATGAATTATCTGAGTTTGGCTAGATCCAATATTTGATACTTGATGATCTACCACCAAATCTACCTTTTGATTATCCAAATCCCTTGGATTTGTTATTTAATTTATGGATTATCATATGATACTTACATTTGTATATATGAAAAAATACAAAAAATAGTAAAATATTCCAAAAATTACCAAAATCAAGACTTATGCATGCTTATATATATTTTTTCATATATCAGTTTAGTTTAACATAGTACTTAACACTTATTTTATTAAATTTTATATCATACATGCTTCACTAATGTACATGAGTGATTGTAGATTACATAGAATATTAATTCTAGACTCAATTGAAAGTATTTTCATTATTACACAATCAAAAATTACATCTATACAAGAATGTTATGGAGGAAAAAAGTGCACTTATATAGTGTCCCTCACCCTATTTTTGTCCCAATGAGCTCAAACTATCTCCACTCAGTTCCATATCACACACTGGCTTTCCATAACATGTAAGTTCATCAATTAGCTCATTCGGGCATGATACATAGGTTTTGACCTTTTCCCACATTACCTTACTCATAACTTATATATTTACATAACATTACATCTTTTGACATTGCTCACTCACTAAAATTGTGATATACTATTATCTATCTCAATTATTTATTATACTTAGGTTATAACTTAGCTCTTGTTGATCGAATTACATAGCATGCATGTTTCTTATACTATGTTTCCTAGATTCATCTATTATATGATTTATATGTTTACTTTGAGGACATTTGAATATGTCAATCTGAGTTTATATAAGCCTCCATTGTATTTAATTATATGTGTGTGATGAAATTTGAACATGTCCTTGTGTGTGTCTTCTATTCATGTGTGTAGACATTTTAACATGTCCTTATTTATGGCTATAAACATCCTTTGTTTGATTCTATGTGTCTGAGAAGATTTTTTTATTTATACTTGTATGTGATTTATATTCAAGTGAGTCACATTTAAATATGGCCCTTGTATGTTTCCCCTTGGCCATTTATCGTGTGTTTTATGTCTACTCTTTGATTGTGTGCATCATGGCCTTGACACCCTGCTTGCTTATTTTCTCATATATAGATGCCATGATGGGCATCATGCATCCATCCAGACCTTATAATTCCATGATGGACATCATTCATTCCTCCCTAAATTAGTTTTAGTCATGATTGTATACTCAATTGATCAATTATTTACATGCTTCATTATCACATCTATCTAGACACACTTATTAGAAATACTTATTTCTACATGCATATTACATTATTAATATGATCAATTTACACACATGATGATTAAATATTATTTAAATGTTGTAAATAATACTCGTATTCATATTTTTATCATCACAACAAGCTACAACATAAATTTTTATTTTGAGTTAAGTTTTTGCATAGGCTTAACAACTCACCTCAAAAGAGGGGGCATTCATAAAGATTTGCCCTAGATAATAGACCTTCCTTGATTAGTATATAGAAGAATTTAATAATGATAACATAATTTACATAGTTATAGGCTAAAAAAAAACACAAAATATCATATTGGATAGGAGCACCACATTATAAAAGAGAGCACTATTATGTGTCCTTCCCTTGTCCAAATGGCTAAAAAATAGGCATTTGTAGACTTTTTCAAAACCAAAATTTACTCAAAGCATTATACACTAGTTTCATAGTATTATCTTCCAAAATTACTTATAATTACTTAGTTTTATATCAAATTTTATTAGTTGGTGGGAAATTATGTGCATCATGTTCCAAGTTAGCACATAGGTTTGCTCAAAATTCACCATCATTTTACTCAGTTACATAATCTATATGTAGCTAAAATTAGTTAGGGGCATGTGTGTGGCACATTAATTCCTCATTACTCAATTTCACATAGGTAATGGAAAAATAATTTCATTTTCCATGTTGTATACATCAAACCCATATTATACCTAGTTTTTTTCACTAGTTTTGCATGAGTGTTTTTCACAAGAATTATTTATTAGGATTCATATAGGGATTCTAAATTTGATTTTACTAATCTAGGTATATGGTGATGGATTCAAGGAAACTTTGATATATTAATCACACTCACCCATAAATGAGGATTAGTGAATGCATAATCCAATCCAAGCTATTTAATTTCAATAAAAACTCCATGGGTATAATGTGTTACAGTAAATAGTTTTTACACCAAGAAATCACAATGTTTCACATGCCCAATCAGGTATATTCATTCATTTTCACTCTTTAGTTTATTCTATTTAACTTTTTAATATTATACCATCAATAAACAAGCATTTAATTTCATCAAAGTTATTATAAATTTTAGGAATTACATCCTATCCAGCAAAGTATTTGCTTTAGTACGTGATCTGATCGTGAAGGCCCTCATGATGCAAAATGAATTGGGAGAAAGGCATAGCAAATGTATGAACATATTATAGGAGTTAAACCTAGAGCTAGGTCAAGGAATTTTCAAATCCATGGTCAAGGTGGATCACCAAATCATTTGTCAATAGTACTCTGTGTAGGACATCACTAATGATAATTGGTACACATATATACTTAGATATCTACTAAATAATGAGTGTCCCAAGCACCTAAATTCTACATAGTTAAGAGTGATACCCTTTATAATTAGTAATTTTATGATTAAAACTATCACTCTACATATAATAAACCATGAAGGCATATATTTGAGATTTTTGAGTAAAGAAGTGTTGGAAGCAAAATGATTGAGAAGGGGCTAAATTAATATTTTAAAAATGTTTTTATCAATTCAACTTAAGAAATAAAGTATACAAGCATGAAATAATATTGAAAAATTTAACACACTATATATATGGTAAACCATCAAGGGGAATAATACCCACTAATATCTACAAATGGACTACAGTCCTATAAGACAAACATCAAATTTAATGAAGCACCCACTTCACATGGAACACCAACCCCAACTAGCTAAGCACTAACCTAGCTAGGTTTTAAAAATAATCCAATTAGAATGAGGAACCAAATAAATAACCTAATATATTTTATCACATTTAGGACACCCTATTTCTCGACCAATTGATGATGACCACTTTATCTCTTCACACTCTTAGCCCTCTCAAATTGCCTTCTAGCCTTCTTCACTCAACTAACCCTCTTCTTGACTTGATTAGATCACATGACCTTGATAAAACTTCATAAAAATTACTATACACACCTTTGATGGTCTAAAAGAAGTTATTTTTCTTACCAATGTTTTATTTCATTTTCCTATACACTACTCTCACCAATATGCCTAAAATTACCTAGTATTTATACAAGTCTCTTATTCATATTATTATTATATGGACAAACACCCTTACCCTTATTAATTCATCCATGAAATGGATATTATAAAATATCATATACATGGATAAAATGTTATTTTGGGCCCTTTATATCTGAATTACCTCAATTGGGCCTTATCTCACCTTTAGGTCTCATGGAGACCTAAACCCATTAGGTCTGTTTAGAACATGTTACACTTTGATATTATTGGAGCACATTAAAACACTTAAAAAATAATTAAAATATAATATTACATTAAAATATACCTTATAAAAATTCACTTTAGTTCCATAACACCTTTTAGTTCCAAAAATTGCTTGAACCTCTTCTCAAAACATTGTTCCCAATAGGCTTGTGCACACCCAAAAACATTGTCTTGAAAAACTAAAGTAAAAACACAATTTTTACAAAAAAAATGAAAAAAATTACAAATATAGAATATAAATTACCTTAATATCATCACCATGTGTTTTATAATTCACAATATAGGACAAAATGAGTCAAACCCTTCTTTGCAAGTAACCTGCTCAGAACTACCAACTAGCCTCATGGAGACCTAATCCCATTAGGTCTATTTAGAATATGTTACACTTTTATATTATTGGATCACATTAAAACACTTAAAAAATAATATTACATTAAAATATACCTTATAAAAATTCACTTTAGTTCTACAACACCTTTTAGCTCTAACAATTGCTTGAACCTCTTGTCAAAACATTGTTCCCAATAGGCTTGTGCATACCCAAAAAATATATCTTGAAAAACTAAAGTAAAAACACAATTTTTTTTTTTTTAAATGACAAAAAATTACACATATATAATATAAATTACCTTAATATCATCACCATGTTTTTTATACTTCACAATATAGGACAAAATGAGTCAAACCCTTCTTTACAAGTAACCTCCTCAGAACTACCAACTAGCCTCAAAACATAGTCATGAAAACTTTATATTCAACACCAAAAATAATAATTAATATAAAATTTGACACATTTAAGATATTAATTTACATATTTATATCATTATCAAGTAAAAATATCACAAGTTCTAATGACAAATATTAGTCTTGTAGGCCAATATTTTGTCTTTAGTACACACAATCAAACCTGAACCAGTTAACCCATTTTGGCTTCAATGTTTACACCTATTATATTAGTTTCCAAGATTATAAAATAATGGATAGGTTTTTCAAGGACAAAAAAATGAAATCATTTTCATTATATAAATCAAATCATGACATAGGGCCTCAAACTCACCATTGCAACTTGCTTACCCAGAATTGCTAGTTTGACTTAAAGCATAGTCATGGGAAAAATGAACTTCAACATATATATGACCAATTAAAAATAATGATAATTAATTTTTATTATCATATGTTATTATTATACCATTTTCAGATAGATATATAATATGGTCAAATGAAAATATTGGTCTTGTAAACCAATCTCATGAACTTGCACCTTCACTATCTCATTTGCACTAGACAGGTCAACTTATGAGCAACATTTTCATCATATCAACTAAAATCCAAAACATATATCCAAAATTAACATGTATTAAAATTATTTAATAACTTATACATTCATTTTTATTCATATATAATCCATGATAACACATCCCTAATCAACTTCTCACTTATGCCTAGTTTTTTCATTATTTACATCATTAGGCCTTTTAGTGATAGTTCAAATTATATGGCCGATTTATAACCACTAAGGGATATAATATAATAAAAAACCACCATGTAAATAAATTACATATCACAAGATTTAGTCTTCATTCATTTGGCAACTTTTACTTAGTCAACTCTGACTACTACATCAAATCTTAGAGAAATAAGGATTTTCTTATAGGGTCCACTCACTCACCTAAAAAACCAATCACACCTAGACATGCTTGAGAGAGTTTAATAAAACCTCCAATCATTTAACTATCCATTCCAAACCATTTTGAGTACTTTATAACAAGATATTTCATATCAGGTCACTATTAGGGTTCTTTAAGGGTTTAAACCATATTCAAGTCTTAATGATCATTCATAAATATTAGCCCCTTATTTTGGAAATAAGTGATTATAAATATTATATTCTAAATTCACACACTTAGATAGGGTTATTAAATCTCTCTCTAATTAAGCTATAATATTGGGACAACCACAGGCTATGGGTTACCTATGTTGGGGTTGAACCTCTGAATTAGGTTGGATTCCTCTTTGATTCTCATATAAAACTGAAAATAGGCATAATGATTTTTAAAAAGTGTTAGAAAGAGAGTAAGGGATCATAATAAAGTAAAAGTTTGATACACCAAATTTAATTAGACACTCAAATAAGTTTTAACCCACACTAGATTTGCAAAAGATAATTGTGACTTAATCTCACAATCTCACCAATTGCATAAATATTTCATAGAAAAGGTCCCAAATAGAAAAATAATCTAGACCTATAAATTGTCTTGAGAACATATGAAAAGAGGAAAGTATAAGGACAACAAACTACTAATAATCTCCTTCATCAATTTACCATACACAAACATGTTAAACATTGGTTAAAGATAAGAGACATGAAAAGTGTTAATCTTATTTCTTAAAAAGGTAATTCTTACAATATTTTGATAGGTTTTAACCTTATTAAATGAGAACACTTTTTACAAGAGTCTCAATGAGTATCTTTGTCTCAAAAATAAAATTTTAAACTTTCTAAAAAAATATGAGAACCCCTACCAAGGGAATGAGACCAAGATATATAAAAGAAGAGAGACAACCTAAAAGAATGGGTGAGAATGATATCATAAAAGATAACCTATCCTCAGTCATTAAATGAACCTAAGACACCACCTTTTTCTCCTTATCAAATGCAAACATTTACACCCTTTTGATCAATCAAAAATTATTAAATGTCTTATTTAGTGAGAAGGTCCCCAAAGGCCTTGAGGGTGCATTAAATTCTCCTTGCTACATTTCTCAATACTAGATCTTTTATTTTATCCTTCATTCCAACTCTTTCTTTAATATGAAACTTTATTATCATGGACTTGAGTGAAACATGATTTATGCCTTTTAGGTGGTTGCTTATCAAGACAACAACAATACTAAAGATTGAAGATCCTTCATGTTAATTACACATCTGATTTATCTTCATGATTGGATCATAGGTCTATCTATAGGTGGAAAACCAATTCAATACTATTGGTTTTCCTATAGTTTCCATACTAGTAAAGACCTATAGAAAATATAACACTTTTCTATATTTAATAGGTCTAAAATACCCATCCTTTTTATACAAGAACCCAAAACTATATGTGCATGCATGGATCCTTCTAAAAATGTCAAACATTGCTATAAAAACAACTCTACTTGAGTAAAGATATGAACCAAAAGTCCATATTTTAACATTAACAGTGATCTATACATGTTCCTTACATCCCACTACATTACCTAGGCCACTTCATAAAATTTGAACCAACTCCAATGGTGTTGGAAAACCCTATAAAACCCTGTCTTATAGTCAAAAATAGATTCCCAAACTTCATCAAAAATCTTGGGCCTATCTTTATTCTAATTGGTTATCAAAAACTGTCTTGGCTCATTGATAAGTTGACTTAATTCATTATATCAATTTCAATTTATATGAATGCTCATAGATTATTAATATTTTACTAGTTGAATGCATCTTTAACACTTATCACATATATATTTTCCTTTGATATTTGCTAACTCTTTGATCGGTGCTTGCCATTAGATCCAAATGTATGACACAACATGGATTATCGATCTATTGGGACCCACCATTTAAAAACCAACATCTACTTCATAATATTAAAGTTGACAACCTCACTCCCATAGAATAATACTTGTGTGACCACCATTCATGTTTGTGTAATCATCAAATTTAATTTTATTAAATCTATCTCCTTATGTCTTTAAATTTGATGTTAGTATGAATGTCTCTCATTGTAGGTCTATTTTCAAAGGCTCATAACTTGAAGAGAAAAAGTCATAGAAGCCTCAAAATTTCAAGAGATGTTCCTAAGATCAATATGGAAAAACCCATTTGATCAATTGGTACCATGATATTTATAGGTGAATATATCCATATATATTCCATGTGACATCCTAGAGACAGTTGAGCTCTTTTGGATAAGTATGGGAAACTTAGTGAAACTGATTGAAGAGCCACCTTTACACATGCATAACTTCATTTGTACTTCAAAAAAGAACTTGTTATTTGGTACATATGATCTTGGAACAAAAGTGAATAAACCCATATGACCAATTATTCTTGACTTGTCTATATGCTAGATATCTAGCTTCAACAAATTTCCTACTTACGTTTTCTATGTGCTTCATCAAATCATGCAAGAATTTTCTATGTGGGCCAAAAATGGCTAACATATTTGGTGACTCATAAGAAATCATGCCTGATATGCTTTGAGAACCTATACCATCATCATATCTAGTCTATTGGATATGGAGTCATTAGCTTCTATAACTGAACTGAAACTTTCTCTTGAAACAATAAGGATCAAAAGAAATATAGTGTAACAAAATGCCCGAGGAACTTTGGAAAAGGAAAAAACATAATAAAATAGCAAAAAGTGCACAAGGCACCTAGAGGAAATCAAAATCTACTCTAATATATACAATATATTAAAATGGATTCCATACTTATTCAATAATAGGGCTTTAACTGAATGCCATTTATTGGGATGGGTATTACCTCTCCATCTATTTGGGTAAGCAAAAAATAATTATGATCTTTGCATCTATAGAGAAAATAAGGACAATACAACAAGATTTCAAACTTGGTATGGTTACCTAGTTTGGCCTTTTTTGAATCCCATTTGAGGACTAGGTCCCCTTCGTTAAAGCTCCTTATTTTAGTTATTTTGTCAAAATCATTCTTGACCTGAGCTTTATGTGATTCTAGAGTCTTTATAGAAAGGTCCATGGTTTCTTAAATCTTCATGAGTTGTACCATCCTCACATTCATGGGCTTATCCTCCATCAACTCAAGATGATGGGCTAATTATAATTCAGGAATCTCAAGGGAGATAGGAAATTTGGTTTCCCTTCCATACACAAGAACATATGGAGAATTACCAATGGTAATTTTAGGAGTCACCCTATCAACCCACAAGGTTGTCTTTAGCTTGGTATGTCATGTCCTCTGATTTTCTTCCATAGTCCTCCTGATGATCCTCAACAAATTCTTATTTATGGTCTATGTCAATCCATTACATTAAGGATAGTAATTATAAGAAGTGATGAGGTATATGCCTATTCTACAATCCCATTCACTTGTCTTCATACCAAGGGATGTTAATCTAATATAAAAAATTATGATGGCTTGGAAACTAAACCTGGTTACAAGGTTGTCATAGAAATTCAAGACTACATCCTTATTGTCTTCCTTTAAAGCAATGGATTCCACCCACCTAGTGAATTAGTCAGATTAATTGATCACCTATTTATTCCCTAAACTTTATGGTGGTTTGACCATCCCTCTAAAGTCTAACCCCCATTGCATGAAGGGTTGCTCTACATGAATAGGATTGAGTGAAAGGGCTACTAGTTTTTCCTTTCCTATAAAGAGGGAACACTTTTGTAACTTTTTAACCCATGCATGAGCATCTTTGAAAATATTAGGCTAGTAATAACCATATTTAATTAATTTTATTGTAGTGTTTTTGGGTGAAATTGGCCTCCTGTAGGTCCATTATGGAACTACCCCAAGAGTTTGGTTACTTGGTCATCATCTATACATCTAAAGAGTACCCCATTGAGGTCCTTTATAAAAATAACACCATTAATTAATGAATAAGTTATATATTTACGCATAAAATACCTTCTTTTAGATCCATATAAACCTTGGGGGCATTCTCCTATTGCTAAGAAGTGAGCCATATCTTGAAGCCAACTCTTCTAAGGTGGGAGTGCACCTACCTGTGAGTTGTTTTGGGTCATCAAAATAGCTTCATTGTCCTTTTGGATGTCATTCACCATGTGATCACATAATCCATTTCCCCTAAACATATCAGTGACCTTTATTTCTACATCATATTTCATGAACCTTGTGATCTAGCCTGCTCTTTTCTCACTTAAATCTTTGTTGAGGAAATCCCTAACTCTAGGATGAGACACCATAAGATGGATCCTACTATTGGAGATCATGGGCTTGAATTTATTGAAAATTATTAAGGATAAAATAACTTATTTCTTAATGAAAGTGTAACTCACCTAATATCCTTCCATTCCTTGACTAAAAAGGCAATTGGCTACTCCATTGCTTCACTATTCTTCTACATCAGCATAGTTGATATGTTGTCAATGTTAGTAAAGGTGTACAAGATGAATTATTTGGAGAAATTAGGATTTAAAAGTTATGGTGGTTGTGAAATGACCTATTTTATGGCTTTGAAAGTTGTCTTACCTTCATTAAACCAATAAAACACTTGATTTTTTTTCAACATAGAGTTGATAGGTTTATCTAGGTTTGCAAAATTGGGAATGAACCTTCTCACAAATTTCATCTTCCCAAGGAAGCTCTGGATCCCCTTTCTATGCTTTGGCAAAGATAAGGTTAAGACAACACTTACTCTACTAGGGTTAATGTATACCCCCTCTTTTGAAATAATTTTACCAAATATTTTGCCTTCATGCATAGAGAACACACATTTTTTGGGGTTTAAAGAGATCTCATACTCTCTACATCTTTGGAAAACCAACATTAGATGGTCTATGTGCTCACTAACATTCTTGGAAAAGATTGTAGTGTCATCCAAGTAGACAAACACCATTTTATGTAGTAATCTTTGGAAGGCCATATCCATTTCCCTTTAAAATGTTTCCTTAATATTGGATAATCCAAAAGGCATCTTCTGATAAGCAAAACTCCCCCACTTAGTGGTGAAGTCAATCTTGTACTAGTCCTCTTCTCTTGCTGGCACTTGGTTATAACCTAAGTATCCATCTAGGAGAGAGAAATGTTCTAAACTAGTAACTACTTACAAGATTTGATCCATAGATGGTAGAGGGTAATGGTCCTTAAAATAAACCCTATTAATATCTCTAAAGTCCACACATAATATGATCTCCCCACTCTTCTTTTGGATAGGTACTAGATTAGATACACATGAGTAATGTTTGATTGGAAAGATGATCCTAGACTCTACAAGTTTGGTCAACTCCTTTCTCATGAGCTCTTTAATATTGGGATTAATTGGCCTCTACTTCTACGTGATAGGCTTGGCATCAACCTCTAGCTCTATTGTGTGCTAGGCCAAATTAGGATAAAATCCCTTTAGCTCACTATATTTCCAAGTAAAAATGTTTGCGTATTCCTTATAAATATCTATGAAAGCATGTCTTTCAGCTTTAGTGCTTACCTTTCCAAGATTGAGAAGCTTGTCTTCAAAGATTAAAACTCTCTCATATTTCTCTTTAGTTGTTGACATCACTAATTTATCCTTCCTTATATCTTCCCCTTCATGAAAGAGGCCTTCTAGGGTGACTAGCCCCTTAGAAAGCTTATTGGACCTTAATTGGATAATTTGCTCTCCATATTGGTGCTACAATTTTTCTTGATTGAGAGAGGAAAATTCTAATTATTACTATAAGAAACAAGCAATTTATTTGTCATTTTCAAAGACCTACTATTGAACTTAATTGTCTAGTATTGATGGTATTATTACCAATTTGATGTGTGGTTTAAACTTGGTTCTTTTTAATTCATTGGGGATGGTAAAATGAGTCCCCACAACTACTATCTTATTAGGATGTTGGTTGTGGCCTCTCAACACTGATTAGATGTTGATATCATCAAATTACTTAATTAGGTCAAATACTTTGTGTTTTTAGGATCTCATTAAATGGTTCTTAGTGGCATTTTAACCTCTGACTTGGTGCACAACCAATTCACTACCCCTATAGACTTGTAACTTCTTGATTTTTCTCTTACTAGCCCATTGACGGCCATCGATGAGACCTTCATATTATATTCTATTTTAGGAGAAACTAAATTGGAATTTTTATTAAAATAAGTACCTATCATTTGAAGGGGAAATTATCATGACAACCTATACCCACCCCATGCTTGATCCTTGAGCCATCAAATAATAGCTTCCATAGACCACTAGGATATTTTTAAGGCCATATGAGGGATGGAATAGGTTGGTATTATTCATGTAAATAGAAAACACCCAAGTCTCTTTATTCAACACCTTTTAAGGGATCCACCAACTAGTTATTATTCCATAACTCATTTAAGAACATGTCTGATACCTCTTTTGGATGAGTGTTCAAATCCCACCCTAATGCAAATTCATCCTCATCAATGATGGTACAATTGATTTTAACACTATCTAAACCATAAGGTTATATATGGAATTATTCAATGGGCTCAACCTTCATTGACACCTTACTCCCATACCTTATCCTGAAGTCCATATAAGACTAGTCTACTATAAGGTATCCCCCTATCTTTATTGTGAATTCTCTAAATAAGCATAATGCAAAGTGAGGAGGCACATCCAAAACCAACACATCTAGAGCCACTGAGACCCTAAGATAAGATACAAAGGTCATATTGAGTTCCTTGATCATATCAAATGGTTTAAGAGAAGAACCATCAAGTTACAACACTCTTTTGGACTATGGCTCATATTTCAGACCAAGTTTATTAGTTATGGACTTTATCATAACTGAGGTACTATCCCCATTGTCCACTAACTAATTATGCATCAGAGAGCTACCAATGATTACTAAAATATAAAAGGGAGGGGGCTTGACTATTTTACTTTATTTCCCTTCCTCTAACCCTTTAACTACATTGGTGAGAACTTCATTCACCTTACTTGATGGTTTGTCTACAACATTTGGAATATTAACCTTAGACAAAACCTCCTAAATAATTTCCACCTAACTAGGCATGGAGAACATATCCCACATGGTACACTTAGATTTGAATTCTTCATTTGTTTTACAATTTTGATGGGTAAACCACCAACCTTTGTTTATGATTTGGGAGACACCACTATTACTTATTGAACTTATGAGCCCTAGGGAATAAAAAGATTCCTTTGGCTCTAATCTTTTAGAGGTACCAAAACCTTTAGAGTGGTAGTAGGTTCCCTATGTCTTGTTAATGAATGAGTAATGGTGGGAAGATATTTGATTGCTTCCTAGTTGCCATCCATATTTATTCTTTTAAATCTTTTGTTTACTACCACTAAACTATAGGCCTAGCTGGAACCAGCCTATCAGTTGGCTATGTAACACTCCCCTTGTTCATAGTTCATCATTTTAGAATCTATCTGATTTGGTCCTTGACTAGACCCTTGATCCTGTAGATTTTATTCTAGTCTAGTTACCATAGGAACCTTTGCATTTTAGTCCATGAGAGTTTGGTTGTACCCAAATTTAATAGCTTATTGCCATTGATAGTTAAAGGCTTGGTTAAGGTTAATATTTGGGACCATATATTGACTAAAGGATTGGTTTGAAGGCATGGTACCCTCTACTTATTGGACTACATTATTTTTATCTAGGACTAAAGAGTTGGAAGTACTAACAAAATTAGGGTTGAAGCTACTCTGTATATTATAACTATGTTATCCTTGCCCTTGGTTTTGACCTTAGCCCTGGTAGTTTCCATTATATGGAGGCCTATTTACTTGAAAAGCAAAATTGTTGAGGCTAACATGATATTTGATAAGGCCTATTAAAGGCCTATTGCCTTTTGACATTTACTAGCTCATTCCCCAAAGATTGAAACATGTTTTTGACGTCTTAATTTTTTTTAAATCACTAGATCCACTAGTAAAATCTTTCTCTTTCTTTGTTACATGGGTTATAATAGTCACTAGTGTAGGGACAATGAAATATAATAGAGGGATAAAAATGGGAGATGGTCTGATCTCAAGAAACAAGGGCATCAGTGGTCTAGGTGTAAATTTGTCATCTTGAACTAGATAATTCTCTACCTTAATAGCCACCTCATTTGAACTTGGAGGTATATTTACTCCCATAGATTAGATCATCACCACTATGTCACTATTTAAAGCCTTTAAACAATATATGAAAGTAAAGTTTGGGGTTGGTATAACTGCAACTGGGATTTTATCCTAAGTTTTTTAGAACCTTGTGTTGAATTCTTGCATAACTTCATGTGGAGATCTTTTAATTATAATTACTTGTTCTAAAAGTGATAAATGGTCACATTTGTCCTCAAATATTTTACATAAGGCTTCCCCTAATTAGTTCCATGTTTGAATAGAATTTTTAGTAAGTCCTCTATACCAATCAAAGGTTTTTCTTTTGAAAGAGGTATCTATCAACCTAATAGATATATTCTCTTCTATGAAATTATTCATATTAAAAAAGTTTAATATGTCCATAAGGTGTTCAAAGGGTGTTATAGCTTGGTCTCTAGTGTAATAGGGATGACTTTTGAAGGTTGTAACTAGGATAGGATCATACTAAGCAAGGGCTAGAGGGATTTAGCCATTAAAAGCCACAAAATCTCTAAGGACTACCATGATTATAGAAGGGGTTAATAAAATTCCTCTTGTAGGGATAGGCATTGGAGATGACCTAGAAGCAAATTTTCCCTGATATGGATGAGTATTTGCAAACTTTAGTCTTTTTACTGAATTTAAAGGTAGTTCAACAAAATTAAAAGGAATACCTCTTGAATCTGACCTTGTTGTCACTTTTGGATTGATATGGAGCTATTTTTACACACTAGAGAATTTATTCTTCCTTTTAAAGTCGCCAGATATTGTTGTTTAGATTAACTATTATAAATTTAGTCAAATTAGCATCAAATTTGAAAAACACTTATTTTGAAAGAAGTGTATCCCATTAGGAATGCCAAAAACTATTATAGGATAAATTTTGAACCCTTAGAGAGGTTTCTTTAGTCTCTCTCCAATTGAGCTATAATATTGGGACAACCCTAGGCTATGGGTCACCTATGTTGGGGCTGAACCTTTATAGTAGGCTAGATTCCTCTTTGATGGCCACCTAAAACTAAAACTAAGCCTAATGATTTATGAAAAAGGTTATAAAGAGTGTAAGGGCTTATAATAAATTAAAATAGTGATACACCAAAGTTAAGTGGACACTCACATAATTTTAAACCCACACTGGATCAGTAAAAGATAAATGCGACTTACTCAATCTCACCAATTGCATAAATATTTCATAGAAGAGGTCCCAAATAGAACACTAATCTAGACCTATAAATTGGCTTGAAAACATCTTCAAGGAGTTAATTATAAGAATAGAAAACTAGCAAAAATATCCTTCATGAATTTACCATACACAAGCATACTAGACACTAGTTAAAGATAAGAGACATGCAAAGAGTTAATCTTGTTGATTCAAAAGGTAATTATTACAATATTTTGACAAGGTTTAACCTTATTAAAAGAGCATACTTTAAAAAAAAGTCTCAATGAGTATCCTTATCTCAGAAAGAAAATGCTAAAATTTTCAAAAAAATCTAAGAACCCCTACCAAGGGAATGAGACCAAGATATATAGAAGAAGAAAGATAACCCAAAAGAAGTGGTGAAAATTCAATTAGAAAAGAGCGCCTATCCTAGGTCATTAAATGAACCTGAGCTTCTACCTTTTGCTTAGCTAATGGAAACATTTACACCCTTTTGATCAAATATATCATGGTATATGGCTTGTTGAGTGAGAAGGTTCCCAAAGGCTGTGAGGATGCATTAAATACTCCTAGACATAGTTCCCAATACTAGATATTTTATTTTATCCTTCATACCAACTCTTGCTTGAAGATGAAACTTTATGATCATGGACCTAATTAAAACATGATTTAGTGCCTTTTAGGTGGTTGCTTTTAGAGATAATGGCCATGTTGAAGATTTAAGATCCTTTGCATTAATTATACCTCTAATTTATCTTCATGTTTGTATCATAGGTCTATCTATAAGAAGAAAACCAATTTAAGACTATTGGTTTTCCTATAGTTTTTATACTAGTACAAACCTATAGAAAATATAACACTTTTCTATATTTAATAGGTCTAAAATACTCATCCTTTCTTTGTAAGAACACCAAACTTATATGTGCATGCACGGATCCTCCTAAAAATGTATAAAATTTATGTAAGGAAAACTTTTATTTATAAAAAATATGAACCATAAGTCCATTTTTAACCTTAATGGTGATCCATACGCATTCTTTACATCCCACTACATTGTCTAGGCCACTTCACAGCATTTGAACCAACTCCAATGGCATCAAAATACCTTGAAGAACCCTTTGTATTATGGTAAAAAATAGCTTCCCAACCTTCATCAATAATCCTCATCTTGCTTTTAATCTAATTAGTTGTCAAAAATTGACTTGGCTCATTGACAAGTTGATTTAATTCACTCCATCGATTTCAATTTATATGAATGCCCATAGATCATTGATCTCCTTCCAATTAAACACATATTTAACACTTTTCATACATATATTCACCTTTTATATTGCTTATTCTTTTACCAATGCTCATCGTTAAATCCAAATGTATGATGCAACACAGACCATCGATCTACCAGGAGGCATAGTTTGAAAACCAATAGCTAGTTCAATTGTTAAAGTTGACATCCTCACTACCACTCAATGACACTCATGTGACCATCATTAAAATTTTCATGACCATAAAATTTAATCTTAGTAATTTTGTATCTTTTTGTCCTTAAATTTGATGTCACAAATGTCTCTCATTGTAGGTTCATTTTCAAAGTCTCATAACTTAAAGAGTAAATGTCCTATAAGCCTCAAACTTTTAAGAGATGTTCCTGAGGTAAAGAAGGATAAAACAATTTGATCTACTGGTATTTTTATCTTTCTATGTGATGATATTAAAGGTCTAAGCTGATGGATCCATATTTATTTCACATGATGTCTTGGAGACAGTTGAGCTTTTTTGGCTAAGTATGGGAAACTTATTGAAAATTGATTGAAGATCTAACTTTACACATGCATAACTTAATTTTAACTTTATTATAGGACTTAGCATTTTTTTCATATGATCTTGGTATAAAAGTGAATAAACCCATATGACCAATTATTCTTGACTTGTCCACATATGTGAGATATGGCTTCAACAAACTACCTACTTATATTTTCTACATGCTTCATAAAACCATACAATAAGTTTATGTGTTCCAAAAATGGCCAAAAATAACTTTAAGCTAGGACTCTTCCCCATATACCATGAATGGATTAGGTGTCCATGTAAAATTTACACATGCCAATGAAAACTTAAAAGGTTTTCTTGGGTTGAGAACCCTTCATTTTGTGTACATGAGAGACCTTAAAACACTTTTCTTGCCTTAACCTTGAAATTTTGACCTAAAACTTCGTCAACACACTTGAAACAATATGACACTTTTTTTAATGATCACATACTCAAAATTGTCTTGGAAACTGATCCTGAAACCCCATCTATCCATACTCTCTCTCTTTGTTCTCTAGGCTTTGACCTATAAGTCACATTAGTCCTTGAAATATACCTTCTAACCAATTTACAATCACTTAAAACCTCATATAAAAACTCAATAAACCTTTCTCAAGATAAAACACTAGTATACATCCTTCATATGACTTGACAATGCCTCATGACACCTCATTAGGTCAGGCAAGGTCTAAAACTAGTCTAGTTACAGACTTAAACTTAAGGTATTACCCCTGTAGGATTATCTTGAAAATATCTTGATTGATAAAATGCCTCAAATACATAATAAATAAATATCATACATCCTTTTATTCCTCTATGCACCCATATCACTAGGCCATCATGCTCAAACCTTCTCACTAGATCTTTACAAGTTATTACTAGTGTCATGACTAGGCTTCTCAATCATTTGGAGTTTGAAAACTGATCTTTGAAACACTCTTTTATTCTTCTACACCTTTCTCACATGACTTACGTGATCGAAAAACAATGTCATACTTATTTACATACCTATTCATGCTTATGATATGACTAAGTTTGATATGACTAGGCTTCTCAAGACACCTTATATTTAAAGACTACTACATAAACAATCTTACCTTGGACTAAACCTTAAGATAAACCTCAAAATAATCATTAGGTTTACTTAAAATTATCTCTCAATATAGATATAATATGTTGCTTTCAAATTCTCTCTTATTACATGGCTTCCTTGTTAGATCAGCCACACAGGTTCACACCTCATAGATCACTCACCAGGTGTACCTTGACATCAATAACATCAACCTTGACATAAAATGACATAAAATTTACATCAATGACAAAAATTATTAACAAAATCTCCCTTTTTCATTGATTTCAAAATATTCTTAAAACTAATCACTCTCATCTTCATTCTTGAACTTTCTCCCCCTTTGACATCAATGAGAAAGGTCTTCCACAACTAACATTTGGAAACACACCTTATTTATAACAAAATATAAACACAAAAAATATGAATCATTAAGGCCAAATTATCCCCCTTACTCCATGCATACTTCCTTCAAATGAACTAAGATTTTAAGACCACTTCTCAATGTAGACCAAACTCAATCACAAACCTGAATAGCTCCCCTCAAAACAAGCATCCACCATGCTTATAATACCTAAAGAGTGTCTTGATGAAGCCTAATTAATTCATCCCTTTATATGGGTCACTAAAACAACACTAGTTCAAGATATTCCTAGATTTCCATGCTCTCACAAGACTGAATGTCCTTCAATATTCTTTTAGGATTGATTGGCATTATAGGCTTGATCTCTTCATCATCCATTTGATCATTGATATGAGTTTACAAAAGACATTCCTAACTTGATTTCACATATGAAGTATTCTCTATCACAATTAATAGTCCACTTGAGCTTGTAAATTTATTATGACTCATCTTTGCTATCTTTGGTTTCCATACATTCATTTTCCTCCTTTATTGCAAATTAGGAGCTTCAAACCTCCTATTTTGACTTGTTGACCTTCTAACCTTTTTAGGATAGAATCTTGAAATCTATCTTACCTTATGATAGATATATAAAACCACCTTATACATACCTCTTGACTAATGTGAATTTTGATTCCTTCCATAGTACCATGAGTACTCATTCTTAGAGGGTCTTCTACACTCTCTTACTCTATGACCAAATTGATTGCATACAAAATAGTAACCATTGAATGAACTATCATACCTTATAACATTAGGTTATTTGATATATCTTTTCATGTTGACCTTCTTGACTTCAATATCCTTTTGTTTGATTTGAGCTACCACCTTTTGGTCTTCTTTGAAAACAAGACTTATTTTATCACTTTTAGACTTTTAACTACTAAATATATCATCTAAAGCCTCAAATCTCTTTTAAAACTTAACAAAGATCTTCAACTTACTAAATGTTTGATCCAACTCAAAGTTTAGGGATTCTACTTTAGTTTCATACCTAATGCATTCTTCCTCTTTATCCTTTAGGATTACATGGAATACCTCCATCTATTCCTCAACTTGATTAATGATCTCTTCATACTCCTTAGAAGTGTTATTCAACCTTTCCTCAAATAAGCCAATCTACCCTTCATAGTCCTTAAATAGTGATCTTAGTTTGTGATTCTTTCTTTTTTAGAACTTTAACTCTTCTAGGAAATTTACCAACTTTGCCTCAAGGTTAACTTCTTCTTCATCTGATTCTACATCAACCATAAGGTCTTTCCCATTTGATTAACCCCTCATTATATGATTCTATGGCCATAAATAAGGTTTCATTATTGTCATATTTAGGTTCATTACTGACATCATCATAGTCAAATTCGCTTGAGTCACTTACATTAGAAGAGTTGTATTCTATACTATAGAATATCATCTTGTTCTTGAAAGTTCCTTTCATACCTTCGTACTTCCTAAACTCCTTATTTTTATCAAGATTATAGGCCGTCTTGTCACCTTCATAATGTTCATCATGTTCTTCATGCTCAATCTTATCCTTTTTAGGACACTTAGATGTAAAGTGACCAATATTACCATAGTTGAAACATTTAAAGGGCAACTTACCCTTGTAATTACCAGATCCAAGCCTCAACTTCCTTACAAATATGGCTATGAGTTGATCATCATAAACATCTCAACATTCCTCATCCTTTACCTTCTTGACTTTTGACTTCTTTTCAACTTTAAAAGTTTCTTCCTTTTTGGGAGGTTCTCCTTCATTTCTTCTCATCTCATAAGTATTCAATATGACACGAAGCCCATCCATCTCTAAATTTTCAAAATCCTATATCTCTTCTACTACAAATACCTTAAACTCAAACTTAGGAGTTAGTGATCTCAACACTTTTTGAACAAATGTATATTCTTTCACCTTTTCTCCCAATCCTCTAATGACCTTTACAACTTCATCAACCTTCAATAGGTAGGATGCAATGGTTTCATCTTCATTAATATTTATAATTTCAAAATATATCCTAAGTTTATATAGCTTTTCCATCTTTACCTTGGTATCTCCTTCATATATGGTCTTCAATTTGTCCCATATCTCTTTCATTGATACATAGTGAATCACTTTCACAAGCTCTACCTCTGATAGACCACAAATAATGGTATTCATTACCTTGGAGTTATTTTCACTAGCCTTAATACCTATTACATCAGTTGTTAAAATAAGAAGAGCACTATAGCCATCCACAACTGATTGCCAAATATCTTGAGCTTGAGACATAAAATATATCTTCATCCTAACATTCCAAAAGGCATAACTAGATCCATTGAATAATAAAGCCTTACTAGTAGAGAAACCACCTTGAGATTGTTGACTACCCTTCCTTGATTCTAGTATATCCTTTAGGTTTTTAGATATAATTCAAAGGACTAGGATCTAATACCAAATTTTGGAAGTAAAATGACTGAGAGTGGGGTGAATCAATCTTCAGAAAACTCTCTTATGAATTCAACTTAAGCAATTAATTATATAAGCATGAAATGAGATTAAAAAAATTAACACACCGTATATATGGGAAACCATCAAGGGGAATACAACCTAGTGATATCTGAAAATGGATTAAAATGCTATAAGATAAACATAAAATTTAGTGAATCACCCACTTCACTTGGAGTACCAACCCCAACTAGCTAAGCACCAACTCAGTGAGGCTTTAGAAATCACCCACTTGCAAGGAGGCACAAAAACCCTAAATGAATCAACACTAAATTATAAACTTGATAGATTTGATCACCTTTAGGACACTCTATTTCTCAACCAATTTATGATGACCAATTCTCCATCTCTTCACACTCTTATTCCTCTAAAATTGACTTCTAGCCTTATTCGCTCAACTAGCCCTCTTCTTGACTTGATTAGGTCATATGACCTTGAATTTCATATATAAAAACTATTTTAAAACATTAATCATATTTAATCTACATAAATATAATTTTATACAAGACCTTATTCTGCTTACCAATGTTTTATTTCATTTACTTATACACTACTCTCACCAATAGACCTAAAATTGCCTAGTATTTATATAAGTCTCTTGTTCATATTCTTCTTAGTCAACAAAACAACCTTAAACTTATTAATTCAGCCATGAAATGGATATTATAAAATCTCATAGACATAGATAAAATATTATTTGGTTCCTTTTAGATTTGACTTACCTCAATTAGACGTTATCTCACCTTTAGGTCTTATGGTGACCTAATCCCATTAGGTCTATTTAGAACATGTTACATGTTGATCTTCTTGGAGACATGGTAGTAACATATCATATCTATTAAAATATACCTTGTATAAATTAAATTTATATCCATAACACCTTTTAGGTCCAACCATTGCTTAAACATCTTCTCAAAACATTGTTCATAATAGGCTTGTGCATACCCATAAAATATGTCTTAAACAACTAAAGAAAAAACAAAAATTTTCCAAAAAAATATGAAAAAAAAATTACACATACATAATATAAATGACCTTAATACCATAACCATGTTTTTTAAGATTCACAACATAGGATATAAGGACTCAAACCCTTCTCTGCAAGTAGCCTACTCAAAACTACCAACTAGCCTCAAAACACAGTCACAGAAACTTGATCTTGAACACCATAAAGAATAATTAATATGAAATATGACACCTTATATATATCTGTGTGTGTGTGTGTGTGTGTGTGTGTGTGTGTGTGTGTGTGTGTGTGTGTGTGTGTGTGTGTGTGTGTGTGTGTGTGTATGTATATATAATTATAAAGTACAAATATCACAAGGTCCAATGCCAAATATTGGTCTTATAGACCAATTTTTTGTCTTTAGTATAAATAGTCAAGCCTGAACCAGTTAACCCATTTTGGATTCAACTATTACATATATTATACTAGATTACAAGCTTCTAAAAATCATGGATAGGTTACTCAGTTCCAAAATAACAACATCATGTGCATTTCATACATCAACTCATGGCATAGAGCCTTAAACTCATCATTGCAACTTGCTTACCTAGAATTGTCAATTTACCTTAAAACATAGTCATGGTAAAAATGACATTTAACACATATATGACCACTTACAGAGAATTATAATTATTTTGTATAATCATATGTGATTATTAAACCATTTTAATATAGATATATAATATGTTTAAATGACAATATTGGCCTTGAAAACCAATCTCATTAACTTATACCTTCACTATTTCATTTGCACTAGATAGGCCAACTTATGAGCAACATTTTCATCATTTAAAATATACAACATTAAAATGTCTTAAAATTATTTAATAACTATACATTCATTTTTATTCATACCTGATCCATGATAACACATACCTAATCAACTTCTCACTTTTGACTAATTTTCTCACTATTTGCATCATTAGGTCTTGTAGTGATAAGTTAAATTTTATAAATATTTTATCACCATTTATGGATAAAATATTATTATAAAATACCATGGACATAAATTAAAAGTCACAATATTTAATAGTCATCCATTTGGAAACTTTGACTTGGTAAACTTTGACTGCTACAACAAATCTCCAAGAAATAAGGCTTTTATTGTAGGGTCCACTCACTCACTTGACAAACCAATCAAACTTATAGGTTATTAATAGAGTTTAATACAAAATAAAATCAATTAAATATCCATACAAAACCATTCTTATCACTGTATAATAATATCTTTCATTTTGGGTCATTATTAGGGTTCTTTGAGGGTTTAAACCATCTAGTCTTAACGATCATTCATAAATATTATCCCATTATACTAGAAACCAATGCTTATAAATTTTAGATAGGTTCTTTCCCCTTATACCATGACTTTATTATTTTCCCATATAAAATTAAAAAATTCCAATGAACACATGAAATTTCTTCTTGGGTTGAAAACCCTTCATTCTATGCACATGAGAGACTTCAAAACACTTTTTCTTGCCTTAACCTTCAAATTTTGACATAAAAATACTTGAAAAAACATGAAAAACTTTTCTAAATACTCAAATACTCACACTTATATTGTAAATTGATCTTAAACCCCCGTCTATCCATGCTCTCTCTCTTTGCTCTCTAAGCTTTGACTTATAAGTCACATTAGATCTTGAAACATACCTTCTAACCACTGTCCAAGATCTAAAAAACTCATATGAAAACTCAATAAACCTTTATCATGATAAAAAAAACTATTTTACATCCTTCATATGCCTTTACAACACCTCATGACACCTCATTAGTTCAAGCAAGATTTAGAACTAGTCTAGTTGTAGACTTGGACTTAAGGTATTACCCTTGTAAGCTTACCTTGAAACTCTCTTGAGTGATAAAATTAATGATAAATCAACCTCATACAACCTATTATTACTCTATTCACACATCTCAATATGACATCATGTTCCAACCTTCTTACTAGTTCTTTACAAGTTATGACTACTGCCATGACTGGGCTTCTCAAGCATTTGGAGATTGATAATTGATCTTTAAAACACTGTTTGATGCTTATACACCTTTATCAAATTATTTACATGATCATAAAATAATGTCATATTTATATACATACCACTTCATTCTCATCATTCACATGCTCATAATATGACTAAGCCTGATATGACTAGGCTTCTCAAGACACCTTGTACTCAAAGACTAGTACACAAACATGTTTACCTTAGATTGAACCTTGACATCAAACTCAAAATAATAATTAGGTTTCCTTAAAATTATCTCTCAATAGAGAGATAATATTTTTCCTTCAAATTATCTCTATTTACATGGCTTTCTTGTCACATTAGGCACACAAGCTCATACCTCATAGATCACTCACCATACATCTTTACCAGGTACACCTTGACATCAATGACATCAATCTTGACATTAAATGACATAAAACTTGACATAAATGATATCACTTATCAACTAGTAGTAATAAGAGATTTCTATGGGAAATATGGAACTGGGCATGGTTCAAGAAGTACCACAACTCATAAAATACTAAAGGTAGGCTATTATTGCCACATATTTTTGAAAATGTTCATCTACATGTAATGATTTGTCATACCTACCAATTAACTACACACTATTAATGTACCATATTTATTCCATTATTTCCCATCATTAAAGATCAATAATTTACTAAATATAAATTAGACTCCATAGGAGCCATCAATGCCAATTATTCTATAGGCCACAAGTTCATCCTTACAGTGAGCATTTAATGTACTAATTGGATTTAAGCCCATCCATTTAGGAATTTCACCACAAATGTATTCATATAATTCCTATAAGAACATATTACCATGATTTTTGGTATGCCCACTATGTTTTTGATTAATTAAGGTGGCAAACCAGGGGCCAAACCCTATACAGTCAAAAAAGACAGGAAGACTAGAAAACAAAAGATGCTAGCACCGAACCAATGGCATAGCTGAGAAACAAAGTTAGAAGAAAAACAAAACACTAGAAATACCAATGTTAGAAAGGATGAAACTACATAACTATAGAATTAACAAGATCCTTAAGATTCTCATTGTTTGCATTGTTAGCATTCCCTAGATTACCCACTGCTTCCATGATCTACAATGGCCTTCTCCACATGGACCACCTTCAAAAGCTATCTTTTTCATCAATGTGCATCATTCATGTTCCGTCATCTCCTTTTGAATGATCTCTCTAATGTTTGGGGGTATATGAGCCCCTTGTCACCATGCCCTCCATCCTAAGAATTGTTGACCAAGGTTGGCACAATCATCAACAATCCTATTACCTTCTCTATAGGTGTGGGTAATATCAACTTCAAAAACCTTTTGTAAAAGAAACTAGATGTCCATAATGATGTCTTTTAGATGGATACCAATGTTAGATGCTTTATTAACGACATCTATGATCAACTTAGAATCTCCCTGAAGGTATGCCCACTATGTTATTATGTGATAATGGCCCTACTTTTCCCTCACTATAATTCCTTGAATGGGATTATGACCATCAAGTTAGTCTTAAATTTTATTTAAATCATTATCTAAAAGGCAATGGGTTAGCTAAATCAATAAATATTAATTTGTTGAATATAATTAAGAGAATCCTAGAAAGAAACCAAAGGATTGGCATAATATGTTGAAATATGATTTATGGCTTGATATAACTAGGATCAAAGCTTCTTTAGGGACCTCTCCTTATCATCTAGTATATGTCCAAGATCCTATCTTCTTATCTAATTTGAAAATCCCCACCTTATTGTTTAAAAATGATTACCTAGAAACTAATGACCCTGTGAAAAGTTGCCTCTTGAACCTCATGTAATTAGAAGAAAAGTAGAATGCAACTTTGTTGTATTTAATTAAGGATTAAGAGGTCGTAAAATCCTAATTTGGTAAAATATCCAAAGAAAAAACATTTAGGATCATATACCTTGTCGTTATGTGGAACAACACTCATGAAAAAAATGGACAACATGGAAAATTTTATGTTTTATGGCTCACTCCCTACCAAATCTCTAAAATCCTAGGTGGGAATGTTTTTCACCTAAAGTTTCTTACTATTGAGGATGTTCCATTTCCTATCAGTGGACAATTTCTTAAGAATTAATTCTAGTCTTGAGTGGATTGGAACCCCCTATGAATAATTTATCTTTTCTCTTTTATTGTTCCTTCCTATTCCTTATTTTAGTTTAGGTTTGATTTTTTCTCCTATTTATTTTGTTGTCTTTTCTTCACTAAGTTTGGCCTCACCATGTATTTTTTGAGTTAAACCTACTATTTTTACCAAAGGGTTCCCATACATGACTCAAGAGTGAAAATGGTGGTTTTTTTTTCAATAATACAAATGGTATTTCTTATGTGTAAAATGTTAAAATCTTATTCATTGGCCTACATAAACTAATACATTTTAATTTTATGGTTAAAGGATGGAGGCCTATGATTTATAACATAACATATTAATATATAAGGCTACATTTATTATTTTAAAGATCATCAAATGCACGTAACAAAAAATCATAAGCATGATGCAACCTTACAATTTTTCAACTTTAATTTGATTTACTGTGGACTTATGATTATCACTTGACCTATGGGTTGGTCCCCAACCCTCATGGATGAAAACAAATAAAAATATCCTTAAAAAAAATGAACTAAAATTCAAACTTTAAACTTTATCATCAAAAGGGTGATCTTAACAACCTCCACCACAATATTTATATCTTGGTTATAAGTGGATCAAAGCCTTAAGAAGGGACCAAAGGTACATTTATCAAGGCTATAAATGCCTAGCTATCAGTGGATTAATCCCTATACAACTTCACCCCTTAACTAAATTTGAAACATCCTTCTCTCTTTAGTAGTGCCTTTTAATTAGGTAAAGTTTATTTATTGTGTGTACTTTAAAAATAACTAAATCAATCACATATACTTTCACACTGGTGGTCTTTAGACAAAATTGTAATTTAATATGTAATGTGTTAGAGCATATTTTTATACCTTAATGTTTTAACATTATCTTGGAATATATCTTGCATCAAAATTTTGTATTTGGATAGGAGCTTAAATATTTTCAACTCTTGAGATACTCAATAGTATCTCCCAATATGAGTCACCATCTATTATTTCTCGCACAACATGTCCCATTTTTGCCTTAAATTGGGACCATTTTTTTCTTTATCTTTAAACCTTTAGATTTTTAATGATCTACTTATTTGAAACTTTCTTAGTTTAAATTTTTGCTTGATGATAAGTTTTAAGTGACTAAATGTGTTTATTCTTGATGGTTTTTCATGTTTAAAGTGTTTATTCCAAGCTTTGCATCTAAATCTTAAGATTAAGTTGCCTAAATATATCTAAATTGGAAGTTTTTAATCATATTATCCCTTTTGAAATGCTTACAAATTCCCCTTTTAGAGGAAATCCTACTAACACTTGTAGGAATTATTTGGCTTCTGTGGAGTCTTTTGTTGTCTTCTCTTTAGTAATTGTGTTTATTTCTACATTCATGCAATAAATTTGGCTATATACTTTTGGTTGCTTCAATTTTGCCTCAACTGATTTCCTTAAAATGAGATTGATTTTTGTAAGGTTCCTATGAAATGGTCTATTATATCTCATTAATTTAGCCCCATTTTCGATCCACTTTCATTTCAAATTTGATTTAAATTGACTAAAAGTTGTAAATGATCATTTTTTTTACCTTAGTTGATTTCACTTGAATGGTTGAAAGTTTCTTTTGTTTTCATTTTCAAATAGATTTATACCACTAAGCCTTTGTGTTCTTATTGTTCAATTTGAAGGGCTTAACCATTTTTATAAAAATGACATAGCCATTTGAGTTTGAATTCTCATAAGCATTGTCTTTTTATTAAAAATTTGTTGAATATAGATTTTAATGTTATTCTTATTATCATCTATCTTAGCTTGGTACCACATATCAATCTCTCATCAGTCATGGGCCCATTATAAAAACCTTTGACACTTATTCAATTTCTTCATAAATTGTTTGGTGAGGTGATGATGTCAGCATAGCTTTGAGCTAGGGGGTTAGTAAGATGATGCCACTTAGCATCATGTCATTGAATCAACATACTATAATCATCTATACAAGTGTAATACCTTGATACTAGTGGGTTAGTGGTATGTTTCCATGTGGAATAATCTTGGTGATACACTATCCTAAAGATATCCATACAAAGAAGTAGTGACATCATCAAACCCTAGATAAGTGAGTTAGTGGTATGATGCCACATGGTGAAATCATGATACTTTTTATCCTCAGGGTTATCCATAAAACTTGATAGATCCTAAGATCTCTAGGTGAGAGAGATTGTGGTATGTGGCAAAATCTCACTTCATCATAATAGATAACAATCAACACTATGTAATTCTTCAAGGAAGTAGTGAAAGAATGGTTCATAACCACAAGTTAGTGACCTGATGAGCATAGGACATGCTATATGTATAGCCAAGTGAGATAAGAGATTAAATATTATGGTTTATCTGACCTCAAAAACTATTGAAATCCATAAGTGGACTATGCATCCAATATGACCTATAAAGCCAAATTTGAGAGGCATCTTAATGGTATAATTGATTAGAAAAGAAAAAATTCAAAGGTAATTTGGGGGATGGAATTGAATACATACATGGCATGTATATTTGAGAATTCATAAAAAAGGATACTAAGGATAAATTTTCCATAGAGACAAGTGATCTTTTGTTGTGAACTCAAATATGAAAAATCTAAGGTGTAATCCCAAGGCACTTTCAATCGCTTCTAGTTTCACTTGGCTGATAGAATTTACTCTCTTATCCATAAGAACAAGTCTTAGCTAGAAGTTTCATTAGCATTTCCCAATTCAAATTTAATTCTCAACTACTTATATAATTCAATTTGATTTTCCTTCCATTTTTGAATTTTAATTTTAATTTGAAACTCCTAAGTCCTATGTGCCTATAAAAGAGAAACCTTTCAATGTAATAATAGATAGCTCTTATTGAATTATAAGAGAGACATATAAATACTATGCCCATTTATTTTCTTGCACTTTAATACTTTTTATATTAATTTTTCCCTTTCTCCTATTTTAGTCTCTCTATCCCATAGGTGTTTCTTTCACTTAGATGATTGTATGAATCTTGAACTTTGTTAATAAAGAGGAATATATTGATAATTTGAACATTGTTCAGGATGTATAGTCATTTATTGTGCATATACATGGTAAATATGCCTTTTCTCTTCATATTCAATCTCCTTAGATTCTTACACCATCTGTAGTTGAAGTTTTGCTAGTCCTAGATCAACTAAAGATTGGTTTCACTAAAATCACTCAGTCAGATAAGTCCTAGATTCATTTGTGTTGGAGTAGGAATTTTCTCTTTATCCCTAATATTTTTCACTTTCTTTATGATCAATTTTAATCTAGTAATAAGAAAACCTAAATTTATTTTTTCATCTTGATTATTATTTTCCCATTTAGTTTATCATTATTACAACATTATTTTATTCATAAACATGATAATGTATTAAATAAATCATTGATTTTTAATTTATATAAATATATTAAAGTTTGATTTCTATTAGAGGTTAAAACTTACAATAATATCTTAGTGAATCACACAACATCTCTCTATGAATGTCATAGGTAAATCTAAATCATATATCAACTCATTAAAATGGGCCCCATACATGAAACAATTCCACATTAGCCAATTTAATGAAGACTAGTAAACCATGACCTATAACATTTATAATTTGGGGAGGTGTTTTCTTCATGGGTTCTCCTTATTTTTAGGAAAGACAAGGATTAACAACCTCTTTTCCTAATTGTTGGATCATGTTGAAAAATTCATCAACATGTTTTAGAGCTATAAGGAGGGTCGAAACTAGATTTTATATTGATATTTGTTATTTTTATTTATTCTTATAGTTGATACCCTTAATGTTTTCTCCCATATATTTATGTGCCAATAAACCCATAAATATGTTTTGGTGCTAGAAGGAGGGAGAGAAATACAATTCTAGCTCATAGCTAAAGATCAAACTAAGGAATTTTAAAAACCTTGTATTACACAAGCTAAGCATTTTATTAATATAGAAAATATAATGATAAACACATAATCAAAATATACTAGGGATAATTTGGATATCTTAGAGGTTATTGGCCATAAAATACCAAAATAAAGAGTTAACAAAGGGAAAGTAAAGAATAAACCCATTCAATAAGTTGGTAGATCATTGATAGTTGTGTTTACTCATATTGTCAACCCACTTGTCATCCCCAAGTCTTTACTAATGCCCAACATGGCCAAGCATGGATAGGGAGGTTATTTCCCTATGGTTTTCCTAGGCATGAAATGATTTACCCTAATATTTGTAAAATTTATGTTCCAACCTTATAGCTAGGGAGTCCAAACATCATAGGAACATATCAAATCCTTTAAGGATGCATTAATTATAACCCAAGTCCAATATGAAGATGTTTCTGATAGATTGTTCCATTATTCCTTGGGTTACAACTTCTTCTTGGTATCTTAGATTACCCCATGGATCAATCATAACTATTCTAAGTTAGAATCAATATTCATAAACCATTTTAGACTCCCCATTGACTCTATTGTCTTGTATAATCATTTCTTACCTTCCAAGTTAAAACAAAATGATCATATGAGTATGTTCAATGCTTGATTTCATAAGTTATATCAATATTTGAAATATCCTTACACTCAGATAGAAGTGGTTACCATAAAAACCTACTTAAGGGCTTTAGACTCTATGACTTATATGTTCCTTAAAATAACCCCAACATCCCTCACATCATTATCTATTGTATAAAATGAAGATGTTGGCATTGATAAATAGATGTTTCCAAAAGGCTATCGATTTGGTCATTTTCCTTCATTGGGCCAACTAAGTCCATACAATCAAATTTAATGATCAATTAAGCCCTTCAACATAATACACTACTAATGAATCTAATCATAGGAGCCTTATCTACAAGCCCAAATCTAGTTTATAATTTAACTCAAATGTAATACATGCCCAGTGGCATGCCCATGTGCCTTTAAACCATGTGGTTCCCCAACTAATAAACTAATAATTAATCCTAATGGAATGTAATAGTATAAATTTTGTACCAAACACTAGTGGGTATTCTACATACAAAAGTACCCAGCAGGTGATCCCATCTTAATTAAATCTACTTACACCTATTGGTAATGTCCAAAACCATGCCCCCATGACTAAAAATGTATTCTTAAATTCAAATACCCCTATGAATAACCTCTAACCCTAAGTATAAAGTCAACCTAACACTATCACTAACTTTGAAGTTTTAAATTTGAAATAGATGTTTCAAAGACTTTTTAATGATGTGATTAAGTTGAACATGTAGGGACCTTAGAATAATAATAACCCACCTCAAGGTATAAATTTAAATATCCAATGTCCTAATAGGAAATTAAATTCAAATCATAATAATGGAATCCTACCTAGTCTTCTGGATAGTAATGATAGTCATTATAACAAGCATGCCTCCCATTCTATGAACTTCACAAATCTAGACTTAAACATTTAGTGTCAAGTACACAATATAATCGACCATGTAAAAAAAACGTAGAGTTCATATCTACCACAAACGTATTCCAAAAAGAGATGGATAATATGTAAATTGTGCCTACTCCTAATGAAAGTCATAACAAAGATTGAGGGAACCTGGACATAGCCTTAATATTTGGGCTTGCCAGTTGAGGAGTAAATCAATCAACCTTTTGACCACTTCTACTCTTCTAAGCAATACCTAGGTCCTCCTTGACATATGTTTGAGTAATAATCACCCTCCACCTAAATTACCTCCCACTTATTATCATCCCAAGAGTTATGCTATGTATACCTAGATAACAAGAAGTTCAAACTTAGTTATGACATCATTTAAGATCTTAAGAAAACCAAATCCAATATAAATATGTTTGAGTTGCTACAAAATTCTAATCAAAAGGAGTTACTTTTGAAATAATTTTTTCCTTAACAAGGAGAAATAATCTACTAATATTTCTGATGAACATGTTGTTTTTTACAAAGAGAGGACTGAGACTCCTCCATTTCTATTGATAGTTAGGATATTTGGCAAAAAATTACATAATTTTTTGGTTGATTCAGGTAGCTCTAGGAATGTTATGCCAAACATTATCTACCAATAATTAGGCCTTATACCTATGAACTTAAACTAAAAGTTTTTCAAACTTGAAAAAATAGAGGTGAATGTAGTAGGGAGATAAACCACATACATATACAATTGGCCTCAAATCCATGAATATATAAATTCATTGATATTCTAGTGGTGGATATACTAATTTTTTATGGTATGTTTTTTAGTTCAAACTAGTTAATAATGTTGAATGGTTATATGGTAATTGATTTCATCCACATGTGGCTATCATGGTGTGGCTTACCCAACTAAATTAGAAAAAAGAGAGCTTAAAATGGCTCATATGATCATTAAGTATAATAAAAAAAATTAGATCATTTATGAGTAATATAAAATGGGAGTGTATAAAGTTAGATTGTACTTGTTAAACAAGGAAGAAATCCCCATAGCACCCTTTTGATCAACATGCTCAGTGTACACCAAAGTTGATAAGTGGAAGAATTGGACCTATTGGATAAAGAGGATTTCTATGAAGATCATGAGCTATTTTTATTCCCAGATATGACTTAGAACCTAATGTTTGAATATATTTGAGGAATTTTCATTCTCTTCATGAGAAGTAACAATCACAAAATATAATTATATCATTGTTCCTCCCATGGGATAATTACCCACATAGTATCTATCAACATTTTATGAAGAGAGACCTAACATTTGCCTATTTAAAGATGATGTCACATGACCAATCAGTCCTAGTAGGGACAAAGAATCCATCGTGGACTCTTCTAATGAGATAAAATTAAATCTAGATACCCATGGACTTATTCCCTACATTTGAAGTATAGTTAAAAGTTAGAGATATTACACAATCATAAATGATCAAGTATATCAGGAGGTCAACATTATAGCTGCATTTACCTTTAAAATATCACCACCATGCTCAGGAATAGTAAAATCAAACTTATGGATGATGAAATTTGATGGCTCCAAGTCTAAAAATAAATGTAGCATTAGAGTTGAATTGATTGATATAAAGGTCAAATCTTATTAGGACACCTACCACCTATAGTTTACTTATAAAACAAATGTGGAGTATGAAGCATTGGTTCATGGCCTCTAGTTCTCCCTCAGTAAGAAAGTAAAGAATATCAAGGTGTTGGGTGATTCTAAATTAGTGGTTAGATAAATGAGGAACCAATACTCCTATAATGATAAATTCTTTTCTATGTATCATAGTAGAGTTTAGAACTTGATTGAATATTTTTATACCTTCGACATTCAAACATTACCTAAGAAGAATAATTACATAGCCAATGCTTTGGCTACTATTGTGAGAACTTTGGAGCCAATTTACCATTCGAGACTAAGAAGATTCTTAGTAGATATAATCTCTACCCCTTTAGTCTTAGATAATATTAACAATTTCAAGGTTTCAAATATAATCAACACATACTAAAATTCATCACTAATGTAGAAGTATTCAAAGATCAAATATTTGATGAAGATGGTCAAGAAGACTTTAAATTAGATGAGGATGGGACTATGAATTTAAAGAACAATAGTATACTTAAGGGAATGGTCTCAATGAAGAGGATATTTAGCATGGATTATCATAAGGATAAAGATAAGCCTACCCATATCCAAGGTATGTAACATGAGAAGAGTAACCTAGGTAATGCAAGTAGCATGAAGAGTGTGCTTTTGACACCACCTCCAACCTAGAAAATAATCATGATTTTTCAATAACTCTCAAGGAATTTTGAGATGTAATTTCATGGACTTATGAAGATCTCAATATCTTCAACACTTCTATCTTAACACGCACTATCCCCCTCAAGCCTGGAGTCAAGACCATTTATACAAATACAAAGGCATGTCAATACATTGCTAGAACCCATGGTTTTTAAATATTTCTAGAAACTACTTTCATCAAGGATCATCTTATAAGTAAGACATTCTACGTGGGTTTAAAAAATAGTGCTGGTGAGGAAAAAGAATGGGGAAATCAGACTATGTGTTGATTTCCAAAATTTAAATAAGGCTTCCAAAAATGATAACTACATCTTACCTTCATTAGATCAAGTGTTGAAAATTATGAATGGTTCTCGAATGATTTCATTAATTTATGGGTATTCAAGATACAAATCAAGTGGTTGTCAATTATGAAGATAGAGCCAAGACAAATTTGATTACTAAGTGGGGCACCTTCACATGCTAAATAATGCCTTTCAACTTGATCAACATGGGTTCTACCTTTCAAAAAGAAATGGACATTGCATTTAAAGACCTTATGGTAAAGTACATATTTGTGTACATAGATGATCTCATATTCTTCTCTAAAACAAGATCAAATCATTTCAAATATTTTAGAAAAGTGTTATAAAGGCGTAAAGGCCATGGGATTTAGTTAAATCCCAAGAAATGTATGTTTAGGGTGACTGAAGGAAAGCAAATAGGCTATAATATTTATAAAAATGGTGTATCTATATACTTAGTCAAAGTGGAAGAAGTATTGAACATCCCATAAAATAGCACTTAAAAAGAGTTGAAGAACTTCTTTGGCAAAATAAACTTCATAAGGAAGTTTATCTCAAGCTTTGCTAAGATAATTAGACTACTCAATATCATCCTAAAGAAGGATGTTAAGATAAACTAGACTATTTAAGCATAAACAAATTTTGACCAAATTAAATATGTTATTATAAACACACCAGTACTTATCAGTCCAAATTACACATAGACCTTTTACATGTATTTGTTTGCCTCAGAACATTACAATGTTATTGTGTTAATATAGAGGAAAGAAGTAGGGGATGAAAGGACATTATCCTTCATGAGTATCCCACTTATAAATTTTGCACTCAGATATACTATGATTGATAAATAAGCCTTTGCTTAATCAAATTTCTTAGAAATTTTAGGCATTACATCCTGTATAATAAAATATTTTTTGTAGTACATGATCTAGCTATGAAGGCCTTGCTGATGCAAAATGAATTGGGAGAGAGGAATGATAAATGGGTGGCCATATTATAGGATTTATACCTAAGAATCAGTCATTTCATGATAAAAGTTAGCACTCTATATAGAAGAAATCATGAAGGAATATATTTGAGATGCCTGAGTAGAAAAGAAGAAGCTAAAGTACTAAGAGATTTCCATGAGAAATACCAAATTGAGAATGATTCAAGAAGTACCACATCTCATCAAATACTAAGGCTAGGATATTATTGGTTGCATATTTTCAAAGATGTTTATTTGTATATAATTTGTTGCCACACCTACCAAGTTTCTACATACTATGAACATACCCTAACTATGTCATTATTGCCTATCATTGAAGCTTGACCATTTGTTAAATGGGGATTTGACTTTGTGGGAGCCATCAATACAAATTATTCCATAGGCCATAAGTTTATCCTTATGATGACTTATTATTGTACCCATTGGGCCAAATCTTGACCATTCAATAATTACAGCATAGATTTACTCATCTAATTCTTATAAGAACACATTACCATGAGGTTTGGTATGCCAACTATGCCAATATGTGATAACGACCCTAATTTCACCTCCCTAAAATTCCTTGAATGGTATTACGACCATCAAGTAAATATTAATTTATTTCAAATCATTATCCACAAGGCAATGGGTTAATTGAATTGACAAATAAGAATTTGTTGAATATAATTAAGATAATCCTAGGAGGAAATCTAAGGATTGACAGAATATGCTTAAATTTTCTTTAAGGTCTGATATAAATAAGATCAAATATTCTCTATGTACCTCTCCTTATCATATAGTATATGGCCAAGATCCTATCTTCCTGACCAATTTGAAAATCCCCACCTTGTTATTTATAAAGGATTACATAGAAATTGATGCTCTGATAGAAACTCACATTTTGAACCTCATGCAATTATAATAAAAGTGGGATGTAGACTTATTGCATATTAGTAAGCATCAAGAGGTTATCAAATGTTGGTTTGAAAATATATCCAAATAAAAAACATTTAGGATATAGACCTTGTCCTTATGTGGGATAAGGATCATTAAAAAAAGGGACAAAGTGGATAATTTGATGCTTTATGGCTTATGCCCTACCAAATCTCTAAAATCTTGGGAAATAATGTTTTTTTACATAAGGTGTCTTATTGGTGAGGATGTTCCATTTCCTATTAATGGACAATTCCTCAAGCATTACTTTTAGGCTTGAGTGTCTTGGAAACTTATATGAATAATTTATCTTTTGTCTTCTATTTTTTCTTAATGTTCCTTATTTTAGTTTAGGTTTGTTTTTGTTTCATGTTTGTATTATTATCTTTTATATGTCTGGTTTAGCCCTGTCATGTCCTTTTTTAGTTTAACTTATTATTTTGACCTAAGGGTTTCCCTATTTGATTAAGGAAAGATAATGGTGGTTTGTTTGTAAATAATACCAATGACATTCTTTATGTGCACAATGTTAAAATCTTATTCACTCCCCTGCATGAACTATTGTGTTTTCCATATATGGTTAAAGGATGGAGGCATATGATTTATAATAGAACATATAAATTTATAAAGGCTACATTTATTGTTTTAAAGATCATCAAATGAACATAATAGAAAATTTGAAGCATAATGCATCCCTAAAATTTTTAAGCTTTAACTTGATTGACTATTCACTTTTTGATTATCTCTCAACCTATAGGTTGGTACCCAGCCCTTAATGGATAAAAAGAAAGAAAAATATCCTTTAAAAAAAATTGAGCTAAAATGTGAAATCTAAAGTTTGTCCTCGAAAGGGTGATCTTAGCAACCTCTACCATAGGCTTTCTAGCCTGGTTGGCCTTGGAACAAGGCCTTAGGAAGAGACTAGAGGTATATTTATCAGGGATAAAAATACCTAGCTAATAGTATGTCAATACTTATACCATTCCCCCCAACTAAAATTGAAAATTTCTTCTCCCTTCAGTAGTGCCTTTTAATTAGGTAAAGTTGATTTATTGTGTGTACTTACAAAATAACTAAATCAATCACATAAACTCACACATTGAATGTCTTTAGATGGAATTATAGTTTAGTATGTCATTTTTTGGAGTAGAATTTTGTGCCTTCATGTTTTAAATTTATCTTGGAAGATTGATTGTAACAAATTTTTGTATTTGGACAAGAGCTTAAAGATTCTATATTCTTGAGATACTTAGGAATATCTTCTAGTAAGATTCATCATTTGTTTTATCTCATACAGCATACCCCATTTTTGGATAAAATGGGGACCTTATTTTTTCCTAATCTTTAAACCTTGAGAGTTTTAATGATCTACTTGTTTTAACCTTTCTTAATTTCATTATCTATTAGATGATAAGTTTTAAGTGATTAAATGTGTTTATTATCGATGATTTTTAATGTTTAAAGTGTTTACTCCAAGATTTGCATATGAAGGTTAAGAGTAAATGTCATGAATATATATAATGTGGAATTTCTTAATCATATTATCCCATATTTTAAAAATTCTAACAAATTTCCCTTTGGGGGGGAAATATGACTAACACTTGTAGGAATTATCTAGCTTCTTGGAGCCTTTTTTAGTGTTCTCCTTAGTAATCTCATTTATTTTTACATTCATGAAATAAAATTTTCTATATAATTTTGGTTGATTCAATTTTTCCTAAGCCAATTTCCTTAAAATGATCTTTATTTTTCTAAGGTTCCTATGAAATGGGATATTTTATCTCATTAATTTAGCACCTTTTCAATTCACTTTTGTTTTAAATTTGATTTTAATTGACTAAAAGTTGTAAATGATCATCTTTTTTGCCTAAATAAATTTCATTCAAATGGTTGAAATTTACCTTTTTTTCATTTTCAAATGGTTTTATATCACTAAGACTTTGCATTCTTATCATTCAATTTAAATGGCTTAGCCATTTTTATCAAAAGACTTAGTTGTTTGAGTTTGAATTATCGTAAACATTTTATTTTTATTGTAAAGTTGTTGATTATTCCTTTTAATGTCATTATCATAGGAATCTATCTTGGACTAGTGCCACGTATCGATCTCCCAATGGTATTGAGACTATTGTAAACACCTTTGACACTTAGTTGATTTCTTTGCAAATTAACTAGTGGGTGATGATGCCATCATAAATTTGGGTAAATGGGTTAGTGATGTGATGCCACATGGCATCATCAAAGTGACCCAATGTCTTAAAATAATCCATACAAGTGCAATGCCTCTAGACTAGTCAGTTAGCAAGATGATGTCACATGATATCATCTCAATGATATGTTATCCTAATTATATTCATATAAAAAATGATGTCAGCAAGCCCCAAACAAAAATTTTAGTAGGATGACGCCATGTGGTAAAATTTTATGCTTTGTAGCCTCAATGTAGTATGTAAAACTTGGTAGATCCTAATATCTCCAAATGAGTGAGATTGTGGCACATGGAAAAATCTCATTTCACTATAGTAAAGAATAGTCAACACTACATAAATCCTTGAGGAAGTAGTAGAATAATGGTGCACAACCATGTGGAAATGACCTAATGATTATAGGACATGTTGGTTGCACATCTAAGTGAGATAAGAGATTAAACTTGATGGCTCATCTAACCTCTAAAATCATCAAAATCCATGAATGGAATGTTAGTCCAATTTGACCTATAAATTCAAGTTACAAATGTGTCTTAATGGTAGAATTAATTAGAAAAGACAAAATTTAAAGGAAATATAGGTAGTGGAATTTAATACAAGCATGGTGTGTACATTTAAGAATGTATAGAAAAGGATGGTGAGGACAAATTTGACAGGAAAATAAGTGATATTTTGTTGTGAAATCAGATATCCAAAATCTAAATTATAATCCCAAGGCACTTTCAACCACTTCTAGATGCACTTGGCTGATAGAATTTACTCTCTTAGCTACAAGAGCATGTCATAGCTAAAATTTTCAATTGCATTTCCCAATTCACATTTAATTCTTTTATAATTCTATAAGTGGATTTGATTTTCCTCCTATTTTTGCATTTGAATTCAAAATTGAAACCCTTGAGGCCTGTGTGTCTATAAAATGGTAACCTTTCGATGTAATAAGGGATGGCTCTTTGTGAATTATAAGAGATATGTAGAGAGATTATGCCAAATAATTTTCTTCCACTTTACTATTTTTTAGAGTAATTTATACCTTTCTCCAATTTTAGTATTGTTATCACATAGGATTTTATTTCACTTAGATGGTTTTATGAATCATGAACTCTCTTAATCAAAAGGAGAATATTTATAATTTGAAGACTGTTAAGGTTGTATAGTCATTTCTTGCACATGTACATGATAGTTATGCATTTTTTCCTCACACTCAATCTTCCTAGACTCTTACACCATCCTTAGTTGGAGTTTTGGTAGGTATAGCTCAACTAAATATTAATTTCACTAGATTTACTCAATCATATAAGTGCCAAATTCATCCATCTTGTAGATGTCATTTTATCTCTTTATCCCTAATATTTTGTACTTTTTTATGATCAAGTTTAATCTTGGAACAAGAGAAATATAAATTTAATTGTTCATCTTGATTTTTATATTACCATTTATTTTATCATTATTACAACATTTTTTAATTCATAAATGTGATAAGCTATTAAACAAAGAATTTGTTTTAATTCATATAAATCTATTGAAGTTTTATTTATATTAGAGGCTGAAATTTGAAATCATATCCTAGTGAATCATGTAGCCTTTCTCTATGAATGTCTTAGCCAAATCTAAACCATAGATCAACTCATTAAAATAGGCCTATTACATGGAATGAGTCCACATCATCCAACTTAGTGAAGACTAGTATAGCAAGGCATTATACATTTATAACTTGGGGGTGTATATTTTATTCACATGATTTCCTTCCTTTTAGGATAGGTAGGGATTAATAACCCCTTTGCCTAATTGTTGAATCATGTCAAATGGTGAATTAATGTGTTTTGTCACTAAGAGGGTCATAACCAAAGTATATACTGAGATTTTTTATTTTTATTGATTCTTATAGATGATCCCATTCATATTTTCTAACATCTTGTTGTGTGCTAATAAACCCATCAACAATAGAGAACCTAGAAACCCCAATTTCCTCAATGAAACTAGACAAGAGTACCCCATATTAGACAAGATCATGACCCTTCTAATGTCCTCTTTAAAGTGTTGTTATTGGGGTCTAGATCTATTTCTTAATTCCACTCATTAGACCTCCTTACACAACAAGTTCTAGCTTATGATTCTTCCTACATATACAACTTTTAGTTAAGTATTTATTTTCTCACTAAAATTTACTATTTTTAATAAGTTTCCATAATGCATTAGTTAAAAATAAATGAACATTATTATTATTATATTATTCTCTTAATTTTTCATAGTAGTGTTGTCATCTAGGATATTGTTATCTCAAATTTGATAAAACACTTATGTGTTAAATATTATAGTTATTTATGTGACATGGCTATCATGTTATACCCAATACTATCATATTTCCCTTTTGATCAGGTAAAAATCATACTCATCATGGTACTATGTATTACATAAATAGATATTTTATGATTATCATTTATCCTACATAATCTTCTCATTTAAACCCATATAAGGTTAGTCTGGAGATTGCACACTTACTTATGGGCAAGTTTAAGAATCTTTTAGATGACATAGTCTTTATGTAATATTCTCTTGTAATCAAATTATAAGAATTTTTTTTACTTATATCATTTATGATTGGGTTTCCAAATTAATATGGAGGAGGAATAGAAAAATCCATAAAAATTTAAAATTCAATTCATAAAATAAATAAAAGGCAATGATCAAAAGACAATTACAAATTCAAAAGTCATAATCGCACTAAAAGATGTGATTATTCTTTGGCACATCTCCTATTCTATTTGAAACTTAAACTTGTAGCTGGTCTCTTAATAGAGTTGAGATCCATTGGGATGTAGTAGGTTATTAAAATAGTATAGGAGGTCTCATTACATTACTTAATGTCACCTACTTTTCATGCAAGTACCCAATATTCATAGTAGATTGATAATTCTATAAGGGTTCCTAAGAAATAGGTAACATGTCATGGGAAGGTATGCCCATTTTAATTTTTCATGCATATAAAACCTTCATGGGATGATCTATGTTCTTCACTTGGAAGCCTTAGATTTGCATCTACTAATTAGAGTATCTTAGGTCTTTTTTGTTCAAACAATTCGTAACACTTGGACATTTTCTTAGCATGTCTCATTTATACAATGCCTATGTAATGATTTGCATTCCCTATATTCATAATATTATCCCTGATATTCTCCATTGATTAGTATCATTTAATAGTTGATCACACCTCGTTGATTTTTCTTTTATGAGTTGTAGTGTAAGACCTTGGATAGGATCAAGACTTCCTCACAAAATACCCTCATATACTATAAACACCCGCCATTTACACCTCATTAGTTTCTATTTTGTGATTTTTAGTATAAGACCTCAAATAGGACCAGGATTTCCTCACAAAATTCCCTTAACATTATATAAAAACTACATTCAATATTTTATTATAAATAACTATACTCTTCTACATTATAGACTAGCACAAGATCTTAGTTTGGTTTGTCATTTTTATTTTTCACATTTCTTATTTTTCTTTCAGTTACATATCTTTGTTTGTTGCTCTTCTCTTATATTGATATTTATCTTTCATTTACATATCTTTGTTTGTTTTTCTTATCTTACATTGGTATTTTTATTTCATTTACATATGTTTATTTGCGCTCTTATCTTACATTGATATTTATCTCATTATCATTTAATTTTTTCATATTTCACCTTTTGTTCACTTTTGAAATATTTTAAAAATGCTATCTATTAGTAACTTTGGTTTCACATATTCATTTTATTTACTTAAAAATTCATTGATTATCATTATTTTTTTACCATGAATTTGTTTATATTTTATACAAAATAATAACACATACATAATATATTTTTTTATAACATATATAACAATCAATACATGTTAGAAAGAAAAAAAATACATCCACAACATATATATATATATATATATATATATATATATATATATATATATATTATATAATGTGATAACTTGATGCATATATATACACATCCACACACACGCGCGCACACATACACACACACACACACACACACATATATAAGGCCATAACTTGATGTATATACACATCTATATATGTATTATGGATATATATATATATATATATGTATATTTATCAAGTTGTGTGTGTGTACATATATATTCATCAATAGATGTATATGAAATATATAATATATATGTATATATATACACATTCATTTATAAATTATATATTTTATGAATATAAAATGCATAATGTATATAGATTTATGTTTGTGTGTTATGGATATATATAATGTATGTATATATAAATGTATATATATATGTTATGAATATATTATATATTCATATATACATTATATAGCTAGATGTGTATGTATATTATATGTGTGTGTGTGTGTGTGTGTGTGTGTGTGTGTGTGTGTTGGTTGTGGATATATAATATGTATATATATGGATGTATAAATATTATATATGTATATATTATGGATTTATATATATTATATAAATAAATCTATATATATTATACACATGTTATGAATGGATATATATCTATATATATTATGAGTATATATATATACACATCCATATCTATACATGTACAATATATATGTATGTTATGGATATATACTTATACATCCATGTGTGTATGAGAGATGGATATATACATCCACATTCAGATGCACGTGAACACACACACACACACACACACACACACACACACACACACACACACTCATGTATTATATATATATATATATATATAGACACACACACACACACATCCATAACATTTATATGAATATATATATATATCCATCCATAGCATATATGAATGTGAATATCCATCCATAACATATATAATATATATATATATATGTATATATCTACATTATATATATCCATAATATATACACATATATTATATATATCTATAATATATACATCCATATATACATTATATATAATATACATAACATATGTATATATGTTATGAATATATATAATATATATACATTATATAATTCATAACATATATATACATTATACAAATAATGTGTATATATTTATAACACATATATGTATACATTCATATATATTTTTAATATATATATATAGATATAGATATAGATATAGATATAGATGTGTGTGTATATGTATTATGGATATATATACATCTACATGTAAAATATATATATGTATATATGCTTTGTATATAATGTATATATCCATCCATATATACATTATATATATATATATATATATATCCATAATATACATATACATATCTATATATCTATATATATATTGTATATATAATATATATGAACATATATATGGATATATAATGTATATGTATGTATACATTATGAATATATATAATATGTATATTTATATATACATTATATATGAGTATATATATTCATATATTATGGATACGTATATACACATCCATAATATATAGATGTGTATATAATATATATATACATACATTTATAGATACATTATATATAATTTTATATATAATGTGTATTATAAATGTGGATGTGTATATATAGATTATATATATCTATAATATTTATAATTTATACATATACATCCATATATATATTAGATATATAATATATACATATCTAATATATGAATAGATATATATCTATTTATATATTATATTTGTATATATGTTTTATGTATTTAATATGTATATATATATTATATATATTTATATATATGTTATGGATGTATACATATCTATATATTAATGTATATATAACATATACACATATATTATGAATATGTATGTATGTATATATATATATTCATATATAGTATGGATGTATATATAATGTATATATATATATATATATATTATGAATATATATACATCTATATATATTATGAATGTGTATATATAAATTAATAACATATATGGTATATATTTATTATGGAAGTATATAAATAATATATATCCATATCATATATAATATATTCATAAGATATATAATATATATATATATACATACATCTATAATATATATTATATATATTCATACCATATATATATATATTTATAATATATACATCCATAATATATACATATCCATAATATTTATATGTATAACACACACACACACACACACACACACACACACATATATATATATATATGAATGTGTATATTATATATTTTATGAATGTATACATACATAATATATAATATATACACACATCCGTAATATATATATGTGTATGTGAATGTGTGCATATATATATTTTATATATATCACAAACATATATATATGGATGTATATATGCACATTTATATATATAGTGAATGTACATATACCTGCATCCATATATATGTTATATATACACACATACATAACACATATATGGATGTGTATATGTATATATCTATAACACATATATATGGATGTATGTATATGTACATTCACTATATATATAAATGTGCATATATACATCCATATATATATAAATATGTTTGTGATATATATATAAAATATATATATATATGCACACATTTACATACACATATATTATGGATGTGTGTATATATTATATGTTATGTATGTATACATTCATAAAATATATAATATACACATTCATATATATATATATATATATGAATGTGTATATTATATATTTTATGAATGTATATATATATATATATATATATATATATATGAATGTGTATATTATATATTTTATGAATGTATACATACATAATATATAATATATACACACATCCATAATATATGTGTATGTGAATGTGTGCATATATATATTATATATATATATATATATATATATATATATATATATATATCACAAACATATATATATATATATATATATATATATATAGTGAATGTACATATACATACACCCGTATATATGTTATATACACACACATATAACATATATATGGATGTGTATATGTATATATCTATAACACATATATGGATACATTCATATACATTATATACATTCATATATATGTTTGGATATGTGTATATACATTCATAATATATTTTATTGATGTGTATATATACATTCATATATTATAGATGTATATGTGTGTGTGTATAGATATATGGGTGTGTATATATAGATTATATATATACATATATATGGGTATATATACAGTCAAATATATATGGATATTTATATTTATACACACACACACACACACACACACACACATATATATATATATATTATGGATATATATACATATATATTATAAATATGTATTCATATGCATATATATTATAGGTATATAACATTTATAGATGTATATATAACATATATATTTATTGATGACTCATCATTAGATATTGATGAGTCATCAAAATATATACATCTCTCTATATATGTTATGTATGTATATGAATATATATGTCCATATATATGTTTTATAGATGTATATATACATTTATAACAATATGTGTATATATCCATATATGTTATAGACATATGTATATATATATATATATATATATATATATATATATATATATATATATCTGTGTGTGCGTGTGTGTGTGTGTATTATACACATCCATATATACATTTGTAACATATATGGACATGTGTGTGTGTGTGTATATATATATACACATCCATATATACATTATGGATATATATACATCCATAACATATATATGAATGTATATATACACATCTATATATTCATATACATCCACATATATATGGATGTATATAAATAGATGTATATGGATATGTGTGTGTGTGTGTTTATGTTGAGTTCAACACACCCTCATTTTTTTGAAATGGGTACCCCATGAAATTTTGAGTATTTTATCCCAAGACATACCTTACTATTTGTTCCATATGATAGAAAACCCTTTGTATGGATATATAAGCTTAAAATTCATGGTGGTCCATGACAAATCTTAGTGAGTACCTTTTTATAATGTTTCATTAACATTTAAATTCATTAGATTTCTAATGATCTAACTTGTTTGAAAATTTCTCTTGTAAGGGGTTATAATTTAGAGACCAAGTTATAGTCCCTAAAACATGATCAAAAAAACTTAATTAAGGTTTTTGAATTATAGTATTACATTGGCTATGTCAAAATTGCATTCATTACTAGGATGTCCCTTGATTTTAAATTATAAAGGAGCGTCTAAGTCAAATTATATATTTATATTTATGAATTTAGGATTACCCCCTTTTTTATTTATCATGCACATCACTAACTTTCACATCTTTTGCCTTTGTGCAGGAACTCAATCTAACTCATCCTCAATTAACATGTGGTAATATTACATGCATCAATGACTTGGTTATATAAAGTTTAGGACTTTATCTCATGTATTTTAGTCTTGAAAATGGTCGCTACCTATCACCCCAACTAGATCATGCCATGTGCCACTAGATCAAGACCTTCTGAGGCCATGGTTGATTTCGAGGTCCCAAGATGGATTGATCCAACTACATCATGACATTTGGAAGGTAGTCATGCCCTTCATCCCCCTAGGACTAAGGTAAAAATTTCAACTCTAACCAACACTATGAGTGTATAATAATGTGTCACTTGTCACTTGGTCACCCAATCTTGAATCTCTAGATGTTATGTAAGAGCCACCTAGTAGGAAAGTATAATGGATTATTAACACATGAACTCCTTAACATATAGTGATGTCATGATTAAAGGAAGCTATGATACCCATCAAAAATAGATCCAATGAAAATATGACACATGTAAAGGTGTCATAGTAGTTGTGTCCATTGAGAGTTTCATATAACAAAGACATGTGATAGCACGAGCCATTGAAATCCTACCACTTGGTAAACTAGAAAGGATCCCAACACCACATCAACCCAAAATAAAAGGGGCCTATCCATGTAATAATAAAAGGATGCATGAGCCAATCTAAATATTTCACATGGAAAAATATCATGCTACCCACCTGGATATCCCAATATATAAGGTAAAAGGTTATAATGCAAGAAAAGACACCAAGTGTCAACCACATGTCAAGTATGATACTTGAAAGACACATACTTTTCCATGAAGTGTTAGTTGTTAGTACAAATCAAATACTAATGGGGATCATTTTGGTGGTCACCTCAAGTAAATTTCAAGCCTATGACAAAATAATACATGGACAAACCAAGAGAAGTGATTGTCTAATTCCCAAAAGTAAATTTTTAAAGTCATTAGAATAAAACTGAGGAGCTACTCAGGACTTATGTCAAAGAAATTGAAAGATAATTTCCATTTATGGCCCATCTATTGTAATTAAAAATTCTAAAAAATATAGAGTTTAAATCTCATTGTCTCAAAGCTTGGCATTAACCATTACTATTTTTTGAAAACTTTGAAGCATTTTATATCATTTTCTAAAAGACTTATATACATTCATTAGACATCTAGGTAATCTACAAGTTTGTTAATAAAAAATTAGAAGTCATGGATAAAGTAGGAGTTTTTAGAGTCACCAAGATAGAATAGGTTCCATTTATATATTTATATGGAACAAACACAGTATTTTGAGACACCAAATTCAATGCAATTACATTGGTAATAGAGGACAAAAAATATAATGACTTATTCTACCATGTGAAGAGGATGGTAAACCAAGATAATGATGAGGAAGGAGATCCTAGTTTTACAAAGGAAAAGTATGACATCTTGGTTAATAATTATATAGGATTACATAAAGCTACATCGAATCTATATGTTCTCCCCTATGTGGACTTGGTCCACCAAATTTTTGTTCACTCTAAGTGTGTGGATGACATGATCAAATATGTCAACTTGGGAAATTATATCACTTATATAATTGGATTGGCCTTTCAAGCCTATTATGACTTACCCAAGCCTAAATTTTTTTATAATCAAGAAATCATGACCCAATAGCTCAATTCACACAATATTTGATAAGTATTAAGGAGCTAGGTAGAGAACATAGGGAGGTTCATCTATAAGTCTAAAATAAATCAGATCCCCATCAACTAATTTAGAAGAGGGGTAAGAATGTGGATGGCCATGATGAATAGGCTATATGGAGTAGAAGACACTATCCACATGGATGAGAAGTGGGTTCCATTGATGTCTATGATTATAGATGACTCCATGATCTTTCCCCTTGGGGAGATCATCTCCTATAATTTAGTTTCCCAAATAAAGAAGACCTTGGAAAACTAAGGAAATTATTTATATATGATGTCTTACTTAGTTGATGCTATCTATTCCACATTGAATCTCCCCCAATTTACCAATTAGGACCCAAACATGAGATGAAACATCCCTCATATCTTTGCAAAGGTTATAATTTATATATACAGGTGGGAGATGTGGCTTGTTTCTGAGTAGTTATACCCTATTTTATATAGATCCATCCATGAAATAACTATGCCTAGGATATCAATAGAGATTAGGGAAACCCTTATCACATTGGGCACCTACTAGTAATACCCAAAATACACCATTATTAGAGTTGAGGGAATCAATATAGCCCCATTTAGGTTACCCACCACAATGTCAGACAAGTTCACCGAATAGGAGATCTCCTTCCAACTACTCATAAGAGTAGATGGATTGCATAAAAATAACAAGGGGTCAGTCTACCCCTAATTATTCAACATCAACTAATTCAAAATTAAAACTTAGCATTAAATCATAGTTGCTACCAAACATAGGTCTAATTTCAATCTAGAGAAAGATACCAATAGGGAATAGGACTATATGCACTTGACATTCAATCATTGCATCAAACATAGGGTAGCCCTCAGTACCACATATCATCATAATCCCAAGGAAGGAGACTAGTTTTACCTTAATGCAAATGATAACATGTAAGTCAACTAGATCCTAAAAGTTAAAAGGATCATATAGGTGAAAGGAAGACTAGATGGTGATGGGTTTTTTAGGTGTTTGAGCACTAGGAAACTCAATTAGGAATATTGGAAACTCATATCCATACACCTAGTATTGAAGAAGAAGGGCTAACTAACCCATAACTTAGTCCCAAAATACTCTAGGAATTATCTCCTACATTAGATAAAGGAGGTACTAACACTAATAAATAAGTTAGGAAAGCTTCCACCTTAGGGTCCCACTTGGTAGCACATCTTATGTATAAAGTACTACTACAATGTAGGTAGCACCTTTAATAGAGGTAGTAGTATATTCTACTTTGATAGCTTCAACATCAACATTGCCTCCCCTTCCTCTTACTAGATAAGTATTGAGTGTTGTAGGTCATGAATGTATTTCCTTTCCCCCTACTTTATTCTATAAGCAACCCTTGAGTGTATTTGATTCCCCACTAACTCTAAGACATGTCAGTATCCAACCTTATATGCCCCTCACCAGACCCATAATTAGGCATGTAACCATGTCATTTGTCACCATCACCCCTTTCACCATATAATCCACTTCTAAGGTCTCAGTGATGGCCAATTTACCCATAGTCATGCATTATCCTATTCCTAGACCTCACCCACAATTGCTTAAAAAGAGGGATAATGTCATCCTTCCGCATGTTCCCTTATTCTCCACTAGTTCTTGAACTAGAACTAGTGCTTCTTCATCTCCTACCTCTACATTTATATTGGTCACAACTTATAATACCTTTTAGACATCTATCATCCAAGGGTTGACTCCAACTAAACCATTTCCTCCATCATTAGAGCTCCTAAGTGGCTCTTTAGATAAAGTAGATGCAACTAGCCACTAGGGAGAACCCAAATTGGGTTATAATGGACCCCCAAGTTACACTAAAATTAGATGAGGCTAGGTTAATGAAGAGAGTGACTAAGAAGAAGGTCACCAACCCTAACCAAACAATCTTGTATGAATCAAAAGAAACCTTATTTGAGCTAACAAAGATAAAGAAGGCAAGGTAGGGACAATAGTAGTAATATGAGGTAGACTCCCTCTCAGATCTCCAAATAACTATGGATGTGTCTACCAAATTGGTCAAGGGAGTGTAGTAAATAATTAATAACTTAGATTAATATCATATGGCCACCTTATCAGAGTAGACCATAACAATATTCAAATAGACCATGGAAGAAATATTTGATATGATGAATATCCTGGCTAAGTACAAGGTAAAGGAAGACACAATATACAATAAAATCCTCAAGGTAGAAGTCACATATGGAGGGTATGACAACAAGATAATCAACTTGATGAGGTTGATAAAAATGAACAAATTTGAGGACCTAAACATGATTCCCTTAGAGGACTTGAGCATTGCTCAATCCTATGTAATTGGCAAGAGAAAGAACTTGAACCAGTGGATTAAAAATATGAGGTCCCTAAGAAGATCCCTTACACAAAAAGGTGACAAATTTATCACCTTACTAACGGATGTTAAAATTATGCACTTGGATAATAAATATAGCTCCATCATTAGCAAGATGCCTTTAGGGCTCAACTACATAGCTTTATGGTGGACTAATAAAAGTAGGCCATGGTAAGAGGGGTGACCTTTGGGAAAGATATGGTGGATTTGGTAGCCTTAACAAAAAAATAAATAGAGAAGGTTGAGGCCATCAACACATATGTGGGACCTCTCCTAAGTAGGCATGATATAATGGTTAGGCTCATAGTGAAGATGCTAAAGGATCTTATCATCAATTTAAGATTGATAAATAGTGACTATAGGAAATGTTTTGAAGCATACAGAGGTTAGGTTGAGGCCCAAAAAAAAACTTACACCTCAAGATCTACCACCTCCTCTTGGAATGTCTTCTTCCTCAATCAACACTAGCACTCCATCTTCTTATATAATATGAGCTTCATCATCGACAATATCAGTGGGATCCCATCCCATATCTTTAGGAACAAAATAGACACCTATTGGGTTCCTTATGAATAGGAGACATGTCCTAGGGTCCTTCAAATTGCATTATAAAATATTCCCAATTTTTTTACTAAGGATATTCTCTAACTTTAAGACATTGAAGACCTTCTCTACTGATAGGTGGCATGTTACCTAGTTCCTTTTGTAACTGATTGAGGCATTCAAATGGCCTATATATAGGGGTTCACCTCTTCATTGTAAACTACAGATAAAATTTTGAGAATTAATGCAAAGAGAAAGGAAATTCTAATAATTAACTCACCTTTTTCATTTTTTTCATGTGTTTGTGTTTCTCAATATTTGTTAATAATATATGATCTCATTTATTTAATGGTTAAAATATGTAATTAATGTTTTGAAAACATCTCATTACTTTTTGCTTTCAACTATGCTAATGAAGTCCGTTATGTATTCTTTGTTTTCTTCCAACTCTACTAGTAAATGTGTTTAAGGTAATTTAGTATATGTAGAATTTTAAAGCATCCTTTTTAGATATGTGTATTATATTCACCCTAAAATCCTCACTATACTTATTATGTTATATTTTTAAGTATTGAACTCTCATAACTATTATTTTTATTTTCATTATTGCTAGAAGAAACTAAAGGGGATCTATTGGTCTTTATTGTTATAAGGAAACTTTATTTTATACCCTACCTTGCTCCCTCTTTTGAACTTTTTTAAATCCTAAAGCACTGTATACTAATTCTAATTTTATATAACCATCTTTGTGTTTAATAATTTGGGCTTATATTAGCAAATACAAATAAATTTACATCATTTAGGTAGATTGTGTCACTACCATATTCCTATAGTCCCTACAATAGGGTTTTCTTGCAAACTAAAAGATGGTCTCCACATAATCTCTCTAACAAAACTAAGTGAAGCCCCAAGGTTTTCCAAGACATATACTATAATTTGATAAATATTATTTTGATTTTTGTATTATGTCCTTGACATAGACAACCATCAATAGAGAAGAGTTGGTGCAAGATGGAAGGCATTTTGAGTAAATTATAGTGTATTTTGGTTGATGCATAGCATAATTTTTTAAAATGCACAAAGATTAGAATAAACACTACATTTTATTCTCATTTTCCATAAGATCTTTACAACCTTTGAAAGATCCCTGTGGAAAGTGTTTATTCCAAGAGATCCTTTAACTGATATCTCAAATCTAAAGATATTTTGACATTAACCCTCTAATCTATTTAAATTTCATCTAAAATTTTAAAGATAGGTATGTCATTGAGTTCTTTAAAAGGATAAATCTTTGTTTAGTCCATATTTGAAAAGTTCTACATAATTTGGACTATGTAATTTTTGTTTACAACAAATAAGTGTAAATATTGGTGTCTAAGAAGATTATTGTGTAAAATATCACTGGGCCAAGGCTCTAGAAGTCTAGATAGAGTATATTTAGATATAATCATGATGTTCTTTAAAAAATTATGTTGTGATACACTTCAATAAAGCCTAATATGCTAAGGATTTATTAAGATATTGTGTTTAACATTGATCTGTGTAGGGTTGAGCCAAGTTTTTAACAAATTTGTGCATGGTCTAAAGCTTTGAAAGATCCAAGTCAACAAGGGTGAAATAAGACCATTCTGCTTAATTTTGGGCCTTCCTTTAGGGTTAATTTATGTTAAATTAAGCTAATATTTATCTTCTATTGTAATATTTTGTGAACATTTGCATTGTTGTAAGTTTTTCATAGATATATTTACTTAAACATTTTCGAGTTGCCTCAGATCTGAACTAGATCTCACTCAAAGACTAGGGTTCCCCTTGGATCTCTATAAACCCCTAATAAGGAAAGAGATGATAAAGGTAGATGTATAATATCTAAATCCCACCCATCCTCTCTTGTAATCCAACATCTGCATCCTCTATTTCACATCTATCTAGTCATGATGTGGTTAAAAGAATCTTCCATGAATGTGCCCAATTTTGTGTATGATTTACCTAGGAACCTAGAGAAATACCTCCTTATTTTAAATCCATCTCGAGGTATAAATACCAAAGATCACATCAAGTATTTCAAAGCTTATATTAGGCTCATAAATCTCATCCATGAAGACAACCTATAAACTCTTCCCATTCACCTTCAAGGAAGCAACCTATGACTGGTTTCTCAATTTACTAGAGGATTCCATCATAAGATGGAATGAGTTCAATGATACCTTCATCATGTAATTTATGAGGGTCATCATTCTAAGAATAATTAACCATCAATTCACTATCCTTATGTGAGACCTGAGTGAACCTATAAGATATTTCAATGCTAAATTTCAAAAGATGTATAACCTCACCATAACTCCCTATTGGCCTATAGATGACTTATCACTTGAAATCTACAAGAATTCCTTAGACCCCATGACTATTGTCTTCTTGTGTAGAGACATAAACATCAACATGCTACTACAAGCATATATAGAAGCTATACACATTGATGATAAAATGCACCTATAGGGCATCTTAGTTTTTCTATCCCAAACCTCAACTCAACATTACCTCCTCTAAATTTGGTCCCAAATTCAAAAAAATTATGCTATTCTTGAACTAGATACTTGGGCTTAATCAATTACCATTGAGACATGTAGCTCCTAGCCAACCATTGGGATTATTTAAATAGTCTAATGTTGGGGCCCATCCATAGAATAAAAACTAATCTCTAGTCCTTGTTAATAATTCTAAAACACAAATCATTATCCATAACCTAGTCTAGAACACCAAACTTAACTCCTCCAAAGGAGACTTGGAAGTAATTCAAAGAATGGTTCAAAAACTAAGTAGCAATTTCTTGAATTTGTAGAGGAAAATGGGAAATGTGGGAGAAAGTTATAATATAAATTAAGCATTCTAAAATTTCAACAAAAACATCAATAGGTATAAAAATAATAACAACAATAATGAACCCTCATCCAACAAGATACCTAACATAAATATCTATGAATTGGTCTTACCTAATTGGTGTAGGGTCTATAACATGACCTAGTATGGAGAATTAGACTACTTAAAATTTTGTATACTTTTGGGATGTTCTGAGAGGAAAGTTATGAAATTATTTATGACAATAAAGATAACACTATTAATTATAGGAACACAAGATCGCTTGATAGTGGGTCCAACCCCATGAAAACAACCCTAATGGTCAAAACTTACAAGTTTTTTAACTAAGAAGAGAATAAGCCTAAAAGTAACATGGATGAGATACACACTTTCCATTAATACCATAAAAGAAATTATTCCTTGAGAAATAGATCCCAAAATGAACCTACAACACCTTTTATGTTATCTAACAAAATTGACACTCCCCTGGATCATTGAATTAGTGATGATCCTCCTCCTCCAAAGGGAAAGTATGCTTAGAGTAATATAAAGTTAGCTATAAATAGGTCCAAGGTGGATACAACATTATGGAAGATATGAATAAGATTAAAGCCAATATTACTTGATATGATCTCACTCAAATCATTGAGCAACATGATCTACTACTTAAATCCTTAACTAAGAAGTCAGACAAACGTAAAGCCAAATCATAAAATGAGAATGTAGTGATGTATACAAGTAAATCTAGGTTCCTCCATTTTTTTTAACTATCAAAATATTTGGAAAGAACATACATAATTATATTCTCGATTCTGGGGCATCTAATAACATAATGCCTAAAGGTATTTGTGAAAAGTTAAGACTAACTTTGATTAAGTCTAATAGAGTTGTCATCTAGTTAGACAAGTTCAAGTTTAAAGTGGTAGGAGAACTATTGAGCATTCATATGTAGTTAGCTCATTAACCCTGGATTCAATAGTTCATCAACATCCAAGTCATGAAAATCCTAGAAGCATATGGGATATTACTAAGTAGAGACTAGACAAAGTCACTGAATGGATATATGTCCATGAAACACTCACACATGTAGCTACCTTAGAGGGGCATGCCTAATTAGATCTAAATCAAGTGAAAGCCAAGGATGAAGTTCATGATAATGGAGTATAATGCTAAAAATGAGAAATTGAATTTATAATCCACCAAGCTATGCATATATGATTTAGATAGCATTATCTCGAATGAAATTAGTCCTATGACCAAGGATGAAGTATTTTGGATGATGTACTTTGATGATGCAAGATCCAAGTAAGGCTTAGGGGTAGGTATCATGTTGTCAAATCTATTTGGTAAGCAATACTTAGCATCTTATAGACTTTAATTCCCCTGCACTAATAATCTTGTAAAATATGAGGCACTAATATTAGGACTTCAATTTTCCATCAAATAATAGTTAAGTAAATTGTTGGTACAAGGTGATTCAGAGTTAGTCATCAAGTAGCTATGTAGTTAATACCAGTGCAAGATTTCTTATCTAAATAAATATAAATATAGAACATGGGATTTAATCAAAATATTTTTAGAATTTAACATTTCCTCAATGCCAAGGGATCAAAACTAGTGGGTAGACATGTTGGCTTCTGTAACAACCAACCTAGTCCCACTTGGGGACCTCAAACTATAGAAATTTATGGTTGAGATGATATATTACCCTTCTATCCTAAACAATGTCAAATACTTCTAAGTATTTTATGATGATAAGCAGATCATCGACTTCATTACTAATTATAGAGTCTTTAAGTCACATGTAATAGATGAGTGAGATGAAGAATTCGTGAAGGAGGCTAAATTTGATGATGATTCCATAATTCAACTAAATAAGAATAGAATCCCCAAGGGCATGGTCTCTCTAGAGAGGATATTTGACCAAAACAAGATAATGAGTGAACCCAAAATTTAAAAAATAATAATAAAGACTAAAAATAAATTAACTTAGATAAGTGGCTGAGGCCACTGAGATATTATCCAAATTCAAGGACATCATCACGTGGTCATATAAAGACCTCAAGGTCTTCAACTCCTAGATTATCACTCATACAATCCCCTTAAAATAAGCATGTAAAACCTTATATCAAAGGAAAAGACCCATAAAACCAATGATATATCATCTCATCTATAAATATGTAAAGAAGTTATTAGATGTGATGATAGTTTAACCCATCAAACACTCTGCATGGGTATCCAAATTGGTCCCAATTAGAAATAAAAATTGGTGAAATCAGACTTTACGTAGACTTTAAAAATCTCAACCAGTCTTTAAAAAAGGATAATTACCCATTCCCATTCTTGGATGATGTAATTAAAATGGTTAACATCTCATATATGATGTATTTCTTGGATGGTTTCTCTAGTTATAACTAGGTGCTAGTTAAAAAAGAAGATATAATGAAAATGACCTTCACAACCAAGTGGGGAACGTTCACATATAAAAGGATGTCTTTTAAGATCATCAATTCTAAGGCTATATTTCAATGTGCCATGGATCATGTTTAAAAGGATTGATTGGTAAGTGCATCATTATTTACATGGACAACCTAACCATTTTCTTTAAAAATAGGAAGGACCACATGGCACACCTTGAGCGAATTCTAGAGAAATACAAATCCTTTGGTATCTCTCTAAAACCTAAGAAGAGTATCTTTTGCATAATCAAAGGTAAACTCTTGAGACACATAATCATGAAGGATGGTATGGATATTGACCATGATAGGATTAATGTTATTTTCAAATTTGATTTCCCTAATAGTAAAAATGAAATAAATTCTTTTTTTGAGAAAATTAACTTTGTGCATAAATTCATTTCAAGTTTTAGCAAAATTGTCAAACATTTGAATGCCATGTTGAAAAAGGATGTGAAGATCAATTGGATGTCCAAGGATAAAAAATAATTTCAAGATATCAAATAATCTATAGTATAAGTACTTGTGCTGATTAGCCTAGATTTTAGTAAATATTTCTACATGTATTCCTTTACTTCTAACCATATGATTATTATTATCTTAATGCAGAAAGTAGATAACAAATAACATCTAATGACCTTAATGAGTACAAAATTAATGGATGTATAACTAAGATACCCATTCCTAGATAAGCATGTATATTCCTTGGTAAAATTTGTAAAGAAATTTAGACGTTATATCCTCCAAAACAAAACTCATACTATTGTACCTGACCCTAATGTTAAGCTTATGCTTAAACAAAATGAATTAGGAAAAAGATGAGGAAAGTGGATGATTAAGCTCCAAGAATATGACATATATATCAAGTCAGCCAAGATAGTACAAGGCCAAGGCTTAATTCAATTGATTACCAAGACTAACACTCAGATTGATGTTTTAAAGGTAGAAGTGGACGAAGTTTCCCTTGAAGAATGGTATTAAGACATTGTCTACTAATTTTTTAATTGTAATTGCCCAATAGAACTAAAAAAAGAGTGAATAAGAGAGCTCAAGCTCAAAAACTTATATTTTATGATCAAGAGGGGAGTGTTTCATAGAAAAACTATGTAGGAATCTATCTGAGATGTGTTTCTAAGCAAGAAGTTTTGGACATCCTAAAAATTTTCCATGAGAAATTATGAAGTGGACACCCTTTAGGCCGAACCATTACCCAAAAATTACTTATAACAGGATATTATTAGCCTACCATATTCAAATATGCACATACTCATGTCTAAGCATGTCACTAGTATCAAGTATTTGACAGTAGAGAAGTAAGGGTAGCCATTCTTTTATAACTAGTGACTGAAAGCAAGACATTTTCATAATGGAGATTGGACTTAATTATAGTCACCAATCCCAACTCATCGATAGGCCAAAAATTCATGCTAATATCCACTAATTATTTCACCAAGTGGACTGAAGCATTTTACACTAAGAATTGTAGAGAAATTGATGCCATCAAGTTCCTAGAAGAGAACATCACAACCAGATTTGGGACTCTTTTATTTTTGGTATGCAATAATGATCTATATTTATAACCTATAGAATTTGAAAAATGGGCCTTTGACAACAAGACTTTTATCAAGTTCTCTTCAAATCATTATCTATAAGGGAATGGTGTTATAAAATCAATAATTAAAAATCTAATGAATATAATAAAGAAATAAATAGATAAGAAACCAAGGGAGTGGTAGTCATTATTAAAATATGCTCTCTAGGTAGATCAAATTAGATAAAAACAAGCCTTGAAGTCATCTCTATTCTTATTAGTATATTGGTAGTAATCAATATTTCCTATTACATTCCAATTGTCTACTTATGAGTTCATGGCTGAATACATGGATGATTAAATAATTTAGTCCAAAATATTAAGTATTGTTTAGATAGAAGATTTTATAGATGAATCCCTTAAGAACTTTAGAAAATACCAAGACATAATAAAAAGGTGGTTTGACAAAAGGATCAACATCAAAAAATTTTGTATATCAAACTCGGTCTTACTATGGGATAAATCTTATGAGAAAAAAGCATTATAAATCCATGCCTCTTTGGATTATGCCATACCAAATTGCATAGATCACGGGTGATAATGCTTTTAGACTAAAATATTTGTAAGTAAATCACCTTGATCTACCATTTAATGGATAATACTTGAGGCACTACTTCCCGGCTTCCCCTTGTACCCCCACCCAAGGATTGTGAGTTAGTTTAGTATAATAGTAGGTAGGCGTAGATTAGTTTTATTTCCACTTTGCTTTCATGTTGTGTGTTTGCTTTCTATCCCTTTATTTATTTATAGTAGTTGTTGTGTGTTGTATCCTATTAATAAACACTCTGGGTAAAGTCATGACTTTATTTTGAATTTATCTGAAGTTATGAAATCTAAAGAGTTGAGGTGTTGAAGTGTGCACATCTCAATAGTTGGCCACCCAAAGTAAGATACTATGTCATATGTTGATTTAGAAAACCTAGGAAAGTTTAATATCGAAGTTATCATTCTATGGATATGTGATTTTAATCAAATTATAATCTAGTGTTAATGAACTTGCATTTGACTAGATGAAGGTCTCAAATTTTTGAAAACTTGTACATAGTGGCACCTAATTTCACATCGTAGGAATGCCTAAGTAGAATTCAGTTGGTATAAATCAAGTGGTTATTGAGAATAAGTTCTATAATTACTTAAAACCTAGATAAAAAAACTAGTTCCCAACCTCTAAGGGTTTGTAAAAAAATAAGCAAAAAAACATGTGTATCGAGTTGAAATAGACTTGACACTAAAAGATGCATTATTTTGAAGGTGATTTGAGTAAACTTCACCAAGTCTATAGTTGCTTGGCTGGTAGTGGATCAAGGCCTAGAGTAAATCCAAAGGTACCTATGTTGGGCCTATATATGCTTAGCTAGTAGTAGAGCAATGCCCAATCCATTCCCTTTAAATCTGATCATCCTTATGTATATCTAAAATACTTACCCATAACCTATGTTCAAAGCCATGAAGTTTGAAGCTATTGATTATAAAAACCAAAGGCATATTGGTTAATTAATTCAAAGTACACACATAAGTATGAATGATTTTTAGGTTTTTGAGTCTCCAATCCTTCAAGTGAAAAGTTTATAGTTCTATATAGCTAATTATACTATTTATTACATTATCTAAGGGGTGATCACTTAATGATTACATTTTAAACTAGGATATTTGAATTCTAGCATATTATTATGTTTCACGTAGAGGTTCCCATTTGTTAAGTTAAACATGCCCCCATTTTATTGAAATGGGGACCCAATAAAACTCTAGGTCATGTTTCCTAAGACATACCTTATTATTTGTTCCATATGATATAAAACCCTTTTTATTGTTTTAAAATTTTAAAAGTCATGGTGGTCCATGATAAATATTAATGAGTACCTTTTAATAAGTTTTCATTAATGTCTAACTTCATTATCTTTATAATGATCTAATTTGTTTGATAATTTTTGTTGTAAGGGGTTATAATTTAGAGACCAAGATATGCTCCCTAAAATGTAGTCAAAACACTTAATTAAGGTTTCCAAACTATATTATTACATTGACTATGTCAAAATTGCATGCAATACTAGGATGTACCTTGATTTTAAGTTATAAAGGAGGGTCTAAGTTAGATTTTTTACTTAAATTTATGAATTTGGGCTTACCCCCTTTTTTAATTTATCATGTACATCATTAAATTTCACATCTTTTTCCTTCTCACAAGAACCCAATGCCAACTTAGCCTCGATTAACATGTGATAGTGTTTCATGCATCAATCACTTGATTATGTTAAGTTTGAGACTTATTCGTATACATTTCAATCTTGAAAATGGTCACTACCTAGTACCTAAACTAGAGTGTGCCATGTGCTACCCAATTATGGCCTTTCAAGGCCTTAGTTGCTTTAAAGGTCCTGTGATAGAGTAATCCAACTGTATCATGACACTTAAAAGGCAATCATGACCTTCATGCCCCTAAGACTAAGGTCAAAAGTTCAATTCTAACTAAAAATAAGATTTCATGACGAAGTGACACCTATCACTTGGTCACCCAATCCTAAATAGTTGGATGCTATGTAGGATCCACTAGGTAGGAAAGTCCAATATACTGATAAAATGTGGACACCTTACCACATAGTGATATCATGATCAAAAGAATCTATGAGACCTAGTGAAAAGTGATCTAATGAAAATATTAAATATATCAAGGTATTATAGTAGTCAAATCCATAGAATGTTTCATATAACAAAGCTTTGAAACAACATGAGCCATTGAAAGCCTACCACTTAACAAGCTATCAAGGGTCCCAAGACCATGTTAGCCCAAAACAAAATGGATCAATTCATACAATACCAAAAGGAAGCATGATCCAATTTGAATATCCCACATGGTAAAATATCACACTACCCACCCATATATCCCAATATCTAAAGTAGAAGGTTAGAATGCATGAAAAGACATCAAGTGTTAAGCACATGTCAAGTACGACACCTGAAAGACACACAACTATCCATGAAGCAATAGTTATTGATACAAATTGAATACCAATGGGTCTCATTTTTATGGTTATACATCAAAGTCACCTCAATGAAAATTCAAGCCTATGATGAGAAAACATGTGGATAAACCAAGTATGATGATTGTCTATTTCCCAAAAGTGAATTTTTAAAGATATTGTAAAAAAACCAAGGAACCACCCAGGATTTATGTTAAAGCAAGTGAAAGATACATGCCATTTACGGCTTGTATCTTAAAATTCAAAATTATAAAAAATATATAGTTTAAATCTCATTATTTCAAAGCTTGGAATTCACCATTATTATCTATTGAATAATTGAAAGTTCTTTGTATCATTTGCTAAAAGACTTATATGAATTTTTTTGACATCTAGGCAATTTTTAATCTCATCAATCAAAAATTATAAGTCACGATTGAATCAAGAGTGTTTGGAATCACCAAGATAGAATAGGTTCTATTTTTATATTCATATGATAAAAGCCAAGTCTTTTGAGACACTAGCTTTAATGTAATTACATTGACCAAAAAGGATAAAAACTACAATTACTTATTCTACCATGTGATGAGGATGGTAAATCATGACAGTGATGATAAGGAATCTCCCAATGTTTTAGATGAGAGGTCTAACATTTTGGTACTTAAGTCTATAAGATTACACAAAGTTACATCCAATCTAGAGGTGTTCCCCTATGTGGACTTGTTCCACCAAATTTTTGTTCACTTCAGGTGTATGGATGACATGATTGAATATGTCAACTTGGGAAATGATATCACTTATATAGTTAGTGTTTCTCTAAGTTTTTCTACAATTTTGTTTAGAAGAAGGAAGAAACTAAGGTTAAAGGTCTTGGGTTTGATTGATACCCAAATTAAGTTGCGCACCATATCCAAGCTTTGTGGGAGCTCCTCTTTGGCTATGGAGGAAACACCTGTAATAAGAATAATTCTTAAACAAAGAAAATGTTAGAAGATGATATGGTCGAATGCCAAGCTATGCACTCAGTCCCAGAAGCGTAAAGCTCCATAAGGGATGACAGTCCACTAATTAACAAAAAGAGTGTTGTATAAAAAGAAATGTTGAAAGACTAAGAAAGAGAAAAATAGATAACTCATACCTATTCTTTGCAGTCAGTCTGTCACAGTCATCGACATCAGTATTTCTACCAAGGTTGGTTAGTAAATTATGCCAACGTCAGTTTTATTACCGATGTCGGTTGGGGCAGTAGGCCTTGGATGGGTCTCAAGTTATTCCTGTGGTTGGTAGAGGAGTCTAGAAGTTTAAAGGTTTGTGCAGGGTTGTGGGAAGGTGAATAAGGTCGAAGGGCAAAGGTGAGGATAGGTATGAAAAGAGGGTAAGAATAAGAGGAAGGCTTTTTAGCCTCTCCATGGAAGAAGTCAGGTTTTTCTCAATAGTTCTTAGAAATATCAAATGGAAACTAATTACCAATGTATTTTAAAATACTGAAATGAGACAGAATACTTAGCTCTATTAGATGAAGAACTAGAGATGTCAGAATGCTTAATCCTGTTGTGGCTGATGTTGAGGTCCTCATACAGTGTTTCAATCCAATGTCTAGAGTGACTTGTGTAGAGTTTCGGTAGCCAAGAGAGCAATAGTCAAATTTTGATGCTTGGTCTCAGAGTGTGTACATTTAATCTACAAAGAGGCTGGGGGGGCTCAATGTTAGAGCTCGGGTTATGTAACCAACGTCGATGATCCCATCGATGTTGGCCGACCGTTGACCGACGTCGGTGGAGGGAAAATAGGTAAAAGGGAGCTCTTGGCCCATTTCTCCATCTACCAAATGCCTTTGCTATTGGAGAATGGTCAAAACAATGGCTTATGAGGCATGGAAGTTAGTTAAGGAGTTAAGAGGGGGTTAGAATAGGTCATGGGTAGTTAGGATTTAGATGACCTAGTCTCAGGGTGACTCATAAGTTAAGAAAAAGTCATAGGGTGAGGTGTCCAAGGTGAGGTCATTAATTTAAAATAAGTAGTTTATTTTAAATTAATAAGGTGTGTTAACATGTTAGAAAGGGACCAAGGGGGGGTTGACACAATGTTGGTGTCTACATTTGCCCCTTTTTGTCTTGTGGTTTGTCATGATGAACTACAAGACAAAAATAGGTGTAGGTTGCCCCAGGTATGGGATGAGGTATTCCCCCCTCAAAGAAGGAGTTTAGAGAAGGGAATCCAAAATCGAGTGCTAATTTGATAGGCAGTGGATGGATAAGGTAAGGTTAGAGTGTGAACGTTGTAATAGTTGAGATTGCGTGTATACCACTTCACTTGATAGGTAGGTCAAATTGTCATAGGTAAGGTTGAGGAGCATTAAAATTGAAGTAATCAATCCCTAGCTTATTAGTGGTAGCTGATTGGATTAAATGATCAAAGCTGTAGCTCTAATGGTCGAGGAGGACTAAAATCAAATTAATCGGTCCCTAGCTTATTAGTGGTAGCTGATTGGGTTAGATTGATCAAAGCTGTAGCTCTAATGGGCGTCATGTTCCAATTATCCCAGGATAGGAAGTGCTCTTGGAAAACATGAAAATATCACAAATATTGGGGATCAACTTGGTCGCGATTCGACAATACATGTGAGGGGCATAATGTGGGGTGCGTATAATTTGCTAACTATTCATGAGGTAGCATATGCAATCAAAACAACTAAGGCAAAGTTGTCTCAAATGTGGTCATGGTCTAAGGAGATAGTCATGATCTCCAAGGTCATTGGTTGAGTTGGGCTAAGATATAAGTGATCTCAAGTATTGTTTGTTGTGGTTAGGGAGATGTATGTGATCTCCAATGTGCCCCATGAGAAGGCCAAGGTGACTTCCATAGTGTCAGGGCTAGTTGTTTGGTCATGATTTTGGGTAGTTGTAAAGAAGAACTATGTTTTGAGGTCATTGATGTCGGTTAGGAAATCAATGTCAATTATTTATAAAGCATTTAACTATCGACATCGATGGAAATTAGCTGATGTCGATGCCTAAGGCATGGTTTTGCCGAAGTCGACAGCCTAACAAATTTGATAAAAGTGGATTGGTGGCCCAACAAAAGACATTTATGACTTTTGAAGTATTGAAAAAGAGAGCTCTGAGTGTTTGAGTGATAGAGACCTCTAGTTGTTTGTGGCAATAGTGCTAGCTGTCAGGTTGTGAATGGTGAGGTGTATTGGTGAGTGTTGGAGTGTTGGAGAGTTGTTGAAGGTGTTGTGGGCCACCGACAATTGGATTAAGGAGATGGGGTAGACAGAGATGGTAGATGCTAGATGAGGCCCTATAGAAGGACCACCACCACTAGCACCCATTATACCACCTCAACAGTGATGACGAGATGAGGTATGGGGTTTTATTTAATTTTTTGATTATTTTTGGAGTTGGTTTTATTTTTTGTAATTTTTTGAGTTTTGAGCAATTGATCGAAGTAAAAGGGTATGAGAAGGGTGGGTAAGTTAGGTAGGGTGTTTTAGGTATGTTTTAGCAGTATTTGGGGGGTTTTGGGGGTTAAAATGTGAAGCCCTAATTTTTAGGGCTCACCCCATTTGGCTATAGGGCCGAACCAATTGCTGATGTTGATGGTTCCACCGACTTTGGCCGATAAGTAATTGACGTCAGTCAAGTAAGAACTAACCTCAGTTAGAGTGCCATCATCAGCACTCTAACAGATGTCAGTTGCCTTAAAATGTTGTTTAGGCCTTTTAAAAGTTGAAAATGATAATCTAGAGGGCCTAAGTCATGCCAATGCACTCCCAAATGTGGAAGTTTTAGGATAAGTGGTGAACCTAGGGTTCAGGGTAGGTAATAAGCCTAGGGTTTAAATAGGTGGTCTATTAGGTAGATGAATGGATGAATGGCCAAGCTAACCTCAGAAGACCCCATGTCAACTGAGTGCTACCTACATAGCCCCTATTTTAAGGGCCTCAGGCCAATGTAGTTCTCCCCAAAAGGGAAGAGGAGGGTAGGTTATGGATTGGGTTTGACTAGGTTAAGTCATGGTTAAAGGTTATATGGTTAGTTTGAATGGCCAAGCTAACCTCAGAAGACCCCATGTCAACTAAGTGCTACTTACATAGCCCCTGTTTTAAGGGCCTCAGGCTAATGTAGTTCTCCCAAGAAGGAAAAAGAGTCAAAGAGGTTGTTGGTTGGTTTGGTTATGTTAGTGTTTTTTAGCATTTCCCATATGTTTGATGGTACATGCTTGATATGATGAGTGTATGATGATGTTACAGCCCTTTCCATATTATGTGATGGTGTATGTTGTAACATAGGTTAAGTGGTTTTTCATCCTTAGCAATGTTCCATATTGGTGATGGTGTATGCTAAAAATGAAATGAGTTTACTTATGCTTCAGCAAGTTTCCATATTGGTGATGGTATATGCTTGACATAAATTATGTTTAGTTGATAGTTATTTTGGTTATGTTTGAAATGATGAGTGTATGATGATGTTACAGCCTTTTCCATATTGTGTGATGGTGTATGCTATAACATGGGTTATGTGGTTTTTCATTCTTAGCAATTTTCTATATTGGTGATGGTGTATGCTAAAAATGAAATGAGTTTATTTATGCTTTAGTAGATTTCGATATTGGTGATGGTATATACTTGACATAAATTGTGTTTGGTTGATAGTTTCCATGTGTATTGTTTTCCATAGAAACTAATGTGAATGGTCTATGATAATTTATATAACACAAATTAGTATTTGCATTAAATAAATCAGGATGTTATGTTAGTGGTTTAGAAAGTGTTTTGGTTGTATTGGCATGTCACGAAGGTGTGTAAGAAGTGAAAGACGTGTTGCTCTTTCATTGATAAGGACCATAAAGATAGCATAGATAGGGTTGTTGCAAACAAAATCCCCATTCATGCATTACGTCGTTGACCATTGGTTTGTGTTAGAGAAATATTCTAATCACTTGATGTTAAGTGAGCTCAAAGTCCCTTGAGAATGTTGGGGTAATAGGTGTGATTATATGATATGTGAGGATAGCATAACCATTTTTAGTAGGGATAACTTTGCCCCTTTTATAGGTGACCTTGAGAATGACTATAGGCAAGTCCATGACTTAATATTTTGTCAGTCAGTCAGTTTTTTTTTGGTAGACTGATCAATGCGGGAAGTCTACTTCGGGATGTTGTTTTGTGTTGTGGTCATGTGAAGCTGATCGATGTGAGAAGCTTCTAAGAGGGTGATGTTTGTAGAAAAATTTGGGCATAGCCATCCTTCGAGGGAGTGGTCTATATTTTGCATTGTATGTTTTAATGTCTTTGAATAGCTATCCTTTAAGGGAGTAGTCTATTAATTACAACAATTATGCAGCTGTCCTTCGAGGGAACAGTCTACATTTAGAGTTTATGACCTTTTAATATTTTGTTAGGCATCCCAGTTTTATGTTGTTTTTTATTTATTGAACTTTTAGTCATGGACTAGACTATAGAGGTTTAGGGGTTTCCCTTTTATTAAGATAAAGCATTTACTGCTTTAAAAAAGGGTTGAAAGGAATAGGAATGAGGATGATGGGGGTTGCTCAAGGGACGAGCTCAAGTTAAACATCAAGTGAATAATTACTTGGTTAGTAGTAGAATGGTCAAAGATGTAAGGCATTAAGGGGCTCAGGTTTTGGATGGTCTTTGAGAGAAGATAGATGATAATTCCCTGATCCATACTTGTAAATTATTATATAAGGTCCAAGCTAAATAGGAGCAAACTTGCCACGTTTACTTCTTTCCATATTGGTCACATGTTGGTTTTCTTTAAGGACAAGATCTCTGATTTTGAAATCTCGCTCTTTCATATTTTTTTTGTAGGCACACTTGATGCGATGTTAGATGTGGAGTAGGTTAGCATGTTGCTGGCATTTGATACAATGCCTAACATAGTCATTGCAGTCTTGGTTAAGAGTGGGCCAATAATAGCCCAGGTGGAGGATACACTTTGCAACCATGTTACCACTAAAATGTCCCCCACAAATCCCATAATGGACATGTTTGATGTCATGAGATGTCTTAGTGGTGGTTAGGCATCAGAGAAGGAGGTTGATGAGACCTCGTTTGTAGAAAAGACCCCCTAGCATGGTGTATCAAGTAGTACTCTTGATAAAAGCCCACCATCCATTGCTAGAGAGGTCAGGAGGAATGATAGAATAACTCAAGTAGTCAACAAGTTGTTTATACCAAATGTCATGTAGACTAGAGAGGTTAGGAGGAATTTCCCCCAAAAATGTTGGTTGAGATGTGCCCAAGATAGAAATCTTGGGTTTTTGTGGTGGAGAGGGCTTGGCAAATGGATATGTCAAAGGGGTAGAGACCTGCTCTTTTCCTTTATCCTTTAGAGTTTGGGACCTGGTGGCCACATTAATAGTGTTGATTTTGAATAAAGGGGGAGAAGGTGCTAGAGGCATAGATTCAAGTGAGGAGGTTTGGGAGGCATGGGATGGTGTCAGCAGTTTTTCAAAGAGGTGGTCAAGAGGATCCTTAATGAGAAAGATATCCTTTTCCAAGTGTTGGCGAATGGCAACCTTAAGGGCACATCAATTTTTAGTATCATGCCTAGGTGTGCGATGATACCAATAGACTTGAGTGTCATCAAACCAAGATGGTTTTGATCTGAGAGGTTGATATGGTTTAATGGGTGGGAGAATGATGCTAGAAGACTGTAATAATCAACATAACAGTGAAGCATAGGAACCCACTAATGGGTCTGCACTCTTTGTGGTGGTAGGAGTTGACAACTTCTATTTAGGAGTTGTAAGGGGAGTTTTTCATACCACCTTTTTGGTTGGTGATGTGGCCACATGCGTAGATGACACTTTCTTGGTGAGAGGTGTCAAATTTTTTAGAGGAAATATGTTTTTGATAGGTAGAGGGAGTAATGGAGGCAATTTGTTTTTGTGAGGTGTTGGAAAAGGGAGCACTCCTATTAAAGTGGAAGGATGTGGACCCAAGATAGAGAATAATGGTGAAGGTGATGGAGGAGTTCTCTGATGTGGTTTATCAGCCTTCTTTAGTTTGGTATGAGGACCACTACTATGTGGGGTAAGGTTCAAATCTACCTTCACTTGTGGGTGAGTGATGTTTGATACAGGGTGAACACTGAGAGATTTAATTTGTTTCGGTATGGTGGATGACTATGAGGGTTTGGGTTCAGATGTGGAAGGCTAAGCTTTTGATAATTTAGAAGTGGAAGTCCACTCCTCATCAGAGACTTTAGGGTGAATCATCATGGAAGGATTGGTAGTAAAAGGTGAAACAAAATGTGTAAGATAAGGAGCCTTAAGTCACTGCCATAACGCCTCATGTTTTAAGTTCCTAGAATGGAGGAATCCTAAATTTTCTACCAAACAAGAGAAGGGTTTAGATGACGTCGCATGAGGTCTTACAGTTGGTCTTTTGGAGGATTTGGGTGGTTGCAAGAGTGGAAATGTATTGGACGTAGTGATCTTGGGCCAAAGGCGAGAGAGAACCATCACCAGATCTTCCTCAGCTAAAGTGGGTGAAGTGGTGAGTTCTTCTCTCAGTGGAAAAGTGATTGGAGAATTTGGCTCTTTAAGAGTATAGAGCATAGGTATGATCATGCCTTCCATGTGTGGTTTAGGAGCATGAAAAGTATGATCCTCCATCAGTGATAAGAAGGATAAGGGTGGGGCCACTGGCGTTGGTGTTGTCAAAGCATCCTCCAATATGGGAGAGGTCAAAGTAGACTCCCCTACATGTGAAAGAGGGGTGGATGGAGGATTATCCTCCATCAGTGGAGGAAAAATAAGAGAGGAAGGCTCCTCTAAAGGGTGAAGTAGAGGGATGATGGCCCCTTCTACATGAGGGCATGGGGTATGAATGGTAACTTATTCCAATGGTAGAAGAAGAGGGAAGGTGGGGGCAAGAGGAATAGGTAATACAGGTTCCTTATGAGGTAGAAGAATGGGTAGAGGAGATGTTTGATGTCATGGGGGTGATATGGGTAAAATAGGCTCTTCTACTCATGGTGGAGAAATGGGAGAAATGGGTTGACTAACCTCTTTAGATTGTGGGAGAGGTTGGTTAGAAATGAAAGGAAAGACCATGTTAATCGTGCGTATATTGCATTCTTGAGGGTCATCGGTCATGGTCTGAACATTGTTCTAACTTGGGGGATGGTTAGGAAATGGTTGCCTAAAGACATCCATGTTTTGGTTGGATAGCGCATTGGGGTTATCCAAAACAAGGTCCCCTTTGTATAACATGTATTGAACAACATTTTTGAAAGTTTTACAATTATCCATGTCATGACCTTTGACACAGTGATAGTTACAAAAGTCATTTTCCCTATACCATGCAGGGATGGCTCATGAGGGATCAAATTGGATAGGTCAAATTTGAGGGAGGTTAAGGACTCCTTACTTTACTAGTTTAACCAATATGAAAGCATATGATTCTCCTATTGGAGTGTATTGATTTTATACATACCGTTGTTGGAATTGTTTTGTGATGTGGAAGGTTTAGATTGGTTGGTGGTGGTAGAATATTGTGATCTAAGGACCATGGCATTCGCTTATCCCTTGGACTTGGATTTGGAAGAAGGGTCATTGGATTTTGTGTTGGTATTTTTACTACGCAATTTGACCTTATCTTCTTCGACTGCATGGAGTTCAAGCTTTCGGGCCATGGTGAAAGCTTCATCAAATGTGCAAAAAGTTTGAACCCATAGAGTGGATGAGATGTGCTTGGCACATGCTCTTAAAAAGAGCTCAATGAGCTCAGGTTAAGGTAATGAGGAGAGTTGGTTGATCAAAAATCTCCAATGGGTGACGAAGTGAGCTATTGACTCATCCTCAAATTGTCTAATAGAATAAAGGTCTTTGATGGAGACCTTCTTAGTAATATTAATTGAGAAGTGGTCAAGGAATAGATGAGTGAGTTGCGTGAAGGTGAAGAGAGAATGAATGGTAATGGAGCTATACCAATCAAGGGCAATGCCAGATAGTGAAATAGGGAATGTGCGAAGTAATAACGCATCATCGTGCGTTATGAGGTAGAAAGCGTGTCTAAACACTCATAGATGTTGTTGTGGGTCGTATTTACTCTGAAAGTGAGTAAATTTTGGGAGTTCCCACTTGCTAGGGTATGGTTGAACGGGAACTGAAGGGTGAATGGGTTTGTTACAGATTTGTTTATATGAAAGAACATTTTTTGAACCTGAAACAGATGTCTCAAGGTTGGACATCTTATCCATCAGCATCTTAATTTATAGGGTACCTGGAAGGCATTAGGATGGGCATATGACATAGTTAGTTGCATTTTTGTAGGTGTAACATACTGGTAGTTTGTCATAGGGACCGATGTCGATGCCACGGGGGCTTGTACTACAAATTTGGAGGACATAACTTGACTAGATGCCGCCAAGGGTGGTTGAATGGTGGTGACATTGGTTAAAGGGTAAGTGGTCACTCTTGTGTTTATGGGTGCAAGAGAGGATGGGATAGAAACAATCATGTTATGGAAAGGTGTTGAACTTGGTTGAATTGTTTGTGGTTGAGGGGGTACAGAAACCCCGAAGGAGGTAGGGCCAAAAAGGCTATAAGGGGAGGCCAAATCTTGAATATTGGCCATGATTGGGTTATTGGTCGAGGCAATGGCCTGAGTGGCCATAGGTTGGGTAGCAGATGTTGTTGATATCATTTCCATTTCAACCAAGGAAGTTGGCATCCCATAAATAGGGTTGCCTGAAGGATCTCGCATTTGGCTTCTAGCGAGATAATGTTGGAGAGCCTTGACGTTGTGGTTAAGGAATCTCTCAAAGGCTTAATCCCCTTCAGGAACAATAGGAGGTTGATTGAGGGTAGGTTAAATAGGAGTATGCTCAGTATTTGAAGTATACTCCATTGGATGACCTTATATGAAGGGTAAAGGTGGGAGTGGTTGTTGACTTGTGTGGTCAATAACAGATTTGGATTGATTGCGTGTCAAAAACCATCCAAAGCAAAATGGGTTCAGGTTCCAAAAAACTTTGTTTCAGTTTTTGAAAACTAGAATTTATGTTTAACAGCAAAAAAGTTGGGTTTTAAGCTTGTTGTTTGGAAAGAAAATTTGTTGACAGTGATCGATGTTGGTTGTTTAACTAATATCGGTTAGAAAATGTTTTTGATGTCGGTCAGTTAACCGATGTTGGTGAAGAATAGTTGCCGACATCGGTGGAAAAATTGATGTCAATTTCTGTGTAATTCTAGAAACACAAAAAATTGACAGTTTTTGGAAGAAGAAGATATTTTGAGTTGTTTTTAGACTTCAGAATGATGTGACCTTACTAGCTCAAACAATCAGATAAAAATAAGAAGAATAGATGAATAGGCAAGCAACCTCTAAAATGTTAAATTCATAGGAATAAGTTTTAAAGTCATGGTGGCTTACGCTTTAATAGAATGTGTTGGGAGTTGGGCTTGTAGAATGGGTACTAGAGAGGAAGTCTATGGCTGGTTTTAGGTTGTGTTATGGTGCTCAAAATATATGTATTAGGTTTAGTATGTGGCCTGGTGCTGGGGTTTGCTCCCTTCACTTCACGAACCCAGAGCTGAGCTAGGCCACTTAGCCAAAATATACTTTGCCTATTGTTTATACTTTGCCAAAGAACAGAGTGGGTCCTCCTCTTGGTGGTGAAATCCAAGTAGGATTGCTAGGTGGGGTAAGGTATCCACTAGGTGATGAAATCCTAGATGGGCCTTGTCTCAATTAAGTTTAAATGTTTGATTTGATGTGATTGTGGTTTGGTTGTGTAACATTTGTGCACTAAGATTTATTCATAATGATTTAATTACTAAGTGGGCTAAGTATGCATTCAAGCAAGAATGAAATGCAGTAGGTTTTAACTCAAATTAAAATATATTATTCAAATGTAAACAATTGGAGAAGAGGTTAAGAGCATGATTTTTTTCACTACTCTATGATGCATGTAAAAAGGAACAAGAAGAAAAAGAGATGTTCTTTTTAACTTCTACTTATGATTTCCTTTTGAAACAAAGATAGAAGAGGGGATGCAAGAAGAGAATATTTTCCTAATGCATCTATATGAAAGTTTGATTTTATAAAAGAAGAAGAATGAACCCAAGGAAAACTCCAGGGGTCCCACCGGGCATGCCAGAATGTTTCTCTAAGTTTTTCTACAATTTTGTTTAGAAGAAGGAAGAAACTAAGGTTAAAGGTCTTGGGTTTGATTGATACCTAGATTAAGTTGCGCACGATATCCAAGCTTTGTGGGAGCTCCTCTTTGGTTGTGGAGGAAACACCTGCAATAAGAATAAGTCTTAAACAAAGAAAATGTTAGAAGATGATATGGTGGACTGCTAAGCTACGTGCTCAGTCTTAGAAGCGTAAAGCTCCGTAAGGGATGATAGTCCACTATTTAACGAAAAGAGTGTTGTATAAAAAGAAATGATGAAAGAATAAGAAAGAGAAAAATAGATAACTCATACCTGTTCTCTGTAGTTAGTCTGTCACAGTTGTCGACATCGATATTTCTACCTAGGTTGGTTAGTAAATTATGTCGATGTCAGTTTTGTTGCCGATGTCAGTAGGGGTAGTAGGCCTTGGATGGGTCTCAGGTTATTCTTGTGGTTGGCAGAGGAGTCTGGAAGTCTAAAGGTTTGTGCAGGGTTGTGGGAAGGTGAATAAGGTCCGAGGAAGGGCAAAGGTGAGGATAGGTATGAAAAGAGGGTAAGAATAAGAGGAAGGCTTTTCAGCCTCTCCACAGAAGAAGTCAGGTTTCTCTCAAAAGCTCTTAGAAATATCAAATGGAAACTAATTACCAATGTATTCTAAAATATTGAAATGAGATAGAATACTTAGCTCTATTAGATGAAGAACCAGAGATCTCAGAATGCTTATTCCTATTGTGGCTAATGTTGAGGTCCTCGTACAGTGTTTCAATCCAATGTCTAGAGTGACTTGTGTAGAGCTTCAGTATCTAGGAGAGCGATAGTTGAATTCTGATGCTTGGTCTCAAAGTGTGTGCATCCAATCTGTAAAGAGGCAAGGGGGCTCAATGTTAGAGCTTAGGTTATTTAACCGACATCGGTGATCCTGCTGGCATCATCTGACCATTGACCGACATCAATGGAGGGAGAATAGGTAAAAGGGAGCTCTTGGCCGATTTCTCCATTCGCCAAGTGCCTTTGCCATTGGTGAATGGTCAAAACAATGGCTTATGAGGCATGGAAGTTAGTTAAGGAGTTAAGAGGGGGTTAGAATAGGTCATGGGTAGTTAGGATTTAGATGACCTAGTCTCAGGGTGACTCATAGGTTAAGAAAAGGTCTTAGGGTGAGGTGTCCAAGGTGAGGTGTCTAAGGTGAGGTGTCTAGGTGAGGTCATTAATTTAAAATAAGTACCTTATTTTAAATTAATAAGGTGTGTTAACATGTTATAAAGGGACCAAGTGGGGGTTGACACAATGTTGGTGTCTACAGTTAGATTGGCCTTTTAAGCCCATTATGACTTGCTCAAGCTTGAAATTATTTATAATCAACAAACCATGACCCAATGGCTTGATTTACACAATATCAAAGAAGTCCTAAGGATCTAGGAAGATAATTCAAGGATGTTCATCTTCAAGTATAAAATAAATTATATCCCCATCACCTAATTTAAAATAAGGATAATAATAGGGATGTTTATGATGAATAGGTTATATGGAGTAGAAGGCACTAGCCACATAGATGAGAAGTGGGTTCCATTTTTGTCTATGATTATAGATGAATCCATGACCACTCCCCTTGGGGAGATCATCTCTTATAATTTGGTTTCCCAAATCAACAAGACCATTACAAACCAAAGAAATCATTTCTATATGATGTCATACCTAGTTGATGCTAGTTGTACCACTTTAAAGTTTCCCCAGTTTACTAATTAAGACCCAAACATGAGATGGATCAACCCCCATGTCTTTATATAGGATAGAATTTATAGATATAAGTAGGAGATGTGTTTGGTTTTTTATTAGTTTTACTTGATCATATACATATCCATCCATAAAATAACTATAAATAAGCTATCAACTAAGATCATGGTAACCCTTAGCACATTGGGAGCCTATTAGCCAAATTTGGCCCATATAAAAATCTTTTGCCTATAAATGGTTTGAATAGAAGAGTAGAGTTTAGGATGGAATGAATGGACCAGAAGTAAGAGAAGAAGACCTTTTATTACTTACAAAGCTTTTGAAACACTTTAAGTAAGTTTAAAGTACAATTTGTTAATCCTTGAGAAGTAGGCTTGGAAACAGGTCTAGGATTGCAAAATGAAGAAGACTAGTAGGTTTTCATGGTGTTTCAAGAATTTAGGGGCATGAATCAGATTTCATAAAGTCTTATAAGTCCATTGAATACTTATAAAGAGATAATAGTTCCTTACATAGGTCCAAAAGAACCAGACCATCACAAGTACATCATGTAAGGACAAATGGGTCAGCTTGATTATGAATTCAATAAATACACTTAGGAAATCAATTGAGGCCAAAATAACACATGGAAATTATGTTTTTTATTCCAAAAATGTCTTTTATAAATTTTATATCTTGATGATTTCTCTATCTAAAGATATAAGATTCCAAAGTTGAACTTGTAGAGTGGGACATACATACAAACATCAAGTTTAAACCTCATAAAATAGTTATTTTAAATTAAAATGTTTCAAAAAAAGATATAATGGTGCGCATTTGGTCATGAATCAAAGATCCAATGACATACATTCTATCATGCATCAAATATCCAATTTCATGCATTTAATAATGCATTTAAGAGCCAACATTACACAATGACTAACAAGATCAATGGGCCCAAATAGATCAATGGTGCATGATATTTTGTACCAAAGAGATCAATGATGAATGATGGGTAAAAAGGTCAAAAAATCTTGAGTATAAATGCATGGGTGACAAGTGTCTCAAACATGTTTAACTAGTATAAGATCTATGACTCACATCTATTTATAGAGAAGAGAATTAATGATGATTAAGAGGTCAAAGAACCAGCATATCTTGGGGACAAATGCATCATTTCAAAGTGTCATGACCATAATAACTACAATGTAAATTGATGGTGCATGTGAGAAGCCTAGATCAATATCAATGGTCAATGTTAAGAGTTGAAGCTAGGAGACTTCAAAAGGAGAATGAATTTGACTCAAGTCGAACCAAGAGTAATATTTCAAATGGATGTGTTGCCATTAGATCCAAGTTTAAATATGATCATAGGATGAACCAAAATTAGATTTATAAAGTTTGAATGATGCCATTAAATATTTGTAGATGTATAATTGGTCTTTTGGGTCTAATAAAGATAAATTGTGGGCTACTAGGTTGTTCAAGTAACATAAATGCACCCTGGTAGATATGATGATTGTATGAAAACCAATCAATGGGATTGGTTTTCATCTATATTAGATATGTGTCTATGGATTATAGTAAAGATCATGCCAAGGAATAAATATTATAGTCATATCATCCATAATTTAGCAGGAACATTCATCCACCTAAAGCAAACATGGTCATGGTTCATTCAGGTTGATGGACATAAATTTTTGTCCTTATAAGCAATCTAAGTAGAAGATGATGTAAAGTCCCAAGATGGAGATCTAGTGGTTAAAATAATTAGTTATATAATCTAATGGATTTTTAGGAGAGCTCTAAGAATTTTCCTTCTTATCAAGAGCATGACTCATCTTCCAAAACACATTTTTGTCTTCTAGTATGCTTTTTAAAGAGCTTGAAGGCTATCAGGACAATGATGGTTAATTTACTTATGATAGGTTATGTCCTTATTTGATCAAAATATGGTTGATAATTTATTAAAAGGTGGAGGTAGTTCATTTATTTCTTTTGAATGATGTCCTCTTATTCTCTCTTCACCCTTTCTCTATATCTCTTTTTTTATTCCACATGGTAGCTCTCTCTCACTTTTAATAAGAAATTCTATCTGAATTCTGGAAGAGTAGAGACTCTAATTTGATAAGGATAGACCCTATCAAAAAATTTATGTATTAGCTCTTGAAATAATAAATACTTTCTTTACCTATCTTTCCCTTCTAAATTGTGTTTAGCAAAGCTTGTGCATGATGGCATTGTGAAGGAGAATCTTCCATGTCCATTGTCTTTCTTTCTTTCTCATTTCTAGGTGTCTTCAAATTAGTTACAAGTCTAAGTTAGTGTTCTTTATATTATTGATGTAATATTTTAGTGAGGCTTAGAACTCCTCTTTACCTTCATTCATTTATTCATGAACCTAGTTTATGAAACTAGCTAGTTTTATGAGATTGTGTGAGATAGAATTGTCTTATGCTTCTTCCGTGTTTACTACATGCTTATGTGAGTTATCATTTAAATTTGGTACATCACCATTTTAAATTTATTAGGATCCATTTCCCCCATTTCTAACCATTTTCCTTGTGACAACATTAGTATAGGTGATCTATCAAGAGGAAGCTAACCTTCTCTAGATGTCCAACCCCACCATAGGTGACCCATAGCCTAGGGTTGTTCCCATAGTGTATCTCAATTAGAGATAACCTGAATAGCACTCTTCAAGGGTAAAAATTGATGCTACAATGGTTTATAGCATGCTTAATGGGACATAGTTAAAATAATATTGGTCAAAGTTTGATGCTAGTTTGATCAATTTGTAGTAGTTATAGCTTCCAAGCTATAGCATTTGGTGACTCCAAAAGAAGATCCAACATTATGGTAGTAGAGAAGTGACTACATCTCATGACAAAGGTGACTATAAGATAAAATTATAGAGGTATTCCCTTTGAATTTATTGAATTGCCTTTGAAATTATTAAAAAGATTAATATTTTCTAACACACACCCTTATAAAGGCAACTTTGTTCCCCAGTCAATTTTAATGCCTACCCCTACAAGAAGATCTTTGTTAAACCCTTTTATATCCATGGTAGCCCCTAGAGATTTTTATTTTGTATCTTTCAATGTCTAAATTCCTTTGGACCTCCCTCAATATTATCTTATTCTAATAGTATCTCTTAAAAGTGTCCATTATTTTGCTGGAGACCAAGCTACAGCCTCTTATAAACACCACATGTATATAGCCAACTTATGCAACATTCATGATATCAATGAAAAAATGTGGTAATTAGATTATTAGCCATCTCTTTCAAAGGTAGAGCCTTAGATTGGTATAAAATCCTTGATTATAACTCTATTACATCATGGGATCAACTAGGGGATGCATTGTGTAAGAGACTTGAGGATAAAAGTGACCATTTTTCACTTGAAAAGTAGTTAACTAAAATTCAAAGAGCCCCTCATGAAGTTATGCAAGACTTCAATACAAGGTTCTAAAAGACTTGGGATAAAATCCCAGTCTCTGTTAGGCCTACCCCTAAATTTTCCTTTATTTACTATTTAAAGGCCATAAATAGTGACATTGTAGTAATGATCCAGTCTATGGGAGGAAACTCATTCCTAAATGCATACGAGGTGGCAATCAGAGCAGAAAATTGTCTTGTGCAGGCTGACAAGCTTACACCTAGACCATTAATGCCTTTATTCCCTAAGATTAGACCACCCTATATTTTTATTCTTTGCCTTATTATCATTCCTCTTGTGCCTAAAATTTATAGTATACCCTCATTTATGTAAGAAAAGGCTTCTGTTAGTCAATCTAGTTATTCCCAAGAGCATAAGAATTTTCAAGAACTTAAGAGCATGTTCTAATCCTTGGGAAATGAACTAGTGAATGTTAAGAGGTAGCAAACTTACAATATGCCTTACCAAGACTCATATCAACCTCAACATAAATATTATCAAGAAAATAGGCCACCCTACAAAGGAGGCTTCCAAGGCAAAGGCCAAGGTCAAAACCAAGGACAAGGGAAACCTAACTACAATAGAAAAAGCAATTATAATCCAAATATTATAAGCACTTCTAACACCTTGGTGCCTATTCAAAATAATATTTCTCAAGAGGATAAGGGTACCATTGCATAAAATTAGAATTTTAGGAAATCCATTATCCCAAACACTGATTTAACTCATGTTTTCAATGATCAATGCTAGTAGGATACCAATTATGGGTAGAATCAATCTCTTATGGCTCAAAACATAGAGATACCCATGATGATAAAACTATAAGAGCCTCAACATGGTCAAAGACCTAATCAAGGACCAAGCCAGTTGGGTGCTATAATGGTTAAATATGAACAAAAAGAGTGTTATGCACTCAATCAGAGTAGGCTAGTTCTAGTCAGACATACATTCCATTGGCAACAAATAAAAGATTCAAAAGAAGGAACATGAATGGTAATCAGGAAGTAGTCAAAGATTTTCCTACCATTACTCCTTCAATATGAAAGACAAATGAAATTTTTACTACTCCAATGTTTCTAATTGCTCCAAGGAACAAGAATTAGGGTAATGTCTTTATCTCTCAAAAATCACAAACTCAAGGTGCAGTTTTGGCTCCCAAAGTGCAACCAAAGGTTGGTGGTTCACCCATCAACATTGTGGAATAAATGGAAAGGTCTAGTGTGAGTGTGCCAATATGGGATATGATCTCTATGCCTAGTTAGGTAGACATACTACAAGAAGGGTTGTCAAGAATCAATTTTTCTTGAAAACCACTAGTCAAGGAAAATGTGGTTGTCACCAATGCAGCCAAAGGACCTAGTGAAGGGCAACCAGGTAAGGTGGTCAAACCTCCTTCCTTATACACTTCAATAAACATTAGTGACTCTTTAGTGCAAAATTACTTGGTAGATAGTGGAGATAACACCTCAGCAATGACAAAATCCATAGATGATCAACTTAGTCTAAAATATGAGCCCCAGTCTAAAGGAGTGCTACAACTTGATGGTTCTCCCACCAAGCCATCTAATATCATTAGAAACCTTAATTGACCCTACATGCTTGTCCTATTATTTTAGTGGTTTAATATATATTTATATTTGATGTGCCTCTTTGTTTTATCCTATGCCTATCCAGAGAATTCACTACAAATATTAGAGGTATCTTATAACATATTGGTCATACATGACATTCAGAATAAGATATAGAACCAAGGTATCTAAAAACATTGAGTACATTGCATAATTCCACATAGATCCTTATGGGCCAGACATCATAAATCTCAATTACACCATTATTTATGAAGATAAATCTACAATTGGTCAAGAACTAATCACTCTTCCTAAGGAGATACCAAATATGATATTAGATGAATTATGGAATGACTGTTAATTGGTTGGCCCCTTGGAAGGTGTTGAAGAAAGGGACATGGGCATTTATTGCTTAAATGAAGAGTATAAACCCATAACATCCCTCATTGGACTTAAAGAAGATCTTAATGGCTTATGTAAATTATATTTTGTTGGTTCAAGGAGCAAAAATGGAATGGGTGTAGGTGCAATGCTAGTATAGCCCTCAAATGACAAATATTTATCTTCTTATAGGTTCTAACTCAGTTTCTCTTATAATGTAGAAGAGTATAGGGTTCTTATATATGGAATTCAGTGGGATAATAAGAGAGGGTTTAAATAATTACAATTTTATGGGGATAGTGAGCTAATAGTGCACCAGGTTAGAGGCTAGAATATCACCAAGAACCCTTTGATGAAGTTATTGACCAAATTCAACCTTGTAGGTCAAATTAGGACCCCTATAGGTAAAAAATTGACTTTAAGGTATTTTAGGGGTCTAATACATCTGTATTAAGTTGTTTTATATGTTAATTAATGTCATTTAATGTTATACTAGCCTTGGCCCTCAGTCATTTTAGTCCTTTAGTTATTTTGAAGTTAAAAAGGGGCATTTAATGAGTTATATAGATTCATTAGGAAGTGTGAAGGTTAAAAAAGGTTGTGTCATGTAACATGTGTCCTCACATGTCTTAATCAACTATTGGTGACTAAAAGTGGTAGGTACTTTAGAAGAAAGAGAGTTTTCTTAGAAAAAAAGGTGAGTTTGGCACTTTACAACCCATGGAGAAGTGTGCCACATGGGAGAAGATCATAGAGTGTCCATTAATCTTCCTCAAGCTTAGTTCCACATTTTAATTACTCTATAAGTGTCAAAATCTAGCTAAAACCATTTTTATCCTTTTTCACCCTTCTAAACATATAGAACCAATCTTTAGGTTTGTACTTGGTATGATCAATAAAATAGGTTTTAGATCAAACACTTAAGGGAGTTAAAATTAAACTCAAAGACCTTCATTTTCATTAAAATATTTTGAGGAATGGTGACCTTTGCTTTATGACCCATCCTCATGAATATGACTATGTTTTTGTGCCTACTAATCTATGCACCCTATAAGTTTTGCTTTGGTTTGGAAATTTTCTTACAATAAAATTGGTTATGTTGATTTTAGATTATTTTTATCACTCATAAACTACTCTCCATGCTTGGATTCATGTTTCATGATGTTTGGATAAGTCAAGTACATCAAAGTTACAAGAGAAGCATCATTCTATGTTGTAGATAATTTTTTAATATTTTTAGGAACTTCATGCTTGTTCATGGTTTTAGAGGGTTGTGATATGTCAATCATCATGTTTACATGTATTTTTTATCACCTTTACTTCATTATTAGTCTCATAACATCATTCTTGGATCTAAATTTTAGTCTATAGTTATACTTAGTCAGCTCCCATCTACTCTTTAACCTTAGTCATGGTTTGTATAGGTTTTAAGGATGTGCATAGAAGTGTGATGAAGGATTAAGAGTTTTGGTATATAATATTAGAATATGAAATAGTGAATTTATATTTCAAATAGTGGATAAAATGTTATGGTAGTCATACAACATACTCATTGTCTTCCTATATGCATGAAAACATGCACCTACAGGTGCCCTCACAAGAACAAGCATGTTGAGAATTAAGTTTGGAGATGATCAAGGCATTTGATAGTGTAAAGTATCTATTTTAAATCCTTGGTATGGAACTAAAATTCATTATGTTGGGTGAATATTTTGTCATCAACTAACTGAAGACAAAATGGGTATATCAGCCAAAGCGTAGGGAGATTTACACCACAAAAAGTATGGGTTTACTAGATCTGAACGAAGTAAATATCTCCTCTCATCAAGGGGAGGTTCCCTATAAATAATTATGTGCTGGATATATGCATATAATTAAGAAAGAATTAACACATGGGATGGTATAACAGCATCTACCTCTCTTTTCTTAGAGGTAATGTATGAAGAACAAAAGAGGGATATCTTGATCTTTAGCTAACAACACTCCTATTCTTTCAGAAATGGTATCAAACGGAGAGTAGAAGATCACCTAAAGTAACAAAATCCATAAGAACAATTACGCAAGCACAAAGTCTTTCGTAGTCTCCTTCACCAATCTGGAACAAGCGTAACCATAGAGTGAAATGAAGCACAAAGTCTTCACCTGAAACTACAAAAGATAAATAAATCTCGAAGATAAAAGTAGATCAAAGTCTATCTTATATCTTTTAGAAGTGTTCTCAGATAATATAAACACACCCAATTTACTTATTAAATTGGATAAACAAGAGATTATTAGGAAAGAGAACATAAGAAACTGTTTCCAAGACAACACAGATAACCTCAACACAAAGTCTGAAATAAACCTGCTTCTCATTCATTCTACAAACTATGATTTACAAGTTTGAGCACAAAGTCTCAAAAATTGCTTCAATTTTAGCAGAGTGTTTGCTCTTAATTTTTCCAAGCCTATTTACAAATGAGGTCTCCACTATATATAGGGAGAAAATCCTCCAAAAACTAGAAAATAATAAAATACAAAAATATCTCAGTCAAAGAAGACTCATCTTTGACTTTGAGATATTTTTTTGAAATATTTACATGTAATTACATTTTACAAAATTGCATGCACTTTTCACAAAACAAAAGTGCATAAGGAAAGAAGAAGAAAGGAGGAGAAAAATTTAGTTTTTGCTGCCAGATTTCTTCAGATGAGCATCATACATAGTAATGGATGCCTGAATTCCTATGCTAGATGGTACAACTGTGTTCTTAGAGATGATTCTGGCTTTGATTAATGCATCCTTCAATGTTGTGATGGCCTTAGCATGACCAGTTAACCTGGATTTTAGATTTTCCAAAGTTAACTGAGTGTCTATAATATTATCCATAGAAGACATTGAGAAGGATTTCTCTTCAAAATCTCTTCAAATCATCTCTTTGAAACTGTGGATCATTTCTCCTGCTAAGAGGAATTGATTTTCCTTTGAGGTTAGGTTGTAAGGTAGTTCTTCCATTTTATTGAGCAGACTTATGTTGCTCTTCTCACCAGTATCCCTGAAAGCTTTGAGATCCTCAATTAAATCTTTGAGATCCTCAAATAAATCTTTGAGAACCTGGATCCTGAAAGTCAGTGACTTCTTGATCTCAATATAAGAGTCCTTGTTGGAGATGACACTGATAGATATCAAGGTGATTTTCTTCAGATCCTTCATCTCCTTCCATTTGGCAAGATATTTTTTTGAACTATTAATCTCCTGAGAGTTAAGAGAGACAAAGTCATCTAACTCTACCCTTAATTTCTTCATCTTGTCTGTCTTTTCTGCAACCTTTGATAGCAAGGAAACTCCCTGAGTATGCATTTTTTCAATGTAGTCCTCTAGGACTTTTCCCTTCAAGTAAGTCTTCTCTACCTTTTGGATGACATGGTCATCTATGGAGAAGGCCTCCAAAGTTGCCGCTTCAGGGGGAAGAGTGAACCTTCTTATCACTGTTGTTAGCTGCTCTGTCTTGGCCTTGTAATAATCTTTCATCTCCTTTTCTCAGTCGAATTTCTGGACCATGATGTCCATAGCAGACTGAAGGTCACTTTTTGCACCTTCATGAGTAACTTTGCCAAGTTCAACACGAGAGATGGAATAGATACTCATTTCAAAACCCTTAAGGGTTACGTCCTATCGAGGCTTAGCAATTTCCAAAAAAAATTGTCCTTTTTCTTTGACCAATTTGGAGAGGATCTTTGGCCTCTTCGGAGCCTTGGCTTTCACCGGCACTATTTTGTCAAAGTCGAAGTCATCTAGAGAGATGTCCAACTTCTTTCTTTTGGGGGTGAATGCTGACATCTAGGGTAGGAGAGAAGTACCTATTGTGGTAATGGTTATCTCAGTTGGTGTTACTATGGCAGCTTCTACACTGCTAGTGGTGACAGTAGTCACAGTGGGAGTAATAGGCGAAACTGTACCAACTACTGATTTTAGCTCTTGGGGAAAACTTTCCCCTAGATTGAAAGAGGGACAAGACAAACTTGGGATGGACCCAGAGGAGTGGGGAAAACCTCTAGAAGCACCTTGAGGATCGCCAAAAATGACTTTGGAAGGAGAGGTGGCTCTAGAAGAGGGAACACTGATCAGAAAGATAGGAGAAGAGGGTGCCATAGGAGATTGAGGTGGAGAAGGCGAGACACTCTTGAGAGGTTATGATTCTTCTTATGAAGGAAGAGGTTCAATGCTTGGCTATCCTATCGGCCAGTCATCTATTTCCATTGGCTAAGCTACCTTTGTCTAAAGGCTTTATTCTTTAGTTCCTTTAGCTGCCACTTTAGGCTCTTTAGTAGTCTTTAGTTTCTTAGACACAAAGATGATTCTAGGCTTGTGAGGCCTAGAAGGGGAAGGTGCATCACCTTTGTTCTTGGTTCTATTCTTGGCCTTCTTCATCTATGCTTGGTATTCAGCCTCTGATCCCGTGATAAATTCTTTCACTTTAATTCCTCTAGCTACTAACCAATCATTGGTGTTAGCCAATATTTGTTCAAATCTTTTTCTCAGAGAAGTTAGTTCCTTCTGAGACCACTGAGTTGGAGGAAGAGGGGAGCCAACAACCTTTTTAGCCAGGTATTTGCTATTGATGATGTTCTCATCGTCAGCCAGACTGGAGGGGATCTCTGCAAGTCCTAGATATTTAATCTGGTCTAGGGTCAGCCTGTAATAATCCATCTTTTTGATCTCTTCGGCCATCTTCAGGTCGATCCAGATATCTTCAATCATGGACTCATGAAACTGAGTCTTCCACCTGATTTTGTCTTTGACTCCCCTGTAGTCAAATTTATCTCTTATCTTGAACTACTTTAGGGTGACCATCTACATTTTTATTTCCATGACTTTAGCTTTGGCTGCTATTGCAATGGAATACCTACCAATTTTGATTGGAAACCTGAAACCTAGTTTCTTCAGCTCCATTTGTTTGGTATGCAGGACAATCAGTTGTCAGCAAAGTTCCATTAGAACCAGCTTGTCAGAAGGGAACCTGGGTAACATATAGGGGTAGCCTTGGAAAAAGCCAACCCGAAGATAGTAGAAGGTGGGGAATTGCAAGAACATGCAACTGTAGTCATTGACCACTATCCAAGCCTCATTTTATACTCTCTTTTGCTCAAGCTGAGGGTCAAAGAGGCATAGAAAAATAGAAAAGAAGACATCGTTTATCCTTTTGAAATGACGGGTTAACCCTTGAAGTGTCAACTGGGGGTAAAATGAGTATATTAGGGTTGTCTTTCTATCCCCTTCAGTTGTCAAACTTGGAAAAGTTTGCATTATGGCAGCTATGTACGCAAAGTACAAAGTCATATAAAACTTGGAAGAAGTTTGTACCTTGGTCAGCTACTCATAGAGTGCATTGCTAATTTGTTCTCCCCAAAAGATGACCTGCTTGCCTTGGAGGATGATTTTAATGAATGGGTACATCCATTCATGGAACAGTGAGGAAGACGTGAGGCCTCGTACTCTACTGAGAATGGTGATCAAGTCACCAACTTCCTTGATGAAGTCACTCCTCAAAAAGTTCTGCAGCCATCTAGATAGGTTGGTCGTAGGGGTCTTCATCCATTTGTAGTTCATCACTTTCTTTGCCCTTTCAGGATCTTTGTCATATTCCTTCTGGGCATCCATGAAGTTGATCTTGGTCACTTCAATGGATAGAGGGCACATGAAAACTTTATCGATGAATTTGGGATCCAACCGAATCACCACATTGCCACTGACATCTGAGACTGACCTGGTCTCTTTGTTGTAGAAGCGGGCACATTGAAGGATGAACTTTGTATGATGTGCTACCACTGGGAAAGTAAGAACTAGGTAGATGTTACTCTCGATGATCCTTTTTATCTATGTGTTTGGGTTCATCACTTTCATGTGAGTTATGAACTCGGCCATGTCCACATGTCCAATTTCGGTGTCTCGAATGTCATCAACATTTGAGGAGACTGAAGTGAGTGGGAAGATGCCCTAGTATTTATATTTCATGGTCTTCACCTTTTTCAGAGATGCTTCAGACATGAGAACTAGCTTTGGTCAGATAGGTGTCGATAAGCAAGATTTCTCTAAAGGTACTGCAGACATGATCATGAAATTAGGGGAGAGTGGATGAATTGGGGAAAATGCATTTTAAGTGATCTTGGTCAATGGAGGTCACTTAAAAAGGCCAAGTCAAAAAAAGGGGTAGAAAATGAGAAAGAAAGGGAAAGAAAGGGAAAGGACAAAAATTCTCTCAGAGTTTAAAAAAATCTAGAAGAGGATACACGGGTGGCAAAAATCACTGCCCCTACATCCAAAAGTAAAAGAGTGTAAGGGCGGAAAAAATTGCCACCCCTATAGGGATGGCCTGTATAGGTGGCAAATTTCTCTACCCTTGAAAGATAATAAGGTAGGGGTGGTGAAAATTTCTGCCCCTACAGTTTGGAAAAGTGAGAGTAGGGGTGGTGAAAATCACCTCCCCTACACACTAAACATGCTTCGGTGGTGAATTTTGCCACTGATGCGTGTCTGGCAAAGAGCATGTGTGGGTGGAAAAATTTTCCACTCGTGCATGAATGAGTGAGTGTGGGCAGTGAAATTCACCACTCACAAAAGTGACGAATGGGGGGGGGGGGAAGATGAGATGCAGGGGTGGTGGAAATCGTCGCCCTTGTAGGCTTTGGAAAAAAATTTGAGGGGGGTACGGGTGGCAAAATTGCCGCTCATGCGGGATTGAACAAGACCATGAGCAATGGAGAGGGATGGAATTTTTAGTTGTCCCCATTAGGTAGAAAGCCTCCACAACATCCTAAAGATGATAAAAAAAACTAAGGAAGAACAAGAAAAACAAATGCAAAAAACAAGACCCACCTAGAAAGCAACACGTGCCACAAGCTTGAATCCATGAGAGCGCACTTCAAATCGCTCATTAGATGGTCTAGATGCAGAAAGCAGGAGGAGAGGAGGAAGCATTGAGAAGAAATGGGGTTCAAATCAGTTTATATGGGGTGAAAAACAACCCCAACAACCTACCACATGTGGTAATAAATGTTGTGCACAGAAACTGAGGCATGCTTTGGGTGGCAAAATTTGCCGCCCTTACATGTTCGGTGAGTTCAAACGTAGGGGCAGCAAAATTTACCACCCTTGTAGGTCAAGATGTAGGGGTAGAAAAATTTGCCACACTTTCAAGAAAAATGTAGGGGTGGCAAATTTGCCACCCCTGCATTACAAAGGTCAAAAATGCATTGATGGCAAAATTTGCCACCCGTGCATGAAAACAAAAGAAAAGAGCAACTCTGGAAGAGGTAGTCTGGGGGAGGGATTTCTTGGTCACAACAAGATCGTAACAACTCTCACATTCTTAGGCCAAGATGAGAATGAATTCAAAACCTATCTCAAAAAAAACTTAGAGAGACAAAAGATGAAATAGACAAGTTTCGTAGGAGGTTATTCCCAAAAATGGGCTAAGTTAATTTTGGAAACAATAGCTGGATCCTATTGGGGAACTTTCATTAATCAAATTGATTATTGGGAGTAGAAACCAGTCTCTAAGTGCCTTTATCCAAGCCATTGGGCTACGGAGTCAAGCCAAAAATGAAAGAAAAATAGACAAAATGTAAAAACTGTATATATATACAAATGAACTTATCCAAGCCTCAAGGATTGAATAGCTTCAAATGCTACCCGCTATGAGGTAGTGTGAATGGTGTTCCATCTTGGTACTCCAACAAGAAACTAGTCTCTCCATAGAGCTGTCGAATGGTGAATGGGCCTCTCCATAGGGAGTTGAATTTGTCGTGCATCCCTTTTGGTTCTCGCCTCTTGTCCCACAACAAGACTTGATCTCCAACTTAGAATTCATGGATCTTAGATTTTTTATCAAAGAGTGCCTTCAACCAGTTTTGATGCTCCTTAATCTGATCCACTACCATGGCTCGATGCTCATTCAGCTTGTTCAGACACATGATTCTTTTGTCGATTGAGCTCTTGAAGGTTGAATCTTTGATTGCTTTAGTTAACTTTAGCACTAGTAGTTCAAGGGTGATGGGGATTTCTACATTTGATCCATATAGAAGCTAGAAAGGTGACATACCTATAGCCCTTTTAGGTGTTATCCTATCTACCCATAAAGCATCATACAATGCTTTGTGCCATGTTCTCTGATTATCATCCACCAATTTTTTGATAATAGTGACCAGGTTCTTGTTACTCGATTCTGCTTGGCCATTTCCTTGAGAGAAATAATTCAAAGTGTGGGATAGGATAATCCCATAATAGAAACAAAATTGAGTAATTTCATGTGATGAAAAATAGGCCGCATTATCTATTACAATCTTTAGTGGGACCCCAAACCAAGTTGCACACCACTTCAGACGTAGCGTGCTTGGTTGGGATGGCCTCCACCCACTTAGTGAAGTAATCCATTGCCGTGAGGACATAATCATGCTTAGCACTAGAATATGAGTTGACTATGCCAATGAAGTCAATACCCCACTGCTGAAATGGTTCTTCGATTACTATCGGCTTGAGAGGCAAAGTAGGTAGCTTAGGCTTTCCAATAAATTGTTGACACAATTTGCACCTATGCACCCACTTGTAGACATCCTGGAATAGCATTCACCAACAATACCTTGCTCGTAGAATTTTGTGCACTATCACTAGTGCAAAAAAATGTCCTCCACAGGCCAGATTGTAGAAAGATTCTAAGAGTCTTTCTTGTTGTGCCTTGTCAATACAATGAAGAAATGCTCCATCCAGGTTTCTCTTGTAAAGACCATTGTCCTAAAAGATGTAACCAACTACTTTTAACTTAACATTCCATTTCTCTTTAAAAGAAAGATGAGTGGGACACTCACCATATGTCATAAAATGAGCAATGTCAGAATACCACTCATCAGTAGTTGCAACAAAGAGGACCGTAGGGATGCTTTCGATCAATACTTCTTCACTTTTTGCTTTACTTGGAATGTTGTTGGTGATCAACTGGCAAAGACCCTTTCCCCATATGAGCTTGGTTGGTTTGATGTCCAGATCAAACTCTTGAGTCTTGGCAATCTAGTTACCTCTCTTCATACCAAACTCTTGCTGAGTCAGAATGGATTTTACTATTGTGTCTAGTATGAGAACTTTGGTGTGAGAGTTAAGGATATAAAACCTAAAGTGCTTGACCGCTTTGACCACTGCATATGTATGTTTCTCAATAAGGGAATATTTTAGCTCATGATCCTTAAGCGAACAACTCATGAAAGAGATAGGAGATTCTACACCTTCTAGATTTTGTTGGACCAAAATGGCTAATAGTGTATGTTCGGAGGCATAACTATATATTTTGAAACTTTTAGTATAATCTAGACAAACTAAGACTAGTGCATGGGTGATTGCTTCCTTAATTTATTTGAACGCTGATTTGCCCTCAGCAGTCCACCTAAATGTAGCATTGCCCTTCATCATGTTGACAATGTGACAGGTTTTCTCAGCAAACTCAAGAATAAACCTTCGGAGAAAATTCACCTTTCCAAAGAAAGAGTGAACTGTAGTCTTGCTAATAGGCAGAGTAAGTTCTTGGATGGACTTGACTCTTTTTGAATCAATTTTAATACCTTCATGGGACATAATGTGTCTAAGAAGTTTCCCTTGAGTTACTCTGAAAATAGATTTCTTTGGGTTTAAATAAATACCATTCTGATGACAGCGTTCCAGTATCCTTTGCAAATGGTGAACATGTTCAGAATGATGTTTTGAAAACACTGTCAGATCATCTAGGTATACTACAATGAATTTTTCCATCTCATCTTTGAAAGTGAGATCCATCACCCTTTGAAATGTGGCACCAACATTTATCAAACCAAAAGGCATTATTTGATAAGCGAATGTGCCCCAAGGTGTGGTGAACATTGTCTTGTGTTGATCTGCTTTTCTGACTTCAACCTAATTGTACCTCGAAAAACCATCTAGCATTGATAACATTTTTTAATCTGTTACCATTTTTAGAAATTGATCCATAATGAGAAGAGGGTAGTTATCTTTTAAAGACAACTGATTTAAGTTTCTAAAATCCACACAGATTTTAATTTCACCATTCTTCTTCTTGACAGGCACTATATTGGCAATCCATGTTGAGTGATGGATTGGGAAAATTATTTAGGCATCAAGCATCTTTTGTATCTCAGCTAAAATGGTACCTGAGATTTTTGAGTTATATTGCCTATATTTTTGCTTGTAAGGTATAAAGTTGGCCTTCAGAGGAATGTCGTGATGAATGTCATTTGGCTTGAGTGATTTCAAATCATTGTAGGAATAGGTCAATACATCTATATATTGGCAAAGTAAACTAGCAAGCTTAAATCTCTCTTCGGGAGTGCAACATTTTCCAATATTTACCATTTTAGGATCTTGCTTGGTTCCCAAGTTTACATGATCAAAATCTTGAGAGGATTTTGAATCCATTCGCTGTTGCTTAATAAACATGTCATGGTTATCAAACAACTTCTCTAGTGAAACTAGGCCTTTGGGAATCTTATTCCCCTTAAGCTGTAGGAAATCCTCACCTGTATTCATCTTTGACTTGGGAGTTGCTTCACATTCTTAGATTTCACTACCTTTAAAATGTAGTTGATCAAAACTATCCTTTTGCTCCAAGAAGGTGATGATTTGATCATCATTGTTAAATACCTGTCAATGGCCGGCATTATTAGGTACACTTGGCCGAAAGACTAGCTCAATAGTGTACTTGTCTCCCTTAAAGTTTGGGTGAGGGACTAAGAGGGTAGTAGAGATGGCCAATGCATCTGCTCGGTCATTGAATTCCCTTGGAACGGCAGAGATGTTGAAAGCATTATAATTTTCAATCTGATCCTAGACCAAATTGTGATAGTGGCACAACCTTTCATTTTTCATCTGATAAAGGTTCCTCACTTTGTAGACTATTAACTCAGCATCCCCTTTAGCATGGAGTAGCCTAATGCCTTTTTCTTTGGCAGCCTGTAGTCTGAGCAACAAGGACTCATACTCAGTCATGTTGTTGGTATTGTTAAACTGTAATTTGTAGGATAGAGGAATACTGTCTTCCTGAGGAGATACCAACACAACCCCGGCTCCCAAACTAGTAGAAGAGTAGCTGCCATCAAATTCTAGAGTCCATACCTCGTTAGACATTTCCTTTTCTTTGAAAACTCCTTTGTTTGGGGAGAGAGGTTTTTTCACGTGTTCATTTTGATTTACCAATTCTCCTACTGTGTTAGCCGAACACAGTCTCAAGTTATCACTCACAAGAGTTTCGTCAGATGCCCCATGAAACTTGTCCATAGACAAGAAGTAGTTGACCATGCCCGAAGACTCAAATAAAATTTGAGCTTCCAATGTCGACGATCGGGTAACTACATACCTTGCTTCTTTTTCAGGAAGCAACTTCTTCATGATACCTTGGATTGAGATTTTTCCTTCTGACAAGTCCATACTTAGCTCACCTCCCACATCTTTGCAGAAATTTTGCCCAAGCAGGATGCCATAAGATGCTGGAACATTAGCCACTAAAACTGTCATCTTTATCTATTTTTTTGGAAAAGCCGCAAAAGCATATTGAGCATCTTTTATTTGACCAAGGAGGGGAACTTGGTTATTTTCCATGGAAAAACACCTCCCAAAAATTTTGGTCAAGGTCAGGCCAAGAGAATCTGCCACTTTTGTGGGCATGACATTATCTGAGGCTCCAGAGTCTATAATACAATTACTCATTTTATAACCATTTATAAGTAGGGAAACATAGAAATGTTCTATTTTCCTAGGAGCAATAGGAGGAGTCACAACAAGATTGTTTTGGGCCTGTTTATCTTTAGGGGGATCATGAACAGCCCATAAAGAATTTTGTCCTACAGGGATAGCCTTGTTTTTTACATATTTTGCTAACCTATCAAACTGTTCTAGGTTAGCCCTCAAATATTCAACCTCTGTCATTTGAATTTTAGTTTTTCTAGCATGATCAATTATATCAAATAATTTAAAAGAAATTGAGATAGAGGAAGAGAGTCCATCATCTAAAATTTTAGTAGGTACGACACTGGTCTGAGCAATAGAAGTGGAAGGGATGGCGTGGTTGGAGGAACTTACTTTTTTATGAATCACCTGATCTTTTGATTGTGGAGGCAATGGAGTCCCACATTTAGCGATGGAAACTGCTAGTCGGGGCTCCTCCTCTGCCTTTACTTTTTCAGTCTGGGAAGCTGACTGATTTTGAGATCTGGTGAAAATAGCATAGGATCCATCCAAACCCTCCCCTTTACTTCCAGATTTGTCCTGGTAATCCAGGAAACCAATATTGGAGTCACCAACTAATTCTTCTTCTTGCTCATCAAAGAGATTAGCATCTTCTTGTTGGTCCAACTAATATTGGAATGAATTGTCGTGTTCAACCTCTAAGTAACTGACTGCTAAATTGGTAGGTGTTGCTTCAATGGCCAATTTCCTTGGAGGGGGAGGTAGGTGATGATTTGATTGCCCTTCTTTCCGAGTAGCATTACCCTAATATTGGTAATTCTAGATTGTTCTCCTGGGCATATCTTGATAGGTAGGAGTAGACATACCTTGGGTTATTTACCTCTTTAAAGATATCAGTTCATTTGTCAATTTCTGCACCATAGGATCTGTAGTGCCTGAAGAAGAACTTTCATTAGATGAAGAGAATTTATTTTTACTAGGGTCTTTTCTAATCTTACCTACCAGAATAAGATCATCTTCAATCTCAGTATCCAAATCTTGAGCCAGGGCTAGATCCATAGGGCCAGCTCATCTCAATAGAAAACTTACTTTCGGAAGCTACAAATTGATGAAAAAGCATTTGAGATTCTCTGGCATAGGCTGAGCCACAGTTGGGATCTGATTTCTGAACTTGTTGAATTTAGCTATAAAATCCCTCATAGGTTCCTGGGATTCTTTTATCATCTATGTTAGCTGAGCTAACAAAGCATGTGCATCTTCAGAAGGTTTAAATATAGCTTTGAATTTGTATTTGAGTGTATCCCAGTCAGTTATTGACCTGGCCTGCAGGTGATAGAACCAATCCATGGCAGCTCCTTGCAAAGTTTCCACAAAAAGTCTAACTGCTACATCTTCAAATTTGACACCAATTATGCCACATGCTATGGAGAAAGTGACAATATGCTCATCGGGATGAACCTTCCCATCAACAAAAAACTTAGGAATTTTTTTTCTAGAACTACGAGGTAGTTCATGCAAAGGTGCAGTCAAATTAAGAGGACCAAAGGAATTTCCCCACGGGCCTTGAGCCATAATGATAAGAGGATTAAATGGTGGAATAACAAACCTTGGTGGGGTATTTATAGGCAAGGCATGATTGATATCAAGAAAAGAAGCTCTTCTTTATAGGGGTGATCCAATAAGGTCAGGAGGAAGACTTCTAGATCATTGGAGAAAAGGCGGTGGAGGTAACAGATCAAAGTTGCTCTGCTACGCCAACTCAAACACGGGGTCAAAAACACCCTCAGATCTCTGGCTTCTAGTGTAGCATGGAGTTATCAAGTTTCAAAATGGAAAAGGGACTGAAACTGCTTCAAGTTGAAGCTTGAGGCTTCAAAGTGCAAGTTCATACTCCCCAGTGGAGTCACCAAAAAACTATTGGGTGAATATTTTGTCATCAACTAATTGAAGACAAAATGGGTATATCAGCCACAGCATAGGGAGATTTACACCACAAAAAGTATGGGTTTACCAGATCTGAATGAAGTAAATCTCTCCTCTCATCAAGGGGAGGTTCCCTATAAAAAATTATGCGCTGGATATATGCATATAATTAAGCAGGAAATAACACATGGGATGGTATAACAACATCTACCTCTCTTTTTTCAGAGGTAATGTATGAAGAACAAAAGAGGGATATCTCGATCTTTAGCTAACAACACTCCTCTTCTTTCAGGAATGGTATTAAACAGAGAGTAGAAGATCACCTGAAGAAACAAAATCCATAAGAACAATTATGCAAGCACAAAGTCTTCCGTAGTCTCCTTCACCGATCTGGAACAAGCGTAACCGTAGAGTGAAATGAAGTACAAAGTTTTCACCTGAAACAACAAAAGATAACTAAATCTCGAAGATAAAAGTAGCTCAAAGTCTATCTTCTATCTTTTAGAAGCGTTCTCAAATAATATAAACACACCCATTTTGCTTATTAAATTGGATAAACAAGAGATTATCAGAAAAGAGAACATAAGAAACTATTTCCTAGACAACATAGATAACTTCAACAAAAAGTCTGAAATAAACTTACTTTTCATTCATTCAACAAAATATGATTTACAAGTTTGAGCACAAAGTCTCAAAAATTGCTTCAATTTCAACAGAGTGTTTGCTCTTAATTTTTCCAAGCCCATTTACAAATGAGGTCTCCACTATATATAGGGAGAAAATCCTCCAAAAACTAGAAAAATATAAAATATAAAAATATCTCAGTCAAATATGACTCATCTTTGAATTTGAGATATTTTTTCAAAATATTTACATGTAATTACATTTTACAAAATTGCATGCATTTTTCACAAAACAAAAGTGCATAAGGAAAGAAGAAGAAAGGAGGAGAAAAATTTAGTTCTTGCTACCAGATTTCTTTAGATGAGCATCATACATAGTAATGGATGCCTGAATTCCTATGATGTCTAGTCCAACTGTGTTCTTGGAGATGATTCTAGCTCTGATTAATGCATCTTTCAATGTTGTGATGGCCTTAGCATGACCAGTTAACCTGGATTTTAGATTTTTTGAACTTAACTGAGTGTTTAGAATATTATCCACAGAAGACATTGAGAACGATTTCTCTTCAAAATCTCTTTGAAACATCTCTTTGAAATTGTGGATCATTTCTCTTGCTGAGAGGAATTGATTTTCCTTGGAGGTTAGGTTGTAGGGAAGTTCTTCTAGTTTATTGAGCAGACTTACGTCGCTCTTCTCACTAGCATCCCTGAAAGCTTTGAAATCCTCAATTAAATCTTTGAGTACCTGGATCCTGAAAGTCAGCGACTCCTTGATCTCAACATAAAGTCCTTGTTGGAGATGACACTGATAGATATCAAGGTGATTTTCTTTAGATCCTTCATCTCCTTCCATTTGGCAAGATATTTTTCTAAACTATTAATCTCTTGAGAGATAAGAGAGACAAAGTCATCTAACTCTGCCCTTAATTTCTTCATCTTGTCTATCTTTTTTGTAACTTTTGATAGCAAGGAAACTCTTTGAGTATGCATTTTTTCAACGTATTCCTCCAGGACTTTTCCATTCAAGTAAGTATTCTCTGCCTTTTGGATGATAGGGTCATCTATGGAGAAGGTCTCCGGAGTTGTCACTTCAGGGGGAACAGTGAACCTTCTTATTAATGCCATTAGTTGCTCTATCTTGGCCTTATAATAATCTTTCATCTCCTTCTCTCAGTTGAATTTCTGGACCATGATGTCCATAGCAGACTGAAGGTCACTTTTTGCACCTTCAAGAGTAACTTTTCCAATTTTAACATGAGAGATAGAATAGCTGCTCATTTCAAAACCCTCAAGGGTTGCATCCAGTGGAGGCTTAGCAATTTCCAAAAAAAATTATCCTTTTTCTTCAACCAATTTGGAGAGGATCTTTGGCCTCTTCGAAGCCTTGGCTTTCACTGGCACTATTTTGTCAAAGTCAAAGTCATCTAGAGAGATGTCCAACTTCTTTATTTTGGGGGTGAATGCTGACATCTAGGGTGGGAGAGAAGTCCCTATTATGGAAATGGTTGTCTCAGCTGGTGTTACTGCAACATCTTCTACACTACTAGTGGTGATAGTAGTTGCAGTGGGAGTAATAGGCAAAACTGTACCAACTACTGATTTTGGCTCTTAGGCAGAACATTCCCTCAAATTGAAAGAGGGAGAAGACAAACTTGGGATGGACCCAGAGGAGCAAGGAGAACCTCCAAAAGCACCTTGAGGATCGCCAAAAATGACTCTGGAAGGAGAGGCAGCTCCAAAAGAGGGAACACTAATTAGAGAGATAAGAGAAGAGGGTGACACAGGAGACTGAGGTGGAGAAAGAGAGACACTCTTGAGTGGTTGTGCTTCTTCTTGTGAAGGTAGAGGTTCAGTGCTTAGCTATCTTGTCAGTTGGTCATCTATTTCCATTGGTTGTGCTGCCTTTGTCTGAAGGCTCTATTCTTTAGTTACTTTAGCTGCCACTTCAGGCTCTTCAGTAGTCTTTGATTTCTTAGACACAAAGATGATTCTAGGCTTATGAGGCCTAGAAGGGGAAGGTGCATCACCTTTGTTCTTGGTTCTATTCTCGGCCTTCTTCATCTACGCTTGGTATTCAGCCTCTGATCCCGTGATAAATTATTTTAGTTTAATTCCTCTAGCTGCTAACCAATCATTGGTGTTAGCCAATATTTGTTCAAATATTTTTCTCAGAGAAGTTAGTTCCTTCTGAGACCACTGAGTTGGATGAAGAGGGGAGCTAGCAACCTTTTCAGCCAGGTATTTACTATTGATGATGTTCTCGTCATCAGCCAGACTGGAGGGGATCTCTGCAAGTCCTAGATATTCAATCTGGTCTAGGGTCAGCCTATAATAATCCATCTTTTTAATCTCTTCAGCCATCCTCAGGTTGATCCAGATATCTTCAATCATGGACTCAAGAAATTGAGTCTTCCACCTGATTTTGTCTTTGACTCCCCTGTAGTCAAATTTATCTCTTATCTTGAACTACTTTAGGGTGACCATCTACATTTTTATTTCCATGACTTTGGCTTTGGCTGCTATTGCAATGGAATACCTGCCAATTTTGATTGGAAACCTGAAACCTAGTTTCTTCAGCTCCATTTGTCTGGTATGCAAGACAATCAGTTGTCAGCAAAGTTCCATTAGAACCAGCTTGTCAGAAGGGAACCTGGGTAACATATTAGGGTAGCCTTGGAAAAAGCCAATCCGAAGATAGCAGAAGGTGGGGAATTACAGGAACATGCAACTATAGTCGTTGACCACTATCCAAGCCTCATTTGATACTCTCTTTTGCTCAAGCTGAGGGTCGAAGAGGCATAGAAAAATAGAAAAGAAGACATCGTTTATCCTTTTGAAATGATGGGTTGACCCTTGAAGTGTCAACTAGGGGTAAAATGAGTATACTAGGGTTGTCTTTCTATCCCCTTCAGTTGTCAAACTTGGAAAAGTTTGCATTGTGGCAGCTATATATGCAAAGTACAAAGTCATAAAACTTGGAAGAAGTCTGTACCTTGGTTAGCTGCTCATGGAGCACATTGCTGATATGTTCTCCCCAAAATATGACTTGCTTGCCTTGGAGGATGATTTTAATGAATGGGTACATCTATTCATGGAACAGTGAGGAAGATGGGAGGCCTCGTACTCTACTGAGAAGGGTGATCAAGTCACCAACTTCCTCGATGAAGTCACTCCTCAAAAATTTTTATGGCCATCTGGATAGGTTGGTCCTGGGGGTCTTCAACCATTTGTAGTTCATCACTTTCTTTGCCCTTTTAAAGTCTTTGGCGTATTCCTTCTAGGCATCCAAGAAGTCGATCTTGGTCTTTTCAGTGGCTGAAGGGCACATGAAAAATTTATCGATGAATTCAAGATCCAGTCGAATCACCACATTGCCACTGGCATCTAAGACCAACCTGGTCTCTTTGTTGTAAAAGCAGGCACATTGAAGGACAAACTCTGTATGATGTGCTGCCACTGGGAAAGCGGAAACCAAGTGGATGTTACTCTCAATGATCTTTTTTATTTCTGTGCTTTGGTTCATCGTTTTCATGTGAGTTATGAACTCGACCATGTCCACATGTCCAATTTTGGTGTCCCAGATGTCGTCGACATTTGAGGAGACCGAAGTGAGCGAGAAGATGCCCTGGTGTTTATATTTTGTGGTCTTTGCCTTTTTCAGAGATGCTTTAAACATGGGAACTAGCTTTGGTCAGATAGGTGTCAATGAGCAAGAGTTCTCTGAAGGTACTATAGACATGATCACAAAATTAGGGGAGAGTGGATGAATTGGGGAAAATGCATTTTAAGTGATCTTGGTCAATGGAGGTCACTTAAAAAATCTAGGTCAGAAAAGGGGGTGGAAAATGAGGAAGAAAGGGAAAGGAGGAAAATTCCCTTAGAGTTAAAAAAAATTAGGAGGAAGATGCACAGGCGGCAAAAATTGCCGCCCCTGCAGGGATGGCCTGCACGGGTAACGAATTTTGCTGCCCTTGTAAGACAATAGGGAAGGTAGGGGTGGGAAACTCACCACCCCTGTAGTTTGGAAAAGTGAGAGTAGGGGCAGCAAAAAATTTCCACCCCTACACACTAAACATGCTTCGGCGGCAAATTTTGCCGCCAATGCATGTCTGGCAAAGAGCATGCATGGGTGGCAAAATTCACCGCTCATGAACAAATGAGTGAGTGCAGGTGGAAAAATTCACTACCCACAAAAGTGAAGAATGGTGGGGGATGCCAAGACATAGGGGTGGCAGAAATTGCAGCCCTTGCAGGCTTTGGGAAAAAACTCGAGGGGGCTATGGGCAGCAAAATTGCTGCTCGTGTGGGATTGAACAAGACCACAGGCAACAAAGAGGGATGGAATTTTTAGCCATACCCAATAGGTAGAAAGCCTCCAAAACATCCTAGAGATGATAAAGAAACTAAGGAAGAATAAGAAAAACAAATGCAAAAAACAAGACCCACCTGGAAAGCCACGCATGCCACAAGCTCAAATATGCAAAAATGCACTTCAAATCACTCATTAGATGGTCTAGACACAGAAAGTAGGAGGAGAGAAGGAAGTAATGAGAATAAATGGGGTTTAAATTGGTTTATATGGGGTGAAAAACAACCCTAATAACCTGCTATGTGTGGTAATAAATGCCATGCATGGAAACCGAGGCATGCTTGGGCAGTAAAATTTTTTGCCCTTGCATGTTTCGGTGAGTTTGAACATAGGGGCGGCAAAATTTGTTGCCCTTTCAGGTCAAGATGCAGGGGTGGAAAAATTTTCTGCCCTTGCAAGAAAAATTTAGGGGCATCAAAATTTTCCACCCTTGCATTACACAGGTCAAAAATGCACTGGCGGCAAAATTTGTTACCTGTGCACGAAAACAGAAGAAAAGACCAACTCTGGAAGAGGCAGTCTGGGGGAGGGTTATGTTGGTTGCAACGAGATCGTAACAACTCTCACATTCTTAGGCCAAGATGAGAATGAATTCAAAACTTATCTCGAAAACAAACTTAGAGAGACAAAAGATGAAACAGACAAGTTTTGTATGGGGTTGTTCCCAAAAAAGGGCTAAGCTAATTTTGGAAACAACACATTAAATGTTTAATTAATGCATCATTTTCATACTTTTACTCATTATCTACAATGAAAGTGCAGTTACAGGTGCTAGGAAAAGGATGATCACATTGAGAGTGAAGGTTTTGAGACCTATTTACAGGCCCCCATGGTTGTAAACAATTAATTGGAGGATAATATAATGGATTGGAATGATTAAAGGTATATACACCTTATATTTTTTGAAAGATGTTCATATTGTCTTCTTGCATATGACAATAATCACCTAAAAGATTTGTTAGTTGAGGTATGAAATTACCTGTATAGAGGAGAGTGACCATATTTAGACCTTATTGAAATATTATTATGTTAAATAAACCTTTTCAGACTTGTTTTCAAGGATATATGAGAAAATTATAGTTTATATTACCTCTAAAATCATAAGATGACTGTTCAATCTCAGTTTCCCCAAAAATGCATAAACATAGTTCCTAGGTGTTTTGATGATATCTCACGACATGGTTGAAATGAATTTTGAATAAAATAGATGAGAAAACCTTATATTTATCACATAGGACAATAAATTTTTAGATTTTTATGGGTAGAGGATAAATAGAGAGTGGTTTTTAGGAAGCTCAAAGTAGCCCATAAAAACACTAAACTCAGGCATTCATGTCTGTAGGACTTTGATCAAAAAGTGACCTTGCACTCCATGTTGACAAGTCTAGATCATGCCAACATATGATAGTGATTCCAAATGTTTCATGTGACACTCCTGATATAAAATATATAAATATAGGATTATAAGTGGTGTCATGTTCCTCATAGACACTTACAATCCATACAAGTTGCAAAGTCACCCACCTACAACAAACAGTGACCTCAACTTGATGTTTAGATGGTGTTTTGAGACATCCAAGGTAAATATAGGTATGGTAAAATACTAATTGGATTTAAATATTCATTTAATGTCTTAAAAAATCATGACCAAGCTTAGTGAAATATCATAATCACCTAAAAGAATTAAAAAGGTAGGGTTTCTTAGTCAAGAGGGAAGAACTCAGTCTTATGAGTTCAAAGAGATTGTAAAGAGTATAGAATGGGATAACATGATAAATAAAACTTATTAAAAAATTATTAAAATCAATTTTAACCTCCATTATCTATAAAAAATGTGAATAATCCTATACATACCTCTTAGGACCTTAAGTACACCTATAATTATTATAAATGATTGTGACATATATTGAGTAAAATAGTAGTGTTTTTGGTGTGTGAATGGCATCAACATGAGGAAAATTTATATAAGTAATTTTAAAAAGGTATTAGGAGGTATAAATAATATTTTTAACATAATTTTAGGGTCCAAATATTTTTAAATAACCTATAATGGTCACCCTTGAGTAAGGAAAATAGGGAATATAGGAAATCTTACATATAGTCTTGACTGAGAGAAGGGTATAAGGAATATGTTGGGAGGTTGAGTCAAAAATGGAGATGAAATAAAATTAATAATAGATATATAAAACTCATGACACTATAATTATGTAATATAATCAAATAAATGATCTCAAAACAAACAAGGCACAGTCTACTCTTGGAATCCTTCACACTCTTCCTTTTCTAGAAGTCTGTTTGGTTAATTGAAGAGTTAGTAGGTCATATGACCTAATAGAGAACTAATTTTTTGAATAATGTGTCTCCATAAATTTTATAATACCTTATAATATTTAAATTTTACTAAGTAAATAGGGGATTACCCTCTATTTTGTCTCAGACAGAGGGCACTCCCTTTATGTCAAAATTGGCAGGGTTTGGGAATGATTCAAAAAGACTCTTTAGAAATAGATAAGAAATTTAAATGAGTTATGTGGATATTTAAAACACTTATAAAATAATAATTTACCAATAATATATGAATTAATATAAATAAACAAGCATAAATCATGAAATTTATAGTCAAACCTACTTGGGCAGGTTTAGGCCTAAAGACCAAATAAGAGACCAATGCCACTTCTATCCATAGGAATGATTTAAAACTTATTGTATCATGTTTAATGGATGTAATTATATTTTTTTGGATATTTATATTTAGATAAAATCATGAGAAGGTCATTTTGGGTCTTGAACTAACTCAAGCCTATTAAGCAAGGTTTATGCCTAGTTTCAAATGAGGTCTTTTACAATTATAACATCATATATGCTTTATAACCTATTGGAGTATATTAATAAGGCCATTATAGGCATGTTAAATCTTCCACATTATAAATAAAACATCAAGGAATCCATTTTTGGCCCAAAAGTAGCATCAGGCCTATGCAAGTTGGAGAAAATAACTCGATAGGTTAAATTTAAATGATCATATCATTTTGGAGGATTTTCATGTAGGATAAAGGATTATGGGAAATTTAGTGTTAGTCCTCAACAAAAAATTATTGGATTTTTTCTACAAATAAAATTTTATATCTTTATTAATGAACCTTAAGAGGTTAAAATAGGCCTAAAACCCTTATTAAACCGTTGGAGTGACCAGTTTGGAGAAATGAAGTTTGAAATCTAATCTAATGGAATTTTTTTCTTAGGATGATTATTGGAAATTTTATAGTACCATTTTAGGCTCCCTCCCATACTTTTGAGTTATACATGATTGTATGGATAGGGTACAAAATAGATTTTTATTAATAGTTTTATGCATTGTATAGGTTATAGGAGGTTCCAAGAGATGAAACCAACTTTAAGATGAATATTGATACCTTTTATAAATACCCATGTTCATTTAATGACTTATAAAAAATTATAAATAACTCAATAGGATATCTCAACTCAACCAGTCAAAACTAGCATAGTGACCAAGTTAGTGAGGATGGTGGAAAACTTCAAGTGAGTTTATTTTAAAGTGTACCTAATGACTCTAAATCCATGTAGGGTATTTATAGGTGTCATATAATCCATCATATCTATTTCATGGTAAAATTATTCATTTTTAGAGGCCAAGTGTGCAAGGTGCATGAAGGAGGATTTTTCTTGGACTGCAAATGATGATGGCTCATTCCTAGATGATTCCAAATGACTAGGCCTATAAATAATACATGGAGAGGAATATATGATAGTATTCCCCTTAATTTAAATCATTATAACTATCCATAATTAGTTTTTTTATGTTAAAATATGTCCAAATCATGAAGGCATTTTTCTATGACAAAATGAGGAGTTTCATGCCACTTTTCATGAGTTTTATGAATTGGATGGACACTTATGATTCTTAACCTTGCATGGTTCATCCCATATCCTATTATCATGCATAATTAATTGGATTTATTAGATTTAAAAGTGTCCTTGTGACCATTATACTTCTTCCTTCTCTTGTCTCTCTCAAGTTCTATAATAACTAGCCATTTTGGCCATTGTAACTTATGTTCCACCTAAGTATGGCAAAGCCCTACTCATTTGCATACCATTTGATAAATAATAATACTAATTTTTATCTCTTCATGACTATTCATACTATGTTTTAATTTAATTTTGTATCTTTCTTAGTGAAGACTATGTATTCCTGAGCATGTTATCTCATTCTTTCATCCCATTTGTAGTTGGAAAGCTTCTTCTTATAAGGCATGTGAAGTGTTCTAGGAAGTGTCAAGGATTGAGTGATTTAGTCTAGTCACTAGTGCCATTTAAGGCCTCTTTCTAGTTCTCCTAGCTTTGCACATTTATCCATAACCTCATAATGTAACATGTATGTGAGAATATGTAGATTAGAGAAGTGTATATTTGGTTTGTCCTTTGTTCTCATGTGTAACATGCAGCTGGTTGGAAGTCATCAATATATTTGGTGTATCACCTCCCTTAGGATATATTTTTTTAGTTATCTCTCTCCCTTCCCCCTACCAAATTTTAGGTGTAGTTGTGATCCAAAGTGTTATGTCAAGGGAGCTATCCCTATCTAGAGATTCACCTCATCCTAAGGGTACCCACAAGCCTAGAGGTGTTTCCATCATGCCATTTGGATGAGGAGAGTTTAAGCATCTCCTCAAAGGTTTCAAATATAAGTGACAACATAAGTCTTAATAACATAGAGTGTGGGACCTAATTGAGTATTTTGAGGTTTTTAACATCTAATCAATTCCAATGAACCAAAATGGACATGTTGATTGGCTGGAAGCTATGGGAGATCAATTTTATATCTCTAATGAGTTAAAAAAGACAAAGGTGAAACCACATGTTAAAATGGTAGTGATACCATTAGTATGCCAAACAATGAATCTCATTGGCAAGTTTTTGAGAATGATAAGTAAATTACCTATTTCTTGTAGTAGGAAGCAGAGTTATACATAAACCAAGAAAAGTTTTAACATTAGTATGAGGATCAAATTGTTCATTTGAAATCCAACAAGATTCCTAAAGGGTTGGTCACCCTTGAAGGTTTCTTTCATGAAGGATATCACATGAGAAAAGACAAGGCAATGATTCCAACAAGTGAAGAGAAATATTAAAGAGTCCTTATCTTCAAAGACAAGCTCCTAAAGCTTGGGAAGGTAAGTACTAAAGCTAAAGAAAATGTAGACATATTTGCTTGGGAATATAATGACCTAAGAGGCTTTGATCCTAAGCTATCCCAAAAAAATATGTAATTATAGGTTAATGCCAATCATGTCAGGTAGGGGAAAAGGCATATAAACCCCCAAAATTGAAGAGCTTATGAAGAAATAATCAACCAAATTAATTGAATACAAGATCATCTTTCTAGTTAAGCACTCCTCATGGGTAGCCAATTTGGTACCTATGAGGAAGAAGAGTGGGGAAATAATATTGTGTGTGGAATTGAAGGATCTAAATAGGGGCTCTTTGAAATATCACTGCCCCATACCATCCATCAAGCAACTCCTTCAAATAGTTGCTGGTTCAAAAAAAAATTTCCCTTTTGGATGGGTATTCAAGGTAAAACCAAGTGTTGGTAAGAAATTAAGATCAGTATAAGACTAACTTCACCATAGAGTGGGTTACATATGCTTACCAAAATATGCCTTTTGGATTGTTAAATATTGGGTCCAAGTTCTAAAGATCCATGGAAATGGATTTCCAAGGGTTACTAAATAAGATGGTACTAGTTTACTCAAATGACATCATAGTTTTCTCCAAGAATTCTAGTAAGCACATGGATAATCTAAGGTTTATATTTTAAAGATGTAGAGAGTATGGGATCTCTTTAAATCCCAAAAAATGTGTGTTTTCTATTTATGAAGAAAAAAATTTAGGTTACATTATTTCAAATGAAGGACTATCCATTTATCTTGATATAATAAGCATTATCTTATCATTATCTTTACCCAAGGATAAAAAATGAATCCATAGCTTCCTTGGGAAGATAAAATTTGTGAGAAGGTTTATACCTAGTTTTACAAACCTGGTAAAACCCATCACTATCATGCTAAAGAAGAGCCAAGTGTTTCCTTGTTCAAATGAAGGCAAAGTAGCATTTAAGGCCATCAGGCAAGCCATTTCCTAAGCAACCTCACTCATAAATCCTAATTTATCAAATCATTTCATATTTTACACCTTTTCCAATGTTGATAACATATCAACTATGTTGATGCATAATAATGGTGAAGGACTTGAACAACCAATTTCATTTTTTAGTTAAGGGCTGGAAGGATATGAGGTGAGGTACACTTTTACAAAAAAGTAGGTTCTTTTATCTTTAATTATCCTCAAAAAAATTTCACCAATTCTATCTAATAGTAATTTTTATCTTATGGTGTCTCATCATGGAGTTAGGAAATTCTTCCTTAACAAAGACTTGAATGAGAAAAGAGCAATATGGATTACCAAAGTCATGGAGTATGATGTGGAGATCAAAGTCAAAAATTTGGTAAGAGGTAAATGATTATGTGAGCATATGGTATATGGTCTTCAATAAGATAAATAAGTTGTTTTTGTGACACAAGATAACTCATAGATAGATTCACCTCCACTTCATAAAAGCTAAATCCAAGACATGACACATTTTTTGATGATAAGAGAATGCCCCCAAGGTTTAGATAGAGCAAAAAGAAGGTATTTTAGACTTCATCCCATACTTTATGAATTATTTAATGGGGTTTTATTTATAAAATATCTCAATGGAGTAATTCTTATGTGTATTGATGGAAATCAAGTGACAAAGCTCTTGGAGTAGATTCATGATGGTCCTATAAGAGGCCATTTTGCTCCAAAAACAATATCAGATGTAATGAGAGGTGGTTATTACTAGCCTAACCTCTTCAAAGTTGCTTATGCATGGTCAATAAATGTCATAAGTGTTCTCTATTTTTAGACAAATAAATATTATCATCTCTTCCACTCAACCTAATCTAGCTGTAGAAACCCTTCATGTAATGGAGGTTGGACTTCATAAGAATGATAAATCCACCATCAAGTGTAGGACATAAATGAGTGCTCACTATAATTGAATACTTCACCAGGTGGGTGGATGAAATTTACTTAAAATAAGCCAATGAAATAGTAGTATTGGATTTATATGACAACATAATAACTAGGTTTGGTATCCTAGATACTATACTTTTAGATAATGTATTAGCATTTATCGGTATGAAGACAAGTGAATGGGAATTTAAATTGGGAATCTACTTTAGTACATCCTCAAATTATTACCCCCAAGGTAATGGACTAGTAAATTATAAAAAGAATAACTTGATAAGGATTATCAAGAGGACCACAAAAGAGAATCAAAGAGTGTGGCATATAAAGCTAAGGATAGCTTTATCGGCTGATAGAGTGACTCCCAAAGCTACAATTAGTAATTCTCTATATGTCCTTGTATATGGAAGGAAATCCAAATTTCCCATTTCTCTTGAACTACTTACCTCAGAATTAGCCCATTAGATTGAGTTAATAGAGAGTGAGCCTATGAATGTGAGGATGACAGAGCTCATGGATTTTGAATAAACTAGGAACCTTTCAATGAATACATTGAAGTCACATCAAGCTCAATCCAAGTAATCATTTAATAATAGATCCATAGTAAGGGAATTCAAATAAGAGGACCTAGTCCTAAAATGGGACTTAGATAAGGCCAAACCAGGAAACCATACCAAGTTTGATAGCTTGTGGAGTGGTCATTATTTGATTCATGGATACAAAAAAAATAATGATTTTTAGTTTGACCAACTAGATGGATAGGTATTACCCATCCAAGTCAATGGTATTTACTTAAATCCTTGTTATTATAAGATTTTTTAGTTGTTGTATAATATTGTAACATATTAGAGTATTTTTTCATGCTTTCCTCTAAATGCTTTGTGCACATTTCATTTTAGTTGTGTGTTTCCCTTTCAACAATTGTCTAGGCATAGTGGTTTATTTTTTTCTTTGTGTTCATTTTTCCTTCAAGAAGAGGTTTCATAAAGGGTCAGCCTTGATTCAATCTCACATAAGCTAAGAGAAAATACTATGACTCTAAATACCTAATGGATCAGTTCAAGGCTACTAGTCTTTACATAGCAAGCATGCAACCCTAGGATGTTGACATAAATGTTGGCCAAATTTGGATCACATAAGAATATTTTACCAATAAATGGTTTGAATATATGAGCACATTTATAGATAGAATGAGTGGATGAAAAGTAAGAGAAGACCTCATATTTCTTATAAATCTTTTGAAGCACTTTAAGCAAATTTAAAGTACAATTTGTTAATATTTGAGAATTAAGCTTGGAAAAAGGTCTAAGATTGAAAAATGAAGAATAATAGCATGTTTTCATGGTGTTTAAATCATTCAATGGCATTAATAAAGTTTCAAAAAGTCTTATAAGTCCATTATATCCTTTTAAAGAGATAATAGTTCCTTGCACAAGTCCAAAAGAGCTAGACCATCACAAGCACATCATGTAGGGACAAATAGGTCAACTTGATTGTGCATTCACTAAATACACTTAAGAAATTTTTTGAGGCTAAAATACACCATGGGCATTATGCTTCTCTTTCCAAGAAGGTCCCTTGCAAATTTTGTATCTTGATGAGTTCTCTATCTTAAGATATAAGCTTCCAAAGTTGAACTTGCAAAGTGGGAAGTACACACAAATTTCAAGTTTAAGCCTCATAAAATAGCCATTTTGAATTAAAATTTTCTAAAATAAGATCCAATGGTGTGAATTTGATCATGCATAAAAGATCCAATGGTGCATATTCAATCATGCATTGAAGATCCAATGGTGTGCATTCGATCGTGCATCAAATATATAATGGTGTGGTGACTGATAACATTAGTGGGCCCAAATAGATCAACAATGTGAAACATTCCATGCCAAAGTGATAAAAAATGAGTGATGGGTCAAAAGGTCAGTGAATCTTGAAGATAAATGCATTGGTGAAAAGTGTCTCAACCACATTAAATTGGTAAAAGATATATGAATCATGTCCATTCATACAAAAGAGAATCAATGGAAAGCAAGAGGTCAAAGGGTTAGCATATCCTAAGGGAAAATACATAATTTCCAAGTGTCATGACCATAATAAGTATCGAGTAAATTGATGGTGCACATGAGAATCCTAGAACAAGATTGACAGTCAATATTAAGAGTCAAATCTAGGAGACTTTAAATGGATAACAAATTCAATTCATGTCAAACTAAGAGAAATGTTTTAAAGGGCTATGTCACCATTATATATGATTTTGAATATGATCCTAAGATGAAACGTAATGGATTTTTCAAGTTAGAATTATGCCATTAAATCTCTACAGATGTGGAATTAGTCTTTTGGGTCTAATAAATATTGATGGTGGGATACTAGGATGTTCAAGTGATGTAAATGCACCCTAGTAGATATGATGACTATATGAAAACTAATAAATAGTATTGTTTTTCATATATAGTAGATATATGTCTAGGGGTTCCATTAAAGAGCACACCAATGAATAAATATGATATTAATATCATCACTAATATAGTAGGAATATTTAGCCACCTAAAGCAAACATAGGCATGGTTCAGTCAAGTTGATGGACATAAAGATTTTGTCTTTATAATCAAGCTAAGTAGAAGATGGAGTATAGTCCCAAGATGGAGATCTGGTGGTTGGAAAAAGTAGTTGGAGCATTTAATGTATTTTTATGAGAGATCAAAGGGTTTTTTTCTTAGTAGAAGCATGACTCACCATCCAAAACACATTTTTGTCTTTTAGTATGCTTATCAAAGAGCTCAAAGGTTATCAGGAAAAATGAAGTGTAATTTGTATATGATAGATTATGTCCTAATTTGATCAAAATATGGTTGTGCATTCATTGAAATGTGGTGATAGTTCATTTATTGATCTTAGATTATGTGTTTTCATTCTCTCTTCACCCTTTCTCTATATCTCTTATTTTCTACCACATGGTAGCTCTCTCTCACTTTTCATAAGAATTTCTCTCTCAATTTTGGAAGAGTAGAGACTTTCATTTGATAAGGCTAGACCCTATAAAAATTTGTATGAAAGTCATCTTAAATAAATAGACTTTTTTTTAACTATCTCTCCCTTCTTAATTGTGTTTAGAAAATCTTGTGCATGATGGCATTATGAAAGAGAATCTTCCATGCCCATTGTCCTTCTTTCTTTCTCATTTATAGGTGTCTTCAAATTAGTTGAAGGTGTAAGTTAGTTTTATTTCTATTATTGATGCAAGCTCTCAGTGAGTCTTACAAATCCTCTTTGCCTTCATTCATTACTTCATAAACCTAGTTTATGAAACACTTATGTAACTAGCTAGTTTTGTGAGATTGTGTTAGTATTATCTTATGATTCTTCAATGTTTACTTTCTAATTATGTGAGTTCTCATTTAAATTTGATTCATCACCATTTTAACTTTAATAGGATCCATTTTCCCCCTTTCTAACCCTTTTCCTTGTGAAAAAATTAGTATAGGTGATCCATCAAGAGGAAGCCAACCTTATCTAGAGGTCTAACCCCACCATAGGTGATCCACAATGTGGATTTTTTCCCATAGTTTAGCACAATTGGAGAGAACCTAAATAAACCTCTCCAAGGGTGAAAATTGATGCTACAACAAATCTTACTAGTACTACCCTAACTACATCATAATCAAAGTTGAGGAAAATTGGATAGCCCCATTCAGGTTACCTACCACAGAGCTAGACAAGCTAGCCAAATAAGATATTGCCTTATAAATACTCATAGGAGTAGATGAATTATGAAAAAATAAGAAGAAAGGATTGATCCACCCCTAATTATTCAACATCAGCCAATTCAAAATTGAAACTTGGAATTTGGTCATAGCTATTATCAAACATAGGCCCACTTTTAGTCTAGAGAAATATACTGATAGAGAATATGACCCTACACACTTGACATTTGATCATTATGTTAGACACAAGGTAGTCTTCAGTATCACATATCATCATAAGCCTAAGGAAGGAGACTAGTTTTACATTAATATAGATGATAATGCAAAATTTAAACAAAGGCTAAAATTTGTGGGGATCACACAAGTGAAAGGAATATTGGATGGTACTAGGTTTTTTTATGTGTCTGAGTATTGGGATACTCAACCAGGAACATTGAAATATCCTATCCATACTCCTAATATTTAATAAGAATGGTCAACTGACCTAAAACTCAGTCATAGAATACTCTAGGCATTATCTCCTATATTAGAGAAAGGAGGGTCTGGCACTAAGAAACAAGCTGGGTAAGCTTCCACCTTAGGGGTCCTTCTTGGTAGCACATAATAGGTGAAAATTAATACTATAATGTAGACATCACCTTCAATAGAGACAACATTAGATTCTAATCTAACAACTTCAATGTTAGCATTACCTCCCCTTCCTCTTACTAGAGAAGGACCGAGTGTTTTAGGTTAATAATATATTTCCTTATCCCCATATTTCTTCTATAAGTAACCTATGAACATATTTAATTCCCCTTAACTCTATGGCATGTTAGCCTCCAACCTTATAGGTCTATCACTATACCCATAATCAGGCCTATAACCATGCTATTACCCACGATCACCCCTTTCACCATATCATCCACTTTTAGGGTATTAGTGATGGCTAATTTTCCCCCAATAATGTTTGGGCCTATTCGTAGACCTATCCCATAATTTCCTAAGAAGATGTCTACTATCATTCTTCCATAATTTCCCATGTTCTCTTCTAGTTCTTAAACTAGCACTAGTGCTTCTTCTTCCCCTGGCCTTGTATTTATATTGGTCATAACCATTGATACCTCATAGACATCTACCTTTCAAAGGCTAAATCCAACTTAACCATTGCATCCCTCATCATATCCCTAAATTTAATATTTAGATAAATCATGGATTAAATAGATGTAGCTAGCCACTATGGAGAACCCAAACTAGGTTATAATGGACCCCCCCCCCCCATATTGCACTAAAATTAAATAAGGAGGCCAAGGTAATGAAGAGGGTGACCAAGAAGAAACTCACCTACCCCGAAGAAAAAATCCTATATGAATCATAATAAACCTTATTTTATTTGACAAAGACAAATAAAGATAGAAAAGGCTAATAGAAACAATACAAGGAGGACCCCCTCTTAGTTATCTAAGAAACTATGGATGTGGCTATCAAATTGGTTAAGGGAGTGAACCAAAGAACAACTGAGTTGTAGTAGTAGTACACAACCACCTTACTAGATTAGACCATAACAAGAGTATAATAGACCATGTAAGAAATTTTTGATATGTTGAATACCTTAGCTAAGTACAAGGTAAAGGAAGATGAAATATACAATAAAATCCTCAAAGAATAAGTTGAATATGGAGGGTATGACATGAATATAATAAACTTGATGAGGTTATTCATATTGAATAAATTTTAGGACCTAAACCTAATTCCCTTGGAAGAATTGAACATTACTTAGTCTTATTTAATTGGCAAGAGAATGAACCTAAACCAGTGGATTGAAGATATGAGGTCCTTAAGAAGATCCCTTTCAAAATAAAGTGAAAAAGTTATCACCTTACTAAAGGATGCTAAAATTATGCACTTGTCTAACAAATATGTCTCCATCATTAGCATGGATGCCTTTAAGAACCAACTACAAAAATTCATGATGAACTTCCAAAAGCAAGCCATGGCTAGACGGGTGACCTTGGATAAGAAATGGTGGATTTGGCAACATTTACTAACCAAATAATAGATAAGGTTGAGGCCATCAATGAAGTTATGAGACCTGTCCTAAGAAGGCATGATGCAATGGTTGGGGTCATAGCCAAGATATTGAAGGATCCTACCATTAATTTGATATTGATTAGTAGTGACTATATGAAATGTTCTAAATCATACAAATTTTAGGTTGAGTCCCAAAAACAAACTTCCACCTAAGGAGCCACCACCTCATCAGCGCATCTTGGAATGTCTTCTTCCTTAATTGATACTAGTACTCCATCTTCTTTTGTAATAGGAATTTCATCATTAGAAATACCAATAGGATCATAGCCTAGATCTTTAGGAGTAAAATAGACACTTATTGGGTTCCTTTTGAACATGATACATGTCCCAAGGTCCTTTAAATTGCATTGTAAAATATTCCCATTTTTTTGAATGGGGAATATTATCTAACTTTAGGACATAAAATACCTTATCTACTGATAGGTATCATGTTACCCAATTCCTTCTATGACCAAATGAGGCATTAAAATGGCCTATATATAGGGTTTCTCCCATTCATTGTAAACTAGAGACATAATTTTGAGAATTCATGTAAAAAAAGAAAGGAAATTCCAGTAATTAACTCACTATTTTCATTATTTTCATGTGTGTTCCTATTTCTCAATATTTTTTAATAATATATGATCTCATTTATTTAATGGTTAAAAATTGGCATTAGTGTTTCAAATGAATATTTTTAGTTTGTTTTTTCATCTAGGCTAACAAAGTCTATTATGTATGCTCTATTTTCTTCTTACTTTGATAGTAAATTTTTTTAAGGTAATTTATTGTACATATCATTTTAAAGCATCCTTTTTAGATATGTGCATTATATTCACCCTATAATCCTCACTTATGATTTTTTAGGTCTAAGTAGTAATATCTCATAGTTGTTAGTTTTATTTTCATTATTTTCAAAATAAACTAAAGGGGATTTGTTGATCTTTGTTGTTACAAGGGAACTTTCTTTTTTTTCCTAACCTACTCCCTCTTTTAAAAGTTTTTAAGCATGAAGTACTTTAGACTAACACTCATTATATATAAACATATATGTGTTTAAAATTGTATGCTTATATTGGCAAATACAAATCAATTTACATCATTTATTTAGATTGTGTCACTACCATATTCCTATTGTCCTTACAAAAGGGTCTGCTTGTAGACTAAAAGGTGGTCACCACATAATCTCTCCATCAAAACTAAGTGAATCCCCAAGGTTTTCCAAGACCTATAATATAATTTGAGAAATGTTATTCTAATGTTCACATTATGTCCTTGACACAAACATACATAAATAATGTATATATATAAATATAATATTAGAAATATGTATATATATATATATACATCTATAACATATATATGGATGCATATATATAACATATATATGGATGTATATAGATATATAGATGTGTATATGAATATATATATATATATATATATATATATATATATATATATATAATGGATGTGTATATATACATACATACATATATATACATATATATAATATATATATACATATATGTGTGTGTGTGTGTGTATGTTATGGATTTATACATACACCCATAAAAAATATATATGGATGTGTATATATAAAAATATAATATTAAAAATATGTATATATATATATCATATATATACATACATATATGCTATGGATGTATATATATTGTGGCTCATCTATATATATTGATGAGTCATCAATATATATATTGAGGAATCATAAATATATATTAATAAGTCATCAATATATATATATATATATATATGTATATATATATATATATATATATATGTATGTATGTATGTATATATATATATATAGATGAATATATTTATATTTATTGACGACTCATTAAAATAGAAAAATATATGAGTCATCATTATACATACACACTTCCATATATATTATAGACATGTGTGTATGTGTATTATTGATCCACCTAAATGTATCAGCAGGTTCATGTAGTATTTAAGAAACACTTCTCATTTTTGGATTCAAAGAATCCATTTCATGAGTTATTGGTTGTGATAATCCTATTATCATTGGTGGAATAGAGGCAAAACATGTTGACTATTTCACAAATTTATATTTGTTAGTGGTTGGAAGCCATTGTGGCTTAATAGTAGATCTCTAATTTTGGATATTACCTATGCTAATTTGAGTGAATTGTGCTCAAAACCTAAGTATAAAGCTAAACTAAGATGAATATTCATAATGAAAGTGATCTAAGGTAAATTGATAAAAAAAAAAGGAGTAAAAGGAAGGGTAGGGCATAAAAGAGAGGTTTTTTTAATCTTTGTTTCAAACATTATGACAAAGTTCCAATTTCATATTAAAATTCATTTAACCAATATGCAATGTGAAATAGCATAAGCTCACATATTATCACACATCAGGAAATCATCTAAGGAAGGTATGAAAAGATGCAAATAAGAACCAGGTTCACTAAGAATTTTATCCCTATAAACAAATAGAATTAGCTTAGATGTAAGAGGAGTAAAGAAAGAAAAATAAACCTAATAACTTCCAAATAATCTAGCACTAGCATAAATTAGCAAATTTACATTTAAAGATACATATCCAAAATTCACAAGAACCATTCAAATCTGAAGATAAGATCAAACAAATGAGAGAGAAACCATGATAGTAGTTCACATAAGAAAATGTGGACAAAATTTGTAAAACTCCTTGCTTGTATTAATTTGCTCGAAAATTTCAAATAGTTTTTGGCTCCAAAAAACACTCTCCCTTTCAACAATTAGAAATACCTCTTTATATAGATAATTCATGAGGTATGCCAGTCAATAATGACAAATTACATTTGAACATGTGTATAGGATAACTATCCTTTCTATTACATTATAGGACAAATGATCTTTTCTAATATATTGACCTATAGGCAATGTACTTTACAAGTTGTACATGCCTTTACAAAAAGAATATTCTATTTCAAAAATATATAATGCTAGTTACAAAATAATATTCTTAATCTAACTAACTTTGTGACCCTGGTGTTGTTGCATCCTTCTACCTTCTTTGTAGGATCTTCATTATATAATATTACTCATTGATCAATTGGAGGTTAACAATGGGTGTCATGAACAACTCTTTTTCTTAATTTCCTAGGATATGAGATATTTCTCAGCTCTCTCCAAAGCTTGTTTGATGCCCCTATCATCTCCTATATTTTATTCTAATAATAAAAGTAGACACATTACCTTCTTATTATCATCCCCTATCTTCCTTTGACCTTGGTTCCTCTCCTCTTATATTAATTGAGAAATTCTCTACATGAACTCCTCATTGGTGACAAGGCCCAAAGGACTAAGTGAGTTGAGATATTTGGTTAAGTTACCTAACAAGTGTAGCATTTTATCTTAATGTTGTTGGAGGTCATTGGAAATTTACTCCATCTACTTGGACTAACTACTCAGGGATTTGATTTTATCCAACAATATATCCATAGCCATATCTAAATGGGCTAGGCTGATTGTCCTAAATTTAGGTACTTGATTATTGGTCAAGACTTTTATTATGTCTTTCACTTGATACCTTGAAGCCTACCATTTGCCAACTTATTCTATAACCATGGAATTTTGCTTAATTATTTCCTCTTGTTTGGTTCTAACTAAATTTAAGTAATTGAATAAGTCAATCATGGTGTCCTCAAATATCTTGAATCTATCTTCTTGGATTAACAAGATGGTAGCCTCTTCTAAATTCTTATATTCTTATATCATGACTTTGATTAAATCCTAAAATTTATTAAATTATGCTTGATCCAACTTCAATGGGTCATATTTAAATATAGGAACCTCACCAAGCCTCTATCCTTCCACTAGATTCAAACCAGTGAATGGTTTCACTTTTTGAAAGGTGAATTCCTCTCTAGAAATCATGCCTTCTTTTTTTCTCTTTTTTGTAATGGTGTGTTACTCCTCAATGGAAAATGATGTTGAAAAACTTTATTATTACACAAATATCATGAAAAGTAGAGACTTTCTACCAATTACCATAGTGGCCATGTATTTGTATAAATTGCTCACTAGTTGTCTGCACTTTGGTTCTAGATTGAATTCTTCTTAAAAAATGATAATTTGACACTTTGAGGCTTGATTATGATCAATATAGGGTTGAATTAGGGATTTAGTGCATGTTAGGGCTCGTTTGAAAGTGTTTTTAGTGCTTTAATGCTAGAATCTAGTCCAAATGGTGATCTTCATGGCATCTCTATGGCATTTTTGTAGCACTTTGCTCATTAATAATTAAAAGTGACTAATTTATTTTGAAAATTCTACTTTGATCTTGCACTATTATATCTATTTGCTTAGATAAATTTGGTTCATCGATCTCAATTTGAGAACTTGAATGCTATTGGCTACTTGCTACATTCTTCATAGTTATGACACTTGTCACTTCCCCATTTTCTCTGAGATTTGTTGAAATTTTAACATTGATCTCACACCATTAATATCATTTACACAGATCAATTGTGCTCCATTGATCTTAATCTACTAATTATGCCTCTTGCTCTACAAACTATTGATTAAAATGTGTACATCGGTTGTCTAGCATCAATATTTGGAAGATTCTTAAAATTTAATTCATGTCACATGGTTATTCCACTTGTCATCTCCATGGTTATTTTCAAGATTCTTTACTTTTCAACTTTTACTATGTACTATCTTATCATCTTCACTTGAACAAATGTACTCCATTAGATCTTGATCTAAGGGGTAGAATGTCATTGGATGCTTAATTTTCTTTCACTATGATTGTGATACTTGTTGCCTTCTCACTTATCTTAGGGCTCCATTGAACTCTTAACTCAATACACACTGTTAGATCAATCTTTCCTGATCAAACATGTATCATTAATCCTTGGAAGATGTTCAAACTTTATCTTAGAGCTAGGGCTTGAATTTTAAACTTTAATCTCATAACATTGGATCATCTCACTTGGGTAAATGCATGTCATCGATTAAGGATCTTAACTTATTGACTTTATATGGATCATTTGATCAAGTCTATCTGATCAAATGTGGACCATTGATCCTATATATGAAAAATATATTTAAGGTAGGCTTGGGAAAATAAAGAACTTAGCATAATTTTTTTAGACTATGGTTTTATTTCATGTTAATAAACATGGGTAAAACCTTAGGATAAATATTTTAAGCTAATTTTTAAACATGATAAATGGGACCCCATGTATAATAAAATACATGAGATAAGGTCTTAGGAAAAGGCTTTTAGCCTAAGTCTAAAACATAATGAAAGGACCTAGTGGTTAATTAGACCATGTGGAAATAAAAAGGACCAATGGGTGCTCAAGACATGAAGGGACCAAACATAAAAAATTTAGACTAATATTTGGTTGTGTTAATAGACATGGGTAAACCTTGGGATAAAAATTGAACTAATTTTATGGCATGATTAATCATTCCTGCATAAATTGTTCCCACTAAATTTGAATTTGATTTAAAATAACCTAAGCTAGGATAATTTGAATAAGGGTTTTGAGATAATTTTAGTTTGATTTATAATAGACCAAAGGCTAATAAAATGCCAAATTGATATAAAAAACATGAAACCTAGGCATTGGCCATTCCAAATGGACTCCATTAGAGTTATAACCTGAAACATAAAGATCCAATGTTAGCAACTTTAGGCAATATTAGATCAAAATTATGAACAATTATGATAACCAAATTAGGAGTGAATGATCTTCAAATGAAAATAACATGCAAACATGCTAAAGGTACTATAATCAAGTGAATTTTCAAATGTAAGGTAAAAATTTGCACAATTTTAAACAAGGGTCCCATTTTTTTAGAAATGGGGGTATGTTGACCTTAACAATTAGAGAATTCTAGGGGAAACATAGAAATATCTTAGAATTTAGAGACTCTAGTTTGGACTAATAACTACGCTACTTATTCCACTTGATGAGGAACTATTATTAAGATCAGTTCATAGTTAGAAAAAATATTGAATAGATAGAATTAGGATCAAACATTAAGACATACCTAAGTTATGTGTGTGCTTTGATTCCACTTACTAATTTCCATAATATTTAGAGAACAAATTCTAGATTCATGACTTTAACCATTAACATTAAACTACAACATATTTAGATGTTCATTAAGAATCATGATTTAGCTTAGGAAAGACTTGGGCATTGCTCTACTTCTAGCCAGACATCCATATCCCTGATAGAGATACCTTTGGCTCCATTCCTACTGCCATCCAAGCATCTATATCCCTAGTGGAGATTTCAAGAATCACCTCTACTCAGGAATTTTTTTGTATTTTGAAATAATTTTTTTTTTTTTTTGTATTTTAATATATTTTGACTTTCTAAAAAATGTTTGGAACTAGATAAGCTAGGTTTTAGGATTTGGTCACATGTTTAATCTTCAAATAATCATCCTTGTTTATAAACTTTGTCCTTGGTAATTAATATTTTTTAAGTGCAAGTATTATTGTACCCTAATAGTCCAATATTTCACCCTATATGTGCAATCCTTATTAAAACCAAAATTATATTAGAACAAGGTTTATAATCTTAAATAAAAATTAACCTATTAATTAGTCTTTACTAGTTTATATAAACTATACCTTCAAACTCCTATCTCAATAATTCCATGATCGACCAGTGCTGAGGAGACATACCTACATTCCTATATTGTGAGGTCTATTTTAAGTATTTAAATGTATTTTGAATTGAAGACTATCTTGAAGAAAACTTATTTTAAATAAAGGAGCAAAGTAGATAAAAGGAAACACACCAAGTATAAAGTACACCAATAGAAATCAAAATAAATAAGCAAATAAATATATACATGTACTATGTACAAGCAAGGGATAAGAAGGAAAGAAACAAGAAATAAATTAAACTAATCCCTACCTACACTAACTCTATATAGTCTTATAGTTTACTCCATGAAAACTCCAGGTGGGATAGTAGAGAAATAGTGCTTGAGGTATTTCCCATTGGTTGGAAATGTGAACTCTATTCTTTAAAATTCTTTTAGTTTGAAGGAGTTATCACTAGGATCTTAAAAATTTGATATGGGACAATCCACAAGGGTGTGAACTTCTCATTTTTTCCTTATGTTATGAGGTGTTATCCCAAAGGAGGACCAAGTCTCCTTGTTTAGACACATTTATCTTTGAATGTTTATCAAACCACCTCTTAATTATGGATTGGTGTCTGCTAAAACTAGCAAAATATTTTTCTCTTGCATCCTCTATCTATATGATGTCTAGAAACCTTGAACTTTTAAATTCTTGATCCTCTTCCATGTAATCTTACATGAACCTGAAAGTTGGTAGCTTGAATGTTATTGGAAATATAGGTTCTTGACCATATAACAATAAGAATGGTGATGCCTTGAGAGCTTGTTTGACTCTATTTATATCTACCCAAATGGTATAATTAAGTATCTTATGTCATGTTCTTGATTAATTAGCTAAAAAATTCTTTCATAAAGTTCTTGTTTATTGTTAGACACCCCATTGCCTTGATGGTAATTTTTTAATGAGAACTTGAGAATAATTTTTTTGTCATATGCCCTTTTCATCATCTCAATGGATATAAAAGTAGATCCATTATCATAGAATAGATACACTGGCATTCCAAACCTTGTGCATATGTTATATTCTAAGAATTTGATCACCTCTTCAGTCCTACACTATTTAGTTTCCACTACTTTAGTCCATCTTATGAAGTAGGTAGTGGTAGTTAGAACATACTTATGAATACCTGATGAATTGGAGTTAATGACCCCCAAAAAATCTAATCCCCATTGGGAAAAGGGTTTATCAATCATTATTGTCTTTAATAGCATCATTTCCTTAGGCTCTCTAGTGTTGAAGATTTGACATGATGAGAATTGTCTCACATGCTTTTGAGTATCTTTGAACATAATGGGTTAGTAGTAACTAGCCCTAAGGATATTATGGCCTATTGTCCTTATAGATGGATGGCCACTTCCTAGTTTTTCATGGAAAGTGCTTAAGATCTTAGCCACTTCTTCCATGGAAACACACCTTAGGTAAATGTATTCAAATTTATTCCTATATAGCACTCCATCTTTGATCATAAAATGAGATAATTTGAGCCTTAAATCTATATTTTACTTTTTACTTAACCCTCTAGGATAATATCCATTGATTATAAAATGAACAATAGGATCATACCAATCATTGGGCTGAAAATTTTGTTGTTCTACCTATATGACACTAAGTTTGGGATTAGTATTGGCAATCAACTGAATTAAACCCTGGTATCTTACCAACTTGGTAATCCTCATCTCTAGATCATATTATTGGAGGAAAAACATACACTTACCTCTCCTATATCCAAGTTCACATTAATTAAGAATGAGCTTAGTGGTAGGGTTTGGTAGTATTGCATGTACTTTATTTCTAAGGATATAATGCTTAAATTCTTCACTACCTTAACCAGAGCACATGCTTGTTTATCAATTAGAGAATAATTAAATTAAACATTTTAAAAATTAGTACTCATGAAATCAATAATATGATCACATACAGCTATCTTCTAAGTTAGGATAGTTGTAATTCTATGGTTAGAAACAAAAGAGTAAAGATAGAAGTCTTTAGTAAAGTTTGGAATTATCAGAATAAGAACTTCTCTAATTGATTCTTTGAGTTATTTGAAGGCCTTATTGGCCTCTTAATTCCAAGTGATATTAGCATATTTATTCAACATATCATTCAAAGGTATCACTATTTCTAAAAAACCAAAAATAAACTTCCTCACAAAGTTGATTTTACGAATGAAAGACTTTAGTTCATTCCTATTATTAGGGGGTTATATCTTCGTTATTGCATTTAATCTATATAAGACTATAGAGATCCCATCCTTACTTATAATATGTCCCAAAAATTTTACCTCAGTTACATAAAAAATGCTCTTATTTGGGTTGAGATAAATTCCATACCTTCTACACCTTTCAAATACTTATTGCAAGTGCATGATGTGATCTTCCCTATTTTTTGAAATGATAGTTATGTCATCAATGTACATAATAATTAACTTACTTATGAGGCCTTAGAATGCATGATCCATTTATATTTGAAATATTTAACCTATATTTATCAATCCAAACTATAGGAAAAAGTGCCCTACTTAGTAGTAAATGTAATCTTCATCTTGTCTTCCTTGTTCACTAGCACCTGTTTATACCTTGAAAATCCATCAAGAAAATACATCATAGCAGAACTAGAAATAATTTAGATTAATTTATAAAGAGAAGGTAGGGGGTAATTATCCTTTTTAGATGCTCTATTCAGATTTATAAAATTAATGCACAATATTATTTCACCATTTTAATTCTTGACTGGTACTAGGTTAGCTACCCAAGTAGAGTGTCTAAAGGGAAACACCATCTTAACATCTACTAATTTCTTGACCTCTTTATATGTATATCATTAGTTCTAAGATAGGGTTGACTGGCCTTTATTTTTGCTTAAATGGCTTGCAAGCTTCCTTTAGAGTTATGGTGTGCGTTATGACCTTAGGACCAAATATATTTTAGTACATCCTTATACTTGGTTAGCAAATCTTTAGCTCTCTTGGTTTTTATGATTGTGTAAGATATAAAAATGTTCACCAAATGAGGTTGACCTTAGAAACCTAGGTTAATTACATTTTAGTCCTTCCCATCTACTTTGGGAATCTTGACAGTCTCAGCTAGTTTATCTAAATCAAACAATCTCTCTAAGCCTATCATCCCTTTGGGGATATTATTATCAATAAATTGAATAACCTTATCATCAAATTTGACTTAAACTTTATTATCATCAAACATATTATTGTCTCATCTAGTCATGAAGTCTATGATCTATTGATCACCATTGAATACTTACCAATGGTTGACATTATCTGGCACTAAGGGATATGTTATCACTCTAGAATGCACCCTATATGAAACTGTGTAAAACACAACCTCACTTTAGTTTATATAATTGGATCTTCTCAGAGTATGGGTGACTCTATATTGAGAATAACCTCTAGAAAGGGTTGGTTTATTTAATATTTATCAATTAAATATGATTTACTATGATTTTGGGGTGAAAATCAAAAGGGAAAATTGAAATAAAAAAACTTGTCTAATGGGTGATGCACCTAAATTGTTTATATCCTCTGGAAGCTGCTAAAACTAATGAACACATGTGAATCAATAAAATTCCTATATTTACCTTAAGCATAAATATTTTAGATTAAGGATAAATAGAACTTTGAATTATAAGATTCATTTTTACCTTTTCAAATGACCTATAAAAGGTGAGATAGAAAGCAATAGGTGAAGAAGGGACCTACCAAAAGGAGATATGTCTCACTGATATGATGATACTCAATCAATTACACTCTATTATCTATAAAAACTCATATGAAAGATAAAAATCTTGTTTATTAATGTATGGTCCAAATTATAATTTCTCTTCAGCTCTAGCTATATCAAAAATTGGCTTGATGAAGCCAATATATGTGTCTCAAACCATAATTACATATAAGGTGGCATTGAAAAAAGGGAAGAGTTAGTCTTGGTTGACTAACTCCTTTAAAATGATTAAATAATTCATAAAATTATTTAACTCTACTAAATTTACATGTTTTTCAAACTTTGGCATAGGATAAAAGGTGGTGGGTCCATTTGAAAAGTCAAACTTATTTACATGAAATGTTATACCAATCCTTGGAATGAGAACTACATTTGATTTAAACTTGAAACTAAGTTAGAACATTGAATGCATGAAAAATAATGAGAAAATCATGACTTATCAACTAGTCAACCAAAGTGTAAGACCAATCAACTACAAATAGCCTTCTTACATGAAAATGGATATTGAAGAGTGAAAAGAACATGAAATCTCCATGTAACAGTAGAAAAGTGGTTTTGAAACTCATATGAAACTCTTTGATGACCAATTCAATGCCAAACTCCAACTTGACCTTTTGAATAATTAGGCAAATGAGACTAATTAGGCCTAAAGGCTAATTTGAGAACTTGGAAACCATAAAACTTGAAAAATAAACCATGAAACCTGAAAAGACCATCAATTATACCTAGAACAAGATTCCAAATCATTAAAAATGTGATTTTGATGAGAAAACCTTCACCCTTCAGTCAACATGGTTGATTAAACCTATTTTGTGCCATTTTTAAATAGATTAGCCATTTTACTTGAGCTTTTAGGGAAACTTCTAGGATTATTTATGACCAAATGAATATTTTAATATGAATAACATGTTATAGGCTTTGATCTCCAATGATTATATTCCTTTGAACTGACATGTACTTCATTTTACATTTTTTTTGCCATAAAAAACATTTACATGTATTAAATTTACATTTATAGAATTGTATCTGAGTTTAATTGATTTTTGAAAAGTTTTTATGTTGACCCATGGTGATTTTTTGGCAAGAAAATCCACTTTTCTCAAAACTAGTTTTTTAGGCATTTAAGAGGGTTTTAAAGTTGAATCTTAAAACTAATGATAAATGAAGTAAAAACATCCAAATACAAAAAAATTTCCATTTATATGTATCAAATTTATCCCCATAAAATCCTTAAAAATATTGGGTTCCCATGTAGAACATATAAAAAGTTACCACATAAATGAAATTTGTCGTGGGGAAATGACTATATTTGAAGCTGCCTATGCTCTTAGAAATTATTCATAAATATAAACCCATAAAATTATCTATATTTTTCATGAATTAAAATTTTATATGGGTAATAAAAACATACTAATATTTTTTGGCCAAACTCCAACGTGGTTAATAAAATGAGCATCTAAACAGGTGGCTTGGAAGGGTGCCTAAAACTACAAAAAGTGAAAAACTCCACGATGATGAAAATAGTTCCTTAAAATATTCAAAAAACCTTAAAAATATTTATGTGACCTGTACCATTCTATCAAAACACTTTGAAATTCCTTTTTCCATGAAAAGTCAAAAAATGCCTTTTTGGCTTAAGTGCCTATTTGCTTGCAAAACATTGTGTGAGCATGGTTTGCATAAAATTTGGAGTTTTTACACTATATATAGGTCATATTATGATTTTAAAACATCATAAAATTATTTTTAATCCTTTACTTTGTTTTAAAAGGTTATGAGGCACTCCAGAATGAAGCATGCTCTAATGGTGACCTCAAACGTATAGGATGAGGTTTGAGACAAAATAGTGAATATTTACACTTCTCCAATGGTAATTAATTATTTTTATAGGTTTATCCAACTAATTATGACCTTTTTTACAAAATTTTAAGTCTTAACTTGACCTATAGTTCCTAGAATCTTTAATTTTCTCTCTATTTTTACCTTTCTGCATGGACTGTCTACATTTTTTACTAATTTTTCATGTTTTAAAGGTAAATTTAATGTATTTTAGAGGTTTTAAGATCAAAATAATATTAATTTATCTCAATTATCTTCATGATTTTTAAAATAACCTCTACCTTTATTTTCAAGCACACTATGACCTTCAACCAAGCATTTTAGGCTTCTCAAATGACTGAGTTTTGCTTCTGCAAGTGGATGTTGATTATATTTGAGAATATTTATAGTAAATTTCATATTAAAAAGGTTTTTTTATACTATTTATATAAAATATCTCTCCACACATTTTTTTCATAGCAATTGACTAAAAAACAAGCTCTATAGGCCTTTAACTAAGTACAATTCTATACAATAACATGTGGTGTAGACCATCGTCCTTGTGTTATAACCAAATATAAATTTGGACCTCTCAAAAGTATTTATAATTCTATGATTTCCTATCCATGTATTATTATGCATTCATGTGCCTACCCTATCTTGATGGACACTTGAAACTCATTTTGCCATGACTGTAAGGATAACCTTTTAGATTAGCATGGTTATTGGTGCCCCTTTGGATATGAAAGGATGAAAATTTTCACTAAAAGGGAATACACTTACTTAATTATACCCTAAAATTCAACATATTTTCCTCCTAAAAATTCCTTAGGGTTTAGGTTATGATGCTTCTTGAGATGCATGGATAATTTAGCACCTTCTATTACAAGTAACACATATAGGCCTGTAGGATGCATCTTTGGTTTATATGACTAAGTATCAAGCCTTAAGAAACTCAACTTATTCATTGGAAACATATAATCCATCACCTCTCTCCTCTAATGGTTTGGTTCATGAAACATACCTTCAAAACCCTCCTCTTCCATCAATATTTGACTGTATAATATATGATTTATCTTTGTACATACCATGATGGAACTTGGAAGAGTTTGAAAGCTTGAGGAAAAAGTGTGAAGATCCATTGTTGATATTTGATAGAATTATATCCATAACATCATCCCTTAAAGATTCAAAACTTACAACCATCATGAAACCATCTATGACTCCCCTACCTCATAGCATGTTTGGTTGTATTTTAGTTCTTAATGACCTCTTTAAGGACTAACATAGGGTTTTAAAGTGTATTAGAGCATGGTTTGGGACTATTTAAAGAGTGGTAAGACAATTGATAGTATGTTTCAAATCCATCCACCTATTTCCTTTTCTTTAAAAGTCACAAACCCTCCTTAAAATGTTGTAAACCCTTAAAAAATCTCCCTTGGCAATGTCACCTGATTGAAGAGTTTGAATGGATGGTTGTAAGTTCCTTTAACAGTGGATATAGGTTGCATTTTACCTATAATAGGCTATATTGAAACTAAAAACATGCTTATTCCTTTTTTTTTCCACCTAGATTTCCTATTTCAATCATTATGGTGATCAAACCAACCTTTTGCTTTCAAAAGTCCATCTTACCCTAACTACAGACCCTCCTTGACTACAATTTAGACTTGTAGGTGCCCTTTTGGGTTTGTAGTTTATATTATTTGTGTTATCCTTGAATTTATTAGACTCAATTCATGGGATAACCCCAATGAAACTTGTCTATTTTTTATCCCATGAGTTCTAAGCTGGCAAAATGAGGAAAATCTCTACCTTTTTACATTTGTTTTTCTCAAGAAAGTTGATATTTTGAGGGAATTTTACATCCCATGTAGTTCAAAGAGTTTTCTCTGAACTACACTTTATTTCTTTTATATTATAGAGGATAATTTTTCTAACCTTGCATGTGTTTTATGTAAATCAAAGATTTTTTCTAATTTTGTATATGTAACAATAGAGAATTTTTCTAACTTTGTACGTCTAAATTTGAAATTTTTTTCCACTCCTACACATGGGCCCACCATTATGTTGGTAATTAATATGTATTAATTACCCTTCCTATATATATTTAACCCATGTAATTTTTATTTTTACCATTGTCTTTTCTCTCTCTTTATTATTTTTGAGCTCACGTGCATCCCTCGTCATTTTTTAATCCACTTATTCTCTTCATCATTTTCATCAGTTGATCTAGTTTATCTAAAGATTCTTCCTCATCAAACTTTTGGTGAGTTGTTTAATTTTCCTTTTTTTGTTTGTTTTTTAGGGTTTTGTTTCTTTGTGGTTGATTATTTGATTGGATCTACTTGATTCTTGTTTTATGTTATTAGTACCCTCTTTTCCTTGCCATGTTTCATATGTTTGAAAAAATTAAAATAGTCATGAAACAAACCAAAACCCTACGGTGAAAGATGGAGAATTTTCTCTAGTGTGCAAAGTAAACCAAATTAACCAAGTTTGTACACTTCAAAGAATCTTTTTCAAGTTGCACATCTCCATTCACCTGAAAGTAAATTTTGGAGAAAATTCTTTGAAGTGCACATTGCACTTTTTCTCATGTACTTTGAATAATTTTCTCTAAAGTGCATGTCACTCAATGCACTTTGAACAAAATTCTATGAAGTGGATATTTATAATTCCCCAGTGTAATTTGGAGATTTTTCTCTAAAGTACACATAAATAGGTGTACTTCAGATAAAATTCTCTGAAGTGCATGTAAGTTTATCTTTCTTGTGTAGTTTGGAGAAAATTATCTGAACTACACCCAAATTTTTCCTGCGTATTTCAAAGAAAATTCTTTAAATTACACCAAAGTGCTCTAACCCATTTGAAGTTCAAATAATTTTCTTTGAATTACACTTTTCCCTAAAAAGATAAAAGTGCTAACTCTGGATAATTAATTTTTCTAATTTTCATCCATCTGATCAATGTTAGACATCTCTCCAAACAATAAGACAATGAAGTAAAAGTATTAGGGTGTCATCTTGTTATCTGTAGTTGATTCAAATGTGGATCAAATTGGAGATACAAAAATTGGTCATGTAGATATGGCTGAATTTTTACAAAGATTGAGAAGAGAACCCATTACACCTCATATGCAACTAGTACTTAATAGTTAAATCTATTTGGCTACTTCATTTATAGTATTAGCACATGATTCTAAATTCATCTTGACCATGGTATCACACTTTGATAAGGAAAGCAAATTGATCAAGGATTTAGAGGGTAAAGTGATCATTCACCTTGATGAGGAATATTTTGATAAAAAATTTCACCTTTCTAAGATTGAAGAATATTCTGATTTAACTATGGAATCAACTTAATAATACTATGATAGAGATCTTGAGAAGTGTAAAAAACATATCAATACCAATTGGTTCAAGATTAATTGACCCATCATTGCTAGATGGCCCAAGTATTTGTATCGTAGTGACTTTTTATAGGAGATAGGGGATTTGATTTCTCTCCTCAACAGAGTAAAAGGGTTATCTAATTCAAACATTTTTCAAGAATGGATGTATTAATACATTTTGGTTATTAAAATAAACAATAAAATAATCTTTTAGGGTAAACAAATTAGTGATGATATTTGTCATCAGATCTTTGAGGTAGCTTTTTCACTCAAGTTCTATATGAATTCATATCTTGTGTATGTTGCAGCCAATATGAAGTCTTTCTTGGGTCTAAATTATGTAAGTGAAATGAAAAATATTATTATATATGTTTATTATCCATAGATAAATCTTAAATAAAGCATCAATAATTATAGGAGAGTTAATGATGCTTTCTTTTATACATTCATCTTCACTCTTGAGAAAGAACTTGAAAAGAAGAGGGTTTCAGACCAAGCATGGGAATAGGTCAATAGAGTTGGATGCATTTTCTTAAAATTCCTAAATTTTACATACATCAAGGTAGGAGGATTTGATGAACAACCTTACATGCTACCTAGATACCTAAATGATAAACTAATACTAATGGAGATGTATAGACATGTGATGAACGTGCATAAAAAATAATCAGATGCTCACAAGAGAGGTTTCAAATTTCCAATCAGTATTGGTTGGTACATAATTTTCACTACTCTAAAGGTTAAGACTATGGAGACCAAGATACAATGTATTACACTTTAAAAATTCAAAAGTATAGAAACTTTGATTACAGAATGATGAAGGAAAGGCTCAAGCATAATATCACTCATGTACATAGAATTGAATATATTTGGGTAGAATGCAGAACTGATTAAGATATAAGGATACTTGACTATAGTCATCTTACTAGTGATCAGATTGATAATTTGGAATTGTAAAATATTCCTAGGGATTTGATAGATGATGGTAATATATTGGATCCATCATATGAGGAAAATCAAGTGGCTTCAACTCCTCTCCCTTATATCCAATGTTTAGTTAAATAATCCCCTTTTATTAGAGACATATTTCAACCTATTAAGGAAAGAGCTAATGCTTGGTTGGAATATAAAGGAATTAAGATGAAAAATTTTAAGACTGGTTCTGAGGAAGAATATGATGAATAAACTACTAAAAAATGAGAGGAGCTGAGAACCAAGAATAAATAAGACCCTTATACTTATAAATAGAAGCCAAATTTTTTGTTTGTCAGTAAAGGAAAGAAGAAAGCCAAAGAAGAAAGTGTTGAAGAAAGTGCTTAAGTGGAGAAAAAAGAAGTCCCAGTCACAAGTGAGGCACCACCTCAATCAATAATGTCACAAGTGTCTCAGCCAATGTTTAAATAGAATATACAAGCAAAGAATACTTAATTAAAGGTTATTTTATCTAAAACTTCTCAAGCCATAGTTTCATAGGTAACATTTTCCATAGTTCCTCCCATGAGTACCACTATACAAGTTGATCTTGTTCCTTCTCAAGTTGTTCTTTCACATCCATCTTCGTCTCCTAGTGACATACTTTTTCAAGTTCCTTTGCAAGGTACACTAGACCAAGTTTTTGATTCATTGTCAAATTTACCCAATCCTTGAAAGTCATTTGGATCCCCAACTAACTTATATTTCACCCAACAAGATATGGACAAATTTATGTCTATACCTTCCTCAAAGACAACAACTCAAGTTCCTATCACTCTAGTGTCTAAAATGTCTATAAGAACTAAAGTCATGGTTAATCCAACCCAAAACACACCTGTTATTACAATAATCCCATTGGTGTCAACCCCATTACCAGATACCTCCATCACATTGCCTTCCATTCCACTTCACAATCCATTATCCCTCCCTAAGTATCCAAAGCTTTATCATCTTTTGTCCAAAGAGATCCATCTCCTCTTACTCCTTTTTTGGCATCACAAAAACCTAAGAAGATGTAAGTAGTGCATCAGAAGATTTTGATTTTGGTCAACTCATGCCAATAAAGCCCAAAACAACAAAGAAGGCTAAAACTATGTCAAGGGTAATTTTTGAATCTAGGCATAAGTATGTTGAAGTTGTAGTGCCTCCTGAAGATAGAAACATTGAATATATTCAAGAATCTAAATATGCAGTGGGACAAATAGATCTTGGGAAACAAACTCATGAAGGTGAAAAGGAAGATTTACAAGTAGAAATGGCCTCTTTGATCGAGATATATGATAAGGATAAGAAGATCAAGGATCAACTCAAAATAAAAGTGGAACTATTGACTTCTAATTTACTAAAAATCACCCAACCTTCTAAGTCCATTGATCATGTTGTGCATGAAAATATTGAAAGATTCATTCAACTTATAGAAAAAATTATATCTCAGGGTCATGCAATCAATGCCTAAATTGAGAGATTAAAAACACAAGGTATACAATGTTTGTGTTTTATCATTGAATTTTTAAATAACCTCAGTGAATTGAGAATAAAAATTCATCAAACAATTGAAACACTCACTAAGGATTTAAAGCTGACTAAAAAGTATATTGATACATGGACTGAACTTCACAAATTCAAATTAGAGCTTTTGGTTGAGTAGAAGGTCATTCCAAATAGGAAAATGTTCATTGAATATAGGGAAGATTTGAAGAATAAAAGACAAGTTATCAATAATATAGTTAAATGTCTCAAAGAAGCTAAAGATATGTGTGATAATAAGATGTCAAATCTTGTAGATAAAATGGGAAAACTCCCATGTCAAGTTAAAAATGATTCTCAATAAATTCTTCCTATGGAGACTATTACTCAAGATTTTACATATTTTATACAAACAAATATTGAAACAATTACTTTCATGCTAGACTCCATTGACAAATTTATTGAATTTCAAGTTATTTTGAATAAATTACAAAGAATCATGGATAAAAGTAAAGATTTTCTGGTTAACTTAGAAGATTCAATCACAAGAGTACTTGTCATCTCCAAAAGTACATCAGGGCTAGATAATAGTGAAATTCAAGCTACATTGAAGAGATATGAGGAATTTTTAGAGGAGAATAAAAAGGAAGAAATTCCTATGTGTAAGGACACTTAGTTTACTTTTGTAATTTTCTAGATGTAGTTTTGTTCAATGTAAATTACATGTAGGGAAAGTACATAGTCCTAAGTCAAATAGGACTCTATCAATGAATAAGTCAATGTATTTATCTTTTTCATATTTTTGTTCATATATCCTCTCTATAAATAGGAGGATGATATTTTTAGAAAGGATCACTAATTTATATAGAGGGGAAATGCTACTAAATTGAGAAATAATTTTGAAACTTTATGTTCATATTGTAAATCTTGAATTCTATTTAATATAATAAAATCAAGTTATCTTCAATATTTATGTTGAGATAAAATTTTGTTGTGTTGGAAGTAGTTCTTATGTATTTTCCATTACACTTTATTATGATTTGATTGAATTGTGGTATGAAATTTCTATAAGATATAAGGTGTTAGGAAGCTGATTTTGGAGTCTTTGAGCTACTTTTTAGTTACTAGGTTTATGATCACATTGAAAGTGAATTACTAAGGAGAATTTGAGATGATATTTATTCCTCTTTGATAATTTTAATATTTATTAGAAATAAGGTGAATACTTTGGGCTGCACTTTATTCTATCTTTTAAGTTTACTCTATTGGTATTATTCTTATTAATCTTTTGGCTAACAAATCTGAATACTGGTTATATTTGGTTCATCAAGTGATATTATATTTTCAAATTATATCACAAAGAATGGAAGGAAGTTTTTGAGTGAACATCAACTCTAAAAAAAGATAATTGGATGATATGAAAATACCCACTATGATAAAATTATTATAAATAAGTGTAAATAATTACGTGTTATGTTAGTTAACAATAAAAGAGAGCCTCCCCTTATTTTAAGAAGAGATTTTATCTCATCACACTATGGTTGAAATAACCATTTTTATACCATTGTGTTGGTAGCAAAACATTTACCTAATAGTTTTTTGTGACTTTGCTGGGGATATGAACAATCAACTGAGCTCTACACTCATTCGGTTGAAATAGACTAGTACTTTATTATTTACTACTATTTTTTGTAGTTAATCTCTTTTCTTTTTGAGTAATTCACATTCTAGTGGAACAAAGTCACACTCATGGTAGAAGGGTAGTGGGACTCATTGATCCAACATTTGAGTTGTTTTACGAACATGACTTCGATCTTATATCAACACGTGTAATGTCACCTCTTCAGCATACTAAAAGTTTTCCACCTATAAATACAAGATCTCCTATACCAGGAGAAGCTTTCAATGTTCATAGAGTTTTGCCTATTTTTCCTTTTCAAAGGTTTATCATACCTCCATATAATCCAAAAAGAATGGCAGCTCAAGGTCTATAGGGGACTACTTTTGGTCCATTGAATTTGGCACCTCCATCTCATGACGTACCTCATGGCTCACAATTTTTTTTAAAGTTTTATGGTGATGGCAAGTAACATCTGGATGAACATATTTTTGCATTCTACATTGAATGTGGAGTTATTGGAGTGGAACATGAAGATGTTTTTGTAAGTTTATATCTAGAAACACTCCAAGGTATTATTATTGATTGGTTCTATCATCTTGCAACTAGTACTATCACCAATTGGGCTACACTCAAGACTAAGTTTGAGGCAAGGTTTAAGCCTGTAGAAGATGTTCATGCCTTGTTGGATCAACTTACATAAGTATAGAAGGAATGATATGAACTTATGCATGAGTTTTTGGCAAAGTTTAACAAGCTGAGAAATAGGATTTTGGCAGTTGACCTATAATTAAGAATCTAAAGTGCTTCTTCATCAATTTTCAATTGCCAAAAGTAAGTTTTATTTTACGAAGAGTAGCCCCAACTAATTTTAATGTTTCTCAAAATTTGGTGATTGAAATAGAAGATGATTTGATTATATTATGGAAGGTGACAAATAATTCTATTAAGTGTAGAGGGCATCCTTCTACAAATTCACCTTCTCCTAGTACTACAGATCCCATGGTTCAAAAACTAGCAAATGAGTTACTTGCACTTAAGAATCAAATGTCTCAAGGTATGTATTTTCCTTCATACAAGTGTGTTCCAAGGAAAACATATACAAATGCTTCAAATTATTCCTATAACACTACTAGAAATCAGAATCAGAATAAGCTTCCTCTACCACAATCAAGGCTTGCACTATAGGCAGCACCAGATAATATAATAGTTAATTGGTTGAAACCTGAGAATGATGATGTCTACAGCTAGAATATGTTCTTAAAGATGATGATAATCCATTTACAAGAGATGAAGAAGGAGAAGCTGGTGACTTCGATATCAGGTTTCTTAACTTTGAAGAAGAAGAAGAAAAAGAAGAAGAAGCTAAACAAGAGGAAGACACACATGGTGAGTCTTATGCCATCTTCACCCATTCTCAAAGTCAACCAAATAAACAACAAAAGTCTGATAAAATAAAATACAAAGATGAACCATGAATGAGGTTACAATAACCAAAAGAGGAAATCCTTTGCTAGTTTAACCAAAGGATAGGGTAGTGGATAAATAAGTAAGTACTCATAATTCTATCTCTTCTCCTTCAACATCTAGACCTAGTGCCCAAAACCTAAAACCTAAAAATGAAAATGTCTTCTCTTCCTCAATTGCCCCATATCTATATTTTGATATCATTGATCATGCCAAGAAAACAAAAATTCAAATGTTAGAGGTTGAGTATCTCCAATCAAATCCCAACCATTTTGAAAGATTGGCAAAATTTGTAAAAAGCAAAGAGATCAATTTGATCATACTTTGAATAAAAGTGTACCAATTTAACCTAAGCCAAAACCAAAGTAGAATAACTTGGTTGTAACTCCTACATCTAATTCTATAAAAATAGAACCTTTCTATATTTCCTTGTTTATCTATGGTTATAATCTTAGTAATTATGTTATTGATTCAGGTGTTTCTAATAATGTGATGCTTACCAATGTGGCTACTACCTTAGGGTTAACCTTAACAAATAATTTTGGCCATTGCTTCTCAATGTAAAATAAACAAGTACCTCTCATAGGCCAAATTAAGAATGCATAATTTACATTTGCTATGTTTCTAGAGAAAAAGATCAAAATAAAAGTTTTAGTGGCTAATGTTCTTGCCTCATATGGAGTTTTGTTGGGATGTAACTTTTGAAAAGATGTTGGAGGATAAATTAACATGGATTGATCTGAGAAAATAACACCTATCAAAGGTGTGATGTGGAAGCTTCATCCAGAAAAGAAATTAAAGTATACTATGATAAAAATTGAATACCTAAAAGCCCAATGTTTTTTTGAAACTTCTAAAATGGGTAAGTATTTCTTGACTATAGATGAAGATCCAATATCTTCAAATGATATTTTATAAAAATATAATAAAATAGAGGAATATCCCTCTTTAAATGAATATTTTATATTTTGACACTATTAAGGTTGAGAGTTCAAATGATGTTTAGACTTTGGAGTTTGATGGTAGTTGCTCTTCAACTAGATCTAGAGCTTGGATAGTTCTCATATCCCCAAATGGAAAAATCTTCCCTTTCTCTTTCAAGTTAAAATTTGATAATAGTAACAATAGTGTTGAGTGATTCCTTGTTTTTAGGAGTGGAAGTTGCATGAAAGAAAGGAATAAAAAATCTTCATGTGCAAGGTGATGCTGAGTTAATCATTTGTCAAGTTAGGAATCTATATCAAACAAAGAATGAAATACTGAGGCATTATCGTAATAAATTTTGGGATTACATGGAATTTTTTGATGCATTAAATATATTAGTAGTTTCACAATAATACAATGATATAACTTATTCATTAGTTATTTTAGCCACTCTCTTGATTCCTCACATAGATTTCCAAGGAAATAAGTATACCATTGAGTTGGTTTTTCAGCCCAGTGTTTTTGATAATGTTAACCATTGGTAGGTTTTTAATAATGATGATCAAGTCATCTCATTTTTGGAGAAGGTGGAAAATTTTATTGAGTTATATTTTGAAGGAAGTGATTCCACTCCTTAAGAATCAATTTCTAAAGTTAATGAGGAAACTTGCAAAGAAATATTGCAGCTAAAAGGGAATAAGATTCCCAAAGGGTTGCTATCTTTAGAAAGAATTTTTGATAAGCATGATTGATTCATCAAATGTCAACAATAAAAATATGATTCATCTAAAAAAATTGAGCAAGTTCATATAGGAATAGAGAGTGACCCCAAAATGATAAATATTTGGAAATGTTGCTCATCAAAGGAAAGAGAAAATTTGGTGGCTATTCTACGTCAGTACATTGATGTATTAGCATATTCATATGTTGATATTAAATATTTTTTGACCTAAATAAGTGCAACATGATATTCCTCTCAAGCTAGGATCTTAGCCTCACAAGCAAAAGCAATGGTAGTATAATCCTAAACTATCAAGCACCATCCTCATTGAAATTCAAAAGATGTTGAATGCTCCCATTATCTTTCCCATAAATCACTCCACATGGATAGAAAATATTTTTCATATGAGGAAAAAGAATGAAGAGATCCATATTTATGTTGGCTTCAAAAATTTGAATAAATTATCACTTAAGGATAATTACCCACTACCAATAATGGACCAAGTACTACAAACTATGACTAGTTCAGAGATGTTATCTATGCTAGACAGTTTCTCAAGATATAATCAAGTGGAGGTTCATGATGAAGATCAACATAAGATAGCCTTCACTAATCTATGGCGTACATTTGCATATCATAGAATGCCTTTTGGATTGATCCATTCTAGTGCTACCTTCTAGAGGGATATGGAGTTAGATTTTTGAGATATAATTAGTAAGTTTATTATGGTTTATCTAGATGACCTAACCATTTTCTCAAAAAATCATCAAGATCAATATGACCATTTGCAATAAGTGTTTGAGAGATGTCATGAGCATGGAATATCCCTTAATCCTAAGAAATCCATTTTTTGGGTTATAGAAGGTAAGCTCCTTGGACACCTTATATCCAAGGAAGGGATCAAGATTGATCCTAAATGGGTCAAGTCAATTAAAAATCTTACTTTCCCATCAAGTAAGAAGGGAGTGCATTCCTTCTTTGGGAAGGTGAATTTCTTGTGGAGAATTATTCCTAATTTTGTTGAGAAGACATGCCCAATTATCTATATAATGAAAGGAAAATCAATTTTCCACTAGAACATGGATGGAATAAATGCTTTTCTTGAAATTAAGAAAGCCATTGCACTTAATCTTATCCTAGTTTGTCTTGACTATACTATGAACTTCATCATGTATAGTTATGATTCTGAGCATACCTTATCCATAATCTTAGTACAACCAAATGAAGAAGGGATTGAATCTACTATAGAATTCATGATCTATCCTCTAAAGGGTCATGAGCTCAAGTATTCATCCATGAAAAAACATGCATATGTGGTGGTGAAAGTACTTAAGTATTTTAGATATTACATCCTTAACTCTCATACCATTTCACTAGTAACAGATTCTACTATTAAAACTATTTTGACCCAACAAGAGTTTGAAGGAAAAAGAGGTAATTGGATTGATTAAATCCAATAAAATGATATGGATATCAAACCTATAAAACTTATATGTGGAAAAGGTTTGTGCCAAATCATGGTAGAGACCAATTCAGAAGAAGCACCTAATAATGAAGAAGACATAGAGGAAGATCTTCCCATAGTCTTTCTCATAGGTACAATTAATGAATGGTATTTTGACATTGATCATTTTCTCACATATGGAGAATGTCTAGAACATTTGTCTCACAAAGAGAAGAGGAAAATCAAGCTCAAGGATAAAAATTTCATCCTTTGGGATAATGTTTTGTATAAGTGAAACATTGATGGAATTTTTCTATGATGTGTAGATAAGGCACAATAAGGTAAGTTTTTAGAATATTTCCATGATTTGTCTTGTATAGGACATTTTTTAGCCCTGGTCATAGCTTACAAGATCTTACAGGCTAGATATTATGGGCCAACACTTTTTTAGGATGTATACACTTGGGTGTATAAATGTGAGAAGTTCCAGTAGTTTATGGGGAAACCTAAGTTATCATCCTTGCCTCTCAAGCCTATAGTCATTAAATAACTTTTTTAGAAATGGGGTATTTATTTCATCAATGTAGTGAACCCATTATCAAGTGCAGGCCATACTTATGTTCTCAGGGCTACAGATTACTTCACCAAGTGGGTGGAAGAAATTTTGACCAAACATGCCACTTCAGATGTATTTTTTAACTTTATCAAAGAGAATATCATCACAATATTTGGTGTGCCATGAAAAATTATAACTAATAGTGATGCCTATTTCACATCCCATGAGATGACTCAGTTTCATTTTGAATATGGGATAATTTTGTCTCATACTTTTGATTACTTCCCTCAAAGGAATGGTCAAGTTGAGTTGAGTATTAAGAATTTGGTTACTATCATCAAGAAGTTGGTAGAAGATAATCAGATAACATGACATAAAGTTTTGTATGATGCATTATGGGCTGATTGTATCACTCCTAAATGAGTGATAGGTATGTCTCCTTTTCAACTTTTTTATGGATTGAATGAAAAAATTCCCATGATATTAGAGTAGCCCACTCTTATATTGGCTAGAGCAATTGAAGATGAAATGTTTGAAATTTATTTAGACAAGCATATTATGTATTTTGTCGAGATAGAGGAGCAATGTAAAAAATTAGTGGATCAAATTGCTAAACATCAGAGTCATGTCAAAGAAATTTTTGACAAGAAAACTAAATCACAAGAATTTCAAGTTGGGGATCTAGTCCTCTTGTGGGATAAAAGAAGAGATCCAAAAGGAATGCATGGAAAATTCGTTTCTCTATGGAGGGGTCCTTTTCTCATTAATCAACTTAATGGAGAACATAGTTTCTTCTTAGCATACCTAGATGGAACACCATAACCAGTACCGTATAGTGGGAAACATTTGAAGCTTTTCACTTAGTAAAGTTACATATAAGTTTGTACATTTTGTAAATATTTGTATATTCTTCTTTGTTTTTATTTTTATAGTCTGTCACTTTACTCTATGGCCCAATGGAGAAAGGCACTTAGAGTTCTAGGATTCTCTTTCTTTCAATCATTTCAAAAATGCTTGAAAAAAATCCCTAATCAGAGCTAGCTATTATCCTTGAATTTAGTAGGCTCAATTCATGGGATAATCCCTACAAAACTTGTCTATTTCATAGCCCATGAACTCTAAGCTCATAAAACAAGGAAAATCTCTACATCTTTGCATTTTTTCCCAATAAAGTTGATATTTTGAGGTAATTTTCCATCTCATGTAGTTCAGAGAATTTTCTCTGAATTACACTTTATTTCTTTTATGTTATAGCAGAGAATTTTTCTAACCTTGCATGTCTTTTGTGTAAAGTCAGAGATTTTTTATGATTTTGCATATGTAATGGCAGAGATTTTTTTTGACATTACACAAGTGGGAGTGTTATTTTTCTCTAGCATTACATGTGCAAATTTTGAATTTTTTTTTGCTCTTACACATGGGTCCACCATTACGCTGGTAATTAATATGTATTAATTACCCTTCCTATATATATTTAACCCATGTAATTTTTATTTATACCATTGTCTTTTCTCTCTCTTCACCATTTTTGGGCTCACGTGTATCCCTCCTTGTCTTTTTCAAATCCACTTATTTTCTTCATCATTTTTTTTGATTGATCTAGTTTATCTATGGATTCTTCCTCATCAAATTTTTGGTGAGTTGTTTATTTTTCCTTTTTATGTTTCTTGTTTAGTTTTTTGTTTCTTTATGGTTGATTATTTGATTGGATCTATCTGATTATTGTTTTATGTTATTATTACCCTCCTTTCCTTGCCATGTTTCATATGTTTGAACAAATTAAAATAGTCATGAAAAAAACCAAAAACCTGGGGTGCAACACAAAGAATTTTATCTAGTGTACACTCTAAACCAAATTAACCAAATCCATGTAATTCAATGAATATTTTCTAAGTTGCACATCTCCATTCACCTGAAGGTGTATTTTGGATAAAATTCTTCAAAGTGCACATTGCACTTTTTCCGATGTACTTTAGAGAATTGTCTTTGAAGTGCACATCACTCAATGCAATTCAATAAAAAAATGAAGTGCATATTTATAATTCCTTGATGCACTTTATATATATTTCTCTAAATTACACGTAACTAGGTGCATTCAGAGAAAATTCTCCAAAGCGCATGTAAGTTTGTCTTTCCTATGTAGTTCAGAGAAAATTCTCTAAACTACACCAAATCTTCTCCTATGTAGTTCAAAGAAAATTCTTTGAATTAAACCAAAGTTCTCTAACCCATCATGTAGCTTAGATAATTTTCTCCAAACTACACTTTTCCCTAAAAAAAATGCTAACTCTAGATAATTAAATTTTCTTACTTGTAGCCATCCAATAAATTTTAAACATCTCTCCAAACAAGAAGACAATTAAGAATAAGTATCAAGGTGTTTTATTATTATCTAAATTTTATTCAAATGTGGATAAAATTAGAGATACAAAAATTGGTCATGTAGATATGGATAAGTTTTTATAGATATTGGGAAGAGAACCCATTACACCTCATATGAAGCTAGTACTTAACAGTGAAATCCATTTGGCTACTACATTTCTAGTATCAACACATGATTTTGAATTCATCTTGACCATGGAAGCACACTTTGATAAGGAAATCAAATCGTTCAAGGATTTAGAGGGTAAAGTGATCATTCACCTTGATGAGGAATATTTTGATAAAAAAAAATTACCTTTTTGAGATTGAAGAATATTTTGATTTAACTATGAAATTAGCTTAATAATATTATGATAAATATCTTGAGAAGTGTAAAATACATATCATTATCAAATGGATCAAGACTCCTTGACCCACCATTGTTATATGGTCCAAGTATTTGTATCTTAGTGACTTTTTGGAGGAGATAGGGAATTTGATTACTCTCCTCAGTAAAGTGAAAGGGTTATCTATTTCAAACATTTTTCAAGAATGGATGTATTAATACATTTAAGTTATTAAAAGAATCAAGAAAATAATATTTTGGGGTAAAAAAATTAGTGATGCTATTTATCATCAGCTCTTTGAGGTAGCTTATTCACTCAAGTTTTATATGACTTCATATCTTGCATATGTTTGAGCTAATATGAAGTCTTTCTTGCATCTTAATTTTGTCATTGAAAGGAAAAATGTTCATGTATATGAGCATTATCCATAACTAACTTTAAAAGAAAGCATCAAGCATTATAATAGAGTTAATGGCACTTTATTCTATACATTCATCTACACTTTTGAGAAAGAAATTGAAAATAAGAGTGTTTCAGACCAGGCATGGGCACATGTCAATAGGGTTAGATGCATTTTCTTGTCATTCCCAACTTTACATACATCAAGGTAGGAGGATTAAATACATCAAGGTCAGAGGATTTGATGAATAGCCTTACATGCTACCCAAATACTCAAGTGATAAACTGATACTAATGGAGATGTGTAGACAAGTGATGAATGTGCATAAAAATTATCAAATTCTTACAAGAGAGGTTTCAAATTTCCAATCAGTATTGGTTGGTACATAATTTCCACTACTTCAAAGGCTAAGACTATGGAAACTAAGATGTAATGGACTATGGTCATAAAATTCAAAAGTAGAGAAAACTTTGATTACAAAATGATGAAGGAAAGGCTCAAGCATAATATCAGTCATGTACATAAAATTGAAGATATTTGGGTAGAATGAAAAATTAATGAAGATATAAGGAGACTTGATTATAGTCACCTTACTACAAATCAGATTGCCAATTTGAAATTGGCAAATATTCCTAGGGATTTGATAGATGATGGTAATATATTAGATCCATCATATGAGTAAAATCAAGTGGATTCAACTCCTTTACCTTCTATAAAATGGTTAGTTAAATAATACACTTCTATTAGAGATAGTAACCTATTCTTGCAAGAACTAATGCTTGGTTATAATCTAAAGGAATTAAGTTGAAAGATTTTAAGACTAGGTCTGAGGAAGAGTATAATGAAGAAACTTCTACGAAATGAGAGGAGTTCAAAACCAAGAATAAATAAGAGCCTTATACTTCTAAATAGAAGCCAAAATTTATTTATTTTAGTAAAGAAATGAAGAAAGGCAAATAATAAAGTGTCGAGGAAAGTGCTCAAATGGAGAAAAAAATAAGTCCCAGTCACAAGTGAGGCACCACCTCAATTAACAACATCATAATTTTCTTAGCCAATGTTTGAATATCCTATACAAGTAGAGAATACTCAATTAGAGGTTCCTTTAGTTGAAACTTCTCAAGCCATGGTTTCACAGGTAACATTTTCCATAGTTGTTCCTATGAGTACCACCATACAAGTTGATTTGGTTCCTTCTTGAGTTGTTATTTTACCTCTATATTCACCTCCTAGTGCCACATTTTTTCAAGATCCTTTGAAAGGTACACTGGACCACGTTTTTTATTCATTATCAAATTTACCTAGTCTTTCAAAGTCATTGAGATCCCTAACTAACTTATATTTCACCCAATAATATATAGACAAATTTATGTCTATACCTTCCTTAAAGATAATAACTCATGTTCTTATCACTCCAATGTCTAAAATGTCTATAGGAACTAGAGTGGTGGTCACTCCAACCCAAAATCCTCCTGTTATTACTATAATCCCATTGGTGTCAACCCCATTACCAAATAACTCCATCACATTGCCTTATATTCTACTCACTTCACAATCCATTGTCCCTCCCCAAGTATCCCAATCTTTATCATCCTCTATCCAAAGATATCCATCTCCTCTTCCTCCTTGGTTGGCATCACAAACACCTAAGAGGAATAAGTGAGTAGTGGCACCGAAAGTTTTTTTATTTTGGTCAGCTTGTGCTAATAAAGCCCAAAACAAAAAAGAAGGCCAAAACTACGTCAAGGGTAATTTTTGAATCAGGGCGTAAGTATGCTGAAGTTGTAGTGCCTCCTAAAGATAGAAATATTAAAGATATTAAAGCATATAAATATGTAGTGGGATGAATAGATCTTGGGAAATAAACTCATGAAGGTGTGAAGGAATATTTTCAAGTAGGAATGGCATCCTTTATCAAGAGATATGACAAGGACAAGAATATCAAGGATCAACTCAAAGTATAAGTGGAACAAATAACTTTTGATTTAATAAAAATCACTCAACCTTCTGAGTCTATTAATCCTATTGTACATGAAAATACTTAAAGAGCCATTAAACTTGTAGAAAAAATTAGATCTCAGGGTCATGCAGTCAATGCCTAGATTGAGAGATTCACAACATAGGGTATCCAATGTTTCCATTATATCATTAGATTTTTGAAGAACCTGAGTGAAGTGAAAATAAAAATTCAAAAAATAATTGAAACACTCACTCAAGATTTGGAGTTGATTGAAAATGATATTGATACATGGAATCAACTTCATAAATTCAAACTAGAGATTTTGGTTGAGTAGAAGGTCATTCCAAATAGGAAAATGTTCATTGAATACAAAAAAGCTATGAAGAATAAAAGAGATGTTCTCAAGAATCTAGTTAAAGATCTCAAAGAAGCTAAAGATATGTGTGATAATAAGATTTCAAATCTTGTAGAGAAAATTGGAGAACTACCCTATCAAGTTAAAAATTATTCTCAAGAAATTCTTCTTGTGGAGACTATTATTCAAGAGTTTACATCTTTACTCCAAACAAAGATTTAAATAGGTACTTTCACACTAGACTCCATCAACAAATATATTAAATTTTAGGTTATTTTGAGTAAATTACAAAGAACCATGGATAAAAGCAAAGATTTTTTCGTTAACTTAGTAGATTCAATCACAAGGGTACTTGTCATCTCCAAAATTACATTGAGGCTAAATAATAGTGAAATTAAAGATAAATTAAAGAGATATGAGGAATTTTTATAGGAGAATAAAAAGGAATAAATTCTTGTGTCTAATGACACATAGCTTACTTTTGTAATTTTCCATATGTAGTTTTGTTCAATGTAAATTAAACATAGGAAAAGTACATAGTCCTAATTCAAATAGGACTCTATCAATGAATAAGTCAATGTATTTATGATTTTCTTATTTTTTTTCATAGTTACTCTCTCTAAATAGGAGGATACTCTTTGTAGAAAGGATCACCAATTTCTATAGATAGGAAATGTTGCTGAATTGAGAAATAATTTTGAAACTTTGTGTTCATATTTTAAATCTTGAATTCTATTTAATATAATAAAATCAAGTGATCTTTCAATCTTTGTGTTGAGATAAAATTGTGGTTTGTTAGATATGTTCTTATTTCTTATCCATTACACTTTATTATGATTTTATTTAATTGTGGTATAAAATTTTTGTAAGACAAAAGGTCCTAAGAAGCTGATTTTGGAGTCTTTAAGCTACTTTTTAGTTGATGGGTTTATGATCACATTGAAAGTGAATTACTTAAGAGACTTTGAGCTGCCAGTTATTCTTCTTTGATAATTTTAATCTTTCTTATAAATAAGGTGAAGACTTTGGGCTGTACTTTATTCTATCTTTTAAGTTTACTCAGCTGGTATTATTTTTGTTAATATTTTTGCTAACAATTCTAAATACTGATTATATTTTGTTCCTAAAGTTATCTTAGATTTTTAAAGTATATCACAAAAAATGGAAGGAAGTTTTTGATTGAACATAAATTCTAAAAAAAGAGAACTGGATGATATGAAAACACCCACTATGATAAAATTATTGTAAATAATTAAGTGTTGTGTTAGTTAAAAATAAAAGGGAGCCTCCCCTTGTCGTGAGGAGAGATTTTATCTCATCACACTGTGGTTTAAATTACCATTTTTCTACCATTGTGTTATTAAAAAAATATTCACCCAACACTTTTCACTAAGTTTAGTATTTGAAAATAAAACTTACCTTTATTTCCTATTTACTCCATAAAATAAGAAATGTCAATTTGCCTCTTGATCAAGTAGTGTCTTGGGTTAAAAACCTTCAAGGAGTCCCTTTGATGAATAAATACTTACTTGGTTGTAAGTTCTTAGGGGATTTAGGTGATTGTTTAGATGTATTTTAGGTCTCTTTTATACTTTTCTCTTGATGATTAATACATTAGATACCACAATAGGATGGTTTTCACAACCCTTAATGAAGGTATGATTTTTGATCATTTTAAAGGCCTATTTGATGATCAAAACCTTACCCTATGACAATTTAAGGTGCTCTTTGGCTGTACATGAGCATTATATAGGTCTTTGATATGAAAGAACAAGGTTTTATTTTAAAATTTCATACCAGTATAAAACCTAGCATGGTTTGATTTTATTAGACCATATCCCCTTGATCCTCACACTATCTTGAATAGGTTTGACTATGTTTCCTCATGCTATTAGCCCATGTATAGACTGAGAATAGGGTCCTTGAGTGCTTATAAAGAGAAAAACAATTGATATGTCACTTAAGTCACCATTCTATGTGGATTCTTCACAAACATAAATGACCTTGTGGAAAAGTCAAAGAAATCCTCTAATAAGGCATTTAGGCACCCATCCACATTCTTGACTATGTTTTAGCCCTTAAGGTACCTGTAGGTGAATATTTTATGGCTATAAGATGATGTTTATTATCTCTTTTCAAAGCATATCCACACCCTCCATCCCCATAGTGACCTTGATCTCTTGCTTCATTATGATAGTGATCTTTCTCTACATAAGCTTGATTGGCCTCTTGAAATGACTAAAAACCTACATGACTTTAGGTGAGTATTTAATAATTTGAGGGATGTTTTGAGCCATAACACCATGAAGTAACCACATCCTTCTCCAAGCTATGTTAACATTCTCATAAAGTGTCCTACATAGTGAAACAAGACCCTTAAACCCATACTCCAAGTATGATTTGCAATGTAACTCCTCCGAATGGTTAATTTCATAGACAATAACCTATATATAACCTTAACTATGGCATGAAGGTAGAAATTGGAGAAAAATAGTGACCTTTCTAGTTACTAGGTAGCATAATTTGACATGACTTTAACTGGATGGTTCATGAGCCTATATAATCCTATTGATAAACTACTTATACCATCAATAATACCTCTAATTCTATTTTTTTCACCCTAAATTTGAGATCTTTACCCTCTTCCAGCACATTGTACCATCTAAAAACCTACAAGTAGGTCTCTCTATGCCAAGAAGCAAGAAACCAAAAATAAGCTAGTTTTGGGCCTGTAAGGCCATGAATACTAATTAAACTATTATATAAGCTTTGATATTAATTTTTATGATCTTCCTCTACTTTGGCTATATGAAATCCATATAAATTCTATACTTTTCTTGTAAAATGAAGGGAAAAGCTCTTTTTACCCTTTAAAGAGGAAAACAAAGCTTCCCACCACTTGAAATGGAAGTATTGAGAAGTATTTCATGGAAAAAATTCAAAAATAGACTTTTCCATGTTTTAAACTTTTAAAATTAGCATGTGGGAGCTATTTTGAGGCCTTTTTAGGTTATTTAACATATGAGATGAAGTTTTTTAAAGTTTAAAACTTTGGATATAGGCTATGTTGACCCTTTTTAACCTTAATAAAGGCATTTTGAAAAAATTTAATGAAATTTTAAAATAATTTTGATGTTTTAACCCCATTTTTTGACATTTTTGGCCAAAATTTACATTTTTAGGTCATAATTGACCGGTTTGACCAGCTACAAAGGGAAATTGACCATTTCTAGGAAAGTTTTAGATAATAGGGGTGGTACTTCTACCTTTATAGGTCAAATTAATAATAATTTTGGCAAATTTCAGGGGTTGACTAGCATGTTGGTTAAAAGAACTCTAGCAAAGATGGAGTAGGACAAACAGTAAAACTAGGAAAGCTTGCAGACCAATACACAATAATGGAAACTGACACAAAAACAATAAACATGTGTATGTGTGAAATTAGAGGAAAGGACAAGAAAAACACTTTAAAAATAAAAACAATAATAAAATCATGTTTGGAAAATCACTTAGAGGAATGAAACTATGACTATGTATAAAGGAGTGACTCTCCTAATAATAGTGTTTAAGAAATATCCCATTCACAAGAATGGGAAGCTATTCTCCACTCAATATATATAATTGAAAATTATTGTTTCCCTTAAAAAAAATTATAATATAAGGTCCACTCTAAAGGCTATCAAATTTAGAGTTCTTACCTAGCTTTGCATGCTTTTTATCTCATTTCAGTACTATGTCTCCTTGCTGAAATGTTTTTGATGAAGATCTCTTATCAAATGTATTTTTTAATTGATACTTATTTGACCAAATAGTATGCATATAATCATCTCTTATCTCCTCTAATTCTCTTATTTCATTCATTCTAAATTATATTCGATCACTTTCAAGAAGCTCTAGCTAGTGTACAAGCTCCAAAGTCAGAAGCTCCAATGAGATAGGTAGCCTTGCTTATCTTCCATAAACTATAAGATAAGTTTTATGACTAATTGCCTTATTATGGGTGATCCCATCATCCCATAAATTAGTCTTCAACTTAGTATGTCAAGATCTCTAATTATCTTCCATTGTTCTTTTGATGATCCAAATTAGGTTCTTGTTAGTGGACTTAGCTAGTCCATTACCCTATAGATAGTAATTTGATGAAGATGTCAAATAAATACCATGTTTAAGAGCCCATTATAATATCTTTGTACTACTTAATGCCAAATCATTATCTGATATGATAGTAGAAGGTGCTTCAAAATGAGTGACTAGGCTCTCATAGAATTCAAGCATAGAGTTCTCATTTGCCTCTTTCAAAGGCATTGCCTCCACCCACCTAGTAAAATATTCTATAGATATAAATAATCACATATGAATAGTATTATATGGAGGATGAATCATCCTAATTAAATCTAAATCCCATTGCATGAAAGGTTTCTCAACCTAAATTGGCTTTAGTGGCATAACAACTAGTCTCTATTGTCCTACAAACATTGCACACTTTGTATATTTTCTAATCCATGAATGCACATATCTAAATAAATTAGGTCAAAAATAACCATCTATAATGATTTTTTTAGCTATGGTCTTGTCTAAAAAATGACCTCTAGAAGGACTATCATAAAATTGCTCAAAAATCTTGTCAAATTGATTAGTTTTAACACACCTTAAAAGCATACCTCCAATGTATTTTTTAAAAAACATTCCATTAATTAAAATGTATGGTATTGAGTGTCACTCAAAATGTCTTTTTGTGATGAATTAAAACCCCTTGAACATTCTCTAGTTTGAATAAATCTATAAGTGTTCTATGTCTAGCTTGCAGGAGGTATATTTTTAGCTTCACGCTAAGTGTCCTGAATTGTCAAAATTGTTTCTTTTTGTTCTTTTACATCTTCTATAATATGTTCACATAATAATTTTCCTTGTACCATATTTATAACCTTGAATTTAATTTCATATTTTGTGTATTTAGTGACCCATCCAACTCTCTTTTTGCTCAGGTCTCTATTGATAATGAAGTCCTTCACACTTGGATGAGCAACCATTAGTATAATCTTATTATTTGAAACCAAATGTCTAAATATTTTTAGACCCATTATAATATTAATAACATGTTTTAATAAAAAATAACATCTCTATTCATAACTCTCTAAATCTTAACTAAATAAAGTAATGGGTTATTCCAAACCTATTTTGTTGCATAAGCATTGATGAAATAGTACTAGAAGTAAAAAAAGCATACAAGAATAAATACTTATTGAAATATAGATTGATAAAAGTAGGAGGTTGGATTATTACTTATTTTATATCTTCAAAACTTATTTTACCTTCTTAGTTCAAGTGAACTTTTTATGTTTCTTAATAATTTGTTTAAGTGGCCTTACTATTTCTACAAAACCAGGAATGAATATTCTGATAAAGTTTATCTTACCCAAGAAGCTCTATAATCCTTTCTTGTGTTTAGGAAATTATAGATCAAGTATTACCTATATTATCTTTGGATCAATGTAAAGACCAAATTTGGACACCATATACCCAATAAGTCTCCCCTCATGCACTAAAAAATTTTATTTCTTTAGATTCAATGATACTCCAAATTGTCTACATCTATCAAAAATAATATTCAAATGTGTTAGATGATCATTAGGATTATTTTAAAATACTATAATATCATCAAGATATACTAAAATAATTTCACTCAAGAGATCATGAAAAGCAACATCCATTTCCCTTTGGAAGGTAGCTCTAGTGTTAGAGAACCCAAAAGGCATCTTCTTATAAGCAAAATTACCCCATTTGGTAGTGAAATTTGTTTTATATTTATCTTGATCTTTCACCAATATCTTATTGTATCCTAAGTATCCATCCAATAAATAAAACCTATACAAACCTAAAACTCTTTGCAAGATTTGATCCATGGAAGGAAGTGGATAATGGCCTTTCAGTGATACTCTGTTCATATCTCTAAAATCTACACATAACCTTATCTCTCCTTTTTTATTTCTTACTAGAATAAGTTTTGATACCCATGTTGAATTATTTATAAGACAAATAATACCTGATTCAATCATCTTTGTATGTTTCTTCCTTATGAGAATCTCAACCTTAGGGTTGATAGGCCTTAGCTTTTGTCTTACCAGTTTTGCATCCTGTTCTAGTTCAATAGTATGTTGTGCCAATATGGAATCAAAACCTTTCAAATAATTGTATTCCCAAGAAAATACATCCATGAATTCTTGACATAATGAGAAATCTCCTCTCTCAAAATCAATATTCACTTTACCCAATTTGAGTTGCTTACCTTCAACTATGTTAATTGGCTCATAATACTCTTTCTTAGTAGAAATACTCACCTTATCCTTCATTAGCTGATCATATTCATTAAAAATTATTTCTAAAGTAACCAAACCTTTATTCATATTATTTTATTTCAATTTCACAATCTAACTTTCATATTGATCATGTAATTTATCATGATTTCTTTGGAAAAACTTTGCCTCATTCTATATAAAATATGTTATTTTATTATCAGAATCAAAAACTTGCCAACTTACATCATTATTTGGGACTAAAGTCCTGCATAAAACCTTGATTTGGGTCTGATTTTTATTTTCCTTAATCTGATCCATAATATCATATTGTGCTCCTATTGCAACAAGTCTATCTACATGTTGATTTGCTCCTCTAAGAATGAAGTGAATGTAAAATGCAAGGAAATATTCCATGAGATCCAAAAATATATGTTTTTATTATTTAAAAATAGGATTATTTAATTCACTTAAACCACTAACATTTTGGACAATAAAGTCACTATCACCTTTCACCTATAAGAGCTTAATATCCCTCTTTCTAGCCCACTAAAGACCATAAATAAGAGCATACTATGTAGTATTGGAAGTATAATTAAACTAAATTTAATATAATAATTATATCTCTTATTTTGTGGTGAAACCAAAATTACACCATCCCCACTTCCATTTTTTGTTCTATATCCATCAAATAATAGATTCCAAACTCTTTCTTGATCTTTAACTGAGCTAGTGAGACTAAGCAATATATCACCCTCTTTGTGCATACAGTAGACCCCAAAACTAGCATCTTCAATAATTTTATAGGGTTCATGTACATGATTATCAGCATCCCAATAATCCAAGAGAAGATCTGGTATGCCTTCAAGAGGCTTAGAAGGCTCTTGCTCAATAATGTTATCATCTTTTTATAAAATACTACAATTCACATTTAACATATTTGGCATATATGACTCAAGGTGAAATTGTGGGGAGACTGGTGGTAGTGATGTGTTGTCATTTATTTCAAGTGGAATTGATGATGACAAAGTGGCATGAGAGTTCTCTTAGTCTAATATGCATGATCTTAGTGCTCAACTCAATCTTGTTTTCTAGTGAAAGCTTATGGGAGCAGTTGTTTCTATGGAATCATGAGTGGGTGGCATGGATCATGGAGAGAGAATACATGGTATGTCCATGTGGTTGTGAGATTGATTTTAGTCCTTCTAAGTGGTCTTCAAGTGGATTACAAGTCATCCTATACCCTGAGGGCTTGACCATATGTGGTTACTTATGGGGTTTTGAATACTTTGAGAGCTATATCATGATGAGGATCTAATTATTCTTGAAATATGCATGCTATACATGTATAGGGTGATATGAGGTTAGGTGTATGGTTTTTAAGAGGTGGTTATTGGTCTGCAAGATAGTTTGGCCATTGGCCTAGTTGGCCTTAGTGTGCTTGTGAGGTCTTGTGAAGGATCAAAGGGTGTTTTTAGGTTGGTGAAGTTTTTTTTTTTCATGAGATATGGTTAGACAAGTTTTTTCAAGCATGTTGATAATGTTTTAGTCTAGAGGTTAAGCTACAAAGTCAAAAGGTTGGTTTAAAAGCTTCAAAAGGTGCTTGAAATGAGTGCAAAGAGCCAGAGAGGAAGTTGCTCATGCTTGTTGGCATGTTCAATGTTTACATGGGAAGTTGAGATATTTGGAGTAGTTTGGGAAGGTCCTTGAGAATTTTTTCCAAGCATTGGTTTAGGAATTAAGGAGTAGAACTTTATGAACATTCATTAAGAATGTAAACTAGTTAAAACCCTTTATAAACCCTCATAATGGAGTGATTGGAAAGATACTTCTAGAAAGATCACATAATGGATTTTTTGAAAAAAAATTACTATTGAAAGGTATAAAGTATTCCTCTATTCATCTCCAGGTGGTAGTGGTTTGTAAGGGTAGTGAGTAGAAGGTATAGAAATATGATTATTTCTAAAGATTTTAGTGTTATAAGTAGGGTTGACTAAGTCAACACATGGAAGTTCTTGGAGATTGAATGCTATGACTTGTTATTTAATTTCATATATTTTTTTGGTAATAAATAGTCACTTTATAAATTATCTAAGTTAATCAAGTTGACTATTCACTAATATGTAGATGGTGAAAATAGTGAACAAATATCCAAGTAGAGTAAATATGTGTTTAGGGAAGTTTTCCAAGTGATTAAGGATGAATACAATGGTTTGGGGTAATTTTTTAAGAGCTATTCCTTATGTTCCCTTTATTTTTATGTGAGTTTTATGACCAAACATAGGAAAGAAGATTCTTTTAAGGTGGCTTATCTAAGCAATGAAGACTGTGATATAGTGATCTAAGGAATTAGTTTGTTATACTAATAGATGCTACTAAAACAAGATAAATATATAATTTAGAGTAGTATATATATAAAATATAATATATTAATGTGGCTTATATGGTATGAAAGTGTTCTTTCATGTGCTAGACAAGAAAATCTACATGACTAGTATTTGGAGCTTGTAAGCAATCTGAAGTGGCTTATTTGGAGAGGCTAGTTTGAGATATTTTGAGTAGATTTTGAGGTTAGTAAGAGCTTGGTAGTATTATATGAAACCAAAATATTCATTACATGGCCTTGGTATTCATTTTTTATCTTTATTTTGGTTGGAGCTGTCAAATATTTTTTACTAAGTTTCTGGTGTGCATGCCCAGTTTGTTTAAGTTTGTTTGGACCTGTGTGAGTTATGTGAAGGTAAAAAATGGATTTTTAGGTTTTTCATATGTCATGGAGGACATATTAATGTCATTTTTTTATTTTTTATTTTTGATAAAATCAATATTATGCCTTATTTCTTCTTGGCAGTACTTTTTGGGTATTTACAAGACGTGGAACGAGAGAGAGAATGGATTGGATGGAGTAGTGGTTTGGAGTTCCAGGTGGATTGGTCACATGTGGAAGTGATAAATGATATATTGGATTGATTTTTTATTTTTTTCACCTATTTTTAAGGCTAAATATGGTTCAATAAGTTTAAGGTGTAATATTTACTAATGAAGGGCTAATGTGTTAGGCCTAAGTGAGATCTAAATGAGGACTAAGTTTTCTTTGGGTCATCGATGACCTATGGAGAGGTTATCCCATTCATGTAAAATTTATGAGGATTTATTATAAGTTTAATACAAGTGTGTAAAATATCCTTTCCAACCAAGATGGGTTAGATGAAAGAGTAGTATATATACTAGGTCTATTTGTCCTATTTGACGTGAGTGAGATTATGTGGACTAAAGCAAAAGAAGGAGCTTAGCCAAGGAGTAGATATGAGTCATTAAGGACAATACAAATTTAAATATTATTATTCATTTTTTACTAATCATGTTCATGAGATAACAAGTCATTAGACCTAACAATTTGAAGGGTGACCTAGTTGAGTGAATGAGGTAGGTGTGCCTGCCTTGATAAGAGAAGTAGTTTTGTAGGTGTTAAAACAAGAAAAGGTCATAACTAGGTGTAAAATACATTATATAAGTGGTGGAAATAAAATTATAGGTGGTTAATTTAGTACTTAATCACCTATGAGGTTGTATCCTCCTTGCTAGTTAGAGCTAGCTAAAGGTCTAGTTGGAGCTGGACTAAATTAAGGGGTGGATGCTCCTTGATCAGTTAGAGCTAGTCTAAAGTATCTTGTTTATATTATCATTATAAGACTATAGTCCATTAGTTTTTATGCTTGAGAGTGGGTTTTCTCCCCCTAGTGGGTTTCTCACATAAATTATGTGTTCATATGATGTATGCTCTTGTTCATGTTTTGATGTATAATCTTTCATGTTCATGTATGGTAAATGGTTTTTGGAATTGAATGTGCATTATTGTCTACTGATTCACCCCCCCTTTCTAAATAGCTACATCCATAAAAAATATGGAAATAGGGTTAGATATAATAGCAAATTTGGTTCATAAATAGTTATAAAAACCATGTATGACCAGTCTAAGGAAAGGTAACCTCCTATTTTGGTAGTGAAATCTATGGATAAACATAGTGCAAAATATGGAGGTAGATCAACAATAAAAACATTCTATAAAATGGTGAAATTTGGACAAGTATCAAGTATGTTTTTTTATATATTTAAACACACCTATAGTCTTAGTAGGATACCCATCTAATTTCAAGAGACCTTTCTCATGGGGTTCATACTACAATCCTAATTTATCATCTATTGATTTAGGCATGACATAAGTACTAGCCCCACTATCAATCATAAAGGTATGAACTAGACAATCTAAAATGATAATAGAAAGGTAAAATGGAGGAGGTTTGGTTACCTTAAGAGGTTGAGACTCAAAAACTAGATTATAATTAGTTAGGATAACACTTACATTTTCCTTATCAAATGGTCTATCAGGGATAGTGAGCTTTGAATGTTCCTCTTGCAAGTACTCCTTTTGTCCTAGGATTAGCAAAGTATCCCACATTGAAATTGATACTAAAGTATTATTAATATGATCCACAATATTTGATGGAGAAGTGATTTCCTTGACTATACTTTAGGAATAGAAGGAGCTCCCAAATTTTATGTGAATTGAGGTATGTAAGGCCCTTTCACATTCTTATCTTTTGGATCTTAAGCTTTCTGATTTGAAATTTTATGAGGTAGCTCATCTGTAGTTGTCTTTTGTTGTGATTGAGAAGAAGAAGGGGCTGCCCTTTTAGGACCTGAACCTTTTCCAATTTCTCTTTTCTTAGATCTATTATGGGCTACAACTGAATTATCAATATTAGGTAAATCTTGACTTTGATTTGCAAACAAGTGCTCAAAAGAATTCTCACCTTCCTGGAAGTTGGAAAATGTAGTTTCAGTAGGTGCCTTACCACCTCCTTCTCCTTGTTGATTTGTAACTTATACTTTAGCTAATGAAGGAATGTCTCAATGAGAAAGAGAAGCTTCCTTATTTTGAGAAGGTGGTTGGTTTTCAAATGAAGGACAAACTAAACTTTGTTGCATGATATATTGATGAGATTTCTCACAAGTTAGAGTTATTGCCATAATGTTTGCTTGATCCCATTGATTGTTCCATTGTCCTTCTTGAGCATAATTACTTTGATTTGGCACAATAACTCTTGAATTTCTCGGAGCACTAGAATTACATTTCCTTGGTTGATAATTTTACCCTTGACCTTGTTGATTGGATTGATAGGATGGCCTATTAGAATGATAATTATGATTAGTATTTTGATATGGATTGTATGGTGGATCTTGTTGCCTCTCTATTACAACCAAATTTTTAGTTTGAGCCTTAATAAGAATATTTATCTTCCCAAATCTATTAACTTGATCACCTTCTATTTGATGAAACTTTGATGACTCTAGAATTAGAGTAATAATTTTGTAAGAGGATGGATCTCTAGAAAAAGAGGCATTGGTGGCCTTGGAGATAACTTGTTTTCTTATATAAGTCATTTTTTATACTTTATTGTTACTTAAAAAGCTTCAAGTAAAGTGTTACCTCCCATGGATTAGATCATGATAGCCAAATATAAATTGATATCCTTTAGATAATACGAAAAAGCATAGTTGGGTGTAGGCTTGATCACTATAGGAATCATGTCCCAAGTCTTTTGGAATCTGTAGTTGAAATCCACCATGAATTCATGATTGAATCTATTAATTTTTATAAGCTTCTCCACAAGTGAAAGATGACCACTTTTGTCTTCAAAATGTTTGCACATAACTTTTCCGAATTCATCCTAGTTGTTTATTGATGCAAAAAGTAAACCTATGTACCACTGAAGTGCCTTTCCTTTGAAATAAGTTTCCAATAACCTTATTGATACATTTTCCTATGTCACATGATGTAATAAACAAAGATTATAAATATATAATATATTTTCTATAGGAGTTTTTGGATTTTCTCTTATGAAATCAGGAAGAACATTCAAAGCAAAAATTGGAATATCATCTCATTGATTAAGATTTAGAGGACTACCACCATTGAATGCAACAAAATCCTATCTTCTAAGAATAACCATTTGAGGTATAAGATTTAAAAAAATATTTGGCTAAACAATATTAGCTTGAATAGGAGGATTTTGTGCAATGGTCGGGTTAATAGAAGGTGTAGGATTTGGATTTGACTAAAAGGCTTTCTTCTTCTTTTCTAATTAGAAAGATATATTAGAGAAATCTCTTTCTTTCCCTTTTGTATATGACATATTGATAACTCTTGGTGGCATAAAAAGTATAAAAATATGAAAATGAAAATATAGAAATGAATAAGATACTTATATACATAGATAATAATTCAAAAATATGAATAAGTAGTTCCATCAGGTGTGCCAAAAAGTGTTATCACTCGAGAGTGCACCCTACCTAAAGCTATGTAAAATATATCCTCACTCCAGATGAAACAATTAGATCTTATCATAGTGTGGGTGACTCTATATTGAGAATAACCTCTAGAGAGATTCGGTTCCCTTAAGATTTATCAATTAAATCTGATCTACTATGATTTTGGGGTGAAAAGAGGAAGGGAAATTTTAAATGAAAAAACCTATATAAATGGGTGATGCACCTAAATTATTTATATCCTATGGAATTCACTAAAACTAATGAACACATCTAAATTAATAAAATTCTGATATTTCCCTTAAAAATTAATATTTTAGATGAAGGATAATGAGAACTTTGAATTATAAAATTCCATTTTACCTCTTCAAATGACATAAAAAAGGTGAGATAGAAAGAAATAGGTGAGAAAGGGACCTGCCAAAAGGAGATATGATCTCACTGATATGTTGATACTCAATAAATTACACTCTATTAATGTATGGTCTAGATTACAATTTCTCTTCAGCTCTAGCTATATCAAAAATTGGCTTGATTTAGCCAATATACATGTCTCAAACCCTAATTACATCCAATGTGGAATTGAAAAAGAGTAAGGGTTAGTCTTATTTGACTAACTCAAGACTAACTCCTTTTCAATGATTAAATAATTCATAAAATACATTAATTCCATAAAATTTACATGCTTTTCAAACTTTGGCATAGGATAAAAGGTGGTGGGCCCATTTTAAAAGTATAACTTATTTTCATGCAATAATACTCAAATTATTAGAATGAGAAATATATTTTATTTAAACTTGAAGCCTAGTTGGAACATTAAATGCATGAAAAACAAGGAAAAAAACATGACTTGTCAACTAGTCAACCAAAGTGGAAGACCAATCAAATTCAAATAACCTTATTTTGCATTAAAATGAAAATTAAAGAGTGGAAAGAACATGAAATATCCATATAACAACATAAAATTTGTGTTTAAACTAATTTAAAACTCTTTGATGACCAATTCAATACCAAACTCCAACTTGACCTTCTAAACAATTAGGCCAACTAGACTAATAAGGCTTAAAGGCTAATTTCAGCACTTGGACACCATGAAACCTACAAAAGAAATCATGAAACATAAAAAAGCATGAATTAGACCTTTAAAAATATTCCTTATCATCAAAATTGTGATTTTGATGAGAAAACCTTTGCCCTTCAGTCAACATGGTGGACTAGGCCTATTTTGTGCCATTTTCCAGCAAACTAGTCATTTTTATTGAGATTTTAGGGACACTTAGGTGATTATTTATGAATAAATTAAGATTTTAGGATGAATAATTTTTTTTATTCTTATATATCCAATTATTATATTCCTTTGAACTACCTTGTACTTCATTTTACATGTTTTTTTCATTAAAAACGTGGTTTCTTCCCTCATATGTACATCTACATGCAATAAATTTACATTTATAGAATCTTGTATAAGTTTAATTTACATTTGAAATTTTTTTATATTTATCCATGGTGATTTTATGGAAACAAAATCCACTTTTCTCAAAATTGGTTTTTTAGGCATTTAAGAGGGTTTTAAAGTTGAATCTTCAAACTGATGATACATGAGGTGAATACCTATAAATATTTAATCATTTACATTTATATGTATCAAATTTACCACCCTAACATCCCTAAAAATATTTCTTTCCCATGTAGAATATTTGAAAAGTTACCATGTAAATGAAATTTGTCTATGGGGAAATGACTATATTTGGGGTTGCCTACGCTATTAGTGATTGTTCATCAATATAATCCCATAAAATAATATAAATTATTCATTAATTATAATTTTATATGGTTCCTAAAAAAATACTAAGAGTGTTTAGCCAAAATCCACACATGGTGAATAAAATGAGCATCTAAACAGGTGGCTTGGAAGGGTGCCTACAACAGCAAAAAGTGAAAAACTCCACTATGATTAATATAATTCTTAATAAGATTTTAAAATCCTAAAAAAATCATTATGTAACCTTTAACATGCTATAAAAACACTCTAAAAGTCCTTTTTCCATGAAAATTCAAACAATGCCTTTTCGGCCTAAGTGCCTATTTGCCTGCAAAACACTATGTGAGCATGGTTTACATAAAATTTGGAGTTATTACACTCTATATATGTTTTATTATGATTTTAAAACATAATATCATGCTTTTAAATCCTTTATTTGGTTTTATAATCTTATGAGGCACTCGAGAATGAAGCATGCTCCAATGGTGACTTCAAATGAATAAGCTAAGGTCTGAGACAAAATAGTGAATATGTGAACTTTTCCAATGGAAATTAATTTTTTTAATATTTTTATTAAATTAATTATGACCATATTTACAAAGTTTTAAATCTTAACTCCACCTGTAGCTCATAGAATCTTAGATTTTCTCTTAATTTTGACCTCTATGGTTGGACTGTCTTCATTCTTGATTGAGTTTTCATGTTTTTTAGGTAAATTTAATGTATTTTAGAGGTTTTAAGATCAAAATAATCTTAATTTATCTCAAGTCTCTTTATTATTTTTAAAATAACCTCTACCCCTATTTTCAAGCACACTATGACCTTCAACCAAGCATTTTAAGCTTCTCAAATGAATGAGTTTTGCTTCTGTAAGTGGATGTTGATCATATTTGATAATATTTAGTGTAAATTTCATCTTAAAAAGGTATTTTTGTAATATTTATATATAAATACCTCTCCACACATTTTATTCATAGCAATTGACTCAAAAATAATTTTTATAGGCCTTCAACTAAGTATAATTTCGTACAATAGCTTGTATTGTAGACCATCATCCTTGTGTTAAACAAAAATTTGGACCTCTCAAAAGTATTTATAATTCCATGACCACATATCCATGCATGAGGATGCATTCATTTTCCTACTCTATTCTCAGGGAGACTTTAAACTCATTTTTCCATGACTATAAGGATAACCTTTTAGTTTGGCATGGTTGTAGGTGCCCCTTTGGATATGAAAGGATAAAAACTTTCACTGAAATGGAATAAAATTACTTAACTATACCATAAACTTCAACATATTTTCCTCATAACAATGCCTTATGGTTTAGGTTATGATGCTTCTTGAGATGTATGGATAATTTAGCACCATCTATTACAAGTAACACATACAGGCCTGTAGGATGCATCTTTGGTTTATATGACTATGTATCAAGCCTTAAGAGACTCACCTTATGCATTGGAAACATATAATCCATCTCCTCTCTCCTCTAATGGTTCCTTAAAAACCCTCCTCCTCCATCAACATTTGACTATATAATATATGATTTGTCTTTATATGGATCATGATGGAACTTGAAAGAGTTTGAAATATTGAGGCAAAAGTGTGAAGATCCCTTGTTGATATTTACTATCATTATAGCCATATCATCATCCCTGAAAGATTCAAAACTTACAACCATCATGAAACCCTCTATGACTCCCCTACCTCATAACATCCTTAGATATATTTTAGTTCTTAATGACCCTTGTATGGACTAACATAGGGTTTGAAAGTGGATTGGAGCATGGTTTAGGACTGTTTAGAGAGTGGGAAGACAACTGATAGTATGTTTCAAATCCCTCCACCTATTTCCTTTTCTTTAAAAGTCACAAACCCTCTTTAAAAAGGCTTAAAACCTTAAAAAATCTCCCTTAACACTGTCACCTAATTAAAGGGTTTTAATAAATTGCTATAGGTGCCTTCAACACTAATTGTAGGTTTCCTTTTACCTATAATAGGCTCTCTTAAAACTACAGGCATGCGTATACCTTCTTTGTTCCACCTAGATTTCCAATTTCAATCCTTATGGTGAACAAACCAACCTTTTGATTTCAAAAGTTCATCTTACCCTAACTATAGACCCTCCTTGACTACAACTCAGACCTATAGGTGCCCTTTTGGGGTTATAAGATATATTCTTTGCATTGAGGTTAGTATCTGAAAATTAAACTTACCTTTGTTTACTATTTACTGCATAAAGTAATAAATGCCACTTTGCCTCTTGATCAAGTAGTGTCTTGGGTTAAAAACCTTTAAGGAGTCCTTTTTATGAACAAACACTTAGTAGTAAGTTCTTAGGGGCTATGGATGAATATTTAGAAGTATTTTAGGGCTCTTTTATACTTTTCTCTTGATGATTGAAACATTAGATAACACAATAGGATGGTTCTCACAACCCTAGATGAAGTTATGCTTCTTGATCCCTTTAAAGGCCTATTTGATGATCCAAACCCTACCTTATCATAGCTATAGGCTCTCTTTGGCTATAGATGAGAATTATCTAGGTATTTGATATGAAAGAACAAGGTTTTACTTTAAAACTTCACACTAGTCTCAAACCTAACATGGTTTGCTTTTATTAGACCATATCCCCTTGATCCTCACACTATCTTGAATATGTTTGAATGTGTTTCTTCATGCTATTAAACCCTATACAAACTAAGAATAGGGCCCTTGAGTGCTTAGAAAGAGAAAACAAACATGAGATGTCACTTAAGTCACCATTCTATGTGGATTCTTCAAAAACATCAATCACCTTATGGAAAAGTCAAAGAAACCCTTTAACAAGGCATTTAGGCACCAATCCACCTTCTTAATTATGTTTTATCCCTTAAGGTAGTTGTAGGTGAATATTATATGGCAATAGGATGATGTTTCTTGTCTCTTTTCAAATCATAACCACACCCTCCATCCCCATAATGACCTTGATCTCCTTCTCCATTATGATAGTGATCTTTCTCTACATAAGCTTGATTGGCCTATTGAAATGACTCAAAACCTACATGGCTTTAGGTGAGTATTTGATAATTTGAGGGATGTTTTGAGACATAACACCATGAAGTAACCACATCCCTCTCCAAGCTATGATAACATTCTCATAAAGTGTCCTACATAGTGAAAGAAGACCCTTAAACCCATACTCCAAGTATGATTTTCAATGTAACTCCTCCCAATGGTTAATTTCATAGACAATAGCCTATATATAGCCTTAATGATGGCTTGAAGGTAGATTTTGGCTCTTATTCCTCTTCTTGATTGTTTGATGAGACCCCTCATATGCACCACTATAATCATGAATACAATTATTCCAAAATTGATATCCTTAAGACTTAGATTACTTCATGTGATTTCTTTAACTGTATGCAATGTTTGTAGATATCCATATTCATGTGATTTTATGCTTCAATTAACCTCTAGGTCAACACTGATCATGCTTTTAATGTTTTTCCTCTCTTCAACCCTTGGTTCTTTAGTGATGGAATAGCTGATGGACATGGGTTAAAGGGTGATAGGATAAAGGAAGGTGTAATTATGGGGGGATCATGATAGGAGGGTGAAAATGGAGTGAAAACATAGTGAAAAGGCTAATGTGATAGTGATGTGGGTGAGTGAGGTGAATGTGGGAAAGGAGGATGATGGAGGGTGACAAAGCCATGAATGATAAAAAAATATGCAAACTGGATCTCTCCACCCTATCACCACATGAAATTAGATATCATTAGAGGAGGTAAAGAGGCCAAAATGAAACTTGATTTTCTTTAAAAAACTTAAAATTAGTTAAGAAACCTTAAAATATGTTAAATTAGCCCTTTTGAAACACTTTTCTTGAGCATGGAGATGACTTTCTGACATGAAATTTGGAAAATATTTTATATTTATGCATGGAAGTCATGAAAAATTTGTGTAAACCCTAAAAAATATAATTTATAGAAAATTTGAAGCCAATCCCTTCTCTTTGGACTGTACAATTCTCCCTTGCAAGCTTGCTAATAGTGTATATTGAATGGATGACTTTGAGACCTATGTTTGACCATGAATTGGATGAATAACACCTTCATAATTACATTAAAATTTAGATAAAGACCTTAATAATTTGGAATAATTTGAATTTTCCCAAAACTCTTCCCAAGTGAGGATAAATTAGAGAAAAATAGTGACCTTTCTGGTTGCTAGCAACAAAATTTGACCTGACTTCAAATAGATGGTTCATGAGCCTAGAGAATCCAATTGAGAAACTACTTAGACCATAAATAATCCATTTGAGTCTACTTTTTTCATCCCAAATTTTATATTTTTACCATCTTCTAGCAGATCATACCATCATAAAACCTACAAGTAGGTCTCTTTATACCAGGAAGTAAGAAACTAAAAAGAAGCTAGTTTTAGGTCTATATGGACATGAATCCTCATGAAACTACTGTAAAATCTTGGATATGCCCTATTCTAATCTTCCCATACTTTGTTTATATGTAATCCATATAGATTTTGTACTTTTCTTTTAAAATGAAGGATTTTTTTTCCCTTTAAAGAGGAATAATAAAGATTCCCACTACATGGAATGGAAGTATTGAGAATTATTTCATGTAAATAATGTAAAATTAGACTTTTCCATGTTTTAAAATTACAAAATTGGCATGTGGGAGCTATTTTGGAACCTTTTTAGGCTATTTAACACATGAGATGAACTTTTTAAAGTTTAAAACTTTGGATATAGGATATATTGACCCTTTTAAACCTAAATAAAGCTCTTTTGAGAAAATTTAATGACATTTTAATATAATTTTTTACACTTTTACCCTATTTTTGATATTTTGGCTAAATTTTGCATTTTTGGGCCATAATTGATCGATTTGACAAGCTACAAAGGGAAAGTGACCATTTTTAGGAAATTTTTAGATAATAGGGGTATTAATTTGACCTTGATAGGTCAAATTATGAAAAGGACATGGGACTAATTTAATGGTAAGGATTTTTAACTTGGAACCTTGATTGGGCATAAGGTTGGTTGTAGCTAAAGCAAGTTCATCAGTAACCTTATTTTCCTCCCTAAGGATTGATACAATGTTGAAAGCATCAAAACATTCAATTAAGTCCCACACTGTAAATCTATTTAAGATAAAACAATTTCCATTGATACTTACTTTTGACTTGGTTAACTACCAGTTCTGAATCACCAAAAAGTAATAATTCTTTAACCTTATGTTTGATTGTAAATTGTAATCCAAGAATAAGTGCTTCATATTCATCTAAATTATCAATGCATGGGAACTAAAGTTTATAAGATGAATTGTATTATTTCCAAATGGGATTGATTAATAATACTCCCACTCCAAAGCCTAATTTTCACCTAGCACCATCAAAATACAACTTCCATAATCTAGGCATAACATGAGAATGTTTTGAGTTACATACATTTATGGTGTCAAGAGTGTAAACACCTAGATCTAAGTTAACCATGTTGACCCTCTCATTAGTTTCATTGTAATAAATGATCATATGATTCATTTTGGGCTCCCTTTCTAACGTAATCTTATTTATAACTCCTTGTTAGGGTAACCATATGTGTGAATAATCAATTGATAGATAATTGTTCAGATATCTAGTCCAATCTCTACTTAGCAGCATTCCATATGCATCAGGGATATCCACCAATTGAATGTCAATAAACCATTAGATCCTTAGATCAGAAGTAATTTGCATGTGCACATTTAACAACTCACCAATTACTTTGACCTTTGATTTATATAATTGAGTTACAACCCTATAAAATTTAATGGGAGTCAAACCTAGTTGCTCACAAATACCTTTACACATAATATTTGAAAATGCACCAGAGTCTTACAAATAATTTTGTAATTTTTTACCAAATATCCTAATAATAAACAAGAAAGGTGGAACATCTACCTTATTTTTATGTATTGCAATGTTAACATGTGTAGACTTCTATGGTTTACCAGGATTCTTAGATAAAGATTCCAACAAATGGTCTCTTTATTCTATAAATTGAGTCAACTCATGCAAATTAATGTTAGCTTTGATCTTTTTCATATCATCTAATATATTATATCCAATTTTAGTAGAAGAATTAGATACATCAACATTGGGTTTAGAGGTACTTCCCTTAGGTGGCTCTAGATTTTTGTCTGATGTAGCATCAGAAGGAGTATCAAAGTTATTTGGTAAAGTTGAGGTAATCAAAGGTTGCTTTAATCCCTATTATTTATAATGTATGTATTCTTTAGATATTGCTAAAAATCATGAATCTCTTCAGGGATATCTTTAGGCTCATTCTCTTCTTAGAATGGGAACTCAAATGTCTCCACCATGAGAGTTGAATTAGTAGACTAACATGACCTTGAATAACTTGAGGTACCTTCACCATTGTATTTATTAGGTACAACTTCAAAAGTGTATAACTCTTGTTTAAAATCTTCAAAATCATTATAAAAATCTACAATCTAATTCACCATGATTTGAATTATAATGAAATCTACAATAATCTAGTAAATCAACATCACTAAGATTTATATCAGGTACATTCTTATTGGCAAATGACTCATTGTAATGGTTGTTATTGTAACTTTGAAATATATTTATAGGCTTATTAAATATTTAAAAAGAAAAGTTCCTATAGATATTTCTCCAATATTGCCAACTTGCTTTTGTAGCTGAATGAAGTCAATGCTTATCATTTGAACCATCTTCAAAATAGAATAATTCTCATTCTTGGGTGCCTCAAAATTTTGAACTTGAGTATTGCTACTAGATACAAGCATCAAAGCTCTCTAGTCTTGTGGATGAGATCCACTGGCAAAGTTGTTCAAGAATCCCAGGTTTTGGCCAGGATGTGCATGGTTCAAAAGCAATTGGTTTAGAAATATAAGCTGATTTAAGTCATGCATATTTTGACTGGCATTGGGAATGACATTCAAAATAGGTAAATTTGGATTAATGTTTGGAATATTGTATGCCATTTGGCCCTGGGGTTACATCTGATCATTAATGATCATAGCTTTAGTATAAGCTAAGGCTAATGTATTAATGACTTGAGTAAATATTTTGAGAAACACAAAAGTAATGGGATCCAAATCATCCTTTTATATCTCTAAGGCTAAAGCCTCATTAGGTCTATAAGGATTTATTGTTCTACTAAACATTTTTTACGATCTAACATTAAATGCTCTTATAGACTCATTTGAGTCTCTTTTGACTATGGTAAACTATTGGTATAGGATACATGGACTAATGATTTTGTCAAACTGATCAATGAAGTAATTATTAAAATCATTCCATCTAGCTATGTTTTTTTAGGAAGGTTAAGGAACCATTCATATGCAACATCTTTGAAAGTAAATGGAAATAGTCTACATGATACATCTTCATGAACAAAATTCAAAAGTATTAAAGTATCTTTAAAGGATTTAATGTGTTCTTATATAGTTATAACACCATTAGGAATAAAATTAGGTAGATACTTTTCAAGATTATGAGGAAGGTCATGTATCACACTTGACACATTTATTGAAGAAACACCTAGCCAAGCCATAAATTAATAGGGATTAAACACAAGAGCGCCCTAAATTAGTGAAGTTGGTTGAGACTTTGAAAGTATACACTTACCTTTGTCTCACCTAGATCTCCTATAAACTTGTAATTAAAGGAGGGGAACCCCTTTTTTTTAACGTGACCTAGTTTTCATCCTTGGAAATTCTAGTTTGAGAGATTTGAACTCTATTTAAAATACAATGTATAAGTCTTATCTTTATAAATAATGATGATCAGACTTGTATATTAAGCAAAGTTTGCATAAATATGTATAAATAGTGGCAACATACATCAATATTTAACTAAATTAGCTCAAATATGTCCAAAAACATAAATACCAATTATCTTTACACGTTTCAAGCTCAAATAAACTCAAATTTACAGAGATCCAATAAATATTTTAACAAAATAGATATTACTAACCTCAAACACCTTGGATTCATAAATCTTAAACTATCTTTACCACAATTAAACATCAAACTTTAAAGAACATCTATCTTTGTCTAAATAAGCACAAAGATTGCTCTAAAACCACTAAGATCAATGATATTTACACAAATATGCTAAAATAAACATAAATATGTAAAAAATACATCAATATTTGAATAGAATTCACCAAAATTAGCAAAGACATTGGAAATTTTCAAATATTTAACTAGCCCTCCTTCTAGCACCATTTTTTTCCACTTGATACACCTAAATGCATTAGGAAGTTCATATTGTGTTTATAAAACACTTCTCATTTTTGGATTCAAATAATCCATTGCATGAGTTGTTGGTTGTGATAATCATGTTATCCTTACTAGAATAGAAGTAGAATGGGTTGATTGTTTCACAAATTTATATTAGTTGGTGGTTCAGAGCCATCGTGGATTAATAGTTGATCTTTGATTTTGGATATTACCTATGCTAATTGGAGTGAATTATGATCAAAACCTAATTCTAAAGATAAAATTAGATGAATATTCACAATGAAACTAATGTAAGGTGAATTGATAAAAAAAAGGAGTAAAAATAAGTGTAAGGTGGAAAAGAGAGGTGTTGTTGATCTTTGTTTCAAACATTATGAAAAAGTTCCAATTTCATCTTAACATGCATTTAACCAATATGCAATGTGAAGTAGTATAAGCTCAAATCCTATCACACATTAGGTAAACATATAAGGAAGGTATGAAAAGATGTAAATAAGAACTAGGTTCACTTTAAAAATTTCACCCCTACAAATAAATACCATTAGCTCAGATGCAAGAAGAGTAAGGAAAGAGAAATAAACCTAAGAACTTTCAGCTAATCTAGCATTATCATAAATTAGAATCTTTGCATTTAAATATGCACATCCAAAATTCACAAAAACCATTCAAATCTGAAGATAAGATCAAACAAATGAGAGAGAAACCGTGATAGTAGTTCACACAAGCAAATATGGACAAACTTTGTAGAACTCCTTGCTTATATTAATTTACTAAAAATTTACAATATTTTTTGGCTCCAAAAAATTATCTCCCCTTTTACAATTAGAAATACCTCTTTATATATACAATCTATGAGGTATTCCAGTCAGTAATGAAAAATTACATTTGTAAATGTGTATAGGACATTTTTCCTTTCTATTACATTTTAGAACAAATGACCTTTTATAATATAATGACCTATAAGCAATGTACTTTACAAGTTGTACATGCCTTTACAAAAAGAATATTTAATTTCAAAAATATATAATGCTAATTATAAAATATTATTCCTAATCCAACTAACTTTGGGACCCTAGTGTTTTTTTAGCCTTAAATTTTCTTTGTAAGATCTTCATTCTATAATATTGTTGGTTGATCAGATGGAGGTCAACAGTGAGTGTCATGAACATATCTTTGTCTTGATCTCCTAGGTTACTGAGATCTTTCTCAACTCTCTTGAAAGATTTTTTGATGCTAATGACATCTCCTTTATTTACTTATAATGATAAAACCAAGCCCATGACATTCTTATTATCAGCCCCTATCCTTCTTTGACCTTGGTTCCTCCCTTCCTACATGAATTAATAAATTCTTTGCTTGAACTCCTCATCAGTGATAAGGCCCAAAGGACTAAGTGAGGTGAGATCTTTGATTAAGCTTCCCAATATATGTATCATTTTATCTTCCTATTGTTTGAGGTCATTCTAAATCTCCTCCATCTATTTGAACCAACTGATTAGGGATTTTATTTTAATCACCAATATATTCATAGCCATATCTAAATGGGCTAGGCTGACTATCCTGAATTTAGGGACTTGATTCTTGGTCAAGGATTTGATCATGTATTTCACCTTGTTGTTTGAAGCCTACCATTAGCCAACTTGGCCTATAATGATGGAATTTTCATTATTTATTACATCTTGTTTGGTTCTAACTGACTTTAAGGAATTGAATAAGTCAATTATGGTATCCTCAATTAGCTTGAATCTATCTTCTTGGATTGACAAGATGTTAGTCTATTATAAATTATTTTGTTGTTACATCATGCCTTTGATGAAAACCTAAAATTTATCATATTTTTCTTTAGATAGCTTCAATGGGTCCTCTTTAAATATAAGAACCTCACCATGTCTCTGTCCTTCCCCTAGAGTGAAACTAGCGAATGGTTCTACTTTTTAAAAGGTGAATTCCTCTCCATAAATCATGTCAATATTTTTTTATCTTGTTGGTAATGGTGGGTTAATATTCAATGGATATTTATGTTGATATACTTTTTTATTACCTAAATATGGTGAAAATTAGAGACTTTTTTCCATTTTCCATAGTGGCAATGAATTTGTTCAAATTTATCACTAGTGGTCTGCACTTCGGTTCTAGATTGAATTTTTATTGCATAGATGATAATTCAAATTTATTAGGATTGATTATGATCAATTCAAGGTTTAATTATGGATTTATAGAATGCTATGCCTCTCTTGAAGGTCTTCATAGTGATTTAATGGTGGCACCTAGTTTAAACAGTGAGCTTTGTGGCATTCATTTAGCATTTTCATGGTATTTTGCTCATTAATATTTAAAAGTGACTGTTGTATTTTGAAAATTATACTTTGATATCACAGTATTGGATATATTTTCATAGATCAATGTGGTTCATCTATCTCTATCTAAAAAATTGAACATTATTCACTATTTCTTACATTCCTTGTAGTTATGACACTTGTCACTTTCAGATTCACTCTGATCTTTGTTGAAATGTCAATGTTGATCTCACACCATTGATCTCATTTGCATGGGTCATTCACATTTCATCGATCTTGATCTACTTAATTATTCCTCTTGCTCTACATACTATTGATTGTAATGTGTACATTGGTCACATACTATCAATCTTTAGAAGATGTTAAAACTTTAATTTATGGCATACAATTGTGCACTTGTCATCTTTATGGTTGTTTATAGTATTTTTGACTTTTTAACATTTACTATGCATTATCTAACCATATTCACCTGAGGAAAAACACTCCATTGGATATTGATTTTAATGGTGGAATGTCATTGGCTACTCAATGTTCTTTCACTAATATTGTGACACTTGTCACCTTCTCACTTATTTTGTGGCTCCATTGAAGTCTTGACTCAAGACCCACTATTATATCAATCTTGCTTGAGAAAATGCATACCATTGATCCTTGGAAGATGTTCAAACTTTATCTTAACGTCAAGGCTTGGCTTTTCAACTTTAATCTCACACTGTTGGATCATCTCTCTAGGGTAAATGAGTGTCATTAATTAAGGCTATTGAATTATTGATTTTATATGCATCATTTCATTAAATCTTTCTAATCAAATGTAGATTGTTGATCTTATAGATGAAAATGATATTTAAGTCAGGCTTGGGATAATAAATAACTTAGCATAAATTTTTTATACTATGGTTTAATTTTATGTTAATAAACATGAGTAAAACCTTATGATAAACATTTTAAGGTAAGTTTTAAACATGATAAAGGGGACCACACATATAATAAAATACATGGTATAAAGTCTTAGGACAAGAATTTTATCTTAAGTCTAAAACATAATGAAAGGACCTGGTGGTTAGTTATACCATGTGGAAATAAAAGGGACCAATGTGGGTTTGGGACATGAAGGGACCAAATATAAAAAAAATTATAATATAATTTGGTCATGTTAATAAATAGGACTAAACGTTGGGATAAAAATTAAATTAATTCCATAGCATGATTAATCATTCTTGCATAAATTTTTCTCACTAGATTTGAATTTGATTCAAAATAACTTGAGCTAGGGTAATTTGAATGAGGTTTTCAGGATGCTTTTAGTTTTATTTTCAACAAACTAAAGGCTAGTAAAAGGTCATATTAATATAAAAATAATGAAACCCAAGCATTTCCCATTCTAAATAGACTCCATTGGAGTTGTATCCTAAAACATAAAGATCCAATGTTACCAACTTTATACAAGATTATATTATAATTATGAACAAATATGCCAACCAAATTAGGTATGAATGATCTTCAAATTAGGTGTGAATGATTATATATATATATATATATATATATATATACATATATATATATGTATGTATATATATATGTATGCATATGTATATATATGTATATATATATATATATATATATATATATATATATGTATATATATATACACATATATATATAAATATATGTATATGTATATATATATATATATATGTATATATATACATACATATATATATATACACACACACATATATATATATATACATATATATATATATATATATACATATATACATATATATACATATATATATATATGTATATGTATATATATACATATATACATATATATATATATATATACATACATATATATAAAGATTAGGTGACTAGGAGAGATGTGGGTGACAATAAAGAACTTTCCTCCTCCAATTTTAGGATTTTTGTGAGATTAATTAAGGGCATAGGATGTTAGTATTGGGATCCATGGTGTAGCCTAATTTAAATACGTCTTTGATAGATGCAATGTTACCACCAAGGATTTAATACTTAGTTTGATAGAAGAGGTCTTAGCTCATGGTCTAATCCCAATTCTTGAGTTCTACTAATTTTCACTTAAATAATTTTCTAAATGATGAGAAAGGGTAGTTCGGTTTTAGAATAAACATAAAAGGTAGTTTAAGGTAAGGAAAAAAAGAGATTCTTGGTTCATAAAAAAATGTCAATGCTTTAAGAATGAGTGTGTGCCCAGCCACAATTATACCACTATGCACCAAGTTTCATGATAAGCTCTAACATATCATCACATAGGGAAGGAGTCTAATAAATTAGTGAGAATGCTTGATCTATAAACTCTTCACTAAATATAAACACATAAAAAGGGCATGTAGTAAATTAAATGCATGACCTTCAAATTTGTTATATATCATCAAGCACACAGACTAATGAGTGTTCCTAAGGAAATTAAATTAATTATAATAATAAGGTACATTCTAACTAATGCATTAATCATATGCAACAAAGCATGTTATAAATTATTTAACACTAGCATGTATTCACAAACTAGGAATTAGTCGGCAACATCTATGAAGATAGAAACACCATAGAGAAATGATACAAAACTTGCATTAATTTTAATAGATTTTTTGTTACATGAATGTTGACCCATCTATAAGAATTTAGACTACTATATAAATAAGGATGGGATTCACCTCTTAGTAGCATGATATTCCCATCCTTGTCTATGATGTCCCCAACATATAGTTATAATATCCCTCAACAAAATATTTATCTCAACCTCTTAAAAATATCTTCCCTAACCCACTAAGAGAAATCACTAAAGGGATAGGGGGTACCACTTCCCAATTTCCTAGGGCATGCCTCCTCAACTACTAGTGTGGTTTTCACTAAATTAAATTCTTGACCTAGTTTGTCAAGATTCATAGGTGGCTCCCATTAGATCATCTCAACCTAGGCTAGCAATCATTCATGGACTTGAAATGGGGCATGCATGAAAACTTTTACCTCTGAAACCTGACTAATGCTAGTCATGGATTAGGTTGCTAGCTCAAGAATGACTTTTTCCACATGCTGATTGCTTTCTCCACCATTTTTACATGGCTTGGTCAAATTAGGCCAAGTGTACCTAAAATTTCTACTTGTCCAACTAGGTTTCATCTAGGTGAAATAATATAGTGATGTTGACCTATTTGAAATAGGTTAACATCTACCCCTTACCCTTATTTAAAGGCTCAATCATTATTTACACTACATCCAACCATTCCTCAATTAAAGTCCTCATGTTCTTAGAATAATTTTATTATAGTTTTAAGTCTACCAGAAGTATGAGATAAAGCTTTGAGAAAATGCCTTTATGAATAACCACAATGATCTTTCTACACTTATTATCTACATACGTCACTCTTTCCAAATATGCATAAGTGCACTAGATGTTCTCTTTGCTTGAGGATATATCCTGGGTCACCTTTCCAAGGGTTTCAAACAATTATGCCAAGGCCTCCTCAACTCTACTAATAAGGATTATTATGAAAGTGATCATCACCTATGATTTAAGCATGCAAACTTGATCCTACATATCTTCCATGATTTTCTTAGTGAGATCATTGATATCTCAAAGCACTAACACTAGGTCTTTGTATACTTTATCTTCTCCATTGGGTGTTTTCATTTTGTCGATGGAGAAGATACCTTTCTTAGTCATCCAAAATATAGGGTTCCTCTCATGAGTTAAGGTTTATGTGAGTACCCTCTTCATACTCCCTAATGCTTTTTTGAACTACCATTGGACATTTGGGTCCCTATGATAGGCCATCTTTAGTCTTTATAAACCTTATGACTTGATGGGCTTGACCCAACTCGATCTTGGAAATTTCCCCAAGGTATTGTAAGGTGAAATGGGAGGGGTGGTAACAATTGAAGTGGAAGGTGGAGCTTTGGGGGGAGGGGAGAGATATGAAGTGAAGGAAAAGATGTAGGAAAGTAGTGGAAGAGGAGGGGGCATGGGAATGAAAGGAGGGAGGATGAGTGGGGATCCCAATGGGAATAGTTAGTTATGCCATTAGTCTTGGGTCATATAAACCTATGGACCAATGGAACTTAGGAGTAAAGTTTTTAATAAGAATGAAGATATCATCTAGTTAAAGTTGAATACATAGACCCCTAGGATAATGTAAAAGGAGGAGTGGAAAGCCATGAGATGGGCAAGCTAAATAGAGGGATGATAGGAAGAAATCATAATTTGAATAGGGGGATATGAGGGAGTTACCTTTGTCCTATTCTTGGGCCTCTTATTTAGATCAATTTTATCTATGACTATAGTTGGAGTATCTGAGGTGTAAACTAGAACTTGGGGAGCTTGAGGAACTGAAGAAGTTACCGTATGGGAAGAAAAGTTGGGGGTCACCTAAATTGTGCACATAGTGCACTTGCCACTAAAGTGACAATTATAACTATTGAGTTGGAATCCATGGTGTAAATTGACATTTAAAAATTGGGATCCATTAGGATATGAGTGCCCCTAGGAATCTATAAGTGATTTTTATTAAACTCAATACTAGAGTGAATGAGGGCCATACAATTTAGGTGCTTAGAGACCAAAGGGGTGTTGTGGAGACTATGATTGGATTAATGGGATGAGCATGGGAAATTTAGGAAGTGAGTATGTTAAATATTGTAGGATCTAGGGGAATTTTAATAAATTAAGGAGTGGATGCAATAAAGATCAGTGGAGACCCCACTGGGTTAGGCTTGATAGGAATAGGCAATCCTAGAGGTGGTCTTATTGGCTATTAAGGGATGGTGATAGTGGGGGCATGGATGTCCAATGGTACCTATTATTGGTCCATTTATAGTCTCACCTTAGGGATGTTATCAATGTCTAAGTATAACACCTATGCAACCAATGGTTGAATGACCTATAGACTTGGAGGTAGTGACATCAAGGTGGAAACTAGGGGAGGTGAAGCCCTTAGAGGCAAAGGTGGTAGGATCCCATATATGAAATTATTGAATATGTGAGGCATAATTTCCTAAATGTATCCTCCCTATTGATTCAATACATGGCCTAGGAATGGTTATGGTGAAGGTGGATACACTTGAGGATACTATGGAGGTGATGTAGGCCTCTCTTCAATGATTAACTTGGATTAGGCCTACTTCCCATTCTTATTATTCTTCACCTCAACCCATGATCGCACTTCATTTTTGTTAGTTGAGTTGAGATGAATTTCATCATCCTTATGGGGATCATGATGGTAAGTTATATTGATTTGGGCCATGTGTTTCACAAATGGATGTGGATAACCCCACAAGGATCCCATTCTCTATGATCTAACCCTCCCAAGGTGTAGGAAATCTTATTGGTTTCCATATTTCATAATGAAGGAATTTTATTGTAATCATGGTGATGAATGATGATTGGGATGTTCAAGAACATATTTTTTTGGTGATTATCTGAGAACCTCATGACACCCTCAAATAATTGATGAGAATTTTCTTGCTCAGCAAGATGATCTCATACTTGATAGGGTATGAGAAGGGGGTCTACCAAAATCCCTCCACCCCAATGATAGTGTGATATTTGTAATACCATTATACCTTTATGGGTAATAGCATCCTTATAATCTCCTCATAAATTCTTGGAATAGGATTCTCATTGATGGCCTAGTAGATCATAGGGTAGAAATGTTCACATATGTGTTAGATGTAATTCTGATAGTGATGAGCATATAACTTATAGAATATGATGTAAACTATAGAGCCCATGTGGACACAGGGTGGGAACATCATGATTTTGAATGAAAGGGTGGCATGAATCATGTACACAATATAAGAAAACATGTATAAATTACCTCTAACTTGAGCCTTAGAGATGTTTTCAATGAGGTTAAAGTTGATCACATTTCCCAAGTCAAGGATCTCCTCTCCCTTAAGTATGAAACTCAACAAAGGAACCCATAATATGTTTGTATTCATGGTTTCATTTTATTTGAACAAGTGGTTTAGGAGGAGCTTCCTAACATGAACCTTATCTGAATAGGTGGATGGGGTAGCTATTGATTTCATCCTTGTTGATCCACTAATCGTAGTTGATGGTCCAATCCTTGAGAACCTCATATATCTTATGTGTTTTGGTATGTGCATCTACTATGTTCTCATCATAGGTGATGGTATAGTTTGAGAGTTTTTAATACTTTTTAAAATAATGTCATGTATAACAATGATTATAATCATAGATTTTGCCAAGTAGACTAGGTCATGAGCTCCTCATTAAGTGCACACTAAATTCCATAGTAGATTATCAAAGAGGTCCACGTGAGGGAACAATTGAGGCTTGGCCATAGCCTTATGCAATCCTTATCTCTATAGGGTTATGATTTCATTAAGGAGATTAGTCTGATATTCATCATCATTGATTTTTATTCCCACACATCTTTAATTATCTTTAAGACCTTATTTTAGTGCCTCAACTATACCAGATTTGGCAAAAAAGTGGTATTTTAGAGCTTAGGCTCTATCTTGGGGTTAGAAGATGATGTAGTCATATTTGAGAGTTTTAGGATTACCTAGAATTAAATTTTAGGTTGAAGAGGCATTGAAAACCTAAGCAAGCATTATGAATAAAAATTATTAGTAATTGGGATTAGTAAAGGTAAACCTAATTATTCTAAGGACTTATAGGGCTCTGTAGAGATATCCCGCATTAATGAATTATGGTATCCCACCTTATGTGAATTAAAATTTAAGTTGGTGGCATAATCCACTTCATTATTCCTCATTCTGAGATTAACTCAGATTTTTAGAGGGGATCTTAGTTTAGATTTTGTGATGGTAATTGGACATTATTTAGATATCTGATAAGATCCCAGTTAGCCAAATTAGTTAATGCATGGGGCATGGTAGGCACACACCTACTTTAGATATTTGTGGCACCTTCAATACCCCAAATTTGGGTCATATGTATTTTATTAATTAGTAATTTATTTAAAAGTTTTGATAACTAACCACAGTTGATCCATCATCTTATCTATTTATGTACTAGAGATGGTTACATGTACTTGTTATAGACATGTAGTAGCCTATGATTGGTTCCTAGTTCTAAATAATTTATTTTTATCTCAACTAGGATAATTTTAGAAATTTTATGTCATTTTTTATAGAAGTGACACGTTGTATCTTATCATTGGCTGAGCTCTCCTAAGGCTATGATAATTCTGACACCCCTTGGATAATGATAAGTCTAACATGTTCTACATGTCACTTTCTAGTTCACTAGGATCTTTTGGGGATCTAAAATATTTGACACTCCTAGGAAACTATAAATTATGATAGATTCTAAGTATAATAGGTTTCATGTGGTGCTTTCTCATTCATCAGGCTCTCTCAAGGCTCTAAACACCTGAGAGACTAAAATTTTTGACAAGTTTTGCATGGCACTTTCTCATTCAATGGGATCTCTTCGGGATATAATAATTTTGACACATATATAGAGACTATAAAGTCTTACAAGATCCACATGGAACTTTTTTATTCATCATTATCTCCTTATGATCTAATAATTTTGACACCCCCAAGAAACTAACAAGTCTGGTAGGTTCCATGTAGAGCTTTCTCATTCATGGGGCTCTCTTTTGACTTTGACACCCCTAAGAGACAATCAAGTTTGATAGGTTCCATGTGGAACTTTCTCATTCATTGATCTCTCCAAGATCTCTAACAATTCTAACACCCCCAAGAGACTAGTAATTATAATTGGTTCCACATGGATTTTTCTCTTTCATTAGGATCTCCTAGGGCTTTGACAATTATAACACCCTCGATAGATTAAAAATTATAATAGGCTCCATGTGTCACTTACTCATTCATCAAGATCTCTTGGGGCTCTAATAATTATAACACCCCTAAGAGACTAGAAATTTTGATATGTTCTTATTGATGCTTAACTACCATTATTCCCAAAATGGGGACCCTCATTTCCTAAATTTCTAAAATGCCTAAGATGCCAAGGTTACTAAGTCATTTTTTTTATAATCAACATGATTTAATACTTCCTAGAATTTTTTTTTAATTGTTCATTTTTCAATACTTATTGACACTCAAAAATATTTAAGTTATTACAAAAAAAATTCAAGTTTCATTCAAATAATAGATTATTAAACATGAATGCTTAAAAAATGTGTACATAATCCTTCATCAAGAAGATTCTACCTAGTTTTCAAATTGGAATGAGAGCCACAAGCCTCACCAAATATTACTAGACTAACATTACACTTTTATTAAATTATTTACTTACGTAATTTTTCATTAGACTTGTTTGATTTGCTTGTGATGGGCATTTGACATTTTCATAAGTCTAATTCAACTTCTCTCTTAGATTTGCAAGATGTCAAAGTTAAAGTCATGGTTTGAGACACCTTGTGGGATGTCATATTTTAATATTTAAACTTAAATAGGATAGGTGTCCACCTCACCATCCTTCACAATGCCTTAACAACTCATCACCCTTCATAAGACACTTGGAACAAATATACAAAACCTAAGAGCCACATGGCATCATCGTAAAAGCTCATAAGGGAGTTAACCATTGAAATCCAAATGCATAAGCTAAATATCAAGATCTTAGCTCTTATGAGTAATCCCATTCAATTTGAGTCACCATGTATCATACTGCAATCTTAAAGCCTATGAGATTTTACCCAATGTCTCAAATGTGACCGTCAAAACTTGATTAGTCTTTTGAAGTGCCACATGTCCCCTTTAGATTCATATGAGAATGACACATGTCAATACCACATCACATTTGATACAAATATCATTATATCTATAATAGGTACATGTAGATTCATTTAGGCCATCCAATCAAAGATTGATGGTGTACAGTTGTCCATGACCCTTTTTAAAGAGCAAAAAGTGGTAAAATAATGAATATAAGCTTATGAATTATGATGCATGTCCCCCATGGATCTATGAAATGATGAAAATTATCATACCCATGTTGTTTCTATATAATGATTTATTAGAACACTTTCAAAGGCCTACCAAAGTGATGTGTGTCTCAACTGGACCCATGAGATAATGTCATAATTCATTCCTATAAAGATGTAACTTGAGATTAATAGAATTGCCTTTAAAGTGATGTGTGTCTATCTCGAACCCATGCAATGATGCCACCTATCATTCTTGAAAAGATACATCCTAAGATCAACTAAATCATCTCTAAGAATGAAATGTGGAATATTCCAAGTTGCATGATTAATGTAAAGTCATCTGAAATTGTTTAGAGCCCTTCAAAAGAGCCACTTGGTAGGGAAGAAACTTTGATTACCAAAAAAAGTGACACATGGCACTCCCATAACCAACCAAATCTATATGGACCCACCTGAAAGCTCTCTATGATTAGATAGATTCCATGTGGCATATTAAAAATGACTTATCATACTAAGTTACAGCCCAAGGAGCCAAGAGCAATCCTAAAGTGTTATGCATCTAAATTTTCCCTGACTAAGCAACCTAGTCATCTTCAAGGCCTACAAATGCCTATCTAGGTCTGAGGTTTCATTTAATGTGTCAAAATTTTGAAAACTTTAGCTTCAAATTTAAAATTTATGGTGAATCTAAAGTAAATCAACACTAAATTTAAATTCTAAAACTAGTTAAATTTGAAAATCAATAGTTTAGGTGTTTCAAATGTAAAGGTGATGAGCTGGCCATTAATGTGGCATGAATCATAATTTTCATCAACACTACATTAATAAAGGAAATATTCAAAAGGGCTACTTGAATTTTCTATTACTACTTACATTTTCATTCAAATCCCTAAGCATTTTCTACTATTTGTATTATCAAGTCAACCAAGCTTTAGCTATTAACAAATTACACCTAGACTACCATTATTGGAGCTCTAAATTTGTAGAGAGATATAAAAAATTCCAATTACTATCCAAAAAATTTCAAAAATAGCACATGTAGGATCCTCCACTTTGGGTAAGGGAATTGCATTTGGAAATGATGACTTCTTATTTCAACATGGCAATTTAGTTGTTAGTAGGACATAGAGTTCACTTGAGGCCATAGACTCAAGACATGCATTATAGAAGTGTTTATTACAATGTTAAGGGAGGTATGGATATTGATGGTTTTGATATCATGCCCAATATCATTTATCTTGCTTCAAATATACTAACAATCCAAGTTATCTATCTCCATAAAGCCATAGTAAAACCAAAGGTCATGTTATGCACTGACTTAGTATACGACATCTTCAAGATGTCAAAATGTGAGGATGGATTGATCAAATAAATAAACTAAGGGATTCTCATTAACTTCATTATAGGGCCAAGTTTTTAAAAATATTATAACCCACCCCTACCATAGCTAGACTATAACTAGAGCATCATCAATAGCTAGTATGAGGCACACAAACTAGAGACCATCTTAGCTTCAGGGGTAACAAACCCAACTAGAGTCTTCATGGATGACCAAAGAAATATACTCATTTCCCAATTTAGAAAGGGAGTCAGTATTGGCCTCACCTTGATAAATAGAACATTAAATAATGTACACATTGGATATGTAGATATAAAATCTATCCCACTATTGCAAATAATTCTAGAAGATCAGTATATCCCCTCACTTGGTGATATCATTAGTAATTACTTTATTTTATCTATGCATGATACATGCTAGAATGGGGATACATTTTACATGATGAGCTATTTTTTGGATGTCATATGTGTGACTACACAATTAGGACCAAACACATGGACTCCTAAGTGAGATGAAGTTATGCCCTAGACATATTCTATAATGCATATTTAATACTTTAGGCACCACATCATGATAATTTCATAATATTTATACCCCATTATGTACAAGTATATCACTAAGTGTGAGATGCCAAGGGTCCCTCTAAAATTTAGATTGACATAGAGAGACATGGGAAACTTCTAACTCTACCCTAATTACATAATTATTAGTATGGACGGGATAATGGTAGATCCACTCAGACTACCGAGATATGTGATAATGAAGTTGGTAGAGGAGGAGATGAATTATCAACTCATACATGGAGTTGATGGTGTCTTCAAGAGGAAGAAAAAGATAGCCCCCCAAAAGGCTCCTTATAAGATAGGGTGAATTAAGATAATGAAATGGTAGGACATTATAGTGGCTTTAAGGCATAGGGAATCTTACCTATTGCCCAAGGATGAATTTAGGATGTGAGATCCAAACCAATTCATTTTAAAGCACCTTTTAAATTTTAAAAAGGATATAACTATGTAATATAATCACTAATATGAGGTGAATGAATGGATATACTTAGATTCAATTAATGATAAGGTAGTCCTAAGCAATGTTTCAAGGAAGAATATAATAATTAAAATGAGGCTCAACCAATAAAGGAAGAAAGACATAGTAAAGCCTCAACTCTTACCAACTCAAGGGAGAATGTTTAATGTAGACTATGAGGAGAAATAATATGATAACATCCATATTATCATAAATAGGCCCTAAAAACCTCCACTTTTGGATACTCCAAGTGGACAAAACATGTCTTCAATCTTTGAATAAGGAGATTCAAGTAGTTATCCTAACCTTTCACAAGGACCTACAATAGTATCTGTATCTACTGAGGAAGTTACCACAAAAAATTTGGGATAACCTGATCCCAATTTTATTGATCTTGAGGAAGGGCATCAATAAATTGAGTTCTCAATGGAGGGATTACAAGCACTAATTGGGAGGATTGTTGAAAATTTTTATACAAGGAAGAGATCCCCTAGGGATACAATGAGAGAAATAGTATCCCTTCCATTAGATTCCTAATCTCCCTTTGTAATTAATCCACCATTGTCTTCTTTCCCAGTCATTGGTACATTTACAACTGCTTCTACTTCTATTTTTTCTCACACTCCCATGTTCACATCTAACACCATTGCTTACTTTGGGGGCACCATTCTCTAATTCATATCCCATGCCACTAAAAACTTTCCACCTCCACTAATCTCCTAAAGCACTAGTGCTATCAAATCTATGGGGCCTACTCCTTCCTAGACAACCACTATAAGTGCATCACTTGCCCTTGGCTCTGTTACACCTATCAAGCCATTGAAACCCATTCCAAAGTCATTCACATATTATAAACCACTTCACCTCACCATAAAAAAATTATTGGGCCTTTAACACTATCATTTATATTCAACATGTGCCCTACCAAGTCATTATTTGATCCACTTGGTCAATTGGACCCAACTAATTTATACATCCCAGTTGCAACCCTAGCTTCTTCCTCTTCCTAGGCATTCCCATTGTAACCACCTCCTACACATCTAGCAACTACAACCACCAAAAATTGTGTAATGGACATGATGTAAAAAATAAGGAAAGGAAGGCCTTAGGAAAGACAAGTTTCACCCCAAGTTGGCATGAGGTTTGATGCAGACACTTGCACTATGAAGAGAGTAGTAAGGAGATAAGTGGAGTAGCCATAGTCAAGCTCAGATATGATATATGAGAGTGAAGACCCATTTTTCAATTTGACTAATAAAAAGAAGGCCATCTATAGAGAGGTAAAATATTATGTAGAGAACCTTCTATCTTCAGTACAAGCATAAGCATATTCTACTATTACCTTGATGAAGGAGATGCAACAAGAGTTGAAGAGGCTAACTACCAACAGTACTAGATAGTACTCTAATTTAAATAATAAATGTTGTGATCAATTTATTTAACTTGTATAAGGTTATGAAGAAATGGTATGAGGATAGGATCAAGCAAGCTAAAGGGGTCATTAAACTTGACCAAAGTCTTTGCCTCTATGACACCAAGTTAAAAAACTTGGGGAGGGTAGAAAGAAATAATAAGTTTCCTATCCTAAAAGTCTCACCTTCTAAAGACATTATTCCTACATAGACCATCCTCATGAATAAAAGGAGGATTTTGAATACATTATTGGATCAACTTAAGGATGCAAATACATACTTTTATAAAATTGAATTTGAGATAGCCCACTTATTAAAGGTTCCATGATCACTAGAGTGATCAATCCTGATCACTCTTTCATGGATGATCAAGAGGCTAGGGAAAAGATGAAGGTCTTCAATACATACTTTTAGTAGGATGTATCTAGTGCCAAGATGGATACTGAGGTGATAAACATTATGGAATTTTCCAATTAGAGGCTATAGAAAGCAAGGGAAATTGAGGAAGCATTAAGGCCCATACTCATGGAGCATGACATGTTGATCTAGGACATACCTAATTTATTTAGGCCCATGATCCTAGAATTTACTGAAATTGACCAAAATTACCAAGCGTATATAGAGGTATGGACCAAAAAAGAATTAGAAAAGAAGTAGAAGTAGAAAAAACATCAACAACAACCATCTCAATAGCGTGAGGGATCTTAGGAATATTCTAACATGTTTTTTAAATTTAAATTCAAGATATTCAATTATGTATGGCATTTTAGGCCACTTGGTTGTATATTTGGTGCCTTTTGTGGGCCCACTCAAACTTTTCTTAGGCACTTTAAAGTTTATAAATAGGGTTTTCCCCTCATTTATAATTAGAAATAGTTATTTCCAAGAATTAATACAAGAAATCCAAAGAATTCACAAGTCTATCTATAGTGCTTAATTATTTATCTCAATATTTATTTTTCCTTGTTTTTTTTGATGTCTGATTATTTATTTTCTACAAATTTGTTTTGAAATTACATTTTATATGTGCATATATTAGTTTAATATTAATTTTAGGTTGACTAATATGTTAGTATACTTTCTCTATTTTCATCTCATTTAGTCCTAGATGTACTTATGTAATTTATTATGAGTGATTTATCTTGTGCAATGTATGTTGTTAGACATGAATTTTCCTTCCTCAGAAGCTTCAACTATATTTATTTAGATTGAAGATTACACTACAGTTGGTAGGTATTAGTTTCATGTATTTTGCCTCAAAATTTAGTAGAATTGGTATCTTTAGTCATTTCAAGCACAATCTCTTTTATACCTTACCCTAATCACTCCTAGATCTACCCATGAATCACCTTAGTCTAGATCATGCTATAAATACCCATCATTTGTTTGTATTTTGGGTAGTAATTGGCAAATATTAAGATAATTCACAAAGATTATTAAGAAAAGTATCACTACATGAACATCTATTGTCCCTATAGTAGGGTCTACTTGTATACTTTCAAAGTGGTGACCATATCTCTACTATTTGAGTTATTCCTAGTAATAGTTGTATAAAAAACTCAAGCCCTAACTCATTCCATGACTTAAAATGGAGTTTCTCACTTTCCACTTGTTCCCTAGTGACACAAGGATCACAATACATGCATCAATAGGAAGGGAAGTTCCATCGCACTAGAAGGAGGGCCTTATGCAACTATTTTCATGCATCTTTGTTGAATTATAGTATACTTCATTATATACATGATTAATTGCTTCAAAGTATAGGAATATTATTAAAAAACAATAAGGATATACATTCTTTACATAAATATTTATATTCTTTGAAATATTTCATCAATATTAGTGTTCATTTATGAAAAATTGGTAAAATAATCTGAATATTTACTCAAATTCATGTAAAGATAGGTGAAATACCTCATATTTACACATATTAAGGGTTATCTTGATCATCTTTACAAATTTTGGTATACAATTTGTTAAAGAATTTAGATATTTGTGCAAAGATTGATGAGGCCACCAATTGCTTACTTTTATAGCCTCATGCATGCTTAGTCTATGTCTTTTTATATGTAAATCCCATAACTATCTATCACTAATGCAAATGAATTAATGAAGTTATGATTTTGTATTATCATTTATATATATATATATATATATATATATATATATATAAATATCTGTGTGTGTGTGTGTGTGTGTGTTGTGTAATGAATTATTAATGTTTTTTTCTTGATTGAATTATATTAGTGTGACTTTATCTAACAAGAATTTAAAGGGTCATGTAAAGATACAAAATATAGCTAAGGCATAGCTACTACAAGCTACCTATATCAACTATAAAATTTACCTAAAGTTTTCCCTTAGCTACTATAGAGTTCCCATAACAACTTTAGGCTTCACCTATAGGTTGCCTATAGCCACTGTAGAATACCCACATCAACTGTAGGCTTCACCTACAGGTTACCTGTAGCCACTATAGAATACCCACAAAAATTATAGGATTCACCTACAGGTTGCCTGTATCCACTATAAAATTCCCACAATACCTAAAATTTTTAGCTATAAGTTTCTTGTAGCTCTTATAGAGTGCCTAAAACTACTATGCAAACCAGAGTCATTATTGAGGAGATCTTGTAGACACATCTAGTTATTTTTGGAAAATAAATGAATGATTAGGAAGAATCATAGTTTTTGTATGGATTACTTACATGCAAGGAGACATTGGATGTTCTACCAAATATGGGAAAGACAAGGATGTTTGTGAATTCTCTCAGAGAGGAATTGGAGCTTAGTTCTAAACAAGGAAAGGACCCCTCAGAATGAGCTACTATGAAGATCCTGACTCTCTTTACTTATTAATGTTTTGTATAAGTTGATTTTACTATTGATACATGTATGGTACATAAGTGTGGAATATTTCTATAATTATATCATAGTAGTTTCATAATATATCTATCTAGTAAATTTATCATAAATTCATTATACTATAACTAGAAAATAAAGTTGATTTATGAATCATTAATGCATATATAGTGTTTGCACTCTTAAAAAGCTTACACACCCTAGGTTGACAATTAATGTTTAATAAGATTGGTGATTCTGGTAATCACTACATAATTAGTTTGTATAACATTTGGGCATTATTATCAAGGAGGGTGTTAATTATTGTTTTTAAAATCAATCATTAGTTTTTTTTGGTTAATGCACTATTCTACCCAGCTGAGCAAGTTGAGTGAGGACACTACAATGTCTTATACTAGATGTCTAAGTTCTTGGACATATAGTTCTAGCTGGGCAAGTCAAGTGAGGGCACTGTGGTGTCTTATGTTAGATGTCTATGTTTCTAGAAGTAAGCAGTGCATAAGTTACTTAATTCATGTTTTTATAATTTATTTCCTGTAAAAGTGATTTATTTTTGGCAAAGTGTGATTTTAATTTTCCTACTTTCTAGAATAAATTTTCTTGCTTTTTATAATAAATTTTCTAGCTTTCAGTAGTTAATTTTTATTGTTTTCTAGAATTAGAATTTCAATTATTGTTGTTTTAATTTCAACATTCCTTTATTTCTAGATTATTTTTTTAAAATGGTCTGAAACAACCCCCTTGAAACACACAAAAATGAGAAAAACCTAACTTTGTGTAAGAAGGAATAGGGCAGTTGAAGGAGTGGCATAATGTTTATGTAGATAGAAAGAGATTATTGAGGGATATTCCTACCAAAAAACCACAACTTATTACTGGGAAAGAATCACAAATACCTACAACAACTAAGAATCCTATTGAAGAATGTACCATAAGCTGAAAGGATCTTGAAGAAGAGAACACTAAAAACTAAAGGAGGTAGCTTATAGAAGAAACATTATTGGCTCTAAGAAAGGAAACAAAATTAGAAGAATCATTAGCTAAACTCATAAGAAGAAATGAAGGAGAGGAACTACATGAACAAGACACTCTGAAGAGTAACATATTTACAACATTTTTAGCAAGGCTTTCTTGATCAAATCAAAGGAAGCTTAGTACAATATTTAGACCCTTCATCTAGTAAAGAGACTGAGGATCAGTAGATAAATATTTATTATCATGTTAACCAAGGGATTAACATAGAGTTTGAGTATGAGATCTTGAGTACCTTTGGTATCCATATCACAAGAAGATTCATCATGAGTAGAGAAGGAAACTTTGTGAAAGACAATGGGACTTCAAACATAGTTACTTTTGAATTTCCTATTCCAGATGCAATAGGTGTAACACAAATGAAAAATATCCTACCCTCAGCCTTGCCTAATTTTAGAGGTACATTATCAAAAGACCTAGACATATTATTCTTAAAATTTGATATCCTTTGTAGAATCTATGACTATAGGTAAGATGCCCAAAAATTTAAAATTTTTATAGCTACTCTAAAGACTCAACATTTTGTTGGTTTATGGGACTAGGTAGTACATGGGAAGACATGAAAAAGAATTTTTTTTGCCAAATATTAGGAATATGGAAGAGGAATAAGTTATAAAAGAAATGACATCTTTAGGATGACTCATGAGGGGGATGAATCCTTGGAGGATTATGTTATATGGTTCATGTTTAGTGTACAAAAATTCAAGCAAAGTTTACTTGGAGAAGAACCTTTGAAACTCATATTCCTGAAAGGAGTTAGAGAAGATTGTCTAGAAGCCTTGGACCTAATGAGTGGAGGAGATATTTCTCACCTACCATTATCAAATATCAAAGAGATGATCAAGAATTATTATAGATATTCCATAAATAAAGTCAGGAGCACAAGCCTACTTTGGTAGCTATAAATGGCCTATCAAAAATTGAGGTTAGTAACCCATTATAGGACATTAAATAGGATATCATTAGCCATTTAGAAACCTAACTGGATATCCTAAAATCAAGATAAAAGTAAGTAGTTTTATATCAAGCCTTGACCATTTAATATCCAAACTTTAAGAATAAAAATGTTTATTATAGATGTCATGAGGTTTAGACTAAAGTAGCTCACATCATAACTAGAACTAGAAATAGTAGAGCTACACATTGTAGGAGGTGATAGTGACTAGGTTTTCTATGTTGTATAAAGAAAGCCATGGGTTTAATGACCACCTTATCAAGGTATGGGACAAAATCCACCTTTTTCAAATTCTACCTTCTTTAATTCACAATTTGTAAATGATACTCCCAATTGGACTAATACTTGGATGAACATTCCACCTCCTAATTCTAGCTGATAGCCACCTCAAGAAAGCTATCCCACCACATCTTGACAACCTCTACAAAATGTATCCCCATCTTGGATGTAATCTTAGTAACCACCCCAAGGTCCACCCTTCATAAACCAATGTCAATAACCCTAGAGACCTAACCAGCCATGGGGAATCTCTCCAAGAGGATGTCCTCCACAATAACAATAATAACCTCCTACTCTTATACCCAATACACAAGTTGCACCCAAGCTTAACCAACTACCTACCTAACCCATACAAAATCCTATAAATAAGATGGTGTAATTCACATTTAGTACTGAGCCTATTCAGTACCTAACATACACAATGAACATCAATAAAGTTCACCTCTATTCAGGGAAAGTTATACCACCCTAGTACCACCCATAATAAGGGATTCAAATGATGAAACCCTAAATAAACATGCTAACCTACATCCATCACCTCAAGAACTCTCTAAACTAACAAATAAAGCTATTGATGAAATAACCCCCCATTTCTAGAACATCTCAGCCTTCAACACCATATTATTAAACCTGAGTTTGATTTCATGGGAAAACTTAAGAACCTATGTCAAAATCCCTCTATTATAGGCCATCAAAGATGTACACATATATTCTAAAGCTGTTAGAGACATCTATCTATAGAAATCAGGAAGTAAAAAATGATCCCAGTACTATACATGTGATTAGATAACTAGCAGATATTATGTTGGGGAATACCCTACAAAGGAAGTATTTAGATTCTAGATGCCAAGTAGTAATAGTCTAGATCCATGACTAGTAACTATATAACATATTGATTGACCTAGGGGTTGAAATAAATGTAATAACAACCAAAACTATGCAAAAACTATAGCAAAATAATAATTATTCCATATCCACACTACTACAAATAGTTGGCAGGTCTATATTCAGACTAGAGGGAATCATTGAAGATCTTATCATCACTATAGATTCTTGGGATTATCCTATAAATTTCATTATGCTACAACCTAAGTCTAATTTAGGTAGATACCCCATTATCTTAGGATGACCTTGGCTTTCCATAGATGATGCCTTCATCAGCTATAGAATGGCCAACATGATGATACTTAATCGCTACCACACCAAGCAATTAGTTCTTTATCACATAGCGTAGCCAATTTTTACACCAAAGCATACATTATGGGTTGAAGAAGATGAGGTATACAATCCTTCATTAATTATTGTATTTACCATAGACCATGCATGCACACTAGTTGATTAGGAAGAAGATACCATTCTCTCTAATGTTTGTTAGCATAATTACCAAACTCTTTCTACAGATCTCAGCCACTTGTAATGTGTTGAGTGCCCATTTTATAGCTTCTAGGAATTAGATAATTTTGATGCATCTATACAAAAAACATTCCACTAGTTGTTGCCTCATAGTTATAACCAAACCAGATCCATTATAAATATGGAAATAATGAAAGCACTCTCACAGCAAATTTAAATCTCTCCATGAAAAATATTATTTATTAATAATAGGTTGGAGTTAAATGAGGAAAAGCACCTAGTCAATATGTTACATGCTAACCAACATGATTTTATATGGGATTGTGAGGATATGAAAGGAATTATCCCCAAAACATGAAAACATCATATTTACATCAATAAGAGTTCTAACCAATCAGACAACCACAATGTAGGATGAATCTAGCTCTTTGAGAAATAGTCAAAAGGGAATTACAAAAACTTTTGACTGTTAGATTTATATATCCTATCTCTGATAGTAAATCGGTGTCACTTTTGGTAATTAGACTAAATAAAAATAGAGAATGGCATGTATGCATATATTATAGGGAACTCAACATATTAACTAGGAAGGATCACTTTCCTCTACCCTTCATTGACCAAGTGTTAAACACACTAGCACGGAAGAAATATTTTTCCTTTCTAGATGGTTTTAGTGGTTAAAACTAAATTAGAATTACTCTTGAGGATTATGAAAATACCACCTTTACTTATCCTTTGGGTACTTATGCTTATGATGTATTAACCTTTGGGATATGTAATGCTTTGACCACATTCTAGAGGGATATCCTAAGTATCTTTACATATATGACCAATGAATGTGTATAAATCTATATGGATGACTTCACTATCTATGGAGAGACATTTTATGAATTCCTCAAAAATTTGGAAAAAGTGTTGTAATTTTATCAAGAGCACCATTTGTCTCTCATCTGCAAGAAATACTACATGCTTATGATAGAAGGTATTGTCTTAAGCCACCATGTATATGCTACAAGAAATAATGTTGACCATAAAAAGATAAGCATCATCAAAAACATGCATGTTCCTAAAAAATATAAATATGTTGGGAGTTTTATAGGACATGTTGGTTACTAAAAGATATTAATCAAAAAATTTAGTAAAGTAGTAGTACCATTATTCACCATTCTAGTTAAAGATAATGATTTTTTTTGGAATCTTGCTTATGATATAGCCTTCAAACAATTGAAGGAATTATTGACTACCACCCCAATTCTACATGGTCTTGATTGGAATATACCCTTCCACATTCACATAGATGATTTAGATACTACCCTCAAAGATATTCTTGGCCGAAAATAGGGATCACTTAATTATACCATCTATTTTATAAGAAAAAACCTATAGATAGAAAAATTAAATTGTGTAGTTACTAAAAAAAGTTATTAGTGGTAGTCTATGCTATCAACAAGTTCCATCACTACATCATAAGGTATTAGGTCTTTGTTCATAGAAACCATGTATCCATTTGGTACCTTATGATCAAACCAACTATTTCAACTAGAGTGATAAGATGGTTCCTTTTATTATAGGAATTTTATATCACCATTGTAGATAAGCTTGGCAAGGAGAATGTAGTGGATAAATTTGTATCATGCCTACAAACTCCTAAAGAAGATACCACAATTGATTACTCATTTCTATATGAGCACCTATTCTCTCTCACCCTTATCACACCCTGGTATGTTGATATTACTAACTACCTTGTAATAGGGTTACTTTCACAACACTTCTTCACCAAACAAATGAGAGCATTCATTCACAAAAGTGCTAGATATTCATGGTTGTATGGATTCATTTTCTATATTGGGCTTGACTCTATCATCAAAATTGGTTTCAAAGAAGATGAAGTTTTATATCTCCTTAAATCCTACCATGATGAACCTTGTGGAAGACACTTTACATCCAAGCATACAACATTCAAAATTTTAAATACAAGATACTATTGGCCCTCACTCCATAAATATGCAATAACATATACTAATAATTGTGAAAAAATTCAGCATATGGGGAGACCCAAATGTTTAGATGAAATGCCTTTATATCCCCAGATGGTGCTTGAACCATTTAATAACTGGGGCCTAGACTTTGTAGGACTAGTTGATCCAAAATCCAATAACAAAGAATACATCCTTGTCTATACTAACTATGTCACTAAATAAGTGGAAATCAAGGCTCTTACACATGCTATGGATGAGAAGGTGGAAACTTTCCTTTATGAAGAAATATTTACTAGATATGGTGTGTCATGTGAAATAGTTACTAATTAGGGACCCCAATTCATTTCTTATTTAATTATTTCCTTAGACCAATAATATGAGATTAGGCATAAGAAATCAAGTCCATATCATCCATAATTTAATGGACAGGTGTAAGTCACCAATAAGGAGTTAGAAAATATTTTGACAAAGGGTGTTAGTCTATCTTGTAAGGATTAGGAGGCTAGGCTTCCTAAAGCTATGTGTGTTTATAGAATCACATGGAAGACCACTATAGGCTTCACTCCATATGATTTGGTTTATGGAAAGAAACATGTCTTTCCCATCAAATTTGAGCATAAGACCTTAAGAATAGCACTATAACTTGGGATGGATATATCTGAAACTTATAAAGAAAGGCTTTTACAATTGAATGCCTTAGATGAATATAGATAATAGGAATTTTTATAACATAGAACTTGTACATCAAAAATGGATTGGATGGCATGATAGGCACATTAAGACCAAGTGATTCCATATTGGAGATTGGGCCCTTCTTTTTGAATCCAAATACAAGGACCACAAGGGTAAAGTCTAGACCAAATGGCTTGGTCCTTTTTAGACTGAGCATGTTTTTGATAATGGAGTTGTTCAACTCTAAACCATTGATCTAGTGAGATTATGTCTCCTAGTCAATGGCCACAGACTCAATTTGTAAAAAAATCCACTTACTCAAGAAGAATTTACCAGTCGCATACGTCAATAGTTACAAGATGGATATAATGATGTACTAGATAGGCATGTTGCCTCACCAATAATGAGATCACTAGTCCACACTCATTTAAAGAAAGAGAAGAGGACATCTGTACCCTCCTCTAGTATGATAAATGAGACCTTCACCTAGTCATTGACAAGTCACATTTCTAGGTGACTTGTCCAAGACCTTGAATAAACATTTTACTATAAATAGTAGTTAGATTTAAAAAAATTCCAATAATTAAATCCCATTTTTGGGCATTATTGGTAGCCTTTAGGTAGAAAACTAGCCTGCTAGCTACCTAGATCTATAAAAATGGCCTAAGTATAAAACTAGCTTGCTAGTTATTTCCAGTTTTCTCTAGGTAAAACTAGAAATAAATAAATAGGGGAACAAGAAGAAAGAAGTAGAGAGAAGGTGATCCCTTAAATCCTAACTATTCACATAGATTTTCTCTAGTTTCTATGGGTATTTTTTAGCTACTACAAGCACCTTATACATAGTTGGCCATCTCTTTATAGCTTGTTATGGGAACCTCTATAGATACTATAGGTACCATATTGTTCCTATTCTCACTTTTCTATAGAGAATATAAGATAGATCCTCCGACGGCTCTCATTGATGGTTTGGCTATTCAATTTTGGGCATTACATGAAAGTCATTAGACAACCTCATGGAATAATGAAGGAATATTATGGAAACAAATGTCATATTTATTTCCAAAACAAATAATACAACTTCCCTTTCCATGTGGAAATGTTGTAGACTAGAATTTTTTCCTACAAGGACACTCATGATTCATTTTTAGTTCTAGTCATTTTATGAAGATCATCTCACTATGTTGACCAGTGAGATCTCAAATTTCTTTGGCACACAAGTTACATGTTGAAGAAACCCTATTGATTACTATATCCAAGCCCTCAAGCATAAAACCTCTAGGGCATAAGAGGTATCTAGACTCCTATCAGCCAATTCATCTAGATGAAGGTCACTAGACATTAATGCCCTTAATTACCTACTCAAGATCTTCTATCCCATCATTTGGATCACTTATCTTTTTAATTACCACCTTATGGTATGATAGAAATCATTTATCCTCCACATCTTAGACCCTTGTTCCATGTAGACTATCCTACACCACATGCATGTGAGCTATAGGCATGATCAATGCCTAACCACTAATGATCTCTCAATCACTTTATAAAGGTTCCACTTCACTCTAGTTCTAACTTCCAACCCAATCATTACACTCGTTAATCATTCACATGAAAATATTTTCATGAAAACACACATGTGACTTTTTAAGCATCAAATGTAAAACATCATTATTAAAAAGGTATGCCATTTCATTCATCATTGAAAATATCATTCATTATTCTAATATAACATGTATGGTATTGATAAATCATATTTAATTTAGTCATTTATTCAAAAAAATCTATCACATCACCTCTAAAATTGTACTTCTATTCCTTATGATGGCCCATCTTATCCCATACTTCCTACTCAATCCACATCACTTGAGGACACGTGATAGCTCAAGTGCAGTGAGAATTCTATGTTTTAAACCTCATGCACCATGAGAACCCTTTATATTATATAATTTTCAACCTAAAACCTCACATCCATTATTATTGAGCAAAACCCTGCAACTTGCAAAACCTATATTTGCCATTTTAGAACAAACTTGCTACAAGATTTCCATAAGTCCAAAGAGTGTCAAATTGACTGTTGGTTGAAGGGACTAACAAAGAAGTTAAAATGGGAGAGTCAATCATGTGGAGATATATTTCAAACCATAAGCACTTAAGGGGAGACCAAGTCAGTTGCGATGTCTTCCATAGAGCTAGTTGGACTACTTATTTTGAATGGTTACAATGTTTTTTAGAGCCTCTTGCTAGGGAATTTGTAGTTTCTTTTGATAGAAACCAAGCTAATATATTTGGCATCACATTTCCAATTACTAATACCTTGGTGAGCCAAGAAACTAAACTACCAAACATGGAAGAAAATTGGTAGGATAGACCCAATGGCCAAGAGGTCATGGAGTAATTTTGCTAGGAAAATGAAAGATTAGTATTAAAGAAAGGAGGTGTGGAAAGACTTAGTCTATCTAATAATGGACAAAGATAAAATCATATATTATTAGGTACATGGCCTATGAGGAGGTATTCCCTCATTTACACTCTCCAATTTAAATTTTAAAATCATTTAAGACATAATAAAGTCATTAATGTTCCCAATTTCTTATGGAATATCTTGAAAATAATGTCCAAAGAATATCAAAAGGGCACTAAAATAATCCTATCTCACCATTGCCTCATATGGCTCATAATTAAATAAGGAATAGCTTCTATCAGACTTGACTTCACTTGGGATCAATTTTTTGCCCTAAAATATATTGCACCCTAGCAAGAAGAAGGTAATGATGAAAGGGAATGCCCTAAGGAGAAGCCCCAACAAACTATTCAAGAAGATGTTAAGGGCACTAGTACTACTGGTCAGCACATATATAATGAAGGTCCATGTGAGATTGTTGTGGGAAAGAAGAAGAGGAGAAAATTGATCTTATCTCCTTTTGATAGATAGGAGGAAAGCATACAATAACATGTCTTTTCTCCCATTATTTCCTCACCTCATGTTAATTCTTCCACACTATCTCCTATTGGACAAGAAGAAGTTACCTATCAACTAATGTACAAGAAAAAAAAACTCCAACACAAACACAAACTCCATCAGTCACCCCTCCTATGAGAAAAATGAAAACCAAGGGGAAGAAACCCATAGAGTCAAAAATAAGGAGACCTCCTCTTAGGAGATCTCAAGTGATGAATAAACTAAATTCCACTACAACCTCCTTAACCATAGCCATCAGTGATGATGAAGAGCCAAGGAAAGAACCTAGGCTTAATAAAACTCTTGATGGATTTAAAATAGAAGAATGGTCTACTGATGAAGGATCTACTAAGGTAGAAGAAGAAGAATGGTAACCTCTCCCATCTAGATTCATTTAGGAGGACATTGATCTCCTTAAAAACATTAGATACATAGAGGAAAAATTGAGAGAGGCAGAGCAACATGAAGGAGAAGAAGAATTGGTTCAAGAAGAGGTTATGGAAAAAGGAAGAAAATAAGACAAATTTTCTCATGGATCAAGATTTCCAAACATTGGAACAAGCTATGGAAGAAATATATATACTCATAAATGAGATAATAAAAATGAAAGGAAAATGAATAATTAAAATGCTTCTGAGAGCAACAAAGTTTTTAGAACCCTCTAAGGACAAAGAGAAGAGATTGGAGGAGCCTACAGCATCCTCATTCACCTTGCCATAGAAGCCCCTACAACAGAGTATGCTCTAGCTTTGGTACCCTTCTATCAGGGATTTCCTCTTCCATTTTCCACTACACCATCATCCATTATAGAATTAGTTATTGATGTGGGTTTCTCAGCTACCAATCTATTAGAGATTAATGATCTTTTGCTTTTCTTAAAGGAAAAAATTTATTAATAATGAAGCTTACCACAAAGAATTAGTGAAAAGATTTAAGCGATATGTCAAATCAAAAGAATAACATGATGAATCATAATAAAAATTGAAATTTGCTAAAAATAGGATCAGATATCTAAAGGAAAATATTGGCAGATTGCATGAAACTATTGAGCTATTGATGGATTGCAGACCCCCTTCCAGAGTGTATGTTATATACTTGGAAAAAATGGTTAAAATTCAAGTATGATAGGATTTATAATGATCAATCTTATATGGAGTAAGACCCAAGATATTTCTTTAATGAGTATATACATTTTGATCCTAATATTTAAGCCCAATTAAGTGAATTCTAAATTTACCAATATGATGGTCCCAATAATACATAATGGAATCCCAACATCTATTTGGGGGATGTCCTAGTAAATGAATTTTCTTCATATGTTTTGATTGAAATTGAAAGAAGAAAACAAATAGAATAATATCAAATAAAGGAGAGAGAAGCCACCCTGATGATTAGGAGTGAATCCAAATATTCAAATGTTATAGTAAAATAATGGATCTCATTTATGAACATAAATGCTCCACAGGAATGGGTTGTCATAAAATAGGTAAAAGTCTAGAACCACTATTTGAGTCTCATGAAAGAAGATGGAGGGAAAATTTTCATTTCCTACTCTAATAGATGGGAAAAAATCTTAGATGCCTTGAAAAGGAAGGAACCATACTCCCCTAAAAACATTAGGGAGGCCATCCACATAGTATACTTGTATATTGAACTTGTCAAGAAGTGGATAATACAATGGTTGGGATTTATGTTTCAAACCCCTATATTTTGGTTCCCAATCCCTGACTGGGAAGGAAATGTTCCAGCTGATAGAGAGGTAGAGAATAAAATATGGGAAAACATTGATAATGCTAAATTTTTTATATCTTGGAAGGGTAAAGCTATCATAAACCCCTAGACTTTAGAAAAATTTGTGGTTTTATAATGCAACCAAGGCTTTCTTGAGGTTGAGAAAGAGGATAAGTAGGGGGGAGTCATGACGCCACCAATTTATTAATTTTATAGCCTCATCCATGCTTAGTCCATGTATTTTTGTATGTAAATCCCATAACTATCCATCATTAATGAAAATTAATGAATGAATTTATGATTGTATATGATCATTGAAATGTGTGTGTGTGTGTGTGTGTGTGTGTGTGTGTGTTATGTTATGAATTATTGATGTTTTTCCTTGATTGAATTATATTGGTGTGATGTTATCTATCAAGTGTTTTAAGGGTCATGTAAAGTTATAGAATCTTGCTAAGCCATAGCTATTATAGGCTACCCATAACAACTATAGGATTTACCTATAGGTTGCTTATAAACACTATAGAGTGCCCAAAACGACTGTAAGCTTCACCTAAAAGTTACCTACATGTACTATAAAATACCCATATTAGTTATAGGCTTCACCTATAGGTTACCTATAGCTACTATAGAATACCCACAACAACTGTAGGCTTCACCTATAGGTTTGTTGCAACCACTACAAAATGCTTGTAGCAACTGAAGGTTTCACCTACAAGTTACTTGTAGCTACTATAGAGTGCATGTAACCATTATGCAAAGTAGAGTCATTATTGAGGAGATCTTGTAGACACATCCAACTATCTTGGGAAACCAAATGAATGATTGGGAAGAATCATAGTTTTTATATGGATTCCCTACATGGAAGGAGACATTGGATGTGCTACCAAAGATGAGAAAGGCAAAGATAATGAGAAAAGACAAAAGAAAATAAAATAGAAAAATAGTATGCCTTGTCTCTAACCCAGTCAAACCTAAAACAATTAACTTTAGTTACTAACCACTTGAAGGTTGATTGGGGTAGTTTATAAGTATTTATATTTTTTATTAGTTTGGTGTTTTTAGTTAAGAGTCAATAAATTGCCTTTTGTATTTAAAGGTAGAACCTAGATCAGACTAGGAGTTAGATAATTTTGAGGAGATAATAGCAAAAGTTTTTTAACTATAGCATTTGTATTTAGAATTAAGTAATGATAAAGTTTAATTTGTAAAAAGTTTGTGAATTCTCTCAAAGACGGATTGGAGCTTAGTTCTGAACAAGGAAGGGCCCCCTCAGAATGAACTATTGTGAAGATCCTGACTCTCTTTAATTATTAGTGTGTTGTGTAAGTTAATTTCACTTTTAAGTTTGATTATATAGGTGTGATGCATGTATGGTACATAAGTGTGGAATAGTTCTATAATTCTATCATAGCAGTTTCATAATATATGTCTAGTAAATTTAGCATAAATTCATTGTATTGAAACTAGAAATTCAAGTTGATTTTTGAATCAACAATAAATATATAGTGTTGACACTCTTTAAAAGCTTATGCTCCCTAGGTTGAAAATTAATGTGTAATCAGACTGATGAATCTGGTAATCACTAGGTAATTAGTCTATACAATAGATATCATTCTCTAAGACATTATTTGTATTAGATCTAAACATTTAAGATCATATTTCTATAACTTACTTGGACTTAAGTGAACCTTTAGTTATATTTATGCTTGAAGTTGTTTTAAAATCCTCAATTTTTTTCATCTCATTAAATGAGGCATATATGCATCTTGATGTGTTGTTTTAACAAATATATTTGTAGGTTAACATATAGAGCTAATGATATTTGTCCAAGTTTTGATAAATTTGAGGATTCATAGCTTAGATCCTCAGAGATCAAGGTGGAGTTACTTGATCTAAGATTTTATGTCAAATATTCACTAATATTTCCAATAATTAGCATCTTTTAAGGTCATATTTAATTGTCCTTATGCTTTTTTACCCATCCTACATCCTAGAGTTGTCTAGGATTATAACCAAGACCTGATCTAAACCCAAGACCCCTTTAGCATATTTAAAAACTCATAAGAAGGAAAGAGTGGATATAGGTAAATATAGGAAGTCCAATAACTAGCCAAATTCCCCATCTAACCAAAATATACAAGCTATCATAGAAATCATGGCATGGTTAGCTATCTCATCCATCAATGTTCATAGACCCATGAATAATTTACCTAAGAATCTAGAAAAGTACCTTCCTCTGTTTACCCCTACTAGGAGAGTGACTATTAAAGAACACATGAATTCATTTAAGTCATCTTTAAGGTTTACCAACATGATTCATGAGGATATGGACTATCATCTTTTTCCCTTCACCTTTAGGTATGAAACTTATGATTGGTTCCTTAACTTACCTAAAGATTTCGTCATGGGATGGGTTTAATTTAATGATACCTTTATCTCCTAATTTAGAAGGGTAGTTAGTCTAGGAATTGTATACTAATAGTTTACCACCTTAAAAAGGGACTCAAAAGAGCTAATCAGGATGTTCAATGCTAGGTTCCAAAGGATTTACACCCTGACATCCCCACCATATAAGTATGTAGATGATTTAGCCTTAGAAAAATACAAGAATTCTTTTAACCCAATGATAGTCATCTTCTTGAGGAGATCCATGGGTATTGACGTGCTGCCTTTAGCTGATGCTAAGGTTATTCATATTGATGAGCAAATGCACCCATAAGGGAATCCTACCTTTGTTACACCAAACATTGACCTAAATATGCTTACTCTAAATTTCATCCCTAACATAAATTAAAACCAACTTGCATTTAACTAATTACAGATACTAAACCAGTTAGCTTTGAGTCATGCCAAACCTAACTAGTAGTTTGGATTATTCAACCAAGAAAATGTCTTAACATACCCCAAAATAATCAATTAATGGTTCATGTAAACAACACCAATGTCCAATCTAACACCAAAAATAATAACCTAGAACCCCCAAAGGGAGAGTTAGACTCAATCTAAAGGACTATCCAAAAGCTTGCTAATAATTTCTTGAATCTCCAGAAACAAATGGGTAACATTGTTGAGATCTCCAAAAAAGATTATAATTTCCAAAGATACAATATATATTTCAATATTCCTACTAAAAATAATGAGACACCTTTGAGCAAATTTCTTGAGATCAATATTTTGAGATGGCCTTGCCTAATTAGTGCCAAGTGCAAAATACATCTAGACATGGAGATATTGATTATGATGGGTTCTACCATATATTTGAATCCATCTAGAGTGAGATGGAGGGATTTGAGTTGAATCCCATTGATCAAGGTAACACAAAAGGCCTTGATAACTCCAATGATCCTTTTAAATCACCTTAATCAGTCTTCATGGTTGAGACTTATGACTTCCCCAATCAAGATGAGAATGAACCCAAAGACAATGTTGAACAGGTGCATAATTTCTATCATTACCAGATAAACAAATATGCCTTGAGAAGAAAAGGCCATAACCCACCCTTGATAACCTCCAATATACCTAACAAACTAGATACACCCCCTGATAGTAGGATAGATAATAACCCCCCACACCTTAAAGATAAGGAGATTAAACTAACAATATAGGCCCCTTGTATATCATTAAAGGGTGGATACAACATAATGGAAGACATGAAGAAGATAAAGGCAAATATAACATTGCAAAATCTCACACAAATCACTAAACAACATGATTTGCTATTGAAATCACTGAATGAAAAGCCTAGCTCTAACAAGGCTAAACAATCTCATACCAATGTGGTAATGTACAAGCGTAAGCATGAGGTTCCCCCATTCTTTCTAACTATTAGAATTTTTTATAATAATCTCCATAATTTCTTGATTGATTCTATTTATTTAACTAATATTATGCCTCTAATAATTTTTGAAAATTTGGGGTTAAACCCAGTTAAATCTAAGCAGGTGGTGGTACATTTAGACAAGTCAAGAGTAAAGGTAACTAGTGAGTTGTTGAATATCCATATGTAGCTAGCTCATGAGCCTTGAATATATTAGTTCATTGATATTAATGTCATTGACATACCTAAAGATTATGGATTGTTACTAAGTCATGACTATAATAAATCCTTGAATGGATACATGTCCATGGATTTCTCTCACATGTGGCTACCTTGGTGAGGATTCCCAATTAGATCAGGATCAATCGAGAGCCCAAGATGAAATATATGATTACAAAATGTAACAACAAGAATGAAAAGGTAAATTACTAATCCTCTAACTTAGGTGTTTATACCCTATAAACCATTAATATTATTATATGTCAAACAAGATAGAAGAAGAACAAATTAAAGGTCATTGGACATTGCACTTTGATGGTGCATGAGCTAAACAAGGCTTAGGCATCGTAATTATGATAACAAATCCCAAAGGCAAAGAGTATCTACATTCTTATATATTAATATTCTCTTACATTAAAATTTTATAAAAATATGAAGATCTTATCTTAGGACTTCAATTTCTAATCAAACATAAGGTTAAATAACTACTAGTCTATGGTGATTTTGAGTTAGTAATTAATCAAATTGAAAGCAGGTACTAGTATAAAATTTATTATTTAAGAAAATATAAGTTTAGATCTTAGGATTTAATCAAGTATTTTGACTCATTAAATATTGTTTCCTTGGAGTCCTTGACCCTACAAGGATCCACTATGGAGATAATTTCATGCCCCTCTATACCAAATGACATCAATCACTTCCAAGTTTTTGATGATGACCAAAAGATAGTTGATTTCTTGCATAATGTTGGTGTATTCAAATCTCATATCATTGATGAACAAGATGAAATTCATATAAAATATTTGAAAGACAATAAAGATGTAGTAAAAATTAAAGAGAATAAAATCCCCAAAGGCATGATCTCCTTGAAAAGGATGTTCAATCTAGAAAAGCAAGAGATTGAAGCCAAGAAACCCAAAGTAAGTGGGAAAGATTACAAGAAATTAAACTTGAGAGATCTTAAGAATAATTATAATGTTAACATTGGTCTAGTGTGCATTGATGATGAATTTTTTTAAAAAAAATTCCCTCTTAACCAAGTCTAAGTATATTATTGCCTAGTCATATGATGACCTAAATATATTTGACACGAGTGTGATCAATCACACTATCCCCTTAAAGGAATCCGGTAAACCTTTCAAGTTGAGACAAAGACTCATAAATCTAATGTTGGAACCACTAATTTACAAATATTTAAATAAATTTCTTGATGGAAGGATAATTTTTCCTATACGACACTCAACATGGGTTACCAACCTACTGCCAATTTGAAATAATAATGTATAAATCCAAATTTATGTTGATTTATGGATCTTGATTAGATATTTAAATAAGCATAATTACCATTTGCCATATTTGGTGAAGTCATAAATTTGGTAAGTGGATCTAGAATGATGCCATTCCTAGATGGATTTTCAAGCTATAACCAAGTCCTAGTAAACAAGAGAAATAAAATAAAGACTATCTTCACAACTAAATGGGGAATGTTTGCCTACAAGAAAATTTCATTCAGACTTATTAATATGGGATCAACTTTCTAGTGAGTGATGGACCATGAAATTCATGGATTAATAGGTAAACTAATTATTATTTACATGGATGATCTAATAGTTTTTTCTAAAAATAGGGGATATCACATGATGCATTTAGAACAAGTGTTGGAGAAGTGCAAAAGGTATGAAATTTGCCTAAACCCCCAAAAATCATATTTTATGTGATTGAAGGTAAAATATTAGGACATTTTATCACTCAAGAAGGTATGACCATTGACCCTAATAGGATCAATGAAATTTCAAAGGTGGAAGTTCTAAATAGAAAAAAAGAGTTAAAATCTTTCTTTAGTAAAATCAACTTTGTGTGAGAGTTTATCTCTGGTTTTATAGATATTGTGAGACCACTCAATGCCATGCTAAATAAAGATGCCAAGATAGAATGGATAATTGAGGTGAAGGACTTTTAGGACATCAAGGAAGTTATTGTTTAAGCTCTTATTTTGATTAGTCCTTATTTTAATAAAGATTTTTATCTATACTCTTTTGCTTCTGGTCATACTATTATTGTTGTCTTAACACATAAAGAAGATGACAAAGAGCACCCCATAGCCTTCATGATCACTAATTTGAAGAATTTAGATATAAATTATCCTATTTTGGGTAATCAAGCTTATGCACTAGTGAAGGCTATAAAGAAATTTAGACACTACATCCTAAGAAACAAGACATATTCCATAATGTTTGATGCAACTATCAAATTGATGTTGGGATAGAATGAACTCAAAGAAATAATAGGGAAGTGGATGACCAAGATTTAATAACATGACTTAGAGATAAAATCTTCTAATTTAATAAGAGGTCAAGGTCTTATCCAACTCATTACAAACAATGATCCTTGCATTGATGTTTTAACAGTGGAAGCAAACCAAGTACCTAGTGGGGATTGGTATAAGGACATTGTTCATAACTTGTTGCATGAAGCATGCCCCCCATACCTCAAGAGATAACATAAAATATCCCTCATATTGAGATCATCTCACTTTATGATAAAAAGAGGATTCCTCTATAGAAATAACTACAAAGGAATTTATCTAAGGTGTGTTTCTAAATCTAAAGCCACTAAAATCATAGATAGTTTCGATGAAAAGATGGAAAGAGGTCATCCTTCAAGATTTACTAATACACACAAGATATAAAGGGTTGGATATTATTGGCCAACCATTTTTGAAGACACACATGTTCATATACGAACATGCCACTAATGTCAAGTGTTTGAATAAAGAGAAGTACAGGAAACCATGCCTTTACAACTTGTAATTAAGGTAAATCCATTCACATAATGGGGCCTAGAATTCATGGGTATAATCAACCCTAACTCATTATTGGGACACAAATTTTTACTTATCACCATAGACTATTAAAACAAGTAAATTGAATCAATAGACACCAAAAATAGTAGAACGATTAATGTCATCAAGCTCCTTGAAGAAAACATTATCACTTAATTTGGGACACCCATCTCTAGTATGTGACAATAGCCCAACCTTTTCCTTAATTGAGTTCATTGAATGGGAATATTATAATCAAGTCTGATTTAAACTACTACCCTCAAAATAATAGAGTGGTTGAATCCACTAATAAAAACTTGATGAATGCCATTAAGAAGTCTACAAAAAAGAAACCAAGAAAATGGTAGTCCTTTCTAAAATATGTTCTATGGGAAGACATAACCAGATACAAGCATGCAATCAAGGCATCCACATTCCTATTAGTTTATGGGTAGCAACCTATATTTCACATCACATTGAAATTATCAACCTATGAGCTCATGGCTAAGTACATGGAAGATGATGAAAGAGTGTATTCTAGGATACTAAACATCATCCAAATAGAGGATGCTAGAGATGAAGCATTGAAAAATTTTAGCAAGCATCAAGATGTTGTGAAAAGATGGTTTGACAAGTGATCCAAAATTAAATCATTTATAATCTCATACTTAGTCTTACTATGGGACAAATCCCATGAAAAAGTATAGCATGACAAGTTCACTCCCCTCTGGATTGGACCCTAACAAGTAGTAAAGATACTTGATGAAAATGCATTTAGATTGAAAGAATTGTAAGGGAATGACTTAGCCTTTCTAATCAATGGTAAATACATGAATCATTACTTATTTGTTTCTCTATCACAAATCCTAGAAGGATAGTAAGCTTGTTTAGATTTAGATTAGGTAGGGGTTGTGTAGTTTCCCTTTCTATCTTGATTTTTGATTTGCTTTCTTACTTTACTTTTCCATTGTTATCTTTTCACTTTTATATTGTGTGTTTGTTTTATATCATTTACTTTAGTTTAGTAATAATTCCTTTGGACAAGAATTCATTGGCTTGATTTGTGTCAATTTGATCATAAAATGGGAAGAAGGGATTGTTGACCTTAAATATTGGTATTCCAAAGTTTGGAAGCCTCTAGCATTTGTTCTAATTTATAAAAACTAGGTGGAGTTAGTTAAAATTTAGTCTTCTCATGAAAATCCTAAGTTATTATAAGGTTTTAATATAGTTCAGATGATTGAGCATTTTCATGAACTAAATTTTGAATCTATGTGGGTCATCATACTATTACTCAAATCCACTAGATGAATCACCTGGGTACAACTTGCTATCTAAAGGTAGATAACATTTATACTATGTCTTGACATAATATTTACACCTAGCTGATTCTAGTTTCCAACCATTCTGATTTATGAATGTATGTATGTATGTATATATGAGTGAAATCATAAACTACTTCATATTCCATTAATGGTGACTTGGGCAATCTCTATCGAGGCTATGAACACCTGGATGGTAGTAAAGCAAGGCTTGGAGTAGAGCCAAAGGTATCTCTATTGGGGTTATGGATACTTGGCCAGTAGTAGAGTAATTCCCAAGCCATCCCTAATTTACCAAAGCATTATTATTTAAATCTAAATAATACTTGAGTCATTTCATGTCTGATGTTTTGAAGCTTAAAATTTATCATTATTGAACCCAATGGAAATGGTTAATGAAATTCTTATCACACACATAGTATGATTGCTTACAGGGTTTAAACTCTAGTTCTATCTTGTGAGCTTTCATTAGTTTTGAAAAGTAGTTTTGATATTAATAGAGAATTATAATGAGGTGACTAATTTTTTATTCATCTTTGAACACAATATTTTTATTCTAACATTTTCCAATGTTTCCTCATAGAGGTCACCATTTTTTTATGCTTAACTACACCCTATTCCTAGAATGGGAACCCTCCTTTCCTATTTTTTTCAAAATTCCTAAGATGCCAAGGTTTCTAAGTCATTTGTCCACATAACCAATATGTTTTAATACTTCCTAGAAATTTATAGTTAATTATTCATTTTTAAATACTTATTGACACTCAAAAATATTCAATTTATTGAAAATTTTCTTCAAGTTTCATTCAAACAATAAATTATTAAATGTGAATGCTTCAAAAATGTGCAAACAAGCCTTCACCAAGAATATTTTACCTAGTTTTCAAATTGGCATAAGAGCCACAAGCCTTTTTGAATCTTAATAGGCTAATAATAAACTTTGTTTAAAGCATTTACTTAATTAATTTTGCTTTAAACTTATTTGATTTATTTGTGACAGATGTTTGACATTTTTAGAAGTCTAATTTAACTTCTCACTTGGCTTCACAAGATGTCAAAGTTAAAGTAGAGATTTTAGATGCCTCATGGGATATCAAATTTAAGATTCTAACCTAAAAGGATAGGTTTCCACCTCACCAACCTTCATGACACCTTAATGACTCATCACCCCATGTAGGACACTTGGAATAAATCTACGACACCCATGAGCTACATGGTGTCATCCCAAAAGTTCATGAGGGAGTTAGCCATTGGAATTCAAATCCATAAGCTATGTGTCAAGATCTTGGCTCCCACAAGCAAGCCTATTCAATTTGAGTCTCCATGCATCACACTACAATCCTGAATCCCATGAGATGTCACCATGTGTCTTAAGCATGACCATATAAACTAGAGAAGTCTTTCAAAGTACCATGTTTCCCCTTCAGCTTAATTTGAGAATAATATGTGTCAACACTACATCACATCCAATCCAAAGCTCACAAGAGCTCTAAGAAGGACACATGCATGCATTTGAGCTATTTGATCAAGGATCGATGGTGTATAGTTATCCATGGCCCTTTTCAAAGAGTGACAAGTGGTAGAATAATGAAGAGAAGCTCATGAAGAATGATGTGTGTACCTTCTATATTTGCATGATGATGACACTTATCATTCCCATGTTAATTCTATTCAAAGACCCATTAGAACACTTTTGACGGCCCACTGAATTGATGGATGTCCCCATTAAAACTATGAGATGATGTTGCATGTTATTCCTGTAGAGCTATGACCTAAGATCAATAGAATTACCTCCAAAGTGATGCATTTCCAGCTTGAACCCACATAATGATTCCACCTATCATTCCCACAAATCTTCATCCTGAGATCAACCAAATCATCTCTGAGAGTGACACGTGGAAGAATCTAAGCCACATGATTAATGTAAAGTTGATAATAGTTTTTAGAGCCTTTCAAAAGAACCACCTAGATAAGAAGAAACTTTGATTTATTATAAAAGTGACACATGGCATTCTTGTAACCAACCAAATCTAGTCATCTTCAAGCCCCAAAAATGCTTAGTTGGGTCAAAGGTGGCATTACATGTGTCAAAAGGTGGAAACCTTTATATTTAATTATAAAATTGATGGCAAATTGAAAGTAAATCAGTGCTAAATTTGAATTTTAAAAGTAATTAAATGTCAAAAGCAATATTTAGGGTGTTTTGAATGCAAAAGTGATGAGCTTGCCATTAATGTGGCATGAATAAAAATTTCCATCAACATTACATTAATCAATGCAATATTCAAATGGTCTACTAAACTCAAATATTGTTACATATGTTTGCATTTAAATCCCTAATCATTTTTTTCTATCTACATTCTCAAGTCAACCAAGCTCAAGCTCTTCATGGATTTTACCTAGGCCACCATTATTGGAGCTCTAAATTTGTAGAGAGATAAAAAAAATACTAATTACTATCTATAATATTACATAGATGGAACATGGAGGACCCTCAAATTTGGGTAAATACTTTGCATTTATAAATGATGACTTCTTATTTTTGCATGGCAATTCAATTATTTTTAAGGATACAAGGTTCATCCCTAAGGCTATAACCTCAGGGGACATGCATTATAATAGTGTTTATTATAATTTTGAGGAATATAATATATTGATGATTCATATACCATGCCCTATATCATTTATCATACTTTAGATATCCTAGCAATCTAATCTACTAGTATCCATAAAAACCATAATAAAACTAGAGGTTATATCATGCACTGACCTAGTATATAACATCTTTAGGATGTCAAAATATGAGGATGGATTGCTTAAATCCATGAACCAAAGGCTTTCCATTAACTTCATTATAGGGCCAAGTTTTGAAAAATATTATGACCTACCCCTGCCATAGCTGGACTATAACTAGAGTATCATCAACAACTAATTTGAGGCACATAAGCTAGAGACCATCTTAGCTTCATGGGTAACAAACCCAACTAGAGTCTTCATGGATGATCAAGGGAATATAACCATTTACCAATTCATAAATTAATTTAGGATTAGCCTCACCCTACTAAACAAAATATTTAGTAATGTACACATTGGCTATGTAGATATAAAATCTATCACACTATTTCAAATAAATTTGGAAGATCAACAGATCCCATCACTTGGGGATATCATTAGAAATAAATTGATTTTATCTATGCATGATACATGAAAAAATGGGGATCCATTTTACATGATGATATATTTGTTATATGCCATATGTATAATTATATAATTAGAACCAACCACATGGACTCCTAAATAAGATGAAGTTGTGCTCCAAACATATTCTATAATGCATATTCACCATTTTTATAACATCAAGATAGTTTCAAAAGATTTATACCCCATATTTTTAAGTCTATAACCAAGTGATATATGTCAAGGGTCCCTCTAGAAGTTAGATTGACATTGAGAGACATGAGAAGCTTTTAACTCTACACTGACTGCACAGTTATCAATATGGAAGGGTTAATGGTAGCTCCATTTAGACTATTGAGATATGTGTTAATGAAGTTCAAAGAGGAGGAGATGAATTATCAACTCCTTCATGAATTTGATGGTGTCTCCAAAAGGAATAATAATACAACCCCCCACAAGGCCCCTTATAAGCTAGGGAGAATCAAGATAATGAAATGGTAAGATGTTATAGTGGCTACAATGCATAGGGACTCTTACCTATTGCCTAAGGATGAATTTAGGATGTGGGATCCAAACCAAGTCATTTCTAAGCACATATTAAAGTTTAAAAGGGATGTAACTATGAAATATAAGCACCAAGATGAGGTTCATGAATGGATATACCTGGATGTAATGAATGATGAGGTAGTCTTAAGAAATGTTGCAAGGAAGAATATAGTGCTTAAAATGAAGCTTGATCAAGAAAGGAGGAAGGAAGACATAGTATATTCTCAACTCCCACCAACTTATGGGAGCATATTTAATGTACACTATTAGGAAAAAAAAGAGGAGAAAGAAGAGGGTAAAATCTATCTTATCATAAATAGGCCATATAAGCCTCCACTTTAGGCCACTCCAAGTTGACAAGACATGTCTCTAAGTTCTAAACTAGGAGAGTTAAGCAGCCAACTTAACCCTTCATAAGGGACTAAAATAGTCTTTGTATCTATTGAGGAATCTACCATAGAAAACTTGGGCTAACTTGATCCTAATGTCATTGATCTTGAAGAAGGGAAATAAGGAATTGAGTTATCAATAGAGAGAATGCAAGTGCTAACTAGAAGGACTGTTGAAAAAGTTTATATAAGGAAAAGGTCCACTAGGGATATAATGAGAGGAGTCATGTTTCCTCCATCAATTTCCCAATCTCCCTTTATAATTAATCTACCATTGTCTTTTTTTTCTAGTCATTGGTACATTTACAACTACTCCTACTTCTATTTTTGCTCACACTCCCATGTTCACATCCCCCACCATTACTTATTTTGGGTGCACTATTCTGCAATTTATCTCCCATGCAATTACCAAATTTCTATCTCTATCAAGCTCCCAAAGCACTAGTTTTATCTAAGTTATAGGGATTACTCCTTTATAGATATGCACTACAAGTGCATCACTTTATATTGGTTCCCTTGCACCTATGAAACCAATGAAACCCATTCTAAATCCATTTACTTAGAATAAACCACTTCACCTCACCACAATAGCCAAAATAAGTGGGCATTTAACTCTACCCTCATTTTTACTTAGCATAGGCCCTACCAAGTCCTTGTTTGATCCATTTGGTCAATTAGAACCAACCAATTTATATATCCTAGATGAAACCTTAGCTTATTCCTCTTCCCAAGCACTCTTATTGTAACCACATCCCACATAGCCAACAATTATATCCACCCAAAATTAGGTAAGGGACATGATATAGAAAATAAGTTAAGGAAGGCCTCAGGTAAGCCAAGTTACACCCCAAGTTGGCATGAGGTTTGATGCAGACACTAGAAATATAAAGAGAGTAGTGAGGAGACAAGTGGAGTAGCCAAAATTAAGCTCAACTTTGATATACGAGAGTTAATATCCAATCTTCACGCTGACTAAGAAGATGAAGGCCATCCCTACAAATGTATAAGAGTATACAAAGGACCCTATATTGATAGTACAAGCACAAGTGGAATCTACTATTACCTTGATTAAGGGGATACAACAAGTGTTAAAGATGCTAAAAGAATAATCACTACCAATAATTCCAGACAACACTTTGATTTCAATATTCAATTTCTTTAACTTCTATAAGGATATGAAGAAAAGTTATGAGGATGGGATCAAACAAGCTATCCCCTTTTAGTAAAATGCCTAAGATTAATATTTTTGAGATGGCCTTACCTAACTAGTGTCAAGTGCACAATACAAATATACATGGAGAGATTGATTGTGTTGAGTTATATCATGCCTTTAAATCCATATAGAGTTAGATGGGAGGGATTTAAGGTGAATCTCATTGATCAAGGTAACATAAAAGGCCTTGATAACTCCAATGATGCTTCTAGAGCACTTAAATTAGTCTTCATGGTTGAGACTTATGACTTCCCTAGTTAAGATGAGAATGAATCTAAAGACAATGTTGAAGATGTGAATTCTTTTAAATAGTACCAATGAATTAACTATGCCTTGAGAATCAAAGGTCAGAACCCACCCTTGATAACCTCCACTCTACATAACAAACTAGATACACCCCTTGATAGTAGGATAGACAATAACCCTTCACACCCCAAAGGTAAGGAGAGCTAGATAGAAATAGAAGCCCCTTTTACATCATTAAAGGGTGGATACAACATAGTGGAAGACATGAAGAAGATCAAGGAAAATATAACATTGCACAAGCCTACACAAATCACTGAATAATATGATTTGCTATTGAAATGACTAAATGAAAACCCTCATTCCACTAGGGTTAAAAAGGCTCATGTCAATGTGGTAATGTAAAAAGGTAAGCATGAGGTTCCCTCATTCATGTTAACTATTACAATTATTGGTAAGAATATCCATAATTGCTTTCTTGATTCTAGAGCCTCAACTAATATTATGCCTCTAAGAATTTGTGAAAATTTGGGGTTTTACCTAGTTAAATATAATAAGGTGGTGGTATAGTTATAAAATTCAAGGGTAAAGGTAATTGGTGAGTTATTTAATATCTATATACAACTAGTTCATGATCCTTGAATATAGTAGTTCATTGACATTCAGGTCATTAACATACTTGAATCTTATGTATTGTTACTAAGTTATAACTAGAATAAATTCTTGAATGGATACATGTCCATGGATTTCTCTTACATGTGGCTACCTTGGTGAAGAATTCCTAATCAGATAAAGATTGATCAAGAGCCCCAGATGAAATAGATGATTACAAAAGACAATGCCAAGAATGAAAAGGTAAATTACTAGTCCTCTGACTTAGGTGTTTATACCTTGGAAACCACTAACATTATTATAGGTGATAGTAAGATATAAGAAGAATAAATTAAATGTCATTAGACATTGCATTTGATAGTGAATGAATTAAACAAGGCTCTAGCATGAGAATTACGCCAATAAATTTTGAAGGAAAAGAGTATCTATATTCTTATAGATTATAGTTCTATTACACTAATAATTTACTATAATATGAAGCTCTTATCTTAGGACTTCAATTTATAATCAAACATAAGGTTAAATAAATACTATTCTATGGTTATTTTGAGTTAGTAATTAATCAAATAAAAAGTAGGTACCAATACAAAATCTCTTGTTTAAGAAAATATAAATTTAGAGCTTGGGATTTAATCAAGTATTTTGACTCATTCAATATTATTTCCTTGCCTCGAGAATAAAACCAGTTGATAGATGCTCTAGCTTTGGTAGTAGTGAACTTGGTACCTTTGAAGGCCTTGAGCCTACAAGGATCCACTATTGATATAATTGCATGTCCTATATAAGACAACATTAATCACTTCCAAGTTTCTGATGATGACCAGAAGATAATTGATTTCTTATGTAATGTTGGCATATTCGAATCCCATATCATTGATTAACAAGATGAAGGTCCTATAAAATATTTGAAATACAAAAAATATGTAGTCTAAATTAATATAATTGAATCCCCAAAGTCATGGTCTCTTTATAAAGGATGTTTGATCCAGATAAATAAGAGATTGAAGCCAAACAACCCAAATTAAGTGGGAAAGATTACAAGCATGTAAACTTGGGAAATCTTAGGAGATTATATAAGCATCCCATGATCCTATAATTTTCTCAAATTTACCAAGATTACCAATCCTATGTAGAGGTATGGACTAAAGAAGAAGCAAAAAATAAGTAGAAGTAGCAACAACAATAGCAACAAGCATCTCAATAGCCTCAAGGATCTTAGGAATATTCCAATGTGTTTTGTAAATTTAAATTTAGGCTATTATATTGTGTATGTAATTTTAGGCCACTTTGTTTTATATTGAGAACCTTTTATGGGCCTAGTCAAACTTGTCTTAGGCACTTTGCATCCCATAGATATGGGTTTCCCCTCATTTGTAATAAAAAATAGTTATTTGTAAGAATTAATACAAGAAAGCCAAATATTTCACAAGTTCTTTTGTAGTGCTTAGTTGTTTATTTATGTAGTTGTCATTCATCATGATTTTAGATGTTGATTATTTATTTTCTACAAATTTATTTGGAAATTACATTTTATATATGCATTTTTTAGTTTGAGCTTTACACTAGGCTGACTAATCTATTATTATAATTCCTTTGTTTTTATCTCATTTGTTACTAGATGTGCTTATGTAATTTACTATCAGTGAGTTATATTATGCAAGGTATGTTTATAGATGTGTGCATTTTCTTTCCTCAAAATCTTCAACTGCATTTATTTAGCTTTGGGCATTATGCTAGGGCTAGTAGGTGTTAGTTTCATGTATTTTTCCTTAAAATTTAGAAGAATTGGTATCTTTAGTCATCTCAAGAAAAATATATTTTATACCCTACCCTACTCACTCTTGGATCTAACCATGAATCACCTTAGTCTATATCATGCTTTAAATACCTATGTTTATTTGTATTTTGGGTATTAATTGGAAAATATTAAGATAATTCACAAAGATTAGAAAGAAAAGTATAAGTTCATAAACATTTTATATTCCTATAATAGGGTATGCTTGTATACTTTCAAAGTGGTGACCATATCTCTTTTATTTGTGTTATTCCTAATAATATTTGTATAAACAACTCAATCCCCAAGTCATTCTAGGACTTAAAATTGAGTTTCTCACTTTCCCCTTGTTCCCTAGTGACATAAGGATAATAATACATTCATCAATATTTCTATGTGGAACTTTCTCATTCATTAGGATCTCTTGTAAGATTAATGAAAAGTGACTAAGTCAAATGGATGACCACATAATCAATTTAAATCTTACTTTCCCACTATCTAAGCTTCATGAAATTACAAATAGGACTCTAAGATGGAATTATCCTAGGAAAGATTACATATTATTAACTCTATGAAATAATATAGTTAGCATAAAATATTCTAAGTATGAGGAATAATTAATTTTATAATAAATAATTCCCATAATATTAGTAACTTATGAAAAAAAGTATCTCGATGGCTATCACTCACTTATAATAAATGTTGTGAAACACTCAATAAATTGAGGTGACATATGGGTTAAAGGGTTTGCATAAATTGAGACCAAGGGTGAGAATATCAAAGATTTAGGAGACTTTTGAGTTGAGAAACTTTAGAGGGGTCCCCATTTTATTCATAACAAATGGTGACTTTACATGAATTACATTTCCCTAAAATTTACAACCCACACTTCTAGCCTTTATTACTAAATTATGAGATAAGAAACGAAATATCCCTTTAAATGAGCTTAGATTAAAAGAGAGTGCTCAATTTATTCAAAAAACAACATTTTAGGCCCTAATTCCTTTAAATAATCATTCTATGCAAAGAGTGATTTTGTTGTTATCTCGAATCAATTGGGAAAGCTTAGACACTCCTTAGGTATATATAGTTTCTTTAAAGGCACTTTATTTTGTTAATTTGGATAAGGAAAATAAGTTTTGGGAATTTTTTTATTATCATCTAGGCATTCATAACCTTGATATAGATGCCTTTGGTCCCACTCAAGGCTTTGCACTCTATTTTCAGCTAGGCAGGAAATCTTGCAATGGAGCTTGACCAAATCACCCTTTTCTAGGAATAAACTTATTTTTTAATGAGATTAATAATTCCTTTCATTCATATTTCTTTTCTTAATCTAGGAGGGTTGAGGTCCAATATATCCAAGGTGTGTGTATGTTTTGATGAACTATTTGTACTAAAAAAGTCTTTTACTTGTTCAGTGATTTGCCTATGATGGATATGTTCCTTTTAAGTGTTATGATGTCCCTTGTTGGAATACGAATTTTCTCAATTCACTTGATAAATTTTGAATTAGTGACTCTTGATCCCTTTAGTATCTTAAAATAATTTAATTTGCTTATCACTTTGTCCAATAATAGGGGTATATCTTCTTCCAATTCTAAGACTACATTTTCATTGCTTTATCAAATTTTAAGTGATTAAAATTGAGGGCATGGTTTATATAATTTAGATGGAAATATATCTTATTAGAATGGGCCTGCCTATTTTAAAATCTAAATCATGGGATTAGGGAAAGACTATTACAAGGTTAACAAGGATGAACAAAGGGTGAACAAGAGAAATCTTGAGAGCAAGCAAATACAAAACAAAATAGAGGCAAACACACAACAAAAAAGTAAAATATATACTTTAATCTAATATATACATCACTAGTCACTTGCCTAAAAGTATACTTTGAGATTGCATTAGAAGGGACAATTAAGTAGTGATTTAGGAACTATCTATTTATAAGGGATGTGATATCATTTCCTTCTAAGTCCTTGAGTCAAAAAGCATTTTCCCCTTTAGTTCAAAGATATGGTATGGGCCAATCTAGAGTGAATCAAAACTGGACTCTTTCCCCTTTTTCTCATGGCCTTTGTCCCATAATAGGACTAAATCAAATATTTTGAAATATTTGACCTTAACTCTCTTATTAAATCATGTTCTAGTAATCCCCTATGTTTACTAAAGTTTTATAGGGCTTCCTCCCATGCATATTTTAGTTGTAAAATATCTAAATACCTTGAATCTACCTTCTCACTACTCTCCAAGTACTCTTCTATAAAATTTTAAGTAGGCAATTTGAGGGTAATTAGGAAGATAGGTTATAGTCCATATACCAACAGGAATGGAGATATTTTTTTAATAGTGAATATACTCTTATGGTTTATTTTCTATAGAATACTTAATTAAATTGATAAATTTTTGTTTTTAAACTCTACCAACCCATTTCCCTATGGGTATTAGTTGGATGAGAATATAAAAATGATTTCATACTCATATTCCCACTTGATAATATTTATATATTGAAATGCAAGTCTGTTGTCGTATCCCACTTGATAATATTTATAGATTGAAATACAAGTCCGTTGTTATAGACCAATGACATTGGTGTGTCAAATAAAGTTTCTATGTTTTCCTCTAGAAATTTGAACACCTCCTTAGTAGTGTTATTCTTCATCATTACTGCTTCAGTCCACCTTGTGCAGTAGACAGTGTCCATGAGCATGAACTTGTGGTCGACTAGGGAGTTTGTATTTATAACCCCTATGAAGTTGAGTTATATTGGTTGTAAAAAGTTTTCAACAATTTAACATGTGTGCCTCAGTCAATAGTATAATGGGATAGAGTCCCTCTTGTATTATTAGGCAAAGTTACCTTTATTTAAAAGAAAATAAAAACATAAACCTAACATATTTACAAATATACGTACTAAATTATTTTTGGTTTTACATATATGGAAAAGAATATTTTAATAAGGAGAGAAGATTAGAAAGAATATAACAAGTTAACTAAGAGATAAGAAAAGAATGTGAATAGGTGAGAAAACATATATTTCACTTAGATATCACATTCATGAACTCAAACTAAATTTACTATAAATTAGGATATTTTATTAAGAATAGATAAAAGAGATCAATAACATGAATAAATAGACATAGGAACATTCATCCACAACTAAGAACAAGCATAAAGTCTTGCAACAACTTAGTTTTATTTATTTCTATAAAAACATAGTTTTTTCTTCTTTTCTTATTTCCAAAAGTTATTTCCTTGTAAAATATTACTAAATTGATAGCCCTTAAAGAGGCATGAAATCTTCCTATTTATAGGAAATTCTAATCCTAATACTTAGGAAACAAATTCTAAAAATAGAAATGGTTTCACTTTTAAAGGTCGTTGTTTACTTGGTCATAATTGAAAAAACATTCAAAGTCAAATTTAATTGAAAGATAAATTAAAGGTCACACTAAAATGTACATTGAGCTGCAATTTAGGGCATCTTCTTCAATGCCTATTTTTCATTTTCTTCTTCATCATCCATTATGAATATTTATAACTTTGTATCCTATTGTTATTTTTCTTCATATTATTTCATATTATATAGTATCTTCTCTACTTTATTATGTTCTAGATGTTTCGAGTGATGGTAAGGAATTTTGGTCTCTAAATGTAGGTGTATCACTTATTGACAAATTATTCTAAATGTTATAAAATATTTATCCAATATGTCAAAAGAATTATGGAAATGTACAAATCTTTTAATAAATTTGTAAATAAATGAAGAAATAGGGTTGGTTCCTTGATTTATCAGTTGTTTGAAATATATATATATATATATATATATATATATATATATATATATATATCCTATGGTAATTAACTTCCCTTTAACTCCCAAGAATGAACATGGATTTTTTTTTAATTATTTCATAGATATCACAAGTAGGATTGGCCACCAATATTCTTGACTCCTTGAATTTGCATAAGCATTCCTCTATCATCTTGATTTTGTACTTTGTTAGCCTTAGGAATTTTGCCTATTCTCATAGGTCATCCTCTATTAATAGTACATCATTTACCAAAGTATATTCATCTACTCTTGCTAGGGTCTCTAACTGAGGTAGCTACCATTTTATTTTACCTAACTCCTTTCTATACTCATCTTATTTCTTATAGGTATATTATTTTTATTTTTTAATCTATATTAGATTTAAATAGCTGAGGATCTTATTTTATTTCCCTATTCCAAGATATTTTTAAATCACTTATCAATAACTCTTCCCATATTCCCAATTCTCAAGGCTTTCTTCAAGATCTCTAAATCTAGTGTGTAATTATGAATTCAGGATTGAGCTAGGCTAACCAAACTTTGGACCACCATATTAATCTATTCCAACTTTTCATTTAATTGGTCCTTTTTAACTTTATCCTAGTCATTTTTAATCAAGGATCTAATATCTATTTACACATTTTCATTAATCCCTTCATGTTTAATCTTCCCTACATGAACCTTTGAGATCTAGTAATCTTCTATTGTGCTTTCATCCTTAGATTTATCTAGAACTAGGACTATAATCTCAAAGTACATATTCACTTGTTCATCTCTAAAAATACCAAAAACCATCTTAGGTTTCTTGGAATCATAAGGGATTGGTGCAGTGAGGGGACTGAAATCTATTATCAATGGTGGAATTGTTTTCTTCCTCTTCACAAATTCACTTACCCATTGAGGTTATTTTGTTTTAGGAACCTAATATATTGAATAATATTTTTGAGCCAAGACCTTCTCTACTATAGGTTAAACTATTATATTTTTATCCATGATAGGCTTTGTTTGTGTTTCTACTTGTGGATGGGATAGAACTTATTATTTTTCAACCTTTATATGGGCTTTTAACTCTTTCTCTAAGATGAAAAGTGAGGGATCTACCTTTTTATGAGAAATTTCTATTTTTTGAAGAGGTGTTTCTTTTTGTAAGAGGGTTTTACTTACCTTTTTAGATGTGGTATGAGGAAAATTTTCATGTGGGTCTATTCAAATCTCAAGATCTACCATCATTAAAGAAGAAACCTTAGGAAGAAAAGAGGGATCTAATGTCATATACTACAATGTTGTGTTTTTTTATCAATCCCTATAAATAACAAATCTTTCTAAAGGTTTGCTAAATATTATTGATATTCTAGGAGTACCCTTGCAACTAGCTAATTTCTTGCTTTTAAATTTCATTGGCTTATTTTCTAATTTGGGAGGTGACTCCTTTATTCATCACTCAAAAAAATATCTTATACAACACTAGAGGATTTATCTTGATCTTCCCCTTCATTTTGATTCATTAGATTAGGTGGAATAATATTCATATCTCTTAAAAGTGGAGGATGTTTGGCATCTTGTACATATAATCCCTTGTTTTAAATCCATACAAGGGTTCTCCTTAGGAATCCTTAAGTCTAATCTTCCACATATGTTATCTCAATTTGACTCTAATCAACCCTAGGGAGAGGTGTTATCTTGATACCCTACAAAAATTAATTTTCATCTACTACTTCTCCATCATATTCAATATCGAAGTCTTTAGGAATGTCCACAATACTATATTTAGTCACTTGTTTGAGTGTGAAGCAAGTATAATTAAGGAGTTTGACTTCTCTTTCATCATCATAGTCCATCCAAAAATATTCATAATAGGGAATGTGATTGAATTAATAACTCATAATTCCCTCCACCATTCCCATTATATCAAATGAGGAACAATTGTGAAATGGTCAAATCATGACCCAAGACATATCTGATTTGATGGATTTAGCTTTATATAATGTGGAAAAAGTGTACTTAACAATACTCAAAGGGAAGTGGGCCCTAACAAAATTATGCTTAGTAACCAAAAACTTATGCATCTTAATTAGTTGTTTTATTAGTCCCAAGAGTGCCCATTTTTCATAAAAAAACTTTGGAAGCATATATGGAGTGGATTCACACCCATAAACCCTAATATATGAGAAAATGGGAAATTATATTAATGAGATACTCCATATAGATATACGTATAGTGGTATAAATTAAGAAGCATTGGTTCTAGGGCTCTAACTCAAACATCTAGATGATGAAGAGGAGAAAAGTGTATTTGGCTCTATGGAAGTGTTTGGCATTCTCATTCATTTTCAATAGGGGATAACAGTCATGTATGTGGGAGGTAGACATTATGCCTTTTATGGTCAATCCATTATAGAATATTCTTCACATAACTATGTAAACAAGGCAAGACATCATATAAAATTTATGAGTGGTAATAACCTCACACAATTGCTTATGAATCAAGTCATTAATTAAATCATCCCAATTAATATGTTATTTATTATCATGAATATTTGGATGTATTGGAATATACACTCATGGTAATCCCTTGTTATGGGATTCCCTACCACACTATTGAGGAGAATGTTAATATCATTAATTTCAAACCTAAGTTCTTAACGAGTAATCACCTTAGGGACCCTAGCCACTGAGACTTTAGATTGAATTATCCAATGCATGTTTAGGGATCTAAGATAATCATATTTTTTCTCTTCATGAAACTGTTGAGTTGTCTTAGGATTAATTTATACAAAGACCTCATGATCTAGAATTTTCAACATTTATTCAATATATTTAGGCCTGAGTCACAATACATATCCTTCTCTGGAGGTCCAAACTTCCCTTATATCTCATCATAATGGATTTACATTTTCATGGAAAGCTATGGGAATTACACAAAGAGTGTAAATGTAATGGATTGAAGTATCCCATTATCATAAATTTTTTATGTCAAATCATTTTTGAAAGATGTGTTTATCCTCTTCTATAATTCACCCATGTTGATATAACCTAGGTTTATGTTGATGAATTTATTTATGTTAGAATAGATATTGGAAGGGGGAGTGACCCCTTGTAATTGATACTTCATTTTTCTTGCCTTTTCTTTCTATTTCTTCTTAGGTATTCTAAACATCTATTGCTTGTAATAGGTATAGGAGAGTGGGGAACTTGGAAATAGAATGTGAATGGGAATAGGAAAATGGGAAAATGAGAGGTGTAAATAGTGGATGCATAAATAGGTGACTACAATGTAGTTGAATAACTCTAAAATTAGTGTCTAGGGGTTAAAATGAAGTCAAATAACTCTGACATTAAGGTTTTGGGGCTACAATGCATTTGAGAACCATAATGTAAGGAGGATAAACTCTTTCATGATAGGGTAAGGATATAAGGTTCCCAAGTGGGGGTAATAATCCATTGGGGATATCCCAATGATAAGGATAATCAAATGCAAATCTAGGTAGATTCAAAGGTAGCCAATAGAGGAAAATATACAACCTATAAGAAAAACCTTATAAAATGACTCCAAACCCTAGGTGTACTTATTGTGAATAAACTAAGAGAAATGACATCTAAATACTGATAAATGATTAAAAAATAAACTAATTTAAGATAAAAACATGTGTTGAGCTCTAAATTCAAGATTTTTAATGATAAAAAATGAATGAATGACCTTGATTAAATAATAGGGGTCAAAGATACCCTTTCACACATAGGTATTAACCCTCATTAATGAGTGTTGAATCACACTTTGATAGATACACTATAACTATCAAGATCTGATATATACAGTTTAATTATTAGGGTCTAATAGTTACATTATAATCCTTGAATCCCAATACTCAAAGAGGAAAATGGCTAAGTCCTTGAATCTATATCTTTTTTGGAATTTTCCTCTTGTGACTCAATTTTAGAGAAAATTAAAATGGGGTCACCCAAATTTCATAGGCTAGATAAGTTTGGGGACAATAGTTGGCTCTAAGTGAGGACTTATATTTAAAGAATGAAAAGATGGACACTAGAATCTATGATTTTAGCATACTAGCTTGTATGTTTATTAGGCTATGGGGTATATTTGAGTAAAACACTTTCATAAGAAAAATAAAAAAAATAAATAAAGAAAATAAAACACACAAAAAGGAAAAATGAAAAGAAAAGAACATGAAATCAAAACCAAAATCTTAAGGATAACCTATAATTGGTGAGAACCAATCTGTACTACTTAAAAAAATAGATAGTTCTAGCTATAAGAAAGTGGGAGATGCATACAATCCAAATAAGCTAGGTAATATGTATTTTCACCACCAAAGTGATAAATCTTGAAAGGGAAATTCCACTGAGAATCAAAATTTCCATGACTACACTTAGGTTCACACTGATTATCCAATAAGATGATGAGGCCATCAATCTAAAAATCTCTCTACCTGGGTTTCTTGTCAAATATGGCCTTCACCCTTTTTTGATGTTTAGTAATCTTGTCAACTACCACAACTTTTTATTCCTATAATTTATTCAAGTAAAGGATCTTTTTTTCCAAAGAACATTTGAAGTTTTGGTCTTTGACAGCTTTAGCCAAATGAAGTGTTAACATTTCTAATGAGATAGGCATGGTGAAATCATACCAAATATGAGTTGAAATGGTGAAATGATAATATCTCTCTTTAGAGTAATGTTGTCAACCTAAAGCATGTCTTACAACTTGTTCTACCAGTTTCATTAGTTCTCATCAATAAGCTTATGGATTATCATGACTAAGTTCTTATTCTTTAATTCTACCTGACCATTACCTTGAAGGTAGTAGTCTCAAAAATGGGATAAATAAGTTATGTATCTATATTAAAATCCAATGAGCTATAGCATTATCACTTATTACCTTTTGAGGAACACCGTACCTAATTAAAACATTATCCTTAATGAAATTTCATGATACTTTATAAATAGTTTGCCTGAGAGGAATGACTTCAACTCATTTAATGAAATAATAATTTTTAATGAGGACATGGGTGTGGCTTTCACTAGAGTGAGGATTTAGTATACCAATGAAGTTAAGACCCCACTATTGGAAAGGTTATTTAATTGCCACTAGTTTCAATGGCAGAGATGTTAGTTTAGGCCTTCCTACAAATTATTGATAAGGTTCACATTTAGACAACCAATTCTAATTTTCCTTAAAAAGGGTAGACCAATAGCAATTAAACCTTAGTATCTTGTGCTCTATGACCAGTGATGAGAAATTAATATCACTTTCTTTATTATGAAAATCTTATAATATCTTATGTTTTTCATGATCAACAAACCTTAGGAACATTATATAAATACCCCTTTTGAAAATAACATTGTCCCATATGATGTATTTCATATCTCTCAACTTTATTTTTATTTTCTCCTTGGTACTCAAACCTTCGATACACTCTCCATAAGTGATTAAATGAGGTATATTTGAATACCAATCATTTGTAATGCTAATAAAAAGGACCTTGTGTACCTCTTTTGATGAATCTTCTTCTTAAATTTCATTTTCATTATTATTAGGCATTTTTTTCAAAAATTAATTGACATAAACCACAACCCCAAATCAACTTAGTAGGTTTTATGTCCAAATCAAACTCATAAACCTTTGCTATCCACTCTACTCATTTTGAACCAATATTTTTTAGGTTAGTATGGAATTAATAGTTGCATTTAACACCATGATGATTGTATGTGAATTTGAGATATACTATCTGAATTACTTTGCTACCTTTACTACTATATATGTATGATTCTCAATTAATGAGTATTTGACATTGTGATCCTTCAAAACATAACTCACGTAGGCTAGGGGTGATTCAACACCTTCATCATTATTTTATACTAAGATTGTAGATAAAAGTATGATCAAATGAATAATAATAAAAAAATGAACTCCTAATCACACCCTTCATCATTATTTTTTACTAATATTATATAAAAAAGTAGGCTCAAACACATAACAATAAGTAATGAACTCTTTATTTAAGTCAGGGCAAAATAAAATGGGTGCTCTAGAGATATAAGTCTTGATATCCTCAAAATATTCTTTCCCCTCCTTATTCCATTTGAATTGAACCTTACCTCTCATCATAATAAATATATGTTTGGTAATTTTAGTGAAATTAGGCACAAATATCCTCCATAAGTTCAATTTACCAAAGGACTAAACACCTTTTTTGTTAGTAGGTAGAGAAAGATTCTAAATTGCCTAAACCCTCTTTAGGTCAATATTTGTTCCTTATTTTTACATGATGTGACTAATAATCTTGCCTTAAAATATTCTAAACACAAATTTATTTGGATTTAGTGAAATGACATGGTATCTATACCTATTAAAAACTTTCACCAAATAATCATAATGATTTTCCTGCTTTTTGGAGAAGATAGTGAGATCATCCATATAAACAACTATGATTTTGTTTACCAAATCATGAAATGATAAATCCATATCCCTCTAAAAGTTTGATCTTTAATTGATAACACTGAAAGGTATTCTTTTATACATAAATGTTCCCCAAGGTGTGGTGAATGTCATTTTATGTTGATCATGGACTGATACTTCAATCTGGTTATAGCTTGAAAATCCATCAAGCATAGACAACACCTCAAGTCTTGTGATAGATTGGAGAATATTATCCATGATAGATAGAGGATAATTTTTCTTCAATGAATATTTATTCAAATTTATAAAATCCATGTAGATGAAAATTTTACCTTTTTTCTTACAAACCATAATAATGTTGGTGACCCAAATAGAATGGTGAACCAGATAAATAATTCACACATCAAACATATATTTTATTTTAGTGTGAATGGTGGAAGAAATATTTATGTTATAGTGTCTTTGTTTTGGTGATGAGGTATCATGTATATTTTTAAATGGATGTCATGTTTCATTTATTTTGGTTGAAAAGGATTTAAATCATCCTAGCTCCAAGCAAACACATCTTTGTATATCTTAAATATATTTATTAACTTATCCCTTTATTATTTTGATTGACATTTCCCTATATTGACATACTTTGGTTATTTGAAAGTACCAATGTTCATCTATTCACATTTAGTAGAATATAAACCTTGATGTTAAACTCTCACTTTAACATACCTATCATGTTTATCAAACAAGTATTTTAAAGATACTAAACCTTTTTTATTTTATTATCTTTATGTTAGATCACATTTTCAAAAATTTTAGTGTCATGTTCATTTAATCCCATATTATCTTTTACTAAATATATATCATCATCCTAATTTTTATCTTTTAATACAATAGATTACTTTTAGGAAGAAGTGTTACCTTCAAATAAAAGTTTTTAAAATTGTCCATTTTTTCCAAGAAAATGATTATATGTTCATCATTATTAAAAAATTTCCAATGCTCAACATTATTAGGAATGTTGGATCTAGTTAAAATTTCAATGATATGATTTTCATGTTCAAATTTAGGTGGATGAATCATAAGAGATGTTGAAAAAATGAGTACATCAGCCTTAACATTGTCTTCTCCTAGTAGGACACAATGGAAAAAGCATCAAAAGCCTTAATGCAATCCCATGCTTAGTTTTAATAATGTCTTATGTGATCATTATTAACTTAATATTGATTCTTGACCTATCTCACAATAAGCTCACCATCCCCTTATGCCTTCAAGTTTCATATTCTCATTTATTTATTTGTATGCAATCCATGAAGTAGGGCCTCATATTCTATAGTGTTATTAGTACATTTGAATTATAGCTTGAATGAAAAATGGAAAATTCCTTTTTTGGTGAAATAATAATAACACCTTATCTAACACCAATAGATAAAAAATACCATCAAATTCAAAAATCTAAACATCATTAGGATCACTCTCCACTAATTTTGGCATGTCTATTTCTACTTCAAACATCATCATGTAGCCACTAGAATTGTCATTTTGATCCTTTTCTATAGGAAGGAAGATAGAGAAAGTTATGCATCCTTGATATATCTAACTAATGGAACTTATTTTGTATCCATGGAATAATAATTTAAAAATATATTTATACATGTAAGACCTAGAGCATGAAGAACCTTCATAGGCATGACATTGTCTGAAGCTCCTATATCGATAATGAAATTGCTTAGCTTGAAACACTTTAAGAAAAGTGGTATATAAAATGGATCTTACTTAATAGAAGGGGAACTAGATATGGACATAGATAAATTTTATGGTTTATAATTTAAGGGTATGACAAGGATCCCTTTGGATTAGATTATTTGTATTACATAGGCCTCCTTTGATGAAATAGTACAATCAATTCAACCAATCTAGATTTGATCTTAAATATTCTACTTAAGACATCTGAATCTTAGATTTATTGATGTATATTTAAGATATAAAATTAATAAATGTGTTATGAATATGTGACATTAAAGTGTGCAGGCATTGAATCCACATTATTTTTTAGATTTACATTAGTATTATGACTTTATGTATTTTGAGTGTAAGATGAAATGGCCACTTTAGCTTTTGTTTGTTTTGTATTTATTTTAAGTGGAAAAAGAGAAAATATTGAGAGTATTTTAGGAATAAGAGACACTTTAGAATCATCCTTACTCATATATCTCTTATTTTTGTTCACCTTATTATCTTCTTGCTTCTTCTTGGCATATTCATTCAAGCTTTGAGATCTTGTAAACACCACATATGATTAACCATTCATATCTCCAACTACATCTTCATAATCATGCTATTCACATTCATATTATAGAAAATCATTATTGGACTCACCACTAGGTTCTTCAGTTTAATACTTCTAAAAACCTAGGTCTTATGGTTCAAGTTCATCCTCATCATAAACATAAATTTCATCTATCTCCAAAACTACATTGACTAGAGGAGCCTCAATGGCCAGCTTTGGTTGAGGAGTGGGTAACCTTGGTTGATTATTATTTGGTACATAATTCCCCCAAGATCACCTATTATAATGATGACAACTTCATTTGAGGTGACTACTTATTTAAATCAACAATATCATTTACCAATTTGTGGATTAATTGTTCAATGGACTCATGATTTGAAGCTTGGCCTCTAGATTTTGAACAATCCCTTCATAACTTACCATCCATAACCATATCATTTAAATTTGAGTAGAAAATACTTTTTTTTCTCTATATTAGGTAATATATTTCTTCTTAAAAGAAAACCAACTTTTGGTAGTTGGGAATTTATAAATAAACATTTATGGTTTTCTTTTTTGGGCTTAGTTGCTTGAATAATTTAATTTGATAATATATTGAACTTGGCTATGAAGTCATGCATGGGATCATGAGCCTCATTTTTCATTTGATTTAATTAATAAATCAAGGCATGTGCATCCTCATCTAGTCTAAAATGATATTAAAACTTATCCTTCATAGTGTTCTAGTTGTTAATGGAACTCACTATTAAATGATAGAACCAAGCAATAGATCTATCAGTAAGAGTTTCTATAAATAATATTAGAACTAAATTTTCATGATCAAGTCCTAAAATATTGTTGTGAAAAATAAAGTATAAATTTGTTCATTTGGGTATTGATTCCCATCACCAAAAAATTAATGGAAGTTCTTACATGAGCCTCTTACTATCTCATGCAACTTCTCAAGAGTTAGTCATCTGGTAGCAATCCCCCATGGTATGACCATTTTTCAAAAAACTACTTTTTTGGGTATAATAGTTTTGGAAAGAACAAGAGTTTTACTCACCAAAATAATATTGACCAATTTATAGTCTTAGACCTAGAAAGGGGTCAACCTTATGCCTTAAGTCATGATTCATCATTGGTACTATAGTTATCATTCATACCATGAATTTGTGAGGGTTGTTTAAGAAGTCTATAATCTTGTCATTCTACATCTATACCTTGTCATCCCTTATATGTTTTCATGTCTCCTTTCTAACCTAATTAAAGTAGTGTCATAATGTTCAAATGTGATTAGATAGTCTTTTATTACTCTAATGGGTCCCCAACATGTGAAAGATTCCATGATGAAGATGAACTAAGGAAGTAGGTTGATATATTTTTAGAGGCATATTGGTCCTACCTAATCATCAGAGGTATGCTCACTTTTAAGCCCTCAATAAACACTATATAATGTATCATAAGGATCCATTAATCATGAAGGTCTTTTATATGCATCAACATGGTAATTTAATTGATATACCCCCTTTTAAGGTCATATATTTGAGAAAATTCAATGGTTTTTAATCATAGTGAGAGTTAATTTGGACTCTATAGACCATTAAAACACCCTAAATGCCTCTAATAAACCTCATCAAGCCATCACTAGACTATTTCACACCTCATTTATATCTATTAGCACCATGGTCAATGTTAATTCCTCTTAAAAGGGGCCCACACATGATAAATTATGACTCTTTCACTCCCTTAATTCATACCATCAAGTTCAAAATATTATATGTCCCTAATTTCCCTCCATAAAACTTGATAACAATGGTTTATGTCTAAAATAAGGAGGATTTATAGGAGAAATGATAGTTTGTAAGATTTTTATCAGTAATATGGATTTGTACTATATGGACCAACCCAAGTAAGGTCATGATTTTTTAGATGGAAGTTAGAGATGTCAAATGGTGAATAAAATAGTGTTTTTAGTGCCATAAAAACTCAAAACTATTTCATATCTCCTTTGAGCTCATTTGCAGGTTCAGATGACTCCTTAGGTTCATGCTCATACTGTATAAAGGAGAGAGAGGGGGACCAATCTCATCACTAGAAGAAATAGACTTAGGTAGATTCCAACCATGGTAATTTTTCTAGGTATTGGTCTCCTATTCCATATGAAATTTTATTAAGAAGTTATGGAATCCCTATGCCCCTCTCATTTGCATAGGCCCATTTGAACCATATGGTTTTCAAAGAATTTTAATTTCTCTACTCAAACTAATCATGGGTGATTCTTTATAGAGTTTTAAATGGTCCTTACATGGAATTATTAGTATCTATTTCACATTTGTGAGCTCATATGATTGGAAAACCTTCATAGTTTGTTCTTGTGTAAATTTTTTAAACACATTTGTGTAAAAGATAGAGTTTTGATGCCTTCATCAGAAGTTATAGCCAAGGTTGATATTTTTTAAGTGTTTCAAGGCCTCCAAACCTTCTTGATCATATGGAAATTTTAATGTCCTCCTTTTTACCTTAGAACACCTCAAGGAGAGTAATTGTGCATATGTAAAGACACTATATGACATAGACTATGTATATGGATCAATGGCACCTACAAAACCTCCAATGTAGCTCAAATCATGTAATATGATGTTGAAGTGATATTATAATGTCATCAAAAACTTAAAACAACCTTCGTATCCTTCATGATGGTCTCACACGCCTAAAAACCACCTCCCTTGTCTGTAAACTTACTTAGCCCCTTTTTTTGCAAAGTTTAATGTCTTTTTGTGAAAGTTAAGGTTTTACAAGTTTCCAAGGTTTCAATTTAGGCCTATATATACCATATTTATGCCCCCTAAGTTTAATGATTGGTCAGGTATATGTCTTAGGCCCTCCAATTTCCATCTAGTTTGTATAATTAGGGTCCTTAAGATCCATTCTACATCACTTTCATACTCTTATAGTTTCACTATGTCTCCACTATCATTTGCATTATGTTACCCATGTTTTCATACATCACACTCTATATGTCTCCACCGCCAACCTCCTTCATTCATCCACCCTTCCTTCTAAGGTCTGATCATGTTAAGGTGACCTCCACACTCAATTATAACCATAAAAATATTGAAGCCATAGGTTTATTGGACCTATATGTTCATATAATTATTTTAAGGTGTAAATGAGCACCTACATCCAAACCTTTATGGTTACTATTCTAGGGTCTCAAAAGACACTATGTAGACTATAAAAGGCATGAATATTAGCATGATTATCAAGTAATGTACCTATCAAGAAAATTAATGGTGATATGAGATATCAAGATTATTAAGTACTATAGAAGCCACATTCTTCCTATACATGCCTGGTAATAAATCCTTATAAACAATCATCCTGGCAAATGGTTATATGTGGCATCACTAATATATATCAGTGTCTCCATCACATAAGGGCTAGTAAGGAAATTCTCATAGAATAAAATACAAGGTTTATACCAATGATAATACAACCTAGTGGTTATATTTATCACCAATGATGAAGGTATAATAACATTACACAGGCTCAGAACCAAACAAACATGGGTAAGACATGAGACCTAAGTCTGAGTGGAAGGTAATGTATGCAAAGGGAAGAATGTTAATAGACTATCATATAATATTAATAATGAATTTAATCACATTAAAAACATCACCATGGTTACAAATTCTTCAATAAATAGTGTTAAAGGATACACTCAAGATATTCACACTTAAGCACATAGTCTACAACCAGTTTGGAGTTAGTTTGAGCTAAAATAGTGATTTGAGACCTCTCTATGCATGTATAGGTCTTGAAAATCAATTTTTTTTAATCAAAATGACCTATTAAAGTGACTCATATGTTCACTTGGGCTATAAAAATAGTGGTTATACCCACTTTTTTGTCTCAGACCAAGGCTTGTCTATCACAATCACTCATGGAATTGAAGGGTGAACCTACACCAAATAGGATTTACAAGCTATTTAAGACCCCAAAAGGTTTTGATTTAGTAAATAATTATGTTTAAAGGTTCCTAGATCCCATAAAAAGTTATAATACCTATATTTTTACTCAAGAGCCTTAGTGATGGGCTAACACACTCAAGGACACAAGCTTGCACATAGACTATATACACATAATATTTTACACTTTTATAAATTACCGATGCCTTCTATATTGTAAGAACCTATCAATTATAAATATATCTAACTGAACACCTTAATATTTGTATTTTTAATTGGGTGGGAATACCATTGGTGCTTCATAGGATTGGTATCCCTTATTACCACTTATTACCAATCTAACTAGCTCCTAAAACATTCCCCTAAGCTTTGACTCCTATTTTGCACACTCCTATAATCATTAGCCACCTTCCATACCCATTTAGGTATACCTTTTACTCTTATTTTTTACACTCATTTAGGATTTAGGTAAGTTTTTGGCCAACCTAGCCTGTGACCTAGTGAGTTTTTGCCAATAATGATAATAGGTCGACTAGTTTGACCCTATCAGCTAAAACTTTAAAAAGGGTTTAGGGTTAGATATACCTATATAAACACATACATTTTTAAATTATTAAAGATACATCAAGATTAATTATCAATTTGTTCTTATTTACAATCTATTTTTCCACCATTCTACTTGAGGAGTCTTAGCTTAGGATTTCTACTTGGAGAATCTAGTCTTATGGAGAAGTCTTGGATGCTTTGGAATTTCTTAGTGATATTTAGAAACCATAACAACCTTTTATGAATCCCCTTTGGCTAAAGGATATTTTTATTCTCAATGAATTCATCTTCTAAATAAGTATCTATAACTTTACTCCTCTCTTTAATAGATAGAAGTACCGTAAGTAATAACTTTTAAATAATATTACTCTTCTTCTCCATGCATTAGGTTTTTACCTATACATATCTTCATTAATATTATCTTATGTATTTTTAATTTTTTTTTTACTAATCCCCATATTGTGCCATAAGCTTTGGTGAGCACTAGATTTCCTTGCTTTACTTGTTATTAGTTTAGTGAATATGAAAACATAGGACCTAGTTAGGGTTATTGCATGGTTTTACTTTATTGGAGGATTTAGAATCCTCCCTAGTTATATTATTGTGATAATATATCCCCTAATCACGTCTATCAAATCCATAATTGGTCATGTTCTTGATTATCTAATGTATCCCCAATCAGAAGTGTGAGTAGGATCTATATTCTATGAGCTAAGATTGATTTGTAGATCTGATGCGTTTTTGATTGCATAAATTTTGGTGAACCTAACATTAATCATGTAGATATGATTATATAACATTATTAATTAATCATTATTCCAATAAATCAAAGGAATGATGGATAAGAACAAACCAAATTAAGCATATCTATTCATGTGGGAATTATAAAGGATAACAAGAAATCATTGAAAGAAAGAAACATCATATTACCTTCCCAAATGGATTCACCATACCAATGCATCTCAAAATCATGTTATCCCTTGATTAAGAGCTCTTATCTTCAACAAAAATAGTGGAAAACTCCTCCAATGTCTCAATCACTCCTTATAAAACCTAGGCTCATGATTTTGAATCACTAAACTAGCCTATTAATGAAGCTTGCATATAAAATCAATGATCGAAGGCAAAGGATTATGGAGATAATTTAGAATAATAAATTTTCACAAATCAAGCTTAAAAATGATGTCTATGGCCTCTTTATTTATATATTTTCAAGAATTACCAAAATCAACCTGAATCATCCATCTTGAGATGAAGATGTACGGTTGAGGATTAATTCAATATTTAGAATTAAATCCATAATTATCCCTCATAAATATTTGGGATAGATTAGAATTTAAGAGGCATGGAGGGTCTTAATGAGGCATATGAGACCCATAATCCTAATATTTGTGGCATTTATGGCCTAGGGATGTATTCCCAAGAAATGAGGTCACTAGGTGATGTAGTTAATAGAAATCAATTTCCAAAAAATAAATATTAAAAACCTCTCATGTAAAATCCACTTAATCTCTTGACTTAGATCAATTATCCTTAAAATGGTTAATCAACATTTGTGCAATTATTTGGAAATTATCCCTTAATTAATCAAAATGGTCAAAAAGTCATATTACTAGGTCGTAAGTTGACTTGAGAAGAATTAGAAGGTGAAGTTAGATGAATTGGAACCATATTATCATTTAGGATGTTGCGAACACAAAATTAAAAAGGTATGTGACATGTACTAATGAATTACAAGAAAAGAGTGATCCATAGCACAAAAAGGCAAAATTGTCATTTTGAGTCAAAAATATCTAATCAAAGTTAGTTGGCCCATAAAATGCATTTCCCACTTAGTCATACTTTGATCTAAATCAACACTTGTAAATGATAAGTTCAAACCATTCATGGTGTTTTATGGATTTTAGCCTAAAATGTGTATTTGAGTGCAAATTGAGTAAGATTGATAATTTCAACACAAAAGGTGTTAGGAATTGGATGTCTATATTTTACCCCTATTTGAAAAGGCATAACAAAAAATTTAGGTAAAGAAACATATTTTCAAAAAAAGAGTTGTCAAGAAGAAATTGGAGCATACCCATGATGCCCCCATGAGAGGACATACTAGGATGGAAGAGAAGGATGGACTCTCCAAAAGAGAGAGAAAGTGAGAAATTAACCCATAAAATAGATCACATCTAGAGGAGCTAATGATTGTATGTGTGATTACCATCAATGATAAAAATATATTGAGAGGTATAATAGGCCCTATATATGGGAGTAATGGGAAGGATTCAATCCAAACATGTAAAGGACACACTTGAAACACACCCAATTTGAGAGTGCAAGTAGTGCACTTATGGCATTGATCAATCCTAAAAGAAGTTACACACTAAAATATTGCCATCGTGGGCAATAGTGTGGAGAGATTGTAATTAGAGGAAAAGAGAGACTTTTTTGATTCAAGAAGGGAAGCACCACTATAATAGGGCCTCCAAATTTAATATAATAAGAGGTTCCCCAATAGAGAAAATATGATCATGATAAAATAATTGTGCCCTAATAGGGCTAATTTTGATCATTAAGAAAGAATAAATAATGGTTTGCTCTTGTAGAGCTGATTTGATTCTAAAATTATTAATATGTTATTCCCTAGCATGGGCAATTGACAATCAAAATATCTCAAGGATATAACCTAGAAGATAGGTTAAACTGAGTGAGTGCAAACATACACATGATGGTGTAATGGCTTAGAAAGCCACATAAAACCAAACATATGAAAATGCACAAAGTGATGAAAGAGATGAAAAGAAGAATGAAAGATAGCTGAGATGACTCCAAATGTGCTAGAAAAGTGGATGCTACCTACATAGTTCCATGGACTCATGTTCCAACCTTAAATTTAAGCTAATTTAGTTCACCCAAGTTTGGGAGAAAATGGAATGAGCAATGATGAAAACTAACCAAGAATTGATTAGACTCACAATGTATACAAAGAGATGCAAGTCTAAGCATATATTTAAATGCTAAAAATGCATGCTACCTAGATGCATAATCCCATACCATGAACTTAGGTTTGTCAAAGTGTTCTTGGGAATCATTCATTAGAGTTGATGTTGATGTTAAGACTTTGAGACCTGAGCACAAAGTGTATGCTATAGAAAAATAAATTAGGAATCATAAGTATGAATAACTTATAATGACATAATATTCTAATTGCGTTGATCTAATTCAAATGTGAATACCTATAACTAGGGATAATGGTAAAATAATGACCAAAACTAGAGTTACATCTATTTAAATTTAAACAAAAAAGCAAAGACAAAGAAAAAAATAAACATAAATGAATCTAACTTGAAATGAAGATATGATCAATCAAGACTTTAATTAGGAATTAAAATGTTTAAAACAAAAAATCAAGAACACATAAATGACATGAGACCAAGATATGAATAATCAAGATCTATGTTGACCATCAAGACATTCTTCAACACAAAAGAGAAAAACAAGATCAAATAGAAAAACAAGACACCAACAACAAAAAAATAAACAAAATGGTCCAAGAATAACTTAATAACATAGGATCAAGACATAAACAATCAAGATCCATGCAAATCATCAAGATGTTCTAAAACATAAAAGAGAAAATCAAAAGCATATAGGGAAACACAAGACCAAGATGAGACAAGAAGTAATAAAAAGAGAAAAAGATAATAAATAAAAGGAGAGGTTTAAAAGCACAAAAAAACACCAACAAACACACAAACAAAAAAAACAAGTTAGTGCAGTTTAAAGACAAATGTTCACGTACATGCAGCAGAGGTGTTACTTTCCACTATGACATAGTAAATAACATTGAAATAATAATTATTCCATAAAAAAATGGGAATAATTATTGAAGAAATGGGTGAATAAAATAAAAGGAAGGGGTTGGCGAGCTGACTCTAGATGTACAAGACAAGTGGACATTGCCTACATAGTTCCATGGATGCATGTTCTGACATGAACTTCAAGCCAAATGTAGTTTTCTCAAGAAATGGGATAGAAGAAAAATGATGATTAAACCATCATGATTGATGTTATAGAAGAAATGGAAGATATGACAAATAAATGAGAATTGTCTTGAAAACAACAAGCTAATGGAACAAGATGAACTAGTGTTTCTTTACTTGTAAAATGGTAAGAGCATATCATGGTGGGATGGGAATGTACAAATGTAAAAAAGCATGGGAAAATGTTTTTATTCTTTTATGGATCATGTTCTAATGTTTTTGGTATTTTTGAAGTATTTCCTATGTTTTTGGTGTTTTTGGGATAAAATATGCATAAGGTGGGACCATCTATTCAAGGAGATGCACATCTAAGAGTAGAGGTTCTAATAAAACAACTAAGTCATCTATAATGTCCCGTACTCACAAATCAATGAGAGAGAGGATCCTAATATGTCAAAAAATAGTGACAAAGATCAATAAATGTAATATAGAATAGTGTGCAGCATGAAGTAACTATGAATAATTATATGTGTTCACCTATCTATAATAATTTAGCAAAGGTTTAGAACTAAAAATATTCTCTTGGTCACTTGGCTATTGAAGAAGCTACAAAATATTGTTCTAGCTAAACTACTTTGTAGAAATAGTATTGAAGATGATCATAACATTCATGAGATACAATTAGGATCATAATTAGTCAAGGGATAAAAAGTGTTCAAGCTTATAACATGTCTAAGACATAATAAAGAATATGGTTCTATTTAAAGAATGACCCAAAGAATAGGGTTCTCAAAGAGAACAGTCCAAAGTGGGATGAAGAATATGGTTATCTTTTGAGAATGTTCTAGGATAAGATAAAATGTGTTCACTATGCCAATGATTCAAAAGCCTCCACTATCTAGAGTTGTGAAGTATGAGCTAAGGTAGTATGTAAAATGCATTCGAGGTAGGATAAAAGGGTGGGATAAAATTACATCAGCATAAGCTACCCCCAAGTCAGGGGTCTTATAGACAATGGTTCAAAGTTATTCATGTGTAGAACCTCTTGAGATATATGATGTTCATGGGCTCTTGAAGTTATTTACCATTAAGTTTAACTAGTAGATATGCCCCTGATCCATAGTTTACCATGATAATATATGGTCCCAACCAATTAGGCTAAAAATTACCTTTCTTTTTGCATTCAACATTCATGTTCTTTTGTTTCTCTTTCAAAACCAAGTCATTAATCTCGAACTCTCAAGGGATGATGTGTTTGTTTTAGCTTCTCTACAATTTATTCTGATAGGCCTACAAGTTTTCTAGGGAATCCAAATGCTTATCATCAAGAATTTATAGCTATTACAACTATGAATCCCTATAGTCTTTATCATCTTCAATGCGCTCCAATGATATCCTTAATGATGGTATAAAAATCTTGACAAAGGGAGTATGGAGTAGCTCTAGTTGGGGTTTGATGATTAGTTATATAAGCCCAAAGGTTAGGAAAGAGTTGCAAGTGCCAATTATGGATAAAATCATTGAAAATCTTCTTTAAAATGGTTATAATGGTTTTATTTGACACCTCAACTTGTTTGTTACCTTACGGGTTATATGGAGTTGATTTCTTGTGCTTGATTTTAAATTTTGTACAAAGAGATTTCACATGTTGGTTCACAAAGGATCCACCATTATCAAATATAATATAGGCCAGAATGTCATATCGATAAATTATATGGTAATGAATGAATTTAATTATTTGCTTCTCAATAACATAAGTGAGAGGAATGGCCTCAATCCACTTGATAAAGCATTCATTTGTAGTCAAAATGTGTTTATGGCCATCTAAAGATGTTAGGTTAATTTTCTTGATGAGATTAAGACCCACATTGAGAACATTCATGGTGTTGTGATCAGCTATAGTGATAAAGGTGTGTGTATCAAGTTACCATGTTACTGATAAGGAACACACTTATTCACATAGTTTCAAGCATCGGTCTCCATTTTGGGCCAATAATACCCTATTTTGAGGAGCTTATTTACTAGGACTAAACCATTGGTGTGATCCCCACACATTCCTTCATGAACCTCCTTTAGTGCCAGTTTGGATTCTCCCAAAGATAAATAATGAAGAAGCATTCCATCATAACCTTTATGATAAAGCATGTTTCCTAAGAGAGTATAACATGTTAAGTGATGAAATAATAGTTTTTATTGGTTGTTGGAAAGGTTGGCAGGGCATACATGACTATGGAAATAGTTATAAAAATATTGGTACCATGGTAGCTTAGGTGAGGGATTAGAACCTAAAATGGTGCATACCCTCTCTAAATATATTGTAATATGCACTGACTGAAGAATATTTTCAATCAATAATTGATACTCTTTAGTACTATCATGCATTTGAAATAGGGAACAAATCATCACCATTGCATCAAAAAATCTATTATTTGATCTTGGAACTTGTTCAAACTACAGAGATTTAAAATGCATTTTGAGGTTATGGAAAATATTCTTATAAAGAACAAGCTTGTCATCTCTTATTTGATACTGATTAGTGGTCTGATTGATTATTAATTATGAATCTCCATAGACATTTAAGATTTGAAAATCCCACTGTATATCAAAGTGGATCCCTACAATCAATGCCTCATACTTGGCCATATTATTTGTATAATGAAATTATATATGGAATGATTTGGGAATCAAATACCCTTATGGTATTATCAACAATATGCCATCTCCAGATCCATGGGACATGAATGATCCATAAAAATAGAGCATCTGCTATTCAAGTTCTTGTGGTGCTTGTTTTATCATCATGATAGAATCATATGGAAAGTTAAACTTTAGAGGTTGAGTGGCCTCAATAAGATATTTCACAAGTTGGGCAAAAAGAACTTACCCTTTTATTACCTTTTGATTTTGGTACTCAATATAAAACTCACTAAGGAGCATAACCCATTTAGCCATGCATCTTTGAATATTTGTTTTAGATAAGAGGAACTTGAGAGGATCCACCTTGGTGATGATAATAGTTTTTTATTTAGCATATAATGTCACAATTTCTAAGTGGTGAACACCATAGCTAAACATGCCTTCTCAATAGGTATATAATTATGTTTGTAAGCCACCAATGTGTGGCTTAAATAATAAATAGTATGTTCCTTACCATGATCATCATGTTAGGCCAAAATTTCCCCTAGTGCATATTATGTACCTGATATATAAATAAGAAGTGGCTTTCCCTATGTTGGTGGTCTTAAGATTGGTGGATTATCCAAATATGTCTTAATATTTACAAATTATTTCTAACAATATTCATCCCATTGAAAAGTTAACCCTTTCTTCAAAACATGAGTAAATGGGTGGCACTTATCTACCAATTAAGAAATGAACCTGCGTATCGACTGGATCTTTCCTTGTAGGCTTCATAGTTATTTAAGATTATTTGGTGGAGGCATTTCCAAAATGGTGTTGAATTTTACAAGGTCTAATTTGATCCATCATTATGATATAATGAACCATAGTAATTTCCTTGATGTGACTTTGAAGACACATTTCTTAGGATTTAAGTGGACTTTATATTCACAAAGCCTTTTAAAGATTCTTCATAGAACATGAGGATGTCCAGATCTTATTCATTATTTTAATAGTATGTCATCAAAATAATCCTTTAAAATATCATGTATCATGTCATAGAAAATGACAGTCATTACACATTGATATGTTGCTCTAACATTCTTCAAGCCAACTCGCATGACTTGGTAATAGAATATCCCCCACAAAGTGGTGAATGCAGTCTTGTGATGGTCTTAAGGATCTATCTTGATCTGATTATAACCAAAAAAATCCATCCATTAAGGATGGAATCTCATACCCTATAGTTGAGTTGATGATCATGTCAATGTTGGCTAGAGGAAAATCATCTTTAGGGAATTCTTAGTTTATATCCTATAAATCGGTAAAAATAATACACCTGGGGTATTTTTACTCACTAGGACTATGTTGGAAACCCATTCAGAGTAATCCAATGGTCTAATATAATTGGATCTTAACAACTTTTCCAATTTGGCTTTAACTAATAGGGTGATGCATGGATGCATCTTTCTCAATTTTTTATTGATAGGTTTGGCATCAAGATGGACAACAAGGTGATGCACCACTAAATCAAGGTACAAGCCTATAATGTCAGAGTATGCCCATACAAGGATGTCTATATAATCCTTGAGAATGGATATAATATGCTCACTTCTTACTTCAGTAAGTGAAGCTCCAAGATAAATAATTTTGGGATCCTCATAGGTTCTCAGGATCACTTCTATTATGTTTTCCACAAGAAGTGTGGATCCATATTCTATAATTGTAGGCAATGTATGGTCATGATCACCTTCTTTTGCCATATCTTCTTGTTGTTCCTCCTAAATATTTGGATATTATGAAATATCAAAATCTACCATCTCAAGTAAAGGCCAAGTAGCAAAAATCTCTAGAAACTTAAGATCAAAATTCTTAAACATTTGACGTTGTTATGAAGAAATGATTGTACTAGATATATAACTTGGGCTAGATGGTCCTTTTATGTCCTAAGTGTATTATCAAAATTTCCTACCTAGGAGCCCCTAAAACAAGTTTTCACTTGAAGGCTTGTCTTTTTATTTACTTTTTCCCTGATCGACAAGTGCCTCAAAGAGGTTTTCAACCAAAGATCTTGATGTTTTCTCTTTTTTATGACCAAAAAATTTAGCCTACTCTCTAAAGTAAGTATAAGGATATAATGAAAAATCAAGTCCCTATTTGTGATCACCAATGGGAAATCCATGTCTTAGGCCCATATATTCTATAATTGATTCTTAATTTTGAAACTCATCAAGGCGTATGACTGAATTTCACTAGTCCCAATTTATGAGGTTGGGGTGGCAAAGGCATAGGGAATAATGAGGGTTTTCTTTAGGATGGGAAGCTCCAATGGTGAAGATATAATGTCCTAATTTAGGAAGGGAAACACCATTAGGATGGGTTATTGCTTTAGTATGGGAAGCTATAATGGGCATTATGGTTAATATGGCATTTGAATCAATTAAATTAGAGTTAGTAATCTTATCAAAAAGGATATAATGGGACACTAAATCACTAATAGGAGTCTCATCACTAGTCACTTCAGAAGAGTCACTATCAAAACTCATGAGGTTAACCTTTGGTGGTATAAATCCCAGACCATGATTTCAATTGATAACTCTAGTTGATAAGGGCTCTAAGATTCCTTGTGTTCATGGGCCAAGGCATTTCCTAGTATAGTCAAGATGATCCATTATCTAGTTAGGGATATGATACTTTGGATTCTAAAAGTAATCATCAAAGTTGTTATAATATAACCAATCTCCCTTGGTAAAACCCTCTTGATCTTTTTTCTAGGTGATTGTAGGTACAAAAACCACAGGTGGTTTTGATTGTTTCTTCATTGGTTTCCAAATTTGATTGGGTCCATTAGGAGTCTTGAATGGTTTAAAATTTCCAAATGATTTAAGGGATTTAGGAAATATTGAGGATGTTCTTAATATGGTATGTGGAAATACCCATGTCTTTAATAACAACTTGTTTTAAACAAACCACAAGAAATGGATTGGTTGAAGTGGAAGTTAAATCACTAGGGTCAATATAATTAGATAGTTATGGATGGGAAATGATGGATTTGTTCTTATTTATAATGAATTCAGAACTTGGGAAATAGTTATAATTACAAAAAAAATATTCAAGATGTTTGCAATACTGATATGGTTTCTGATCAGTAGGAATAGTAACCTTGATCCCATCATGGGGAAACTTAAGGCACTATTGAAAAGTGGATAAGACTGCCTGCACTTCATAAATATAGGGACAATCAAAAAGTATGCTATAAGGGAGTTTAATTTCCATAATATGGAATAATGTATGATGAGAAATGGATCCAACCATGACTGACAACCAAATTGTACCTAAAGACTCCCTCTCAATGTTGTCATAAGCCTTTATTGTAATAGTCTCTAGCTAAATGTCCTTATCCATGTAGCCCAATCATCATACCAACTTGAGAGATATGATGTTTAGCCTTGAACCATAATCTATAAAAACCTACTTGATCTTATGATCTGTAATGATTATTTTAATGTATAGTGGGTTATTATGGTTTGGGCCAAGAATGGATATGTCTTTTTGATCAAATGTGATTTGCCAAAATTAAGACAAATGGCCAACTAGGTTCTAGAACTAATTAGGGTTAATATCATTAGGCATAGTAAATTATTTCAAAAGGTTTTTCATGATATTTCTATGGACATCATATGTCTACAAGATTTCTAATATGGAAATCTTTGTAGGGGTTTTGTTCAATTGGTCCACTAAACTATAAGGCCTTTCGATTGTGGATTGAGCTAGTTTAGTCTTTGTTGGCATAATATTCATATTTGGAACCATTGGCATAATTTTTTTTTTGGGTTTCATGGAAGAAGTGGGTGAAGGGCCTTGGATGGTAACTCATGGGTGTTTAATTGTGACTACACAACCTAGAGGTGGCAAGAAGTCATTATAATTAGAAGATGAAGGCAAAGGGCCTTCGATGATGACTCATATGTGTCTAGCTATATTTCTATAGTTTTGAGTCCATGAAGAGCATTTATAATTAGAAGAAGGTTACTATTATTCAAAACTAGTAACCCATGCAAATAAATTCATAACATGATTATGCAAACTTGACACAATGTTACTATGGGGAGAGGGTGTTGACCTTATAATGATGGGTCTCATGCTATGAGGAACATGAGATTTCCAAGATGGTTTCATAGTAATATTGGTAATGTGAGAAGTGGAAATATGCCCCATAGTATTATTATAGTCATAAGGCATATTTTTATAAGCCACATTGTTAGTATGGGCATTATGATCTTGATTATGCTCATTACGATTTTAGTCCTGATGTTGGTTCTAATTCTTCATTTGTCCTTAATTTTAAACATGGTTTTTATTATTTCTTGGTGGTGGTGGATTATGTCAAGGAAAATGGTCTTTGTAGATTCCCATATCCTAATTTTTATCATAATTAGGGGCCAACTTAATTTCTAGTTCACCACTTTCAATAAAGTCCTCAATAATGTGTCATAATTGGATGCAACGATATGCATCATGAGCAACAACATGAGGAAAGTTAAACCATTTGTTCTCCTTATACCAATATGGTTTTGGTTGATCTTTAGGAAATGGACTTGATACTGGCCATACAATTAAATTATCTATAATAAGATTTTATAACACTATTTCAATCGATTCTCCTAACTTTTTAAAGACTCTAAAATTGTTATGAAATGTCCTTCATGGAGGTTGTCTTTAAAAATTAGGTGGTAGATTTGGGGGAGTTAGTTGTACATTTAGGGGAGGCATAGCCTGCACTATTTGTATATGTCTTGTTATAGTCACCTCATTTCTAACCATGTTTTTATTTTTTCTAAAGCCCTTAGGCTTATCTTGCATAATTGTTTGAAGCAATGATTTAGTCTCATTAGATGCTTGACCCTACACAAAAATATTTACAAGGCCTTTAGTAATAAGATCCTTCTCAATATACACTCCTTTATCGATAATTTCTTCAAATGAGTTAGCACAAGCTAACCATATATTATGCATGACTTCAAGATATAAGTTCTATGCAAATATATCATCCAACTAGTTGTCTGGCAAGTTATGTTGAAAGCAACCTACCAATGATCTCCACCTTTGCAGATATGTAGCAAAACTTTCACCATCATGTTTTTTGGCTTTGCAGAAGTCAAAAATGGTCAATTCATGCTCTATGTTATATGAAAAATGGTTAACAAACTTTTTTGATAAGTCATTCTAATCTATAATTGATCCCTTGGGTAGTTTAAGTAGCCAATCTAAAGCCTATCCTACTAACCTTCATGGAAATAATCAAAGCAAGTACTCACTACTATAAGTAACCTCTTAACATAATATAAATAATGCCTATATGTTCTCATATGGATCTCTTTTTCCTTTTTACTTGTCAAATTTGGGTGCCTCAAAATGAGGTGGAAAGGGGTTTTGGAGAATAGGTAAATAATATGGATATGGACATATCTCACCAAATTTTTACTTTTTAACTCTATTATTTATTTCCAATCTTTGAACAATTTCCTTCATATAATTCCACTCTTGAATATTTGGTGCATTTGTGGATTGGATAATATTTTGTTGGGGTAGGATGTGCCCCTAGTTTTTTTGTTGTTAGGGTGGAATGTGCCCCTATTTTTTTTGTTTTTGGGGTGGAATGTACCCTTAGTTTTTTTTATTGGGGTGGAATTTGCCCCTGGTTTTGTTATTGTTAGGGTGGAATGTGACCCTAGTTTTGTTGTTGGGGTGGAATGTGCCCCTAGTCTTGTGTGGATCTATAGGGAATGTATGATTTTCAATTCATGCTTTGGTTCTAATTTACTCCTTGAGTCAATAAAATGGGCCATTGATTCTTGGATTGTAAAACATTCCCTTAATTCAACTTTATAGTACCTTATTGATATGGTATAGTTCTATGTTTATTTACCAATATCTATGTTGGTTGGAACGTACTAACCAAATTATCTTGAGAGATTTCCTCAATTCAAATTGAATGTTTGGGTCTCTAATTTTATAATGTAAAAAGAGGTTCTTGATGATTAAGGAATGTATGATTCATGCCAAATGAAATATTTTGTAAGATCTCTTGTGACTTAAACTATTCATTTAGGTTAACTTGATCCATTATGGTTACTTTTTCATCAAATGTTTATTTCATATCTTTGACCAAATTTACATATTATTTTAAAGCCTCATTATGAATTGAAGTGGAAATTAATGAGTTGATTAATTCTACTATAAGTTGATCTTCATATCATTGACCTATTATCTTGATTTTGGATAGAATATCTAGATTTATGGGTTTGGACTCTATTTGTATTTCTTTTCCTTTTTTAGAAGAAGAAGGTATGTCTATTTATGCAAAATATTTATCTTGATATCATTGTTCTCCTTCTCTAACTAAGGTTTGTAATTACTCTCTAGGAATTTTTGAAGGTAGTCTAGCACCTAATTCTATCAACCTAAAAAGTGCTTCATCCTAATCTCCTTGGGTTTGATATTCATTATAATCATCTTTGGATCCTTCTATTACAAGGATTTCATAAAAAACAATAGGGTTATCTTGACCATCATAAAATTGTTCATCCTCATGGCTAAGGCCATAAGAGGCCCCACTACAAGTGAATCTTTGAGTCATGTCTAAACAGAGTGTTTATCTGCACTTAACTAGATTTGGATCAATGTTTTGAAAAAATTAAAATAATTTATGCCTTGGATCTTTTTCAAACAAATAACTAAGGTACAAAAGAGGCTATAAAGTAGAGTGGCTTGGAACCACACATAATCAAAATATTTGGTTTATGAATTTACTCAACTTTTGGTGAAGCTGAAATCATATATATTGGAAGAGGGTAAAGGTAACTCAAAGATCTAAGGTGAAAACTAGTACACCAAATCCTATATCTTTGTTATATGCCTATATCATAAAAATTAGTTTCAAATTTGATGAGTTGACCCTAAGAAATTAGAGGAAAGCTCTCTAGATTATAAAGAAGATAAATTAACTAAGAAACTCAAGATGTAAAAGCATGCATGAATTACTAAGTAAAAATATAGGACCAAATAGGTATCACAACATCACCACATGGTTCTATTAGGATAAAATATGATCTAGAACCCAAAGTGTAAGTGATACGGAAGATGACTTGAGTCTACCAAGATGATAATGTGATTTGAGTCTAATAAATGGCCCTCAATCCAAATGGAAAATTGAACCCAAGTTAGAACAAGTTTAGTGTACAAATAGCGAACCCAATTTAACACATCAATCCTTAAAATTTATAAAGGTTCAATTTCAAATGTGAATTATAAATGAGGGACTTTAAATAAATTAGATAAATAGTCTAGAATCAATTGGGAAACATCACTGTGCCAAAGTGGATGACATGACATAAAAAATTTTGATAATAATTTGAATAATGGAAAGATGAAATTTCCAATTGGGTAGCGTAACACCTCCCTTGTTAATTAAAATTGAGGATAATGTGTTTTGGTTAATTTCATTGAGTTAACAAGTAGTTTTAGACATAGATCAAGCCAAAGTAAGCCTATGATAAAAAATAATCATCTTAAGTCTTACTGATAAGGTATGGTAAAGTGGGGTCAATTAAACTAGAAATTTTCTAAACATTTCTAGGGGAATCAATGAAATAATGACTTTCATGTCATGATGCAAAATAAAAACATGTAAATTGGGTGTCCACAACACTTAGATTGTTGCAAAAAAATCTTGTCCATTTTGCAACCACTATAGCCTATTGTTCACTCAATGTAGTGTGATATCTAAAGTGAAAATATGTCCCATGTGAAATTTTATCACTAGAAGGTGGTTTAACCTCTCAAACCTTTGATCCTAGTGGGAGTGATTGAAGTCAAAGACATGAGGTGAAACTCTAGGTCAAAGATTCTCTAAAGAACTTGTGGGAGGTGATGATGACCCCATTTTAAGCTAAGATGCAATGAAACAAAATACATAATAGAAGGACTTTAGGGTCATTTTCAAGGTCACCCAAACTATGATGAGTTTTTGGGGAGTGCTTTAGATGACATTCTTTATATGCCTTGGACTAGGCATGTTTGCAACAAGGATGGTGCTTTTGATTCCAAGGGTTCCCTAAAGGGGAAAAATGAAAGAGCATACATGCACAAACCTTTTTTTTCCAATAAATTTCTAACTTTAAAACCATTGAAAATAAAAATATATAAGTGTGTTGAATTTTATTTCCCAAAATGAAAGATGAGGTGGTGTTCTTTTGACACCTTGGTCTTAAGTTATAACTTTAAAATTCTAACTAGAAAACATTCATTTTAAGCACCTAAATGTTTCATTAAGTACTAAAACAAAGTTCCTAGTTCATTTTAAAAGCATGAAAAATATGGTCTAAAACATGTTTTACCAAATTCCCAAGCTTGATCCTACAATAAAAGCATTAGAGTATCCTTTAGCTTTGAAACTAATTTACAAATGGAAGGAGAAACTTGTAAATTTGAAGTATCTATTACAAAATCAAAATTACTTGGTCAATATCATTATTTCCTACAAAATCAACACTATCAGATTAACAAAAAACACAAAATGCAATATTTTTATTATGTGAAATCACTACCCAAGTTATCAAAATCATTGGGCTAAAGGATAATATCATTTCTCCTTATAATGATGTCATTGCAAGGTAAGATGATATCACTTATAAATGTGAAAATATCATAATTTCTAAACAAAAATGCCATTATGGAACAAGATAGAAAACGTGAGAAATGCAAAATTGCCATTCAGATGATGAAATCATTTTTATATGAAATCACTACCCAAAATAATGAAATAATTGCTCTACAGAATGAAATTATTGCCAGAAAGAATGACATTTTTTCCCAAAAGGATGATATCACTATTTTTGGCAATGCTATCACTACTTATGTCTATGAAATTTATATTTAGGAAATAGTGATTTTGTTTACATAAAATCATGACTATGTAATAGTCATATCATTCTAGAGAGAAAAAATAAGTTTAACAAGGACAAAAATGATGTTAAAAATATTGAAATTTAACTTAAAATGTCCCTCTTGTGGCCATCCAACTCCAAGATCTTGCATGGAAAGTATTAGTAGGTTTCTTGTAGAGGGTTTGTGAGAAAATTTGTGCATTGTGGTCTTACTGAGCATGCCAAAATGTAGAGAGGATTACATAACATGATTATTCAAGCATTAGTCAAATAAATCAAAGAAAGAATGCATAAGAAAAAAATGAATTAATCCTATCTATTTATGTGGGAATTACAAAGGATATAAAGAAATAATTGAAAGAAAGAAACATCATACTACCTTCTCAAATGGATTCACCATACCAATGTGGCCCAAAATCATGTTTTCCCTTGATCAAGATCTTTTTTCTTCTTCAATAATGGTGGCTAACTCCTCTAATGTCTCAAGAACTCCTTTAAAAACCTAGGCTCATGATTTGCAATCACTAAACTAGCCATTAATGAATCTTGCATATAAAATCAATGATCAAATACAAAGGATTGTGGAGAAAATTTAGCATAATATCTTTGCACAAATCAAGCTTAAAAATGATGTTCATGGCCTCTCTATTTATATATTTTCAAGAATGACTAGAATCAACCTGAACCATCCATCTTGAAATGAAGATGTGTGGTTGAGGATTGATTCAATATTTGGAATTAAATCCATAATTATCCCTCATAAATATTTGGGATAGAGGGGAATTTAAGAAGCATGGTGGGTCTTAATGAGGCATGGGAGACCCATAATCCTAAATATCTGTGGCATTTATGTCCTAGGGATGTCTTCCCAAGAAATGATGTCACTAGGTGATGTAGTTAATAGAAATCAATTTCCAAAAAAGAAATATTCAACTCTCATGGAAAATCCACTTAATATCTTGATTTAGATCAATTATCCTTAAACAAGGTTAATCAACATTTGTGTAATTATTTGGAAATTAGCCTTCAATTAATCAAAATGGTCAAAAGGTCATATTATTGGGTTATAATTTAACTCAGGAAGAATTGGAAGGAGACACTAGATGCATTAGAACCATATTCCCATTTAGGATGTTGCCAAAACAAAATAACAAAGTTATATTATGTGTACCAATGAATTAGAAGAAAAGAGTGATCTAGAGTACAAAAAGGTGAAATTATCATTTTGACTCAAAATTATATGATTAAAGTTAGCTAGTCCATAAAATGCATTTCTCCATTTAGGGATACTTTGACCTAAATTAGCACTTGTAAATGTCAAGTTTAAACCATTCAGGGTGTTTTATGGAATTTAGTCTAAAATGTTTATTTGAGTGTAAATCAATTAAGATTGACAATTTCAACATAAAAGGTGTTAGGAATTGGATGTCTATAAATCTAACCCTTGCAATTTTTCTTTCACATTTTACGTTTATATCATTTTATTTATTATTTATATATATATATTTTATACTAGGTCGATAGGGTTGATATAGTTTCTAACTTCTATGCACAAGTTTAACACATAATCACATCAAAATGACTTGATTATTTCTATGCAAGTCTTCATTAAATATAGGTTACTAGATCAAAAAGGTTGGCATAGTACTCTTACTCACTTTCAGATAGTAGACTATGTTGAACATGTCAATTTAGTCTCTAATTTAGCTCTGTAATAACAAACTAGGTCGAACAGGTTGACTTAATATCACAATCAACTTTTAAATAATAAACTAGGTTAACCAGGCTAGTATAGTCATCTTAACAAGCTTTAGCAAATAGGGAATTGCATAACTAGGTTGACTCAGTTGACATAGTTGGCATAACTTAAAAGTAGCATTCAAGGCACTTTAATATAAATTTCATAGTCCTCAGCATCTTCCAACCCATAAAGGTTTCTTTATTTCTCTTTTAATTCATTATTCCTTAAAAATCTATTTTTTAAAGTTTGCAATCTTCAAAACTAAAATCATATGGCAAACTAGGTCAACCTAGTTAACCTAGTTCTATATTTTGTCTTTTATTTTAAAGACTAGGTTGACTTGGTCAACTTAGTTCTTAAGGACCCTTGCTTCTAAAATATAGTAGAGACCCTATGGACTCTATTTTTTAATGTTTTCATATAATGTCACCTAAAATGACTATGTATTATGTTTAATTTAGGAATTAACAAATATATGCTAGTAATTACTTCACACTTTCAATTTTAGTTATTTTCATGCTTAGAATAGCTCACATAGTCTAATTAGGTGGCTTTTCAATATATAATTTAGTTATTATATTTTTCTCTTTCTTGCACACACTACCAAATCACATAACTTCAAAACACATTTAAAATTTGTCTACCCAAGGCCTACCTACTTGGATTTCATCACCAAAGGAAAAGCTAACTTGGTTTTCTAGCCAAGTATAAACATGTCGTTAATGGTATATATTATAAAATCACTCAACACCTTTATTACTGTAGGATTGTGAAGTGAGGGGGTAAGCCCCAATACCAAGGTAGTACCATTGTCAACACATATTCCTTTGAATTTAAACATCCTAAAAGCATCCATAGATTACTTTATATTTCCCTATTTTCAACCAATTTCCCTATCACACTTAAAACAACACTTTATAATAATCTACCATTTAGGATGACCACTTAGTTATCATTTACTTTTTCGTTAATTGATTGTTCTTTTTGTATTGTATGTTTTATTACAAAAACTTGGATTGGATAGCATTGGTGCAAGGTTTTATGTTGTGTGCCTCAATTAGATCATTTTCATTGACCTAATTTCCTTGTTTTTAGTAAACTATCATTTTATTCAACATATTCTCTTAAAGACTATTTTTCTCCCTACCTATAGTACTAAGTCAACCCAGTCGACTCTATGTCTCTTTCACTAGTTAGATTATAGTACTAGGTAAACCTAGATGAATATGTACTCATATCAGACACTATTTTTCCTAGTTTATAGTACTAGGTTGACCCAATCGACATTGTAATCTTATTTCTATCTTATCTATTTGACTTAGTTCTCTATTTATCTTTCCTTAGCATTCTATCCATTATCTTTAAATCATCGTAAAGTACCCTATTATAATGTTCTTAGACAACCTAGATCCATTTAGATAATATATGGGATGTTCATTTCTCTCTCTCTTTGCTGCCTAATAGAACCCTCACTCTTGGAGCACATCTTCCCCTCCATCTGTAGATTATAACATGGTTTAAATAACACCTCAGGATGAAGTAGGTGGATCTTATCTTTTTTATACCTATCAAGACTATTTTAATCTTTAATCCTTTCAACATAATGTGCAATCAATTGACACAAGTCTATCCAATAATCCCACTAATAATCCCTCTTCTAATAACCCTCCCCCTAATACCAATTTAGGGATTTCTCCTAAAAACACCAATCCACTAATTGATATGACTCAAATTTTTGCACAAGTCATACAAAAAATTAACATAATGCAAACTTCTAACACCTCTCAAATGATGAAATTACAATTTCATTTGATCAATATAGATAATCAACTTTCAGCTATCAATCCTTCAAATAATCCAAATTTTATTCCTTCACCTCTTAGATATGCCTCAGGAAATGTTATTCCCCAACCTCTCATGAATAAAAAAATGCTTCAACACATCTAAAATGACCCTTTAGTTCCTTTTATCATGTCCATTGATATTGCTAATATATCTCCAATTATTAAATATGATGGGACTAAAGACCTTGCATCCTTTATCAAATCCTTTGGCAATATTTACAGAGATTGGATCCAAACTAATACTTTTGCCACAACTACAATTCTAGTTAAAGCCTTCACTAATGATGTATTGGAATGGTACAACCAACTTCCCCAACATTCCATTTTTCAACTTGAGAATTTATTCAATCCTTTATTTAAATAGTTTCAACATAATGATCTTCCTAAAAATTACCTTGTCATTTCATCAATGCTAAGCAATCTCACACTAAATTAGCTCTTGATTTTATCAAAAAATGAAAATATATGGACCATAAAGCTGAACATAACATGACTAATGATAGTTTTTTAAAATTCTTTATAACTTCTTTAACTCCTTTACTTCAATATAAGGTTCAAAAATTTTATCCCTAAACACTTAACAAATCTCTTGACCAAGCTAAACATTTAGACTTTCTCATGAAGCAATTTGAAACTAATACTAAATTAATTAAAGGATCTTTTCAAACCTATACCAATGTTATCACTGAAAATACTCCTTAGACTAAACAAGGAGTTTCCAAATCTGACACTCCCTCATATTCTCACATGCCAATAATTGTGCAACAAATGAAAAAGTTCTTACTTCCCTCTAAACCCTTTAATTATCTTAATAATCTACCCAAGTGGTATGACCTTAATCAATTTTGTTCATTCCATGCCAACATTAGTCATTCCCATGAAACTAGTAGAGGGATTACTATTTTTTTTATATCCTACATGATTGATGATTCTTTTAATCACGAATCCATGAACAACCTTCATCATCAAGAGTACAACACTGCTTCTAAAAAATTATAGGTTTCCAAAGCTTCTTCTTCTAATAACAAAAATATTTTTCCACATCTAATCCTTAATAAACTACCAAGGATGTATGTGTTATTGATGTTGATTAATACCAATATTACAAAAATTATCAATATGTTAACATGGATAAGGTCAATTATCATTGTAAACCAGCTCACAAAGATCTTGTCACAAAACCTAAGAAACCATCTTTGAAAGAACAACTTCTCAAAGATACTACCACCACTCATTTAAATTTATAAGCCCCTGAGGAACCACCTCCTTCTTCTAAACCCCCAACAACTTTCATTCCTTCAAAATTTACCTTACCTTCTAAAACTTGCATTGGTTCTTCTTTTCAATCCATTTAGAACTTTCTCATAGAACTGAATTTCATTCCTTTCAAAATTCCACTTATGGAGTTAGTTTATACTTCCCCTTATCATTACAAGTTCCTTATGCAACAATTAAAATAAATTAAAGCTCCATCTCCTATAAATGAATAACCACCTCTATTGAATCTCAACATACTAATGTGCATACCATTGAAATCATGTATCCTTCTTCTAAATCATATATTGAATTTATTAAAGAGAACATGATTAATGATGAGATCCTTTTTCATGCCAATGCTCTGACACTATCAATTAAAATAACCATTAATACTACCCTTATTTGTAAATTTTAAGTTGACAAAGGATTCAGTATTAATGTGAAATATTTGTGGCTTATCTAAAAAATTGGTTAGAACAAGGATCATCTTAAGCAAACCCACCTTACCTATTGTTAATTTGATAAAACTAATCAAAAGCCACTTGGCTATATTTGTCTTTCACTAACAATCAGACCTAAGACTATTCAAACTAAACTTATGGTCCTTGATTTACCGTTATCTTATAACATACTCCTTTGTGACCTTTGAACTCATATAATGAGGGCCATCACCTCTTCTGGTAGCCAATGCATCAAATTATTACATAATGACAAATGATATAAGCATAAGGCTAATCTCAATATCATACTCCTACCATAAATAATTCTCCCTTACCTAAAGTCATCAACATCAATCTTGACTTGAAACATACTTGCAACACTACTAAGCTACCTCCTTATATCTTAGAGTGGCTTCCTCATTTATTACCTCTTGATCACACTATTCCTTTCATGGATGAGGTCACTGATCCCCCCTCCATGAAATACTCAAGAACCTTTTTACCAGAAGATACTTTTATCTGCAATGATTATGGAGTGGCCAAATTATTCTAAGATCCTCTCATCATGTCTCCATGAAAGTTTAATAACATTGGGATTTCATCTTCTGAAACTCACCTTAAATATCAAGCATGTACCATTTCTCCAACCTATTATGATAACTACATAATGGCCCAATCTCAATCTCGAGACTTGGATGTTAAAAATTATCATAAAACTTTAGCTCAAATACATAATTTCAACTAGGATGTTTATACCATTTTCATGGATCATGAATTATATCTTGAATGTCATGTTCCTTCTATTATTTCCCCAATTATTGATACTCCTTATGTGGTAGAACAAATCCTACCTTTTGAACCTTTGGATATTCTTGCATCTTTAATACCACCTATAGATCCCATTGTTACATCCAATTCTTCCCATGTTAAAGAAAGTAATCATATACCAATCTCTTCTAACCAATCTCTTCTTCTTACTCTCAAGATTGCATTAGATGCCAAGGCCACAAATGTCTATCAGATACCATTTTAATATGATCACCATGGTAATCAAATTCTCGATCTCAAAGTAGACATTGAGTATTATGGTCCTCTTCCCACTTTGACTAACAATGAAGCTATTATTGAAATACTTCATGCCTGATAAGCTCAACTTCCTTGATAACATCACAAACTTGGAAATTTGAAAAATAAATCCCCTTATTTTAATAACTTCATCACTAACATCAATCCTAAAGCTAATCCAATTTTTTATTTACCTAATGCACCATACCATTTCCAATATGGAAATTATATGCTTATTAAAGAAACTACTCACATTGAATATGCTACTCCATCATTCCCTTGACCAATTATAGTTTCTCACAAACTCCCACCTATTGAAAATGATAACTTTAGCTTATTTTCATGAGATATTCACTTGGTCCTATGAGGGCATGCCTAGTATTGACCCTAGCATTATGGTTCACAATATCATCACTTATCCTTATGACAAACATGTGAATCAAAAGAAAAGGAAATTTCCCCTTGAAGTTCCACCTTATGTCACAAATAAATCATCAAACTTCTTGATGTCATGTTTATCAAACTAGTGGACTATTTTGAATGGGTTTATAACATAGTCCCCATTTGGAAAAAGGTTACTATGGTCATTCTCATATACATTGATTTTCATAATCTTAATCTTGATTATCTCAAGGATAATTTCCCTCTCCCATCAATATATTCCATTATTTATTCCACAACTAGCTATGAAATGTTATCTCGTATGGATGGCTTCTTAGGCTAAAATCAAATTTACATTGCCCTTGAGGCTAACATAAGATAACTTTCACCATGAAATGGGGCACCTATTGCTATGTTAAAATTCCTTTAGGCCTAAATATGATAGAGCCACTTATCAATGAGTAATGAATCATAGCTTCATGATCTTATCCATAAATTTATATAAACCTATGTGGATGACCTCATTACTAAATCTAAAAGTCACAAGACTCATCTTTTTGATCTTTCCATCATCTTCAATTGTCTTCTCAATTACAAAGTTAAAATAAATACTTACAAATGTGTCTTCAGTGTCACATTTGGTAAACTATTAGGATTATTAATCTCTCTTCATGGCACTGATGTTGACCCTACCAATATTAACATTATCTTCAATATTCCCATCCCTCATTCCATTCTAGATATTCACACTTATCATGGTAAACTTGGGGTAATTACATTATTCATCCCTAAAATGTCTTATCACATCCACTCCATCAATTCTCTTCTTAAGAAAGGTACTTATTTAGAATGGATGGACCCTTGTCAAAAAATATTTGATAACATGAAAGAATCATTGCTTCACCCACCTATGATTTGTCCTCCTTTCAATGTCAACCTTTGATCCTATATACTTCTTCCACACCCATATCAGTTGGGGTAATTAATTCCCACAAAATTATACTGGAAGAGAATATGCCTTCTACTACATTAGTTGAGGCCTCATTGATTATGATAAATGTTACACAAAATTTGAACATGATTGCTTTGCCATATATTTTTTAGCTTAAAAACTTCAACATTATATGATTTATCAGACTACTTATGTCATCATCCATTTTGATCCCATTTTTCAATTCTTCTCCAAATTCTTTCTTCCTAAGATATAATTGGCAAGTGGATGGTCCTTCTCATGGAATTTGATCTCTAAATTGTTATTCAAGAAGCTATCAAATGACAAGTCATAGCTGATCAACTTGGCATAGCCCCTATGCCTGCTACCAATCACCTTCAAGATGGTTTCCTTAATGATAATATTCTTTACATTAAAGGTCTCAATCAATCCATATCTCTTAAATATTACTTACATATATTCATTACTAATATTGAAGTAAGTAATCTTGATGAATTTTCATTCCTCTTTGATACTACCAAACCAAAAGAAGTTATCAAAGAACTTGAAATTAATGTCTATTTACATGAGGATACTTAGACATTCACTTTGATGGTGTTAAATGCCTTCAAAGAGCTAGGGAAGGTTGTATTATTACAAAACCTCTTTTAAAAATCATCCCTTTATCTTTTTGCTTAACATTTGACATCACTAAAAATATGGAAGAATATGAATATCTAATCTTAGGCATGAAAGTTTCTCTTGATTTATATATTTAATACATACATTCTTTAGGTGATTATTAGCTTATTTTCTACCAAGTAAATGGTGCTTACCAATGTAAAAGAAAGAATATCATTTATTATCATCAAATTAAAACTAATCTTGCCAAAAAAATTATTTTTTTACCATTGAGCCTATCTCTTGAGATCAATTTTCTATTGCAAATTCTTTCACTTCTTTAGCATCTCTTTTTCATTTATACCAAATTCTTGCCAATCCCACTTTTATTATCCAAATAATAAAATATTTTTCCTCTATTCAAACACATGATTCACTTATCTACCACATCGAGGCTATCACCATTTGATAAAGCTCATGGTATAAAGACATCATTTAATTTTTGAAACACCAAAGTTATCCTCCCAACCTAGACTCTAGTGAAAAGACTCACATTCACAAACAAGATTTTAAGTATTTATTTTTATATAACATCCTATCCTATCACAATGTTGAAGGTACCTTGCTTTGTTATGTTATGCAAGATGAGGTTCCTCCTTTACTTGAAAAAGCACATGGGGGTATTTGTGGTGGCCACTATAGTGGAGATGATACATCCCACAAATGCCTATATATGGGATACTTTTGACCTAATATTGAAAAGGATTCCATAAAATTTGCTAAGAAGTGTACTCTTTACCAGCTTCATGATGATTTAATTCCTTCACCTCTAGTAGAACTTCAAACCGTAGAATCTCCTTGGTTATTCTCTATGTGGAGATTATATCTCATAGGAAAATTACCTTGATCTCAAGATGGGCATGTATTTATAATCATAGATATTAAATACTTTACCAAATGGATTAAATTTATGCCCCTCATTAATATCACCAGTACCACCATCTCTAAATTCATCCTTAATCAAATCATTTTCCACTTTGGTGTCCCTTGTATTATCATTTTAGACAATGGTGGTAATTTCAAATATAAAGATGTCAAAAAACTCTATGATAAATTTAAAATCAATCACAAAATTTCACACCCTATCATCCATAATTTAATGGCCAAGTTGAGGCCACCAAGAAGATTATTAATAAAAATTTCCAAAAGACAATTCATGAAACCTACATAGATTGACACCTTCACCTCTATCATGCTCTTTGGGCCTATCAAACTAACATACATACTACCACTAGGGTAATGTCATTCTTCCTAGTCTATGGTTCTAAGTCAGTCCTTCCATTAGAATTTGAGATTACCTCTATATATATCTTCATGGCATCATACCCAATGAATAATTATTTGAATCTTTCCTTCATGTTCTCAATATTCTTGATGAACACCATCTTTCTACTTTACAACACAATTACTAATATAAGGCCTGTATTTCCAAATAACATAACAAATGATTTAAAGTTTACATGTTTAATGTTAGTGATCTTGTCCTTAAATTAGACTACACTCATGACAAAGAAGATAAATACACCCAAAAATGGTGGGATCCCTATTTAGTCAAAGATATTCTTGGTCTAAGTACCTATCACCTTCAAACTAATAAAGGTCATGTTTTCAAAGAACCCACCAATGCATAATTCCTCAATAAGTATTTTGTGTAAACCATTCCATTATTTTTCATTCTCTCTCTCTACAATAGTTCTCTCCTTTCACAAACCTTAGTACTTCATTTTGGTCTTTTGATTTTCCCTTTTTCTCATGAGTTGTATTGTAAAAACATGGATATAACCCAATATTCTTCATTATGTATTGTCATACTCTTTGTTTTGATACTTTTTACACACTTTTTTGGCACCCCTTGGATCTCTCTTTGTGATTTGTAGTGTAAGACCATGGATAGGATGTAGTCTTCCTCACAAATACCATCTTTTTCTTATCTCATTTACTTTTCTAATATTTTTGGTCACCCTAATGGGTTTCTATTTTATGATTTTTAATTTAAGACCATGGATAGGACCTAGCCTTCCTCATAAAATCATGATCTTTTTCATTCCTTTTCTAAGAATCTGTTTTACAATGGTTACAAGTTATTGATCCTTTGTTCCCAAATTTAGCTTTTTGCTTCTTTTGATAGATGAAATTTGCACAACAATATATTTTTGCATTTTTTTCCACATTTCCCTCATTATTATAATAAAAAATCACATTTTACTATAATTGTATCCCTTTTTCACCCTTTGTAACATTTTTGTGATTTGAAGTAATTCAAATTGTTTCATGTTTCATTCATCTTGATTTCCTTTCCTTTCACTCACATTGGATAAAATAAGGTTGAAGTCAAGATAGAACTTTTATTTCACCTAGATTGATAAGAATCTTAGACACCATGCTCTTTGAATTCTCTTTCTTAGAAACCAAGTCCCAAGTATTCAAATGAAATTCATCTTTAGCACCTATGTTTAATTTTCTAAATCAGTATGGAGGAGGAATAGAAAAAATACATCATGAAAGTTAAAATACAAATCATTTGAAACAAAAGTAAATGATACAAAAAAGGTAAAATCATAACAAAAGACATGATTATAAGAGCATTTCTTGTCTCCAATCAAATATCAAGCTCCACATTTGGTGTCACAATAGATTCGAGGTCTATTTGGGTGTGGTAAGCTAGTAGATTGGAATAGGATAATTTTAAAAAAACTATGGTGCTACCAACTTTTTCATGAAAGTACCCAATGTTCATAGTAGACCGATGACTCTGTAAGGGGTATTGAGGAATGGGTAACACATTTTGGAATGGTAGGTCCATTTTAATTTTCATGCACATAGCCTTCATGGAATGATCTACATACTTTATTTGTTGACCTAAGATTTGTGTGGCTAAGAGAATTTATTCAGAGTCCTTAAGATCAAAATTCCTCTTATTTTAAAAAACCTAATTTGAGTGTCTTGATTTTGATAAAGAGTTCCTCTACCTTAGTTTTTCCTTCATTCTCCCCTCCAACCATTTAATTTCCCCCCTTGATAGGCATATGTGATTCTAAATTTGTTTTCCCTCTTCTATACTTCCTTTTTCACATCTTAAAAACATGCTAGCACTAGTTTGTTTTAGTTTTATCTATCCTTAGATCAAAATAATATGCTTTACCAACTATGGATTACTTTATTTACACCATGGCTCTACATCTCTAGACATTATTTTACTTTACTTTACAATTTGTCATTATTTTACCACCATTTTTATAGACGCCTAAGTTCATTTCTACTTTCTTATATGTTTTCCATTACTAAGTAAGGTTGGTTTGTTACTTCTCATTCATTAATGTTGTTTTCCCTTTTATGCAACCTTTTCCATTAATGATTGAGTAAGGATTATTACTACTCACTCATCAATGTTGTTTTACCATTTTAGCTTGCCCATATTTTTTTAAGTAAGGATTCTTACTTCTTTCACATAGATGTTTGATTACCATCCTTTTTGACTTGTATCATTAATTTGACTTGGTGAGTTTTCCTTTCTTACTTAAGGTTTAATTGTTTGACTTTTATGGTCTTTAGTAGCCTTGGATTTTTGGTTACCTAATTTACTCTAAATATTGACTTGGTCATTTGGTCTAACATAGCACTTGTCACCTCAACTTGACAAATTTTAAATTACATCTCATTCACATAGCACTAATTATCTTAGATTTCCTACATTTTTCTTCTCTTTAGATTTATATTATTAGGTTTGTTGAAAGCAGCCTTATGTGCCCTCCATAATTAAAACTAAAAATAAAATAGATAACCATCTAGTGATAAAGGTATGTCAAGTATGCATTAAATTTATTTTTTAGTTATTTCCCTTTCTATCATTTGATTTTAGTTATTTTTACTTTAAAATATAGTTACTTTTTTTAGGCTCAACATTATTGTTACTATGTTATTTCTTGAATCACCATCCCTTATTGCACTTAGTGACATGTGATGAGATTTGAGTGGGGCATATGTATACATAATATTTTAAAATTTTATCAATTACAGATGCTTTCTATATTGTAGGAAATTGTTGAATATCAATCTTTATTAGTGCACACCTTAAGGGGTGCACTAGGAAAATTGTGGGCAAACCATTGGTGCTTCATAGGATTGTTGTCCCTTATTGTCACTTATTACCAATCTAGACATATTATAAAATATTCCCCTAAGATTTAACTCCTATTTTGCACACTCATCCAATCATTGACCACATTTTGTATCCCTTTTAATTGTTTACATTATTAGGTCAACTAATTTTACCTTTTACTCTTATTGGTGAAACTCATTTAGGGTCTAGGTCAGATTTTGGATGACCTATCCCATAACCTAGTAAGTTTTTGTCAATAAGGTACTAGGTAGACCCTATCTTCCAAAATTTTTAGAATGGTTCAGGTTAGATCCACCTATATAAACACATCCATTTCTCTATTATTAAAGAGACATCAAGAGTTATTATTCATTTGTGCTTATTTACAATATTCTCTTATACCATTATACTTGATGAGTCTTAGCTTAGGGTTTCTACTTGGAGAATCTAGTCTTATGGATAAGTCTTGGATGTTTTGGCCATTCTTAATGATCATTACAAAAAACATCTTTTGAATCCCCTTTATCCAAGGGAGAGATTGAGTCTAAATAGGTTCATATTTTAGGGAAGTATCTCTAACTTTGCTCCTTTCTTTAGTAGATATAAGAAACATAAGTAATGGATTTTGAATAATATTACTCTTATTCTCCATGCATTAGGGTTTTACCTATACATAGATTAATTAGGATTCTCTTATGAATGTTTAAGTTCATTGGTTTACTAACCCCCATATTGTGACACAAGATTTGGCGAGAAATAAATTAGATCTCTTTGCTTTACTTATTATTATAGTGAATATGAAAAAATAGGACCTAGTTTAGGGTTATTACATGGTTTTTCTTGATTGGAGGCTTTGTAACACTCCCTGGTAATATTATTGTGATAAGAGATCCCCTAATTAGGTCTATCAAATCCTTAATGTTTCATGTTATTAATTATCTAATGTATCCCCAATCGTAAGTGTAAGTAGGATCTATCTTCTCTGAGCTAGGATTGATTTTTACATCTGATGCATTTCTGATTGCATACATAGACCTTAGATCCATATAAAGGTTCATTAAAATTTTTATAACTATTTAAATGACCAATGTAAGATGTATGAGGGTGATTAAGACCTAAAAAGAAGGTTTAAAGTTCCAATAGGTGACAAAGTTGGTTTAAGTGTCCTCAAACCTAGCTTGAGCCAACCAGCTTATAAAGAGATAATTTGAGCACCAGATTCAAATGCTCACATACTCCACCACATAAATTGATCAAATAAAAATATCCTAGGGAAATTTAAGTATCCCTATGGACCAAAATTTAATGAATTATTGGTTTGATTTTAGGTAATAACCTTTATGAATGAACATTAAGAAAATAGGCACTCAAAACTACTTATAAACTACCCTAACCTCATCTTCTAATGGTCATATCTTTAAAAAATATATTCATGGTAACCTAGATCATTCATGAAAGATGAGGATGTTATTTTTATAAACATCCATGACATTTTTTCTTGGTTTGGATATCCATACTCTATGAACCATCGTTAAAATGGTGGACATCTCAAAACCTACACAAACCCAAAAAATGACTTGATGGTGGAATTTGGTCTCAAAACCCATATAGATGAGATATTTTATCCTTGAAATTACCTTTATATGTCTCTTGAGGTACTCTAATCACAATAGTGATGCATTAGTTATCACATTTAAGGGTAAATTTGTAGAATGGGCCTAAAGGTGCTTGTTTGAACTTATAAACAAGGATATTGGGAGCATTTTTGTGCATAATGAAGTTAAATAGGATTAATTACTCCTAAGGCATTTGATAAAAACTTATAGTATCCTCCATTTTGACTTCCATGACTAATTTAGTAGGAAAAAAGCTGAAGGTGTTGAGATGTATGGATCCATGCATCCAAAGGAGGTTAAATGATGCAATCAGCCTAATGGTATTACTCCATGAGTTTTATAAGGTAATATTCATGACATATATGATGAAAAAGTGGCTCATATCTCCAATTTTTAGTCTAATATTCATGGCTTAGGTCTATAAATAGACTAATCCATGGCTTGTATGATCACTATGTCATGAATAGATGGAGCAAAGTGTAGTTTGATGATTTATAATGTTATAAATATTCTTGGGGAAGGATATTACATTTTTAAAAAGCCTTGTGTCTAGTTTAGACCCTTATAAAAGACACTAAAATAAGCCATTCCACTTAAAAACACACAAAAGTAACTAAACAAAAATGTTCCTCACATAAAAGGTAACTTCAAGTGCTTATCACAACATGAATTTTATATATGGGAAGTCCAACCATTAATTAAATTTGAGGAAGCCTATGGGATTGAATTTGATATAAGTGGTTCAAAGATCCAAGCTCTGATCTCTATGAACCATGCTGAAGACTCCCAAACACCCCTAAACCTCCCTTAAACCCTATTAGTGACCTTTTAGATATGTTTAGGTAAAAATACATTTTAATTCCCAAAGGTTGCCTATTAAAACTTGGATCATGTTATTATCTCAAATTGGCTCATGTTTATGAATTTGGATAGTACAAAAACTATACAAACACCTCATGAAGAGGTAAATTTATAGGGTTTTAGGAATAATTATGTTTTATAACTTAACCAAGAGTTCTAAATTATGGAAATAATAATATTAGGACTTATTCTACCCATTCAATGATAATATGTTCATGGGATTGATTTAAAGTGTATTTATTATCTCCATCTAAAATGTCATTCTGTGAGGTAATCCATTTGCCCTAGTCATGTAAGGGTAATATGTATTTATAGGTAAAGAACACTTGAAATATTTCAATGCCAATAGATTAGAGGTTATCCAAATATTATCTAAGTCCTATATAATTAATTGTGATCCTAATTCCATTGTATGACTATTCAAATAATGAACATGAATAGAAGGTTGAAGAATAAACAAATACACCTATTTATCTGTAAAATAGAAGAGTCTAACAGGATAAAAATGGCATAGAAACATTGATGAGCCATATTCAAACATTGGTAAATTCTATATAAACATAATATTTTTAAATTTTTATTGATTACTAACACTTTATATCTTATAAAAACCATTGAGTCTCAATCTCCCTAAGTGCATGCCTTAAGGGGTACACTGAGAAAGGGGTGGGTAGACCATTGGTGCTTTGTAAGATTATTGTCCCTTTTTCTACTTGATATATACACACTCATCTCCTAACAACATTTACCTTAAGCTTATTCTTCTCAACCTTACCCATTATTGTCTTTTTCCATGTTTTATCCTCCTTTTTTTACCTTAATTCCCTTTTGGATAGTTAGTTGTACTAATTCAACTAGCTCAACCCTATACATTCTAGGGGTATTTTTCACTCTTTGAGTTTGTTATCTCTTTGACTGACCTAGCTCAAACTTATTGAATTATCCCCAAAAACATACAAGATAAACTAGGTCAACCCTATATAGTTGACATTTGTAGGAAGATTTAGGGAAAGATCTACCTATATATATAAGTTCATTTCTAACCATTTGTAAGAAGATAATTGAATAAGAATAAGTGAAAATGAAAATCTTCTTATTGACCATTTTACTTTAATAATAAAGCTTAGGGTTCCATACTTTCTTTGGATTTATCTTGTGGAAGAGTCTGTTGGATGCATATATAGGTTGTGTGGCCTAGAGATGATTTGTCTTTTTTATCCTTACATAACACAACAATCTCTTGTGAATCACCTTGGCCAAGGGAGATATTGAGGATTAATGGGTTTGTCTTCAAGTTAAGTATTGCTACCTTCGTTTCTCCTTTGTAAGAGTAGATAGATAACGTAGTTATGATTCTTTCTTCCATGTATTAGGATTTTTTATACATTGACATGAGTATATGTATTTTATGTATGTTTAGTTTAATTTTTTTATTTATAACCCCCAATTTGTGTCATAATTTTTTTTGTGTACTAGATTAGATTTACTTTCTTATTTATTAGAATAGAGTGAACATTCAACCTAGGACTCTTTTAGGGTTATTGCATGATTGTGTTATACTATAGGATTTGGAACCCTTCCTAACATGGTGTATTATGATAAGTGATCCCCTAATAAAGTCTATAATATCCCCATATTGGTCATGCCCCCACTTAATAAATGTATTCCCAATCAGAAGTGTAGGTATGCTCTATCTTCTTTGATCTAGGATTGATTTATAGACATGATGTATTTTTGATTACACACATTTTGGTGAACCTAATATGAACTAACCCATACAGGACTTGGTCATCTTATTTTAGTCTTTCATCATTATTTTTATCATATATTTTCCATATTGGATTGACTTTGTTGACCCAGTATCTAAGTTTGTGCATAGGTTTCTAGATACAAGCTATTAGTTCGAACCTATCAACCTAATTTAGGTTTTCATCTTTTCAAAATTCTAGTCTAAACTACTAGGTTAACCTAGTCAACCCTATAATTTTTTAAACATCAATTTAAACATACTAGGTCAACCCAATTGACCCTATACATTTCAAGAACTCAAAAAGTTTATGTAAATTCTTATCGACCTAGTCAACCCAATTAACAAAATTTGGAAGTATATATCAAGGTTCTTAAACAATAATCTTCATTCTCTACATATCTAATCCACCAAGGTTCCTTTCAAGCTCTATGTTTCTTTATTTATAGTCTTTCCTTTCACAATTTGTAGTCTTCAAAACTACCCTTGCATAGTCAATTGGATCGACACTGTCGACCCAGTTCTATGTTCTGTGTGTTGTCTAGATAATTAGGTCAACTTTGTCAAACTTATTTATTTTTAGACCTTAATTTCATAGTATAGGTTTGACCCTATCAACCCTGTTCTATATTTTTTGCATATAATGTTTACCATATCAACATTATACCCTTTTTTTAAATTTGGAATTAACCTTATATGCTAGTAATTAGTTCACACTTTCTTTTTCTTCTTGCTTGCATGCTTAGAATAGATCAAATAGTTTAATTATGTGGTTTTCAATTAACCATTTAGTTTCACTATTTTATATTCTATGCACAAATGGCCAAATCAAAAAATCTAAACAAGGATTTTAACATTTATCTACCCAAGGCCAACCTACTTGGATTTCATCACCAAGGGGGAAGCCAACTTGATAACTTTGTCAAGTATAAAGCATGGTTAATGGTCTATTTTGTCTAATCACTTGACATCCTTATAATTATGGTGTGTGAAGTGAGGGGTAGGCCCTAATACCAAGCCTATATCATTACCACTAAAGTCCCTTTCAGCCCAAACTACCTAAAACCATACTTAGATTACCATTCTAGTTTCTTACAACCAACTTCCCATCACATTTAAAAATCATATTCTAATAATATTATAAACATTCAAGTTGACCAATTAGTTAGCTCTTTACTTTATAATTTGATTACTTTCTCTTTGCTCAATTTTATTTTGTATAGCAAAAACTTGTAGTAGCCAACATTGTTGTAAGCTTTTGTGTTGTGTGACTCAATTAGAATAGCCAGTGTTAATCCAATTTACTATTTTTTCATCTTAGCTATTTCTTTTCAAATTACTTACAAAAGTTGTCTTATTTCAATCCAAAAATCTATTGTCAGTTTATAAATTTCCATTTTTGTTGTATTGGGTTGACCCAATTGACCATGTACCTTTTTTCCAATCCTTATTCACTATATTGGATCAACCTAATCAACCCTCTATAGTTTGTAGACCTTGTTTTCTCTTTTTCTAGTCCATGTTCATTTTACTAGATCAACCCTATATAATTAACATACCCTATTTTTTATGCTAGGTTAACCCAGTCAACCTTGTAATATTGTTGTCATTTCTTATATTCTTGCTTTCTCATCTCTCTTTCCTGACTTTCATCATGGAATTTCTTCTTGATGACAACACTAGGTTACAGTTAACAGACATGATGAATTTTATCGACCCTCATAGGGTCTCCCATAGACAGAGTAGGGATCTTCTCTTGTACTCTAGTATTGTTCATATTTCCACTTGCACAATAAACTATGGGACCCCTCCTAATACCTCTTCATAGTTCAATCCTCTCTTCTCATTATAATACCAACCAAAATTAGAGTATACCCTTGAAATGTTCTTCTTTATCTCTAAATTTCCTCAACATCAAGAAAAGATCCTTCTACCATTTACAATCTTATGATTAGTAGTCAAGTTGAAGATCCTCATTTACCTACTCCTACATTCTCAACTAGATTTGGGGGTACCAATTTATTTGATTCTCAACCTCTTCCTTTGATTATGACCCCTTCTCATACCATGACTTCTTATTCTCTTACTTCTTCCACCTCCATGCCTAGTATATCCACTAACATGGTAGGTTCTACATCTAGTGGGCCTCTCATAAGATCAAATATCCTTAATCCTTCCATTAGTGCATCATTTTCTACCCAAGGTAATCATGCTTCTAGTTCTTCTTCTTCTCAACCATTTACTAGTCCATCTTTTGCTACAAAAGCAAATTTTTCCACCAGTGCCTCACATTCTCATAGTTCCTCTCAAGCTCCTATCAACACCAATAGTGGTACCCAAGCCACTAACACCAACTCTAATGCTTATAACAATGATAATAAAACACATCAACTATTGTTACAAACACTCAATCAAATGAACACCTTGTAATATCATAACACATATCAAATGATGAGAATGTAAAGCCACCTTCTTCATCTTCAATCTTATCCACAATCAATAACTTGGGGCACACATAACCAAAATGTTCCCCATCCTCCTCTTCAATATTATTAATTAAATCTCATTCCTCAACCTCCTTTATTCAATAAAACTATTAATCATCTCTAAAATTAACCTTTCACTACTCAAATTACTAGCATTGATATTGGAGGTATCACACATACAATTTATTATAATGGATCAACTAATCCCACCCTTCATCTTAAAACATTTGGAAATATGTAAAAGGATTGGGTCAAATTGAACACTTTTCCCACTACCAAAATCTTAGCTAAAACTCTCACAAGTGATGCCTTGGATTGGTACAAGAAACTTAAAACTCATTCCATTTCTAGTTTGGAGGATTTAGTTAATGTTTTAGTTCAAGAATTCCAAGCAAGTGATCTTCTTGAAAACACTTTGGCCCACTTTATAAATTTAAAACAACTCAAAAATTAAACTACTCAAGCCTTTTTTAAAAGGTGTAAGACTTTTTTAAACAAATGTGAACATAATATAGCTAATGACAATATTTTCCATGTCTTTACCAATGTCCTTCTTCCTAAACTTCAATATTAGATCTGAACTCTCTCTCCACATACATTAGAGGAGGATATTGACTAAGATAAATAATAATATTTAAAAATGAATAAATTCAAGCCACCCCAACCTTATTCTATTCCTCATCTCTTACTTAAGAACAAAAATCACAATGTTACCAATGATGGTATTACATATTCTTATGACACCATTCACAATGTTCGAGTTATCATTCCTACCCCTTCATCAGATCCAGCTCCCCCTTCTCAAAAATATACCAATACTTATCTTCACCAAAAAAAATTAACATTCATAAACCTATATCCTTAATAGAATTACTTAAGCATCTACCTAGGCCTTTTCCATAAGATCTTGACTGTACACATCCTATGAAATCCTGAAATGATCCAACAAGTTTTATTGGTTTCATGCTACTTAGGGTCATTTTCATGAGAACTATAGATAAATTAATAATTTAGATATGTAATTTATTCTTGGTCCTAATTTTTATCATGATTATATCATTCAAAATCATTAACAAGCTTATGAAATTACTTTTAAGGATTATAAATTAATTGATAAAACTCAAGCCTTAAATCAAGTAAATAATCATTTAGCTATCTAAAAAGACCCTCTTCCTAATAATCAACCCATTAAATATAATAAATACAAATAAACCCATTCCACCAATAATTTATAAAGTCTTGTTGAACCCACTTTTGAAGAGATAGTGGTTAACATGACTAATATGTGAAGGGTGGTTGCTTTTATCAATTCTCAACCTATCTACAGTCCATCTAGAATATATCATGTTATCTAAGATTCTTCTCCAACTCATTTAAATGAGTTGGGAAAATATGACCTTATTAATTTTTATGATTTAATTTATAATTCTCCCTTGGATAACACTTCCTTTTCTATTTTTACCACTCTTTCATCATCTTCAAATAACAATGATAACTAAATTTCTACTAACACTTCTTATACCAATTCTCAAAATCAACTTGAATCAACTAATTAATCATCAAAACATGATTTTAAACCTTATTATAAACCTTTTTCTTCTTACCAACATAAATTCCAATGCACTTTAACTCTTCCTTCTGAGGACCTCCTTAAATATTATGCACCTATATCTAAAAACCTTATTATGGGTTATGATGAGTGGGATCCCATCATGGAACTCACTAATATCCCATCATAAATTCCATTTATTGATATTATGAGGACTTCTACCCATCAAATAAACTATCTTATGTAACTATTATTCAATATGAATGTCCTTTGCCCTCGCCTCATAGGATGGGAGGTAGCCTTATCTGGATTCGAGGATAGTATATTACAAAAATGTGAAGAGATGTCTATCAATGTTGATGAAACTATAGAAAGTTATCTTTCCTTAAAATTTCTCATATATTATATGATTCTTGATGATATTCTACTTTGTGTGGATGATCTTCCCTTATTTATTAGTGTTCAAATAGGTGATATCCAAGTTAAACATGCATTTATTGACATGGGTTATGACACTTCATTAAGACCCTTAGATATTAATAATGTAATATCAAGTCTACATGTAGCGCCTACCAAGGATATGATAGAAGTTAAATTCCTCCTCTAGGTTGTGTGTGGCTTCCCATTACCATCTAACCTATCTCCATTCATGTGAATTTAATGATCTTTAACTTTCCCCTTTATTATAACATCTTACTTTATAGGCCATAGACTCACCATATGAGAGCCATTGCTTCTTTCACCTACCAATGCATTAAATTCACTCATAATAGAGCCATTTATAGGATTTAGGGTGACACTAACACTTATAATTTTAAAAAATTCCAAGACCGTGGTGTCTTCAAGATTCTTAATTTTGAACATTTTCCTAGCATTCCATTATATGAGTCATAGTGTCTTAATTATCCAATTAATTCAACTTGAGGAAGTTGTGATGATATTCCCATAGTCTTAACCAAGACTTGACATTATATTCACCACACTTCCTCAAATGAAAATGTCATCCCTACTTGTGTCATTTATCTTCATACCCTAGATTATGATGATGATTATTCCCTAGATGATCCACTCTTAGGTAGTCTTATGCATGCCCATGATGTCAAGATTATCCATTATCATTCTTATTTACTTGAGTCTTTTCATGTATCTTCTCATCTTCCTTCATTTATAGTTCCTAATTTTAGTATGTTTCCTCTTTATCATAGGGTATAGATGGCACCAACACCTCTATTTTTTTAGGAACCTCATAGGAGTAATCTCATGGATTATGCTATGACTAGGCCTTATCACTTTGCTAGGTTACCTAATCACCATAGTTGGTTCACTCTTGAGATTAGTGAAACACTTATTATACCTTATATATATCCCACTCCTCCCTTAGTAGATCCCTTATCAGATCCCATTATTTCTCCTATTATAGTTGATCATTTACTTTCTCTTGTTATTACTGAGCCTACCCCTAATTCTCATCCTATTACTCCTTCCATTGAGCCTAGTTCCATTCTTCCTCCATCACCACCTTTTCTTGGTGATGGTTTTATTCCCTTACCCCAAATGGATCTATTTCCCACCAAATGGTCCAATGAGTGTTCTCTAACTTCTACCAATCCTATTATACCTCCTTTTGTAAGTGATTCTCCTAAGACCACTCACAAGTGTATATGTTACTTCCATGGGATAGATAATCATTATTCTACCCATTGTTTCAAGTTATGACAATATATTGATACTTTGCATCCTTCCTCTCTTTCCTTAGAGAAATACATGCCTCCCTCAAAGGTTATAATTCAATATATACCTAAGTATGGTGAGGTTAATGTGGCACCCATCACACCGATCATTGCCCTATTCTTAAACAACACCTTAAGGATAACCTTATAGATATTCTTGAACCTTATTCCATTCTTCCCACATGTTATTCCTATAAGAATGCTCCTCTTTCTTCTCCAATGGATCCACCTCCAATGGTTCCATCCCCTCCTATGGTTCCTTCATCACCTTCTATGCCTCCACTAATGATTCCTTCACTTGTGGACCTTACCTCACCCATGGATCCTTTTCCACCCATGAGTCCCTTACCTATGGATATTTTTCCACCAGTGATTCATACATCTCACATAGATCCCACTCTCATAAATTCTTCTAAGAATCCCTTGCCTAATTTTCCTTAGCATAATCCTTTGAGCATTCCTAGTTTTCTAGTTGAGGAGATTAGAAGCGAATACTTTTCCTAGTTTTTAGCAAAGATTGATGAGATATTAGCAATAATTCATATCCATCTTTATATATATATATATATATATATATATATATATAATGTCTTAAATAATGTGTGTGGGAATATTTATTATTATTTATGACCACATGCATGGTGTTTTTACATTTTCATTTTGATTGGGCATGTGCTCCAATTTTATTCTTATCTATCTATTATATCATTTGACACTATGTCATTTTTATCTTATATGGTGATTCTTTACTTTTCAGTAATATATCTTGCTTATATTTTCATTTATATTTGAATATGATTATCTTTATATATCATTGCTTTCTCTTTATTTCTTGAGTTTTATAAAATCTCTCTTATTATGTCTTCATATTTTTTGCTTTCTTATCTCTATTTTTCATAGATAATTCTAATTGTGACTTGGTTATACAAACCCTATTCCCTTTGGTCCTTATCTCCTTTTACCATTTGATCAGTTAGAAAACAATGCATCTCATGGTACTTTTCTTTCACCAGTCCACTTTGGATATCCCTATTTCCCTTCTTCCTTTTTTATAAACTAACCATATACATAGTTAAGACTTGAGATCACATGCTAGTTCATTATTAATCTGAAGTGTCCTAGTCAGTCTTTGTCTTTGGTTACTTATCTTCCTTTAGCCTTAGCCTACATCTCATTCATGTGTATCACTACATCTCTCATGCTTGGTCATTCCAAATCCATATGGAAGAGGAATATTCAAAATCCATAAAAAATTAAAATCCAAATAATTTTACAAAAGGCAATGATATAAAGGCAAAAATATTATTAAAATTCAAATAACACTAAAAGAAATGATTTAAAGCACATCTCCTTCTTCTAGTTGAAGCTCAAAATCCATAGTTAGCCTCACGATAGAGCCAAGGTCCTTTGGGATATGCTAGGCCAGTAGATTAGAAGAGGAGAATAAAAAAATATTTTAGTGCTACCTACTTTCTCATGCAAGTACCTAAGATTTGTAATATATTGATAACTCTATAAGGGATCATGAAGAATGGGGAACATATCAAGGGAAGGTAGTTCCATTTTCATTTTCCTTGTACCAATCTACCTTCATGAGTTGATCTTAGTAACACACTTATCTACCTATAAAGCTTTTTTCCTATAGTGAACATGTTTCCTTTATACATTGATGGTCATTAGTTATTGAGTGTTTTCTCATATCCTTAGTATTCCTCTTACCTCTTTAGGTCTTCTCATAAGATGCGTACATCTTAATTTTTAAACTCCCTTTTTCATTCCCTATATCCCTCATATTTCCTCTTATGAAATATTGTCTTGTCTACTAATCACTCCCCTTAGGATTCCATTTATGAGTTGCATTATAAGACCATGGATAAGACTTGGTCATCCTAAAAAATTACCACATTTTTTCTTCCTATTACGCACATCCTTGGTTACCTAATTTATCCTAATTTTTCCACCCCAATGGTGTTCTCTTTGTGAGTTGCAGTGTAAGACCATGGATAGGACCCAACATTCTTCACAAAATTTTCTAATAATACAAGTCACAAACTAGATTACATTTGTAAAATATGAGATAAGATGTGATTTATTATGAAGTTTCACATCATTGGCACACTTCACAGCTTGATTTAGTACGTTTTATGCTTAATTCATTTCTATTTTTCTCTTATCTTCCTATTTTCTGAGTGCATGTAAGAGTACAACCATTTGTTGAATTTTTCATACTTCTTAGCTTGAACTAGTGCGATCAATTTAAGACCAATCTTTTACTAATTTTTTTTTTCTCTTATACTTCCCAATGTGATTTAGTTTAATTGATTGTCTTAATTAATTTATTTTTATACCATTTGTGCCTTTTTACATACCTTCCATTTTATTACATTATTTTCATACTTCCCAATGCGATTTAGTATGATTTTACTTGTTTTAATTTTGTGCAAAAATATTTCACTTTGGTTTAAGAATAAATCCTTTTTTACCATCTTGTTTTACCATCCCTTGGTCCTTTATACTTAGTAATTTTTTTTTTATTAAATATTTCCCAACTTGAAATAGTGTGTAGTATATTTTTGATTGATTATATTTTACCAAGTCTTTTTGCCTATTTCTTTTTATCTATGCATGTGTCCTACATAATGCTATAAAAGAAACCACATCTCATATATTTCTTATAGTATATAAAATAAAAGCTAAATACATATGCTAGAAATAAATATATCCAAATCATCTACAACCATAACCATAATGATGAAAACATACACAATCAACATCAATATGCCAAAATGATACATCATGTATATACATTTCATGAGTTTTGATACAATAAGTATAACCATATATACAATGATCTAGCTCTATTGTTGGCCCCCATCCTATCTATCTCATGGCCCAAATACCTTACTTATTGAGGCCTTGATCTGACTCCTCCAAATAGTACATTATAAGTAGGCTATCTGAGATCTCAATACCTCTACCTATCCCTATAGATATACTATCTGTACATATGCCTATACCAACTTGGTCTAGGTCATTGCATGAGCCTGTATCAATTAGGTCTACATCATAGTATGTTCTTATGTCATTTTTGTCACTATATACAAATTCAAAACTCTCTCCTCTACTATGATATGTCATGCCAGTATCTCACCTATATCTATCTTTGTTGGTGGTTACATCCTCTCCCTCTATGCTTGTATCTACCTTACTACCTCCCCTGCTAATCTAAAATAGCTTACCTAAGTTGAGGTAGATGGTACATTGGGGTCCTCTAATATAGTAGAGTCATACAACTATAGATTCTCATCTAAGATGTCATGGAGTGTTCTCCTCATAAGAGACCCCCATCTCTCCACCTCATCCTCAATAATGCCTAAAAAATCACAACTAGATAGATATTAGATCACTATCATATCTCAAAATATCTATCTACATCTAGTCTATATTTTAAAATGAAAACTTAAGTAATAATTTAATCATCTTTATTACCTATTTATGTCTTAGCCACTATGGTCTTACTGTCCATGTCACCATCTAGCACAATCTCTCGATATATGTAACCTCTTAGCACCTCCTCTATAGATCACCTCCTTAGCTCAAATATGATTATCATGGATCACATCTACCTCAACCTACACTTGAGTAGCATCTCTATCATCTAGCTCTCCTTTGGCTCACCTACTAGGTCCTCAAGGATGGTTATAGTCTCCACTCTCTCCTACTCCTCTTGCCTCCATCAATGCCATGTCCTTGATGGTCATATATCATTTCTCTATAGAGATGGTGGTGGTATCTCTACTGCTAATGCCTCTACATCCCTCTCCTCTTAATTTTCTCCTTATTATGTTCACCTAGTCCATGGCCACTCACTATATGGGTCTAAGCATTAACCTCATCACTAGTGGCCCTAATCCGCTCCTCCCCTATGGATCTCTCATATTCTATGCCCATTATTCAAGCATCAATATCAGTGACACTAAATGAGGTAAGCCCATATATCCTAGCACCCATGCCATCAGATGTGGCTCTTTCTACTAAGTATAGTTTCCAATTACCTCTATTTTCATTATAGCTAGTGTAACTATGTACTAGCTTAGCCATGTAATTATTATGTCCCCATATGGTTGTCACATTATGTCTACACATCTCACACTTTGTTTCACTATCACATGGGGCACAACCCATTCTACCTAGTCTTCTCTCCATCTCTATACTCAAGGTGACCTATCACCAACAACATAGGGCAACATAATTGGTTGATACATGGGAAACCTCTCATAAATCCAAGATATCAATAATATGATTAGTCTTATAGACTTCTTCCCTGTAACCAACACCTCATATAGATCATTTATGAGTTAGACCCAAATGATAGAGTTGAGATCATATAATATGCCCTCCTTTATAATCTACCTGGTCAAGGCTACCATGAACAATGGTACCTTGTTGTTTAACTTGTGACATGGCACTCATTATGTCATAAGTACTATCATAGCCTTCTAAATATCCAGCATATATGTGATGCATACATGTCAAACATACTAATTTGTCTACGTCCTAATATCATATCCAAGCTTGTCACCCACATGGCTAAGGCTCTCCTCTCCTCTAAGATATCTTGTATGCCTGTAGTCACCGATGCTCCTATCACCAATAACCCTAGGATGGCATGCACATCCTCAAGTGTGATAGATACCTTTACCATTTCCCCATCCACCTACCATATAAAGGTATTATTTAATCATTCCCAACATCTAAGGAACATGAATAATAGATGTAAACTTAGGGGAATCCTACACATGTCAGCTATCCCTCCTAGGCCTACAACTACTAGCCTACCTCTATCATCTATGGTCAGATAATCTAAAAGATCTAGTAGCTAAAACATGTCTACTAATCTCCATAACTAGGGTCATCCCTATAACCAAGAAATAATAAAAGATGTATTAAATCCTCCATGTCATGTATAGTAAAATTACATTCTTTCTACAATTTTAATAAAAAACAATCCTAAAGTACTTTAATTCATTCATTTTTACCTATTTTTAGCCTATTTGATCCTTTTTGCCCTTACTCAGTCATTTTGGGCCATTCTAGCCTTATTTTGGCCTTTTACATGCATTTTCATATAATTTTAGTTCTTTGGTCAACCTAATTTGACCAAAATTTCCCTATTTTTGGCTTGGATGACTTAAAAATCTAAGTCAACCCTCTTATTTTCCCCTCCTTAGTACTGCATTATCATTTCAAACTTTTCAGATCAATTGGTAAATTATACTAGGTTAATATTCTATAAAATGTATAGGGTTAGCACACACCTACTAGGTTGATAACATGGATTTTACCTATATTTCAGCTACTAGGTTGACTGGGTTGACCCAATTATTTTTAGCTACCGACCCCTTACACTTTCCTAAAATATTGCCTTTTTGCCATTTTCTTCTTAATTCCTCTAAACCCATTTCCTATTTTGCTATTTTTTACTTATATAATCTAATTTTCCCTTATTTTGACATCTATCAATGCTAAAAATTAAATTTTTATAAAAATACACTTAATTCAATCAAAATAATCAAACATTGGCTTAAAATTCATAGTTTCATACCTGTAGTGCACCTATTACCACTCCTAGAACCCCTCCTCATCTAGTCTATCGTCTCCTTACCATCCTATCTCATTTGGTATCTAGATCTCTTTTTTCTATCTTTCATAAGTCAAAATAATAAAACAACTTCTCTTTCCCCTATTTATAAACACTTTTCAAAATTCAAATTCTTTAATTTTTTCTCTATAGATTCCTTGTTTTTATCTACATCTTTATTTTTACTCATCCATTTTTAAAACTATAAAATACATTGGATTCATGATGACAAAGAGAATATTTTCCACTACTATATGCCTATCTTCTAAAATTTTTTATTTTTGTCTATTTTTGGTACTAACTTCTATAGGTTCACCTAGTGTTCTTTACATTGGACACCTTCACTTTCTCTTGATGTCTAATTATTTATCTACAACACTAAGGTAAGTAAAGGTATGTGTTTTTCAATTCTATCCTTTTTTTTATATTATTTTTATATTATTTCACTTTAATTAGCATCAGCATTATGTGTTATTAGGTTTTATCCTGAATCACCATCCCATGTTGTACTTACATGACACGTGATGATCTTCGAGTGAGGAATATGTATACACATAATATTTTTAAAATTTTATTGATTATTGACACTTTTTATTTTTCAAGAACCCATCAATTCCCAATCTCTCTAAGTGCATGCCTTAAGGGGTGCATTGGGAAAGGGGTGGGTAGACCATTGGTGCTTCATAATATTGTTGTCCATTTTGCCACTTATCATCTATACACTCATCTCCAAAAAACATTTACCCTAAGCTTATTAATCTTAGCCTTACCCATTCCAATATTTTACCATGCTTTATCCTCCTTTTCATTCCTTAATTCCCTTTTGGACAGTCAATTTTACTAGGTTGAATAGGTCAACCCTATACAATCTAGGGGTATTTTTCACTCTTTGAGCTTGTTAGCTATTTTACCAACCTAGCTCAAACCTAGTGAGTTGTCTCTAAAAACATACATGGTTGATTGGGTCGACCCTATACAACTAATGTTTCTAGGAGGATTTAGGGCAAGATCCATCTATATATACAAGTTCATTTCCAACCACTTGTAAGAAGAGAAGCAAATAATAATAAGTGTAAATGAACATCTACTTATTGACCATTCTACTTGAGGAATAAAAATTAGGGTTCTATACTTCTTTAAAGATATAGATCTTGTCTTATATGTAAGTATTTTGGATGCATAGATAGGTTGTGTATCCTAGAGCTAATTTGTCTTTGTTATCCTTACATACCACAATAATCTCTTGCGAAGCACCTTGGCCAAGGGAGATATTGAAGCTTGGTGTGTTCATCTTCAAGGTAAGTATTCCTAATTTTATTTATCCTTTGTAAGAGTAGATAGATAATGTAGTCGTGATTTTTTGTTCCATGTATTAGGATTCCATATACATTGACATGAGTATATGTCTTTTATGCATGTTTAGTTTAGTTTGTTTTGTTTTTAACCCCAATTTTGTGCCACAATATTTGGTGTACACTAGATTAGATTTAATTCCTTGTTTATTAGAATAGAGTGAACATTAAACATAGGACTCTTTTAGGTTTTTTGTGTGATTGTGTTAGACTGTAGGCTTGGGAACCCTTCCTATCATGGTGTATTGTGATAAGTGATCCCCTAATCATGTCTAGTAGATCCCCATATTTGTTATGCCCTCGCTTAACAAATGTATTCCCAATAAAAAGTGTAGGTATTATCTATATTATCTAAGCCAAGATTTATTTATACACATTATGCATTTTTTATTGCATATAGTTACCATCAAGGTGATCCTACACAAAAATAGAGGTCATTATGATAGGTTGAAGGAAATTTCAAAGATCATTCTTCATGCACATTGAAGTGTGGTTGCCTAACACCTCTTAGCACACTCCATGTGCATTGCACAACTACCATTTAATGTAATCTTAGAATATTTTAATCATGGTTAAGGTCTATATTAGGTCAAATTTTGTATTTATAGCCTCCACATCTTCACCAAATGTCAAAGTGGGCTCATTAATAACATCTCAATGCTTGAGGAAGGAAATAGGCTTGTTGTAACTACCATATGACACATTTGGATTCATTAATGTTCTCTCCCATGCTTGGATTTCTCTCTCTTCTCCTTCAAACCTTATATTTAAGTAGGCATTAAGCTCTTGGTTTGACATCCCTCAACTGGGTATAGCAAAGATATACCAAAATTACATTTTAAACTCTTTTGAATCAATAGAAGATAGTTTGAGATTTTTGTTGAATATTAGTGTGCTCTATTAAATTTTGATTTATAGAATGTATGCATAATGTTATCATCTTTAGGTCCTTTCATGTAGATATCTTCAGGTTGTTATTATACTACAAGTTGTATGATGTGTTAGCAAGTAGGAGTTCTCTTGAAGTGTCATGAGTTCACAGTGTCTTGAATATATCTATGCTTTTGTCCTTTAAGCTACAAGGTCCTACTCAACCTCCATACAAAATACTCATGCTTAGAACACCTTCAATAAATATGATTAGTCATTATCTCTATTAGGTTCATTAGAAGATTTTAAATTAAATGATTATGAGTGGATATCTCATCAATTGGTGCATCACCACTTAGAGTAGGTTATTGCATTAGTTTTCCTATCTCTTTCTCATTTCCTTGTGATAAGTTAAGGTCTTAGATATCATTAAATTATAAAATTAAAGGATCTATCCCCATAAAATTTAGAGGTGTGACCTGTATATTAGGCAAACCATAGTTTAAGGTCACTCCCATGTTAGACAAGGTTTGAGGTTTAGACATGAACACTCTTCTCCTCAGCTAGTCTGTAACCTAGAATCTCTAATGGGTACCTCCATGTTATGGCCTTTTAAATTTTAGACTTATAGGAAAACTTAAAAACTCCCTGACTGTTATTTTATTTTTAGGATTCAACTAGAAACTAAGTTATTATTGTAGGTTGAAGAAGGGATCAAATATTCCTCTAGCTTTAATATCTCTAGTGAAATATCTTTCCTCCAGAATGGTAGAAAAAATCATCTTCCTATAGATATTTATGGATTTCATGATTTAGCACAATGTGTGCCCCATGTGGGAACCAAAAAAATTTGGTTGTAAAAAGTGTTTAACACTTATCCCATAGTCAACAATATAGTGGGATAGAATCCCTCTTCTAGTATAATTCAAAGTTACCTTTATTATAAATAAAATAAAGACATAAACCTAACGTATTTACAAACATAAATATTAAATTGTTTTTGATTTTGCATGTATGAAAAATAAAATTTAATAAGGAGAATATAAAAAATTAACTAAGAGAGAAGAAAAGAATGTGAACATGTGAGAAAACGTAGATTTCACCTAGTATAACATTCATGAACTCAAACTAAATTTACTATAAACTAAGATCTTTTATTAATAATATATAAAAGAGATCAACAAAATTAATAAAAAAGCATAGGAAAATTCATCTACAACTAATAACAAGCATAAATTCTTACAATAGCTTAATTTTATTGATTTTTATAAAAACACAAAGTTATTTCTTCTTTTATTCTTTCCAAATGTTCTTTCCTTCTAAAATTTTACAAAATTAATATCCCATAGAGAGGCATGCAAGCCTCCTATTTATATAAAATTCCACTCTTAAGACTTAGGAAAAAAAATTAAAATAGAAACAAATGCACTTTTCAAGGTGCATGTTAACTTGGTCAAAACTATAAAAGCATTTAGAGTCAAATATATCTAAGAGATGCATTAAAATTCACACCAAAATGTACATTGAGTCACAACTCAATTGATCTTATTTTGCACTTATTTTTAATATTCTTCTTCATCATCCACTATGAATATTTATAACTACATAGTCCATTGTTGTTTTTATTCATATTCCTCAAACTTTTGTAGTATATTCTCTACGTTGTCATGATCCAGACCTTAAAAGTTTTAGTAATAATTTTTAGCCTCTACTTTTAGGTTTATCATTTTTTGAGGAATTTTTTTGAATGCCTTCAAATCTTTTCCAATCTATCAAAAGAATTATGAAAATGTAAAAATCTTTGAATTGATTTGTAACTAAATTAAGAAGTAGGGATGCTTTCTTGATCAAGCAATTGTTTGAATGATTATTTTATATCTCCTATGGGAATTAAGTTCCATTCATCTCTAAAGAATTAACATGGGAGTTTTTAATTATTTCATATATATCACAAGTAGGATCAGTTACCAAGATTCTTGATTCCTTGAGCTTACATAAGGATTCCTCTTTCATTTTGATTTTTTACCTTGTTAGCTCAAGGAATTTGAGCTACTCTCTTAGGTCCTCCTCTGTTAGGGATCCACGATTGAACAAATTATCTTAATATTCTCTTTTTAGGGTATCTAACTAAGGTAGCTGACATTTTAGTTTACCTAACTCCTCTCTATACTTATATTCTTTCTTATAGGCATATTATTTTTCTTCTTCAATCATGGAGTAGACTTCAATATCTAAGGATATTATTTTATTTCCTTATTCCAAGATATTTTTGAACCTATCATTAGTATCTCTTCCCATATTCCCAATTCTCTCATCTTTCCTCAAGGTTTCCAAATCTAACATGTAATGTAGAATCCAGAGTTGAGTTGGGATAACCAAACTTTGGAGCACCATAGTAAGTTATTCCACCTTATCCTTTAATTGGTCCTTTTATAACTTTGTATTGATCATATTTTTTATCAAGTTTCCAATATCTATTTTCACATTTTCTTTCAGCCCTTCATAGGTAGACTTCTCTTAGTGAACCCTTGAGATCTTGAAATATTCTATTATTATTTCATCCTTATATTTATCAAGAAATAGGACTGAAATCGTAGCGTACCTCTCCCCTTGTTCATATTTGATAATAAGATAAACCATATTGGGTTTCTTGGAGGCCCAAGGGACTAGTGTAGTGAGGATACCAAAATCTATTGTGAATGGTAGAACTATTTTCTTCCTCTTCTTCATAACTTCACTTACCCATTGAGGTGATTTTGTTTCAATAACGTATTGTATTTAAGAATATTTTTGAGCCAAGGCCTTATTTTCTATAGGTGAAACTTTTATAATTTTATACATGGAAGGATTAGTTTCTATTTATGTTTATGGATGAGGAAGAGCTTCTTCTTATTCCACCTCTTTTTAGGTTTCTAACCCTTTCTCTGAGATGACAAGTGGGGGATATACCTTTTTGGAAGAATATCCTATTTTTAGAAGTGGTTTTTTATTTTTTTAAGACGGATTCACTTACATCTTTAGATAAATTTCGATAAGTTTTGTGTGGCTCTATTGAAAGTGTAAGAGTTACCATCATTGAAGAAGGTACCTCAAGGAGCAAAGATGGATCTTTTTATTCCACCTGTTTATCAATCTCTATGAATGTTTTCTCAATACTATTGATATTTTGGGAGTACCCTTGACACTAGATAATTTCTTGATTTTAAATTTTATTGAATTTTTTTATATTTTGGGAGGTTACTCATTTATTTCCTCAATCACAAAAATATCAATTTCAGCACTAGAAGATGTTGCTTGATCTTCCCCTTCATTTTGATTAATTAGATTGGGTAGAAGTATATTCATAGATCTTAAATGTGGAGGAATTATAGTGTCTTATACATATACTCCCTTGTTTTAAATCCATATAAGGGTTCTCCTTAGGACTCCTTGAGTCCAATATTCCAAATATATTATCTCCACTTGACTCTAATCAACCCTAGGGAGAGGTGTTTTCTTAATTCCATGTGAAAAGTAATTTTCATCTACTAATTATCCATAATTTTCAATATATAAGTGTTTGGGAATGTCCACACTACTATATTTAGTAACTTACTTGAGCATGAAGCAAGTATAATCAAGGAATTTGACTTATCTTTCATCATCAAAACCCATCCATAAATATTCATAATAGGGAATGTGTTTGAATGAAGCACTAAGAATGCCCTCCACCATTCCCCTTATATCAAATTAGGGATGACTTTGAAATTGTTGAATCATGGCCTAATCCATATCTAATTTTATTTATTTATCATTATGTAATATGGGACAATTACACCTACCAATATTCATAGGGAAGTGGGTCCTAATGGAATTATGCTTAGTAACCAAAAAATAATTCATCTCCATTAGTTTTTGCACTAGTTCCATGAGTGCCCATTTGGCATCAACAAACTTGGAAGCATATATGGAGTAGACTCACACCCATAAACCCTGATGTATGAGAGTGTGGGAAATATTATAAACTAGTTACCCCATCTAGATATCTCTATAGTAGCATAAATTGAGAATCATTGGTTGTAGAGATATAACTCAAACACTTGGATGTTGAAATGGAGAAAAACATTATTAACTCTATAGAAGTGTTTGACACTCTCCTTTAGTGTCATGGGGATAATAATCATGTATCTAATAGGTAGACATCTAGGCTATTATGGTTAATCCATTGTATAATCTTCTTGATGAAACTACATAAACAAGGTAAGACATCATATAATATTTGTCAGTTGTAATAACCTCACATAATTGATTGTGAATCAAGTCATTCATCAAGTTATCCCAATAGATATATTATTTGCTATCATAAATTATTTATATGTATTAGAACATCCACTCATTATAATCCCTTGTTGTGGGATTCCCTACCACCTTATTGAGGAGAGTGGTAATATCATTAATTTTAATCCTAAACTCTTAACAAGCAATCACCTTAAGGACCCTAGCCACATAGGCTTTAGCTTTAACAATCCAATGCTTGTTTAGGGATCTAATATAACATTTTTATTCTCTTTGTGAAACTATTTAGTTGTATTTGGATTAATTTATACAAAGACCTTATGATTTTTAATTTTTAATATATTTGAACCCATGTCATAATATGACTCCTTCTCTATGGGTCAGAACTTCCCTTTTATCTCTATCATAATGACTTAGCATTGTCATGAGAAGTTTGAAATGTAATGGCTTGAGGTAACCCACTATCATAAATACTTTATGTCTAATAATTTTTTTAGATATGCATGTATATTCTTCTAGAAGTTACCCATATTGATATGACCCACGTCTAGATCTCTAACTTAATCGATGAAATTATTGGAAGGGGGAGTGAATCCTTTGAATTGATGATTTATTTTTCTTACCTTTTCTTTCCCTTTCTTCTCGGGTGTTCCAAAACTCTACTGTTTGTGATAAATGTAGCAAATTAGGGAGATTGGAAGAAGAATGTGAATGGGAATAGGAAAATGGGAAAAGGAGAGGGAGAGGGAGAGTAGGTGGAATTAAAGGACTACATTATAATTGGATAAATTTGGCATCAAGGTTTAGGGTCTACAATGTAATCAGATGATTCTAACATCAGGATTTGGGGGATATAATTTAGTTTGAGAAATTTTATGTAAGGAGGAGGAAAAACTCTAGTGCAATAGGGTGAGGATGTAAAGTTCCCATGTGGGGGTGATAATCTTTTGGGGGATATCCCAATGGTAAAGATATTCAAATGTGAATTTAGGTGGATTCAAAGGTAATGAGTGGAGGAAAAGACACAACCTATAATAAAAACATTCTAAAATGACTCTAAACCCTAGGTGTACGTGTTGTAAATAAACTAAGATAAATGACCTTAAGATACTAAAAAATGAGAAAAACTACTAATTAACAAGGAAAATAGGTGTTGAGATATAATTTAAAGAGTTTAAATGATAAATAATGAATTAATTATCTTAATTAATTATCAATAAGGTTAGGATACCTCCACACATGTAGGTATCAACCTTCATTAATGAGGGCTGGTCAAAATCTTATGGATACACTACAATCATCAAGGTTTGATGACTGCACTATAGTCCTCAAATCCTAACACTCAAAGAATAAAATGGCTAATTCTTTTAATCTATAACTTTTTTCAAATTATCCTCATATAACATAATTAAAAAAAAAATTAAAATAAGGTTACCCAAATTTCACAAGCTGGTTAAATTTGGGGGTAATGAGTCCCCACTAGGAAAATGCTCTTCCTTTAATAATAGGTCATAAAGGCCTTGTAATAGGAAAAATCACATAGAGAATGTAATGGATGACTAGAGTGTACCATTCTTGGTGTAGTATTTTTTATTTTTCTACTTAGTTTATAATAATCCTAGGGTCAATCTTAGTGATTAACTCAATGAGACCCAGGGATCTAACTTGCTTATCAATTTTGTTCTACAAATAATATTCTTGTAATTTGGCCATCTAATGGCCTTTTTATTCTCTAAATTCATTTTTACCTAGCATGAGATTCACAAATAAATCTAGGATAATAACATGCACTTTATTCCTGAGAATGTAGTATCTGAACTTTTTCACTACTTTGAACAAGGCATAGGCATGTTTGTTGTAATGATATTGATATTAAATATATGAAAAAATACCCTTAAGGTAGGGAAACACCATATAATACTCCTTTAGGAAGGAATAACTCCACAATGTCTCTTCAAGGGGACAACATCCAATATCCTCTTACAATAGAAGACTCAATGCTTACTTGATATCTTTACCATGATAATCATCTCCTATTTATATGGGATATGTTATATTGATGTATATCATAACCCTAGGTACATAGCATTTGTCTAGAGTGGAGTATTTAAAATCAAAAATTTTCAAGTTAATTATCATGAAATCAATTGGATATTCTTATCCATTCAATTTCTAGGCAAGCACCATAATTATGGTGTGCTTAAAAGTGAAAGAGTATAGGTAGAAGTCATTCATGTAGTCTAGGCATATCAGAATTGGTGCCTACATGATGGCATATTTAATATCCTTAAAGGATTTATTTGATTTGGAATTAAATTATACTTTCACTTATTTTTTTAACCTTACATTGAGAAGTTTAACAATCTTAGCAAAGCCTAAAATAAACTTTTGCACAAATTTAATTTTACTAAAGAAGGATTTTAGTTTTTTTATTATTGTTGGGGAGAGGTAATATAGAGATAACATTATCATGTTTAAGGTCAATAAATACCTTATTTTTTGATGATATGACTGATAATATTACCTTTAGTAACAATAAGCACACTTTTATTTGGGTTTAGGGATATACCATATCTCCTGCACCTCTCAAATATCCTCTATAGGTGGTAAATGTGATCAGACCTACATTTCAAGAAAATAGTTAAGTCATCCATTTAAATAAAAATGCACTTTCTTATTAAACCTTTAAAGGGTAAATCCATATCTCTCTAGAAAATTACTACTATATTGATTAATCTGAATGGCATCCTTTTATAATCAAAATGACCCTACTTCATCATGAACATGATCATAATTTTATCTTCTAGGTTTACTAGAACTTGATTATATCATAATAATCCACATAGGTAAGACATCATATGTAATCTAATCACCATATAAATTACTTCATATAATGAGGGTAGGAAATAGTTATCTTTATTAGAGCACATATTTAGGTTTTATAAATATACATAAATAGATCTCCCCATTTTAATTGAAAATGAGAACCAAGTTAGCTACCCAAGGGGAATGGTGAATAGGGAAGATAATCTCAACTAAAAGGAGATTGTGAACTTCCTTATATATTAGGGTTATAGGATTAGGTTCATAGTCCTCTACATTTGTCTGAAAGTTTTTTGTTTTATCTTAAGGGGTATGGTATGAGTTATTATACATGGGTAAAATAATTTGAGGTCTTCATATACCTAGATGATTACATCCTTGTATTTAGATAATATCTTGGGGAGTTTTTCAATCACATATGGTGTGCAGTTTGAGCCAACATTGACAATTCAAAGTTGATCAAAAGATCTAAAGGTTAATGGTCTTGGACTTATGGTCCATGCATCTTGGTTTCTTACATGGGTGTGTAGGCATGTCCAGGTTGAACATCTACTCTAGCGAGATCATTCCCTTCAAGATTTAGTTCTCTCTAAGGTACAATACACCATCCCAATCATAATCCTCATAACTTAGACCATCCCTTTTAGCCTTGTCTATGACTTGGGATTCACATTCTCTAGTATTATTAAGGAATTATAAAATGTGTTGGTCACAATAAAATACCTATAATTTTATGACATTGTCTAAGACATAGGGACATGGAGTTAGCTCAATAGAAAAATATTGCATCCCTAAGTCATCTAGGGGCTAGGTTTGCAGTTAAAGATTTTTTCTGAATCAACAACCTAATTTTCCTTTCTAAGAATAGGAATAAAATTAAATACAATAAAAATTATATTAAATCCCATGAATTATGTTTTTACTTCCTAAGGCTATATAGTTTTCATTCAAATTTGATATTGAATTGGTTTATGACAAGTTCGAAATCCCTAAACATATTTAGTTCCTTGAATTTGTGTCTCAAGGTAAATTATAGCCCAATAATTATAGATTCATATTATACAATGTTGTCATTATAAGGGAACTATAGTTTATAAATAGCTAAGTATTATTCTCCTTATGGATCAGTCAGAAGGACTCCCACCCTAGAACCTTCATTAGAATAGGCCCCATGAAAGTACAAAGACTATAATCCTATAGACTGAGGGTTATCTTTAGTTTTTTTTAGCAAGATATATAATCAAGTTGTATATTCCTATGTCATAGGATACTAAATTTACCTTTCCATTAATTTCATTGTACTATGTGATCATGTGTTTCATCCTAGGTTATCTATTTACTCAAATTTTATTGGCCATGCCTTTCCAAGGTAGACAAATATGTAAAATGTTAGTGGCCATGTATCCATTAAGATTTTTAGACTAGTCCCTACTAAGGAACATGCCATAAGATTCATATATTTCCACAACTTAGATATATATGAACTATTAGATCCTAATATTAGATTCCTACTACATGTGAACATTCAATAGTTCACCAACCACTTTAAACTTAGATTTACCTAATCATACTACTAACTTATATGAATTAATAGGGACCAACCCTAAATTCTCATAAATTCATATAGGAATCACATTAGTTGAGGATTACGAGTTAACCAAATAGTTATGTAAGTTCCTCCCAAATAGTTGAACCATGAGGAAAAAATGGGGAACTTCCATTTTATTTTTTTGGACACCCACATTGGTGTGGGTAGCCTTTTGCTTTGGTTGGGTTAATGTTTTTTTGAAGGATTTTAACAAAATATCTTGTTATTTATTGATCTAGGCAATCTCACAAAGTGGGATATTAGCCTTAATCTCCTTTATATTACACTATATTATATAACTTTTTTCTCAAAACTAGTAAGGTATCCATGGGGACCTTAGGCTCATTAGGCTTTAAAGGTAGTGGGGCATTCCTTGCTTTAGGATCAATAAGGGTTGCACCATTATTCAGAGGTGTAGAGGTAGTGAGAGGTTTTAGTTGTATCTAGTTCCTAAGGACATGGTTACTCCTTTGGAATTACTGGAAGGTATAGACCTCACTTGTGGCCTCCTCTGACTCATTATCCTCTTAAATAGGGAACTCCATAATTTGTAATAAAATGGCTATGCTTAGGGATATAGTAGTACTAGGGTCCTCTAGGTTATTTGGGACCACATCATATTCTTCCATTTCTCTCTAGAGGATTTATAACTCACTACATAACTATATTAAGTCAAGCTCCCCATCCTGGGCTATGTTGTGCACCTAATACTAGTGTGGGAGGGTTAACTCACAAATATTGATCTCAAGTAGTTTTTTGGGTGAGGGTTTTAGTTATTTGGTAGGGTGATTGTAAGATATATTATGTCTCTAGTAGGTAAATTTTGTGTTATATATTTCTCCCCTAGCATTCCCCATTTATTTTTGAAAACCCAATAAGTCATTACTTAGCCTTTACACCATACATTAGATAGCATCCAACTTTTTATTAATGGACTCTTTGGGTATTATTTGGATATTTTTCACACTAGGAATTTGCATTTGAATATGATCTTGATTTTATACTTCATTACTTACTAGACTAAGAAAAATTGGGGGTTGGTTGGGTATAACATGTCTGAGTGAGAGCTAGTTTTTCACTAGCATGGGTTGGAGAATTGGAACATTTTGGTTTGTATTGGTAATAAGGTTCAAGGTAGGGTTATTTGGAAAGTAATATTGTATTTGTTCTAGCATTTAAACTTGGGGTTTAAGTTTCCTATCCAAATTAATATTTCAACATATGCTAGGGGTAAATCTATTATCAGATGATCTTTCTTTAGAAACATGGCAGTCTAAGGATCTAAAGAATTCTTATTTATTTTAAGAACTATTTGATCATTTTACTGATAAAACATGGTGACCTATTTATAAATATTTTGTAACCTAACATTTAAATTTATGATAGGCTCATTTGGTTCCCTCTTAATATATGTAAACTATTGATAAAGGACATTGGGGTCAATGACCTACTTGAACTGAGCCAAAAAGGTGTTGTTAAATTATTTACAGCTAGTGATAGAGTCTTTAAGGAGGTTGAGAAACCAATCATAAGCTATTTCCATCAAGGTGAATTGGAATATCTTATGTTAAACATATTTATTCTCTACATTCAATAATCTAAGAGTGATCTTATATGAAGTCACATGTTCTGTGTTCATTCATCCCACACTAGGTGTAAACCATCAAAGGTACCTTTATGCATTTTTTAGAAGGTCATGAATGACTCAAGGAACATTAATGGAATAACTAGATAACCAATTCATGGGAGAACCCATTAGTATTAGTATTTTCAAGGCAAATTGAGAAGATGAACTAGTGGGGGTAACTATGGGTATTGGTCTACCTCTACCAGACCAAGATTTTCTTGAAATCATAAGTGTGAGATAATCAATATCTTATTATCAAATATGGATCTATTAATTCATGAAATAAGCTCTAGGTTTTTAAATGGTATAGTAATAGATTAAGACTTTTCCTATTAGGAAGGCCCTCCTTCTAGAGCTAATTGTTTTCATTCCTGAAATTTGATCTTCGGGAGCACCTATGTGATTAGGTTCCCAAAAGAGATGTGGATGACCATAAGGGACTTTAATCTTCCCATTTTAGGATTTTTATGAAAGAAATCTCATTGGTAAAGGTTACATGTATTGGGATTTGTTTAACATTAAAATCTAGATTAAGTGTGGAATCTAGGGTTAAAGGAGTAGAGATAGCATAAGGGACAAGGATGGTAGGCTATCTCTAGAGTAGTCTAATTAATTATAAAACTTAGATAAAACATATACTAAATTTATTATGTTGAGATGCTAACCATATAAATTACATCTATGATAGATATTACAATGATAATGAACACAAGATAGTTAATAATGCTAATACATATTTAGATCTAGAATAGGGAAAAAGTAAATTGGGTTTGGATTTTGTAATAGTCATCTAATTCTAAAATTTTGACCTCTGTAGCTATAGACACTTGCATCAGCCTAGGATAGTTATGTCCACACTACTATCTGACTTAGACATAGGTGTCTAGTATGTAATACCTATTAAAATTATATGAAACCACCTAGATGTTTCTAAGTTCTATGTCACCTTCACTCTCATGCGTTCATATTTGGGTCATGGACTGTCACTCCATGTCAAATAGTAAAACCCTAGTTTTTCATCTTCATATTAGCTATGGAAAAAATGGGTTAGTGGGGACATGGTGTTGACCTTCCCCAAAGACCCCTTTGTTAATGAGAATTTCTAAAATATCCAATACTTTGAAGTGGGCCTAAGACTTATGTATTTCTCCCCTACATGTTGGCTTATGTGTGAATCATGCAATGTGTGATAATTACAATAGTGACCTAGATTGTAACTTGGAAAATATATCTCTTGGGCTACTCCTTTAGTAATTTAGACCTATATATGTGTTATCCCTAGATTGATATGGAAATAGGAAAGAATAGGGAATCTTTTCTCACTTGAGTATTTGATAAATTTTTTTTACTAAGTTGCCTTGTGAGTTACTAGGTTTTTCTAGGTCTTTACTAGGTGATGAATGAATGAGGGTTGATATTGTATTTATACCGATCCTTTTAGATAATATCTCACATTAAATAATTTAGGTTAACCATAAGAATTTTTTCCATTTACAAATTGGATGACTTTAGGTCACTTGACACTTGTATTAGAATAGGACACTTGTGTCAACATAGGCATCTAACTGGGACACAATTATCTTGGTAGTTGAAAAATAGGTGTAGGTCTATAACTTATAAATATGGAAGATAAGTAGGATTATAACATTATGGGCATGATATAAGGCCCAAGTCATTAGAATTATAGTTTTTAGACTAAGAGATAATTAGTTAGGCACATAAAGATAGTGTATGCAAGCATTTGGTAAGGAGAAATGTATATAAGCTGAAGCTACATCCATGATATGTATTTTCTAAGTTTACAAGATTGGGATGTTATAGTCTATATTTACAACCTTTAATCTATTAATGAAATTATTGGTTTAAAGGAGAAGAAATGTGTACATAGTTGTGTATAACACACCTTACCTTGGCTTAAATCCAACTTGAGCCTTTTTTTGGTGATTGACCTACAACCAAGATCATGTTACACTATATAATTAGTGCATATGATATAAAATTGTAAGCATTGAAATAATTGAAATTGAAAGAGAGAAAAGTTTATAAGTACACATGTGTATTGATGCATCTATCTTACCTTTTAGAAATTTGATTTAATATATATATATATCATTATAAATCACTAAAATTGAGATTAGAATAAATATAAATCTAGAAAGTGCATATATCTAGAGATAGAGAGAGATGTATTGGAGGACACATGCCCCTAACCTTAGATAAAAGGTGATTTTACACCTGGTAGTTGCTTTTACCTCAACCATGCAATGTAATAATACTTATAACCTAGTGAATGTTAGTGACCTAAGTCAACTCACACTATAAAACTGGTGAGGTTGGATGATGTAATCAATTTCAACCTATAAAATTGGAAATATTGAGTGATTTAATCACCTCAACTATACCAAAAAGTGAACATTACAATACATTAGCTCAATATAGTCTGTAATAATCCAACCTGATGGGTGGTGATAGTCCTTGAAAGCATTTAAAATCTAAAACTAATTTGATTTTTAAATATTAGTCACATATTACATAACATATTCACCTTAGATATGTCTCATGTTTAAACTATGTATAACAATGATACCAATGTATAAAATTATACCATAAATGTGTATCTAAATCATATAGCTATGCAATTTTGCTAATTTAAAAATGTGTAAGTGTGGAGAACATGTTTTCAAAACATGCCCCCATTTTAATGTAAAAATTGATATAAGTGTCAATGTGGAGGACATGTCTCCAAAACATGCCTCCACTATAATATGGGTATGTTGAATACTGAATAAGTTTAGAAAACATGTTTATAAAATATGCCCCCACTACAATCTGAATCTATGAAGTAATTTGGAAGTCATACCACTATAGCATGTCCCTAGTGATATGCCCCCCTTTTGAGGTGAGGGGAATTATAAATTGGTAGTTACTTGACCTCAAATGCATAAGATAACCATGTAAATTTTGAATGTACCATGTTAACATATAGAAGGAACATGTCTAGGTAGATAAATCATTTAATCCCAAATAATGTGATCACACCAATTCCTAAGATGCATGATGTATATCATGGTAACATATAGATAGTAATAGTACAATCTCAACAAACAACCAAACACATTCATAAGTGCACTCAAAATCAAGTTAAAATATGATGGTCTAAGTAGACCACAAATAAGGGGTGTGTTTAAATGTCTCATAATCAAAGGGACATGACTTAGTAAAATATCCACAAAGAAAGAATGAAATATTCAAATGTCAACATATAATAAGAAATTACATATTCAAATGTCAAAGAATCAATTAAAGGCATGGGGGCTAAAAATAATGGAGCATATTAAAATTCTTAAACAAGCAAGATAATAACAAGGCAAAACACTCAAGGAAGTGCATAAATAAAATCATAAGAAACCACCATAAACATATCATACTAGTCCCTAGATACGTGTGTTAGTAAAAAATGTTAAATACATATCATATCAAGTATAGTGTGGAAGATATAAGCATGGATAAAATGCATTTGTAAGTATATAAGCTCAAACATCATAATGTAAAGTCATCATAGAACAATATAACATGTGTGTATCATGATCATGTATAGGTAAAAGTATTATTATAACCTAAGGATATCATCAAGGAGATGCTTTTATGGAGTCCTCATATCATGTGTGTCATATTTATATTATGCATAAGCAGTATTATCAAGATCATACAAATCTTCTATAGTATTAGGGTCATACCAATCTTCTATGTTAGTAGTATAGGAAAGATGTAACTTACTAGGTTATTCTTGAACATGTGATATACCAATTGGATTATTTGTATATGAATAAGGAACCATGCCATATTGTGGTTGTGACCTTTTTGGTATGCCATTATTTGTATCCATATGTACCTTAGATGTTAATATCTTATGAACAACTTGAGCTACATGCTTTTACTTGATTATATTTCTATTTGGTTTTGTATTAGGAATATTATCACCATTGTCATAATCATTTGGAATTATGTCATCTTGTTGTTTAGTTTTGACTAACAAATGAAGCTCACATGGTTTATTTTTTGGTGGTATTAAGATCATTGATTCCTTTGATATTTGTATAACATTTTTAATTTTTTAAACCTCTTTGATATGTATCTTTGTTTTTTGACCCTTATCTTGCTTTGACTCATCTTTTGGTACCTATATTTATTGTTTTTGGAAAATCTGTTTTAGGAGAGGTACTCATAATGTAAGTGGGTTTCTTGGTTGATGTATCAGTTATATGATCACCATTACCTTTGAGAATGTATTTTGTTCTTCAATGTAAAAAAACAAACTATATGATGCTCATGCATTTTATGATATGATCAATAGTATTTGGATCTCCTTATAGGGTGTGGTGGATATAATTTTATCACTTTTTTCTGAATCATTTCTATTAAAATTTCACTTGGACTCTTATTATACTTTTCATCACTTTTAGAATCACTTATTTTAGATGTATTTTTTATATCTTTTCATTTGGATTTGAAATCTTCTTGGGTAAAATATTTCTAGATGAAGATGTAAATACATGCTTAACACTAACATGTTTTTTATTTTACATGTATGCAATATGATTTTGTAACTCTTTTATTAACTTGATCATACTAGTGATTTTATCTTTTAGTTCATCACAAGCACAAACCCTCAATTTTTTTGATTGAACATATACACATATACCATTTACCTTACCCCTTGAAGGAGTGATTACATGGACTTGGTTAGAGCGATTATATCTACCACCATTTAAACATTTTAGATTGGATTCTTTAGCATTTAGAAGAATACAAGAGTAATCAATTTTTACCCCTTCTTTGATAGAAATTTGGATATTTTTTTGTAATCATGGTCATTAAATAAATAAATATCATCTAATATAAGAGAGATAAATAACACAAATATTATGATGAAATAAGTAATAAACATCCTAAATGGTACACTTGGGCAAGAATGACGTTCAAATATAGGGTTCACTAAATGTTTAACCCTAAAATATAGATTAAGTGAGAAATATATGGATAAATGGGTAAATATGGCCTAGAGGACAAGGATGGTAGATTGTCTCTAGAGTAGGCCAATTAATTACAAAACTCAAATAAAATGTATACTAAATTTATTATGTTGAGATGCTAAAGATATAAATTAAAAATATGCTAGATATTGTAATGATAATGAACATAAGATACTTAGTTGATTATAATGTTAATATATATTTGGATCTAGAATAGGCAAAAAGTGGATTGGGTTTGGATTTTATAACAGTCACCTAATTCTATAAATTTGACTTCTGTAGTTGTGGACACTTGTATTGACCTAGGATGGTTACATCAATTCTACCTATTAAAACATAGGTGTCTAGTAAAGAATACCTATTAAAACTATATGAAACAACATGGGTGATTATAGGTTTTATGTCACCTTCTCTTTGGTGAATTCATATCTAGGTCATGGAATGTCACTCCTTGTCAAATATCAAAACCCTAATTCTTCATCTTCATATTAGTTGTGGGAAAAATAAGTTAGTGGTCACATAGTGTTGAGTTACCCCAAATACCCCTCTATCAATGAACACTACCTACATATCCAATAACCTAAAAAGGGCCTTATAATTATGTATTTATCCCCTACATATTGTCTTTAGTGTGAATCATGCAATGTGTGATAAGCAAGTGCAATAATGACCTAGCTTGTAACTTGGCAAATATAGCTCTTGGGTTACTCCTTCAGTACTTTAGACTTATAGATGTGTTGTCCATATGAGTAATATTAAAATAAGATATAATATGGAATATTTACTAACTTTATTGATTAAGAGAATGATTTTGTTAAGTTTCCTTGTGAGTTACATGGTGTTTCTAGGTTTTTGCTAGGTGAGGAATGAATGAGGGTTAAACTTGTATTTATACTAATCCCTTTGAAGAATATCTCAAATTAAAGAACTTATCAACCATATAAATATGTTTTTTTGTAAATTGTATGACTTTAGGGAACTATGCACTTGCATTGTATAGGACACTTGTATCGACACATGTGTGTAATTGGGACATGTATCTGGGTAGTTGAAAAATATATGCAAGTCTAGAAATTGTAGAGATGGAAGATAAGTAGGTTTATAATATTATGAGAAGGATATAAGGCTTGGGTCATCAAAATGACATTTATTTGACTAATACTTAAGCAATTAGGTATAGATACATATTTTATGTGAGTTTTTGCCAATGGGAAAGGTTTACAATCTGAGGGTACATCCATGATATGTATTTTCCAAGTGTACAAGATATAACTACTATATAATTTAGAAATATTGTCTACATGATCCATGATGTAGCATGCTTGAAATATATATTTGAGATATGTAACACTAACGCTAGGGATTTAATACTTGGTTTGATATAAGAGGTATTATATCATGGTCTAATCTCATTTTTATAGTGCTATTGGGTTTCACTTCATCAATTTTTTAAAAGATGAGAAAGGGTAGTTCAGTTTAGAAATAAAAATAAATTAGAGGGTAAGGTGAGGTAGAAAAGAGAATTATAGTTCATAAAAGACATCAATTATTTAATAACAAGCATGTGCCCAACCAAATTTATACCACTCTATGTTAAGTTTCATGAGAAGCTCAAACTTATCATCACACAGGGGAGGAGTCTGAGGAGGTAGTGATAATGTTTGATATATAAACTCTTCACTAAATATAAACACATAAAAGGGGTTGTAGTAAATTACACATAGGGAATTCAAATTAGTTTGTGTTCTTGATGTTACAAATTAACTTTAAAGGCCCTATGTGTAATTTACTAAAATCCCCTTTCATGTGTTTTTATTTAATGAAGAGTTTATAGATCATGCATTCTCACTACCTCCTTAGACTCCTCCTCTATGTGATGATAAATTTGAGCTTATCACAGTGGTATTATAATTATTGGGCACATACTCTTTCTTGAAGCATTAGAATCTTTTATAAACCAAAAATATCTTTTCTACCTTACCTTACCCTCTCTTTTATGCTTATTTTGAAAGTAAACTTCCCTTTCCTATCTTTTATAAAATTGGTGAAGTGAAATCCAATAGCACTCCAAAAATAAGATTAGATTGTGAGCTAAGACCTCTTATATCAAACTAAGTATTGAATATTTGGTGGTATTGTTGCATATCTTAGAGATATATTTCATGCAGGCTACATGATTGATCCCAATACCTATAGATTTTGACTTGGATTACTCTCATTATAATCTTAAAATAGGAAGACAAAATTCCCTTATTGTCATCCACATATCTTATAGGCACCTAATCTCATAAGTACTCACCATGATTGAATTTTAGGAATGATAACATGTGTGTGTGTGTGTGTGTGTGTGTGTGTGTGTGTGTGTGTGTGTGTGTGTGTGTGTGTGTGTGTGTGTGTGTGTGTGTGTGTTTGTGTGTGTGTGTGTGTGTGTGATTATGATTGATCTAATGGATCATTAAACTATATGAAAACTTTGGCCAAAGTAATTTTCATAATTAGACATTATCATTTCACCTAATTTATTATATACATGTATACATGACATCATGTTAGAATGTAATTCTTTATGATATGTTGCTTATAGTTAGATCTTACAACATAAGGATTCTAGTTGACTTCTCAATACATACAAAATTGTCATCTACTCATCCATGAAGGGAGAGACATTCCCTATTTGGACATTGTGTAGGGGATATATGATCCATGGTTGTTATGGAAAATAACTCTAATGATGCTTTTCCTTTCTTTTAGTATTCAGATCATAGATACTCTTACTAATGATTTTAGATTATTTACCTATAACAAGTTTATGGACACTCATTGTTTCCATGGAACATTATATTTATGTGTGTGTGTGTGTGTGTGTGTGTGTGTGTGTGTATGTACACACACACATACACACACACACACACACACACACACACACACACACACACACACACACACACACACACACACACATATATATATATATAGTTCAAAATTTTGATACAATACAACATGTACAATCATAGCACAAAGTATATCTTTAAGGTTGAGGTCCATCACAAGGACATGCTACACTACCCATAGAGGCCAAAGACTACCCTCTCTAAATATTATACTATAGTGATCATGTATATGATTTAAAACCCTCCACCTATCCCTATATAATAGGAAAAATGGTTCTACTCTTATGATAACTATCTAGTTATGTCTAAGTGAGTGGCTTACTCTTGAACTAGTGACTACCATACTAATGGATCCCCATCAATAACTCTTAGTGGTATTACTACCTGAGCTACATTTTATAGTATTTATAGCTATCAAGATGCCTTATTGACTAATCAAAACCAACTAGCATAAGTAATTACTAAAGGTACTTTAGGATCAACCATATGTGTAGTATCATGTTGAGGTAGCATGTCATCCAATATATCATGATGGGTTGTCTCCACTATGGTTTCCCATCTGGTCTCCTCCACTATATCATCTATAAAAATCAAACCAAAAATTACATCATCTCTCATATATATATATATATATATATATATATATCTAAAAATATAATTTATCTAGCATGTATCTCTATTTCTTTACCTAAAAACAAAATAGTCACAAAAAGCTACATTTTATTCACCAGTAGTTGTTCTATCTACTAATCCACCAAACACATCCTATGATGTATGGCTTCATGGTGGCACAAATCCTATATAATTACTAGGTTTAATCACATGATCATGACATGCTCCATTGTGAATATACCTCATAATAGACCAACTTAGTACAATCTACACAACTAGGTCTCCCTATAGTTGTGGATTTGAATATGGATGCACTAAAGTCTATATTTGTCTTTATGGATGTGATGGTGTTTTTAGTATATTTTACTATGATATAAGAGTTATTAATCTATCTTATTATTGTCATTGGCATCATTATCTAAAACCCCTTACTTGATGAGGGTGTATAATAGTAGCCTCCATCGATGTCCGTATACCTTGCACTCCACATCATTCCCTTGTATGTAAAACCCAAAATTTTATGGAAAAATATAGGAGATTCAAGATGTGGCATCCTAAAAAAACTTGGTACTTGAGGTATTATATGAGGATCCACACACCATGGATAATGTTTAGTAATCTACAATAGATCATGTGCCTAAAAATTATTTGGCCATGACTACTATTTATACATCATGCCCTAATATAGGTGCCAAACAATCTCCCCTCATTTCACACTAGTAAATAATGGGGCATGTGATACAACATGCACCACATGTTCCTATATCCACCTCCACATGAATAGAAGGGAATCATCCACATAATATGGTAAGTTTATCAGCCTATACAAAGGAAACCTCTTATAAATATAACTAGAAGAAAGAATAATAGGCCCCATAGTCTACTAGTCCCTAGATGAAATACTTTAAAAATCATGCACTAAATGCACCCAAATAACATAACCCAAGTCATACAAGGTGCCATGCTCTAACATTGAGCAACAAAAATCTATAATATACAATGATACCTTCTCATTCAACATGTGATAGATCAATTGAGTTGTCAATAATAGGTAACCCTAACAATGCATGTACATCTTCTAAGGTAATACCCACTTCTATGGTATCCCCATATGCCACCCATCAAAAGGTGTTAGTTAGTCTCTCCCATGTTCCTAAGAACATGGTAACTAACTCAAGACTCAATGGGATATGTCTCATCTCCATCAACACACCAAAACTAAGTGTAGTCAGTTTCACTCAATGCACAACCAAAAATTTATCTAGTAGATCTAATAACCAAGGTGCATCTACCACTCTCTAAAGTCTTTATCACCTCTAAAAAATTCTAAAAAATTGATAACCTATTATATATCTATCCCAAAACTAACATAACACATATATTAAAAAATTAAAACCAACAACCAATCAAACCAATTACTTCATCAACCATATAAATCACTACATCAGCATCTTAATCATATTCTTAACACTATCGGCCATGTACAACACTACATCAGCGATCTACTACATTTAATACTATCATCCATGTACCTAAACTATATCAACCTTATAAAAATCCATACTATCTCTACCATCATGTATGTAGTCATTCATTTCATCATGTTATTTTCCAAGTTTAGAACTATATTGGTTATATTCATTTTATATTATGTCAGCTAGATATTGTTTTTCAATTGATACTAGAGAATTAACAGGTCCCTACCCCTTATGACATAATAAATTCATAATAAAAAAATTTGGTCCAACTTAAAATTTTATTATGTTATGTCATAATGACCATTCAAATAAAATAATCACCAAAAACTAATAAATTCAACAATCGGCTACCATGCTTTTACCAAAAAACCAAAAAACAAGGTTTACTCTTTCACCATAAATTGAATATAAACCCATCACTAGAAACCAAAAATATGACTACATAATACTAATTCTAGCCAAATAATAGAGCTTTTTACCCAAAAAAACCATTAGGTTGGTAAGTATGCCACCTAAACCTATACTTTCCAAGGCCAAAACCCTCTGAACAAAACCAAAAAATCGACATTTAAAACTAAAGAACAAAACTTACAAACCCAACACCAAGACAATAACTCCAATAGAAGGAAAGTCCCTTCAGTATCAAATTTATAATCTCTCCTCAAGAGAATTAATAATGAAAACATATATAAATCACCATTAAACAACCTTCAAGGCAATCCCTAGTTGCCTGACCTAGAGGCCCACACCCCCAATAATAATTATAGCCCTATGTATCAGGGCCAAGAAAAGGAACTAGTTTCCATTTGACTCTACATAACCAATGGGCCAAAAGGATAAAATTCAAAAGGAAAACCCATACTATATATTTAAATATTTAAATTGTATAATCCACACCAGCAACCACCCAAACCTTGAGTTGCATTGAGCCCTTAGAAACCCTAAACCACATGAAATAAATACCAAACCCCTGATGGTAGAAACTTACCATAAGGAGAGAAATGAAATCCATTTATTAATATTGATAAAATCAACTTTTGGTCCAAGCAAACCAAATAAATCATGCAAAGGCTCCACTGCACACCTATAGATGGAAGGATTAAAATTGGTAGCATCATCTTCCTTAAAAACCAAAGAGGCATCATAAAAAGAAGGCCTTCTACCAAGCTCCATCCCCCCCAAATATTTGACCAAGCTTCAACTCCCACTACCACAGCCAACTTAATTCCCTTGCCACCCACACTTGGTGCCAAGGATCCACCTTTGTTAGATAGTTTTTATTTTCAAACATGCACAAAGCCACATTTTTCCTAAGCATAGAAAAATGATTATGGAGTTTTTCTTACTCTACTTCGATGCCTTACATAACCCTAATTTTTTTCAATAGATCCACCATATCATCCTCAAACTACTCCTCGAGCTCTTCTTCCTATGACTACTAATCATTAGATTCATCCTCAAAAACCTCTCCTTGAAGAAGATCCCACTCCTACTCCTGCTTATGCTCCCACTCCTAAAACTGATCCTCCATTACTCAATTAATTTGCCAGTCATGAACACAAGTAAATTTTTCCATAGGTAAAAATAGATTATTATATGGATATGAATCCATATCACACAAACACACACACACACACACACACACACACACACACACACACACACACACACACACACACACACACACACACACACACACACACACACACACACACACACACACACACACACACACACACACACACACACACACACACACACACACACACACACACACACAACTTCATTGGCCATCCTTAATCGAACTATATTAACCATCATGAACATCATCACCTAGTTATAAAAACCTTACCTTTTCAACTAAATTTCCCTATCCAATACTATATAATTTCTATAGTTTTTTTTCACTAGGTTGTCACAAATACCCTTGACCTACCCTTTGACATTTTGTCTCCTACCCATTTTTTGTTTTAGGTTTTAATATATTATTATTTTTGGGGTGAATTTTGTTACATAGATTTTCCTCGATGCCTACTTTTCCTAATATGGTTCATTTTAATTCAAAAATGCCAAAATTAGTAATAAATACACCCCATATATGGACTAAACCAACTATTACTATAATCTATCCTCCAACACATCCACCTCAAGTTGGATCCATCATCTCTCTCTCTGCTAAACTAGGATACCTAAATCTCTGATACTCAATAATAGAAAATGAATAAATGAATATTAATTTCTCCCTTTCATATTAAAATTTTGAAATTTTTTAAAACTTTAATTATTTATGAAGAAATTTTATATTTATATTTTAAATTTATTTCTATAAGTCCTTTTCACAAACCAAAATAAGTTTTGGAATCCTGATAAAGTATAAAATTTTTAGTGCTAACAACATATTTTTACAAAAAAGTTTGAAGTTTATCTTATTTTTTAGGTCCATCTCTTGTTCTAAATATTGGATGCCTTCCCTCATCTACTTTACACATAGCTTATTTTCCATAACAAGAAAGTAAGTGCAGGTTCATATTTACAACGTTATTTACTTTCATTTATTTTCTACTTTCTATTATAAATTATTAGCTCAATTAGTGTGTTTCTATGTTCTTTCTCAAAGCACCATCCCATACTACACTCACATGAAAAATGATGATCTTCGAGTTGGGAATATATATACAAAATATTTTTAAATTTTATCATTTACTAACTCTTTATCTTTTGTGCAACTTATTGAGTTTCAATCTCTCTAAGTACATGCATTAAAGGGTTCACTAGGAAAGGGGTGGGTAGATCATTAGTGTTTTTCAAGATTATTGTCTAAATATATCATGCTTATATCCACTATAAAATCCTAATTACTTTATCTACTAATAAATATTCCTCCTAAATAACCCCCCAATAAGATAATACCTATATTTTCTAACTATATTAACCCAAGTTGACATAGTTTCAAAAGTCATGGTGCATGCTTTGCAACTAGGTTGGCCCAGGTCAACCTAGTTTGAGTAAATGGTCACTTTCTAACTATGTTGAGGCAAGGTGATATTATCATATATAATTTTGGAATGTTTTAGGGTCAACTCACTTCTATAAATATAACACTCATTTTAATCCAATAGGGAAGAACATTCATTTTTACGCTATTATTTCTCATAATTTTACTTTTAGTATACATGTGGGAGAATCCATTTATTAGATATTATTTTGGGAGGAAAATATCTTGTCTTGTGAAGTATTGGATTAAAATATAATAAGTCTTGTATCTTATATATGACTTCAACCATTGTGATCCTTATAACCACAACCTCTTGCAAAGAACCATTGGATAAGGGAGAGATTGAGGATCAACAGGTTTTATTCAGGGTAAGTATTTCCAAACTTTATCTCTTTTATTTAGTAGATATATATTGAATATTCAATAGTTTTGAAAAGTACATACATTAAAGGGTTCGCTAGGAAAGGGGTGGGTAGATCATTAGTGTTTTTCAAGTTTTTTTAATCTAAATCTATCATTCTTATATCAACTATAAGATCCTAGTTACTTTATATACTAATAAATACTCCTCCTAAATAGCCCCTAAATAAGATAAGACCTATATTTTCTAACTATATTATCCCAAGTTGACATATTTTCAAAAGTCACGATGCATGCTTCACAACTAGGTTAGCCCGGGTCGACCTAGTTTGTGTAAATGGTCACTTTCTAACTATGTTAAGGTAGGCCAATATTATCATCTAGAATTTTGGAAGGTTTTAGGGTAAACTCACCTCTATAAACATAAGGCTCATTTCGTAACATTCATTTTTACACTATTATTGCTCACAATTCTACTTTTAGTATACAGGTGGGAGAATCCATTTCTTAGATCTTATCTTGGAAGGAAAATATCTTATCTTGTGGAGTATTAGATGAAAATATAATAAGTCTTGTATCTTATTTATGACTTCAACCATTGTGATACTTATAACCACAATAACCTCTTTCAAATAACCATTAGATAAGGGAGAGATTGAGGATGGACAAGTTCTATTTAGGGTAAGTATTTCCAAACTTTAGCTCTTTTTTTTAGTAGATAGATATTTCATATTCAATAGTTTTTAATGTATAACTCCTATTTTAAATCTCCTATATAACTTAGTGTGGTTATAGGATTATCCAAACTTTCCATCATCCATCCTAGGTAACCTAAGCCTCTATTTTCCTACCATGGTTCCTTACCCCTTTTTGTTTTAATCATACCCCTTTATTTATGTTACAATCTTTGGTAACACTATATTAGATTAATTACATGTATTTTTAGAGATCTATTTAGATTTATTACATTATATTGATTTCCTAGAGTCTTTGGAGTATCTCCATTTATTTTATGTGATAAGTTATCCTCTCGTTAGGTTTAGTGGATCCAATTGGTCATGCCTTGATATGAATAAATATCCAATGGTTATTAATTAATTTACCTTCTCTATGTTTATATCTACTAGCTATGATAGGTTATAGGTCTATCTTAATTCATTGTATAACCAAATAAGTGCTAAATACTTTTCGAATGAGACCTTGATTTGTTCATAAATGAATCCAATCAGGGAATTTCTCATGTTAATGCGCTGATTGTAAGAAAAGGTTTGATTTTGAAAATGAAAACTAATCAAATTGATATATATTAAACTATTTAAATGGAAATGTTGGAATATATAGATCTGATATTAAAATATAGTATGTTATATAATTTTAAAGAATTTTGAATTTTTTAAAAATAATAAATAATCCTAAGAATATGTAAACCTCATTAAAACATATTTAACATTGATTGTGATTGGAAATTGTTTGAAAATACCTATAAATAGTGTTACATTCAAAAACATAATTAAAAATTATGTTGGGACAAGGCCATAAAATGGGGACAAGGAAATAATGTGACCTTATCTATTAATCACAACCATAACTTGGTTGACTATATCACTGACATTTTGATGTAAATATGTGTACCTATAAATGAAGGTTTCTTGATGTTATGTAGGAGTTGAATAGACATGTGGAAGACCTCAAAAACATAAACCCTTTTTCTTTCATAATAAACAAGATAAAAATAAAATTCAAAAGGGGTGAATGTGTAAGATAAATATCTGATCTATCCTTTGAAAACCTTATTTAATCTGAGTGTTGTCCTCCCTCCTAGGGTGATTGTGTGATTCGTGATTGTGCAATTATATGAAATTAACTATAAGATTAATTGAAATGATCAATAATGGATTACCTTGACCTATAATAAATGATATTAATGTCATCTTATGAATATTATAAATCAATATAATTTAAATTAGAAGAAACAATTTTCTTTTACTCAATGAGTAGTAATTTAAAATCAACTTGCTAGGGGGTTTCAAGTGAATGCCTTGATGTGCTTTTATAGAGGAATATTTAGAATATTTATACTAACCAAATTTAAAAAATGTGTGAGAAAGATATTTTGAAACATATTTATTTAAGAAATCATTTTTTAGAGTGTAGGGGATAAGGTTTCACTAGGGGACATAGTTGTAGTGCAACCCTATCTAACCTAACACAGTCCTGTCCTAGAAAGACAAACTACTAGAAAAGGCCTAACATGTACCTTTAGGTTGAATATGGATAAAATTGGCTGAAATAAGGATGTATATGTGATATTTTCTATGTTAATAAAACAATGAAGGAAATATTATAGATTATGAGTTAGTTAAATGGTAAATAGACCAAGTAGGATAAGGATGTCAAAATTAAACATTATCAATCTCTTAATGATTAATTTTATATGTCTACATTTTACCCCACTTTTTTATTGATAAAATAAAGTGAAATTATTAGAGTAAAGTATATTTTAAACTAAGTGTGCATACACACTTTGTCTTTGGATGGGAAAATTTATTTTGTAGGAAGACTTAATGTGAAACCTGCAATAATGACACTGAAACTAGTTATTGTCCATATTTAAAGATTGAAAATCTAAATTTTGAAATTTTAAATTTGAAAAGAGATCAAGGAAATTATACACCTAAAATATTATGTAATATAATTTCCTTGTAACTTGAAATTATAGAAGTGTTTTCCCCCTTGTTGAGGCATTTGGAGAAATGTTAAACTTGTGGAAAATTGAGATTGATCAAGTCTTAATTTTAAAAACTTTGAGTGCTCTTGAATTTAAAATATTGTATGATTTAACTATCATTTGACTATTTATATTTCTTAGTAAAATAATTGAAGGGGTGGAACCACCAACTATAACTTGATACATCTTGAAAAAGTGAAACCATAGATGTTGAGTGCCAGTAGACTCTAGCTTAGCCCACTTGGACCATAGAGATGAATCACACCATTGCAGATGGATATAGATTCTATTTGAAAACTTGACACTTTGAAACATTGAAACTTTTTGAATTTTTTAAATTTAAAATTACCATGTAGTTACTTGAACATAAATGAATATCATGCCACTTGTACTATATTGAATTAATATTGAATGTTATTTTGAATTTTGTAACTATTGAAACCTGTAACTATAACTATTTTAAACTTTCACTTTTTAATTTTGGGAATGAGTACACATGAATTTTATTTTCCCCCATAATCTTAAAATTATGAATCATGACATAATTTTTGAAACTATATAGAGCCACAAATCTTAAATCTTGCTCATGAGGACTTGACTTCTCAATAGAGCCCACTATGATGCCCCTCTTTTGAGATGAGAGACATAGCCTACAAGTCACTTAACTCAAAAGAAGAGTTATGTAATATGTTAAAGATGTAATCATTTAATATCACTTAAAATTTTGAATGTATTGGCATCATAATGTTGAATCTATCATTGAATTTACAAATGAGCAGGTATTAGAATGATGTATCATTGAGGCATATAATTATGATGTACATGATATACATCATGGCACTGGAGTAATATAATATATAAGTGATGCATGATATGAATTATGTCACTATGGTAACAATTAATAATGAGCATATAAGTGATGTCATATAATGTCATTTAATTTGCTTATAGTGTCATGTATAAGGCCCAAAGGTTAATACAATGGGACATTGAAATGTTGCATAAGCACACAAGGCCAAGGGCCAAATGTAAATGGTATGATAATTTCATGTAAGAAATAATTTAAATTATTTAAATCTAATGGCCACGTGAAATAAGAAAGTAAGTTGTAACTTATCACGAAGTAAAGAAAATAAGCATAAAACAAATTAAACCAATTTAAATCCACTATATGGATCCATTTCATTGATGGAAAACATCATAATAACATGTGTAATACATGAGTTAGTAGAAAAACATTTTCATGATAGGTATCTCAACATGGTATAAAGGTTGTGGCTAGATACAACATATTGAATTTCTCATGGAGAATGAAGATATGCCTTGACTTAGCAAGGTTGTTTTGGTAATAAGGGAAGCTCAACATCAAAACCATGTAAAAGTATGTCCTATATGACACTCAAATACCTCATGAATTGTAATGTGTATTGAAAATTGAAAATTTGATATGTATTTAACATATAATAAATAACATATGGAAAAAGGTAATCTATCAACAATTGAAGATGCTTCTTAGTTCTTTATTTTGAATTTTCAATATATATATATATATATATATATATATATATATATATAATTTTTTCCATATATGAAAACTTTATAAAAAATTGAAATTTTTAATTTTTTGAGAATTTTTGGAAATATTTGAGTAAAAATATTTTAAAAAGGCACTGAAAATCAAGAATTCAAAAATACAATAAGTGTGAGGGATTTTAAAAATCCTTAGCAAAGTGTGAAACCATAATAATAAATAAGGCAAGTAAGGTTCCCTCGATGTATGTATGAATATATCATAGAAATGTATCTCAAACTATTGATAGATAAGAATGTAAAATATCCTCATTGGATAATAGGATATATGTGATCATGTAGGTTCAAGTAAATATATAACATGATAGGCATCCAATAGTGAGAAATAATGACCATTGAAAGTATTTGTAAGGTAGGTATATAATAGTAAGAAAATGGAATGCCATAAAGATAATTGTTTTATATTGTTAAAATAAATTTAAAAAATCAATAAATGCAAGTTCCCAAAGTTAAACTAAATCCAAGGGATATAGGAATGTTTGTATATGGGATAAAATACATAGCAATAAAGTAAAATCAAAATAATCTATATACAATTGAAAATGTGCAATTATAAGCCAAGGACTTCATCAAGGGGATGCACATGTATAGGTCCTTTACCATCAATATCATACCAATATTTTATATTATTATGATCATAATCATCAATGCAATCATTAGCATAGGAGAGAATTGAATACTTGGGTTGGTTGTGTTTAAAAATGTGATATGGCATTTTGACTATCTTTTATATTTATGTATGATAAATTCATTGCACCATATATTTGAGTTATTTTTAAAATTGTGCATAAATGTTAGGACCTTAAATGTCATGTTGAACTAAATCAAAATCATGTGTTGTTTTTTGAACAATAGGAAGAGAAGTGATTTGTGCTTTACTTTATCTTTTTTCTCTATGCATAAGTAGATATAATGCTCGATTCTTTAGAAACCATATTTGTATCATTATAATTTTTAGGAATATGTTAATTTTGATATTTCCTCATAATAAAACCTTTTAAAAATGTTTTTTATTCTTATCTTTAATTTATTCATGCAAATTTTCTTTTTGTAATATTGCTTTTTCATCTTGTTTTTTTTAATAATCTTGTTTTCTCTAGTTTTGGTTTTTTAATCTTTTCTTGTTTTGAATTGTATTTTTGCATCCGTAATTTTTATTTGTTATTTTTTAAATTTATTTTTATTATATGAAACATAAGTGGGTTTATTAATTGATTTTTTTATTTTAGGATCACCATTATCAATGATATTTTATATTTTGTTCTTCAAAGCCAAATAACTATATGTGTGATGCCCATGTAATATATGATATGAAAAATAGTATTTTAATATTATTAGAGGAGGAATAGAAGGTAATGTAATCAATTTTTTTTTAATCATTTCTCTTAGAATCTCACTTGGACTCTTATTAGTTTTTTTAATACTTTTTAAAGCATTCATTGGAGATGTGTGTTGTTTTTGAGGCATATGATAGGTAGATGAATATACATGATTGACACTAGAATATTATTTATTATTTGTATATTTGATATTATGTTAAATTGATATGATATTTTAACTAAGATATTTCTTTTTCTTTTGTAACTCTTCTATTTATTTTTTCATAGTGACGATTTGATCTTGAAGGGCTTCACAAGCATAAATCCTATAAATATTTGATTGAATATGCATATAAACACCATCAAAAGGAGGTGATGGAGGTGGATGGATAGGATCTTCCTTTATATTGAGATATTTATCAATTATAAATGAGTCACTTATTTTTTCAATTGGTATATTGAAATAATAGTCACTAGCAAGAGATGCTTTATCACCATGTGGTAGCTCTATGCTAATATTAAGAGTAACATCATGTGAATATAATCATGAGGCATAATTAGAAGCAACATCATAATATTTTTTAAAATTAATGTCATGGATTTTAATTTTATCTTGTGATGTGTTAAGGGAAGAGGAAGGAAGTTCATTCTCATTGGTTGATAAGGGAGAAGAGGTATGACATGTAGGCTCAATATCCACTCTTTATAAATGACAAGAGATAAAATGATTATTATGAGTAGTGAATTTATAAATTGAATCTTGATTTGAAATGACTTCATTGATTTTTTTAAATACTTTTATCTTGATTTGATAACTTGATCTCTTAATGTTGATTTATTTGAGACTTGAATTTCTCTTTTTTCTCTAGATTATTAGTTAAGGAATAAGGTGAGTTCAAAAAATATTCTATATTTAAATATGTTTTTGTGGACTCATTCCTATGTTTTATCAAGATAAAATTTTCTATTCATTGCTATATCATCAAAATCAAAATCATCCATATATGTTTCTTCCATAGGTTTTTTGCTTATTGTGATTTATTCATTCATTATCACAAGTAAAAGGCACAACATGAGTAAAGAACAAGTAAAATCAACTTTACATGATATATATAATGAATGTAAATAAAAAAAGTGTTGTAAATAAAAAACTTAGTTCTATCAAGAAATTATGTGTGTATTAATGAGCCAATGACTATGAATATAATACAAGAAAAAATAAAGGTATAATGGGTAACATAAGGAAGGGTTTGAATATTTGTGTGGGATCTCAAATATAATTTCTCATTGTTGGCTAAAAAAATTTCAAGGGGACAAATTAGACTTTGAGTCAACAGTGTGGGAACTGAGTCCTTACGTTAGTCATCAACATAGGATAAAGTCCCTCTCATATTCATAGGTAGAGCTACCTTTATTGAAATCCAAAAAGGTAAAAATAGGGGAAAATCTATTCACAACTATTTATAGAAAAAATGTTTTTTTGTGTGGGGTTTGTACTTTTAACCTAAAATTATAGAAAGGAGATAGAAAGAAAATGATGGGAATAAATGGAATAATAGAAAGGAAGGAAGAAAAGAGAAAGGAAAATAATAATGGAGAATAAGGTTATTATAATTAGTTAAATGTATAAACCACTATAATAACCCTAGGGAAAATGAAAGACAACTCTAGGTAGCTAAATGCAAAAGCTTACCAAAATAGTCTAAGAAGGTGAAAACATTGTGTGCATGGAGATCTCTCTCATTCAATGGGTGGTAAAGACATAATTACACCCTTGGGAGTGAAAAACATACACTGAGGTAATTTTCTAATACTAATAGAAAATTAAAGATAACCTTCCCATATTTACCTATAAAAGATAATTAAAATATTGATTAAACCACATCAAGATTTCACATTCATAGAAACAACACATGAAGAATCTAAAAGAAATACTTAATGTGAAATTCCATTTATCTAACAATCTGGTAATGATTATGAAGATGAATTAAAAGTATAGATATAGAAATAGGTGAATCACATATAAAGATATAACTCAAAAATAAAATTTGATACAAAGTATTGTCACCAAATCTCATTCCCTGGAAGAGGGCATTCAAGCCTCTCCCATATTTGGGAAACATGGGAACACTTGAAAGAATGTGGGCATACCTATAGTAGAATTGAGCCTCTAGATTTAAGGGCTAGCTCCCTAAATGGATCTTGAAGTGATTTCACCTATGATAATTCTTGCTTATGGGAAAAGAGTTAGGAGTTGCATGAAATGAACCTAATTTAAAGTGGGGTGATACACCTAGATGTTTTCCATAAGACCATCATAATTTCCTGTAGTAATAAATAAATCACACAAACTAACTTCCAAGTCCTATGGGTTCTAACATGATTATTTCAAGATGGAGGTGAGATGTATGAGAGATATCCAAGGTAAATGAACCATAGGCTACTTGTAGATACTATGGCTCATTGTATACTTAAAATATAGGATCATATACTTGACAATGCTTCATATGACCTATTATAATAGGAAATATTGCACAAACATGAAAGGATAAGGGAAAAAAGGATAAATAATTATCATTTTGCATCACCATACATCACTTGTGCACTTAGACAATTGTTCAAAAACTTGAAATCAGATTTGCATTAATGTTCGAAGGTGAAATATGACATCATTCTAGTAGGGCTTCACTATACTTGGAGTAGAAATATTTTACAATATCTCAAGAGATATATTTATATAATAAAGGAAGAAATAAAAATGGAGATTTGGCATTGAAAAGGGGAATCAATAAATTTAAATGTTTAAAATGTAGTTACAAATGTTTCTACAAATTATGCTCATTTAGACCATTTGATTGATCCAGGTCACCTTAAGTGGTTGCATAATTACATATTCCCTCATTGATGCTCCCTAACGGTTACAATGGTGGGATAAAGTTATTCTAAGCTGGGTTTTGGAATCAATGTGGTTATAATAATTGAATCAATATATTAGAGCTTTGTCTTGATGTTAACTACTCTTCACTAGTTTGCCATGGTGTGAAATAATGGAGAGAAAGGTTCATTTCATGCAGTTGGTCCTAGAGATGAAACCATTAAAGTCTACATGACAAAATTGGTGGCATCCTTTGAAATTTTGGCTCTAGTATAAATTGGACCATGCTCAAACTTAGTTCCATGCCTTTTATTTACTTTACCCTATCAAAAACTACTTTGTTGACCTTCAGCTAAGTCACTTGGGATCACCTTCATTTGATTGGTCATCAAAAAATGTCTTAGATAATTGATATTTTGACTCATCTTAATTAATTTATCTTCTTTATTTTCATCATTAAATTTTCTCCATCAATCTTCTATCATTTTGAATGTGCTCATGCCACTTGTGAATCACACATTGATTTTAGGATCCTCTTGTCAGTCTACTACTCTATGCACTTATGCCACATGGTGTCCTTTTGATATCTTTGACCCTTTGAATCATATCACACTATTAGATCAATATTAATTATGAAACATACACCATAATATTTATTTAGACCCATTATTTGAACTCAAATGACTATTTCATGAGGCCTAATTTTGATGTTTGTGCACCTATCAATTGGTGTCCATGGGAATGTCAATGATGTCTTCAGGACCATCAGTATTTGGACCCTAATAGATGAATAATAAGATTAATTTTGATTTTTTTTACACTTTTCAACACTCTACTAGATCAAATTTTACAAAATAAATTAGCTGATGCATTTTTCCTACAACAAATAATTCTCTCAGACTTTATGTTTCATCCTTTTATTACAAACCATTTTCCTTCAGATTTTTGATAAGGCATTTCCTTCAAATGAATTTGTAATTAGGAATTTTTTCATGGAAAAAATATATGAGATAAACTTGTCTCTATGGAAATTATCATAGGATAATTTTCCTGAAATAATTCATACTTAGCTTTTCCACAAAACATTTTTCCCAAAACAATTCAGGTCATTGAGATTTTTTGCTACAAATAAAATATTTGAGATAATTATGTCCTTATATCTTTCCAAAAACATTTTTATTCAAATAAAATGTCTAAAATAATTCATGCCTTGATGATTTTTACTCAGCACTTTCCTCAAAAGAATTTTTACTTGGTCTTTTGCCCAAGATAAATTCTCTAAAAGAATTCTACATTCAGGAAAATTGTCATGAACATTTTCCCAAAACATTTTGTGCCCTTTTACCTTTTGTCAAAACTTTTATCTTTAGGATTTTTCATTTTGAATGGCATTTGTGACCCTTCAAGAATTTTATATAGGACACATTGCTTAAAAAATGACCCTTCATAACTTTTGTATCAAAATGCTTTGCTGAAGAATGACCCTTTGGTAAAATTGTTCAGATAATTTTCTTGAAAGAAATGACCTTTAGGATTTTACTATGGACAAAATGTCCTTAAGAATTTGTGTCTTTGAGCCTTTTGTTTTGGAAAAAATGTCCTAAACAATTCTTGATGCTTAACAAAAAAACTTGAAACAAATTTCCTAAAAGAATTTCAACACTTAGCCAAATAAAATGGAATAATTTCTCCAAGGGAATTATGCCTTGAAATTTTATTGTGGGCTTTGTGTGGCACAATTTTTATAATATAATTATGAATTCTCTAACACTTAGCCAAAAGTTGAAATATTTCCTGAGTGTAAACTTAGGCTTTTCCAAACTTGTTCTTAAAATTTTTTAGCACCATGAAAACCTATCACTTGAATATATGACCCTAAAAGTACCCTTAAGACACCAAATAACACAAGGACCAAACTAGACTATGACCAAAGCTATAATTTCATATGAAATGACATCAATTGAACTACAACATAATAGATGACATTATAAAAATACCCTATAAAGGATTTTCACTATAGGGAGTTGACCCATTTTGGCCTATGGGTAAAATGGTCAACATTCTTGGCAATTTCCCGGGGATGGCATGCTTACTATGCCATGACTAGTTACCTAATCCTATCCATTGGGATATGGAGTCACATATACAGTAGGTTTGACATAAAAATTTCCTTGAACAACATACAAAACATAAGAGAAGATAAAAAATAAACAAGACATAAGAGAGGAACCAAGAAAAAACATATTTGTGCTTCATGAGCACTTAATAAACATAACACAACAAGAAAGGCAACACACACCTAAATAAATTGACCTAAAAATTAACTAACCTGAGATCAAAACTCCCTCTAGGATAAAATGGGAATATTGAAACCTCTTTTGATTTATGACATGAAGGGTTGAATAAGACATGTGGCCTTTTGATCCTTGATAATGATGCCTCCATCTTCTTCATGGTGTTTTCCAATTTCATTGACATGATTTTCAATGAGAAATAAGTAGTTCCAAATAGTATGGCTATGGAAATGAAATCTTATTGAATCCAAATAGCCTCAAATTTCCCATATGGTTCCTCCGCTATGACCTCCAATAGTGGTTGAACAAGGCTTTGCTTTTTGGTTTCCATATTATCCTTAATAAGATTGGGTTTCTCTTTAGCTACAAGTTCTTCATGCTCATCAAAGAGATATGAATATTCCACCCAATATTATTCATTGTCTTCCATTGAAAAATCTTCCTCCACCTTCTCATGTACTTGGATCTTAATGTGCAAGTTTAAAGATATGATAGTCCTCTCAACCTTGTTTTTTTCCTGGTAGATTTTACTTAATGTTTGGAAGCATCAAGATCTTCTTCATCATGATCTAATACCTTTAGATGTGTCTCAATATCATATGGGTCTATTGAATATTCTTGAGGTGCAATAAGTTTTGTGTTTCCCTCACTTTCCATGTCTATAATTTCTTGGACACTATCATCATCATATTGATTTATGATAATAGATTTTTGATCAAAAGAATGACCTTCATCTTTATGATTAATGGAATACTTGTCAACATGATCATTAGTATAATTATTAACCTTTTCATTATACATATAATCTCTTAGAGAAAAGGGAGACATATCCAACATTTCAATATCTTTACATATGGTATCAGGCTTTTTACATAGTTACTCTTCATCCACATCATGAGTGTCATCTTCAAGGGTCATTCCATCTATCTTGATCTTATGGACTCTCTTAGGACTTAAACTTATTAAGGAGTGACTTAACCTTATTAATTGATAGTACACTCTACTTCATGATTTATATGGTCATCCACAACTTCATGATTAGACATGGAGTCTTCTTCAAATGCCTCTCTCTTCAAGTCTTGGCCACATTCCTCATAGACAACTACAAGTTCTTCAATATGTTTCTTTTCATCTAAGAAGGTAAGATTACACTTATGGTCACTAATTGGAGTCCCTATTGTGATTTATTCCTAATAGTCACTCATGACATCATCATAGTCATCCTCGACTTAGATTTTCTCCTCTTCACTTTCTTCTCTCAAGATGGGCTCATGTGAAGGAGCTAGAATATGAGATGTAGGATGAGATTTGATGGGGCTGATGGATTAGAGATAGAGTTTGAGGTGAAGGATAAAGATTATGAGTGGATTTAGGAAATAGAAAATAATTGGTAAGATCATAGGTAAGTGTCTCTTTGGACTAATTAGAAGAACAAACATCTACATAAGCAAGAGTTACATATTGTCAATAGATTTCTTGAAATTATTCAACAATAACATGCTCACTTTTTAGCTCTTTATCCTCCCACATACTTAGCCTATCTATTTATTATTAAATTCACTTCTTTTCCAATTCCATATATTCCTTTATCTCCCATTGAGTTCCTTCTAGTTCTTCAAATGTCTTCAATTTCTACATATAACCTTGGGTAGCACCTCTCAACCATTCCATGAGAATATCAAGTAGCACATCATACTCATCATCCCATATACTCATTTCCTCTTCAATATCTAGTAAATATGGTATGGATTCTAGTAATGACTTGATATAAGATGTAAAAATTGAAGGAGGAGGAGGGTAATGATGAGAATCAAGAACATATTCATTTTGTTAAACTTTAATCTATAGGAATCTATATCTTTCTTTGTAATAACTTTGTGCACAGTCCATGTAAACATATGATTATGATGGAAGTAGATACTATGAGGGGGTGAATTATTATTTAATAATGCACATTAAATTCCATAAACTCATTCATCATATAGTAACATGAAAATAAAATCTTATACATACAAATTATGAACAAGAGCAAACATCATATGAACACATCATTTATGTGGGAAACCCTATAGGGGGATAAAACCCAATATAAAGACTAAAAACTAATAGAATATAGTAATATAAGTATAATTCAAGCATTATAATTTATACCAACTCCAATTGATCAAGGAACATCCACCCCTTAATTTAGTCTAGCTCCCATCTAGACATTTAGCTAGCTCCAACTGGCAAGGAGGCTACACTAGGTGATTAAGAACCCACTCAACCACATTTTCTCTAATGTCCACCACTACTCTAATATCTTCTACACTTTATGATAACCTTTTTAAGCTCATACACCTAAAATATACTTCTCTTCTCCAAATAGGAACACCTACCTCTTTCATTCAACCAACTCAACCTTTAGACTATTAGGGCTAATGACTTTTTTAGCTCATGAACATGATAAATCAAACATGAATAATTATATACACCATATTATGGCCCTCAATCACCCATATTTTCTCCTTTATTTATCTCTTCCTTTGATTAAATACACTCTTGCTCTCACCCTCCTCAAATAGGTTAATTTGACCTTATATATATATATATATATATATATATATATATATATATATATATATATATATATATATATATATATATATATCACTCCATCATATAACCCATCTTGGTCAGAAAAGATACTTCAAATTCTTGGCTTACCCTTATAAAATATCCTCATACATGTCATCAAGCCAACTCAAAAACTCCATAGGTGATCTATACTTTAAAACAAGCTCACTCCTTTAAATCTCAATTAGGCCTAATGCATTAGCCCTTATAGGTCATTCACCACATATGACCATATCTATGAATAATATCCCTCACAAATGCTTTAAAAACATAAAAAATACCTCCAATAGTTCATTTTTCACTCCCTCATGGGTATAAAACATCTTTAACTCTAATTCATACCTTGAACCAAGCCTTTTAGATTACTCACTAATAGGTCTAGAAACCCAAAAAACACAGTCATATAGAATTGAAGCATACAAAAGATTTTATGAAATAACCACATGAAATAAACACATGGATAGTTCCTCCATGACATAAAAAAAAACCTAAAAATCTGTTTTTCACATTCACATAGCTCAGAACCATCCAAACTAACTCACTCCAGATGACCTACTCAAACTGGTCATACACACTAGAACTTAGTCAACAAACTTTGAATACTTCAGCCAAAATAGAGGGAAAATATGAAGAAAAAATCCATGTAATGAATATATAATACTTTTATAAGATAAAAAAATCTATTACTCACCTCAAACTCTACTCAAAATAGATCAAACTAGCATTTCTAAATAGGCCACTTCTGACTACCTGTAAGCTCTAAAAACTAGTCATGATGAACATGACATCTAACACTTGTGAAGACACTTCCTTGATCTTAAAATTCATTCATGTGATCCTCAAAAAACATTATAACATTTAAAATCACAAATATATAGAGGTATAATGTCATATATGAAACATATAGATCATTCTATGAGACATACTTCTTTATTGTCCTCATTACTCAAACAAGTCATCTTGAAGGCACCTTATTACCTATGTATGGTCATCAACATCACATAAAAATAAATGTAACTTAATTAATATGTCTTAAATAAATACCTAAAATCATTGGATTCATCCTTACTCACTTAGAATACTTCCCTAAGCAAATATTTACTCTACCTAGATATTTATTCACTATTTTCACCATCTATAGATTAGCAACTAGTCAACTTGATTGACTAAGATAATTGATATAGAGACTATTTATTTCCAAAAAAAACTCTATGGACCTAAATAATAAGTATTATCATTTAATCTCTAATAAATCTCATGTGTTGACTCATTCAACCCTACCTGTAACACTAAAATTTTTAAAAATAAGCATATTTATGTACCTTTTGCTCAGTGCCCTAACACACCACTACCACCTATGAATACCTAGAGGAGTCCTATATACCTTAAAATAGTCAAACTTTGTCAAAAAATCCATTATGGGTTCTTTATAGCAAGTTATTTCTAATCATTCCATTATGAGGGTTTATAGAGGGTTTTGACCAGTTTACATTCTTAACAAATGTTCTTAAAGCTCTATCCCTCAATCCAATAAAAAATAATTATAAAGGATTTTTAGGTCCATGTGAAAACTCTTCTAGAATTTTTAGATCCCCATGAAAATTATACACATGCCAATGAGTATCACAAACTTCTTCTTGGGTTAAGAAGTCTCTATTTTGCATGCACATAAAACATCCCAATGTAATAACTTGCTTTTTCTTCTTCCTCAAGGCCTAAAACTTGGTAAACACATTTTACCAACCATTTAATACCACAAACCATGCTTACATGATCTCTAATAACTTAAATATCTTCATGAAATCTCATAAGGACCTCATTAGCCCACCTTACCTAATAGGCATAGAACCACCGAACCAACTTGCCTCTTGAAGATACTTTGAAACTTATCCAATGAGCTCATATCACCTTAGATATCTTCAATCCACTCATGTAAAATAATATAACCAATAACCTAGAATAAATAATGCATATACCTCTTACCTTATTAGGCAACCTATCAAATTCAAGTGCACAAAGCATAGGATGACTTGCACTCAACATGAAGACCATATAAGAAGACTTATCCTACTAGGATCATACCAAAAACATGTCAAATTCTCTCTCTCCAAGATCTATGATATCCAATCATGCCTCCATATAACCAAGTACTCTCACTGCTCCCACTAGTAACTAATAATAAGCTAAGCACTAAGATCATGCATGTTAAATTAAGATCACTCTCATACAACTTTTTCATCATCAATACACTTGACATCAATGACAACACATAACTTACACCAATCTCCCAATATATTCTTCATATAAATACTCATAGGAATACTCTTGAGGTTTGTAGGCATCAGGGTATGGTTGATAGGGCTCATATTGCGACTGATAGGGAGGTATTTCTTGATAGTTATATTTATATCCTTCCTCATAGGGTTATCTAATAACTTGGTGTTTGTATGGAGGGAAATGGAGGTTTATAAAGCTACCATGGCTCATAGAATTGATAATAATTTTGATATGAGTATTAGGGGGTATATTATGGTTCATATCAAGGTTGATAATGAGGTCCATGGTAGGATTACTTACCATATATATTCATGTTAATCTCATACATTAATTGAGATATAAAAACTGATCAAAACTTTAACTAAAGATACCTAGACTGATTACAACTGGAAGTTATCATTTGGAGTCACCACTGGTGCTAGGTCATTTACTTTCAAAAGCTAATAGAGGAAAGACACACCAAAAATATTTAAACTCTCTTAGACCTTGGTCCCACTAGGCATGCCATAACTATTGTCACCAAATCTTACACCCTATAAGAGGGTGTCAATACTCTCCCATATTTTGGAAACATGGGAACACTTCCAAGTATGTGGGTGTACATATAGTGGAAGTGAGCCTCTATATTTAAGGGATAGCTCCCTAAATGTATCTTGAAGTTATTTCACCTATGATAATTCTTTCTTATGGGAAACGAGTTAGGAGTTACATAAAATGAACCTAATCTAAATGGGGGGTGATACCCCAAGATTTTTTCCATATGACCATCATACTTTCTTGTACTAAGAAACAAGGCACACAAACTAACTTACAAGTCCTATGGATTATAACATGAGTTTTTCAATATGGAGGTGAGATACATGAGAGCTATCTAAGGTAAGTGAATCGTAGGCTAGTTACATATACTAAGGCTCATTTTACACTTAAAAGAGAGGTGCATACACTTGAAAATGCTTCATATGACCTATTAGAATAGGAACTCTTGCATAAACATGAAATGATAAAGGATGAAAAGTTAGATAATTATCACTTTGCATCACCATACATCAATTGTGCACTTAGATAATTATTCAAGAACTCAAAATCATATTTCCATTAATATTCAAAGGCAAAATATGACATCATTCTAGCAAGGCTTTTCCATACTCTGAATAGAACTATTTTACAATAGCTCAAGAGCTATATTTATAGAAGAAAGGAAGAAAGATAAAGGAATATTTGGCATTCAAAATTGGAATCAATTAGTTCAAATGTTTAAACTAAAGTTAAAACTATTTATACAAATTATGCTCCATCAAATCATTTGATTGATCTAGGTCACCTCAAGTATTTACATAATTACATATTCCCTTATTGATGTTCCTTGATGGTTGCAAGAGTAGGATCAAGTTGTTCTAATCTAAGTTTTATGATCAATGTGGTTTGAATAATTATATCAAAATATTAGAGCTTTGTCCTAGTGATAACTACTCTTCACTGGTTCATCATGGCATGCAACATTAGAGAGAAGGGTCCCTTTCATGTAGTTGGTCTCAAAGATGAAACTATTGAATTTTGAATTTCCACCTCAATGTTTTCCTTTAAAACAATGGATCTAATCTAAATTAGACCATTTTCAAACTTTGATCCATGCCTTTTATTTATCTTACCCCATCAAAAATTGCTTTGTTGACCTTCATCTAAGTCACCTAGGCTCCCCTTCATTTGATTAGCCATCAAAAACTACCTTAGATAATTGACATTTTGAGTCATTTCACTCCATTGATCTACATAATTTTCATGATTAAATTCACTCCATCAATATTCTATCAGCTTGAACGTGCTCATGCCACTTGTCAATCATGTATTGATCTCAAGATCCTAATATTAGTCTGCTACTTTATGCACTTACACCACATGGTGGTATTTCAATCCCTTTAACCATTTGAATCATCTCACACCATAAGATAAAGATTAATGATGCAATGTAGATCATCATATTTGTCTAGACCCACCATTTAAACTCAAATGGATATTTCATGAGGCCTAATTTTGATGTATACGCACCTATCAATTGATGTCTGTGGAAATGTCAAAGATTTCTACATGATCCTCAATATTTGGACCCCAATAAATGACTGTTGAGATTGATTTTGATTTTTGTGAACATATCATCATAATTTTGGATCAACTTTGTTGAAACAAATTGGCTAATGCATTTTCCTTACAAAAAATAATTCTCTCAAACTTTGTGTTTTAGCCTTTTGCTATGGACCATTTTCCTTGGGCTTTTTGTATCAAATAATTATTGTGGTCTTTGTGCTAAGACATTTCCTATAAAGGAATTGGTCTTCAAGAGTTTTATCACAAAAAAAAATGTCAAAGAGAAATTGGTCTTTGAGTAAATTTTCATGGGACAATTTTCCTAAAATAATTCATACTTAGCTTTACCATGAAACATTTTTCCCAAAATAGTTCAGGTCATCAGGATTTTTTATTGCAGATAAAATTTTTGAGAGAATTATGTCCTTAACTATTTATATAGATATTTTGATTCAAAAAAAATGTTTTAAATAATTTATGCCTTTATTATTTTTTCTTGGCCACATTCCCTGAAAGAATTCATACTTAGTCTTTTGCCTCAGAATAAATTCTCTAAAATAATTATACCTTAAGGAAAATTATCCCAGATAATTTTATTGAAAAATTTATGCCCTTATACCTTTTGTCATAAATTTTTTCTTCAATATTTTTGATTTTTAATGAAATTTGTGACCCTTATAGACTTTTATATAATATAATTTGTTGGAAAGATGACCCTTCAAAACTTTTGTATAGGGACGCTTTGTTGAAGAATGACCCTTCAGAAAAATTGTTTGGACATTTTTTCTTAAAGAAATGACCTTTAGTATTTTACTATGGATAAAATGTATAAAATAATTTGTGTCTTTGATCCTTGTGTTTTTTATGAAATGTCCAAAATAATTCTTGACACAACCAAAAAAAATTGAAACAAATTTCCTGAAAGAATTCCAACACTTAGCCAAATAAAGTGGAATAATTTCTTTGAAGGAATTATGCCTTACACTTTTATTGTAGGATTTGTGTGGAATAATTTATCTGAAAGAAATCTAAATAATCTAACACTTATCCAAAAGTTTAAATATTTCCTAAGTATAAACTTAATATTTTTTGGACATATTCTTGTAACTGTTTAGCACCATGAAAACCTGTCACTTGCATATATGACCTTAAAAGGACCCTTAAGACACCAAATAACACACATACCAAGCTAGAATATGACCAAAGCTAGAATGGCATATGAAATGACATAAATTTAGCTAAACATACTATATGACATTATAAAAATCTTGTATACAATATTTTGACTATACGGGGTTGACCCATATTGGCTTGTGGGAAAAAATGGTCAACACAAAGCTTATAAAATCTCCTAGTTTTGATATTTATTGAGTTGATAAAAAACTCATCTTTTCATAGTAAATATTTGCATAGTTTCACTACCAAAATGACCCTTTACAATGAGCCTAACACTCGTATTTATAGTGTAGGAAGGTGGTTATAGTGCATAACCACCTTTTTGCATTAAAATGGTGAAAAAGTGACTTTAAAAAAACACACCACTTGAACAGTGCAAAAATGCTTCGGTGATTTTAAACCAAATGAAATGTGTAAATCAAAATTACACAATTTAAGACTTACAAAGTGACTATTTAAGGTTTAGATTGCACCCTAGCTGAGCAAGGGATTGTTCATGTCCTTTTCCTCAATATAGCTCAACATGGGACTGACCCTAGGTTATGGGTATCCTATAACAAGGTCAGAACTCTAGGATTTTTAATGAGGCTAGCTCCTCTGATGCATTATTTAGCTCATTTACACTACTAAAACCTATTAATGACTAGGGAAAAGGGAGAGAGAGATAACTTGAAAAGGAAACCTATGCTAATAATGGTGACTCACCTAAGAGATGGTTGATCCACTCTATTTGAGTTCCTATTAAACACTAATGATAAAAGAAAAAGACTAGATCTAGGATTCCAAGTATCTATCATGTATCAATATTTTATGCAAAGGTTCACCAACTAATCAAAAGCTAAGGGAAATGATGGAGGGGTATAATTCAAGATACTAACCAATCAAAGTATCCATATGTAGGCTTCAATCAAAAGATATTTGAGCACTAAAAGTGACCTACACAACAAGATCAAATAGTAACTAGGTGAGATGAGGACTTGACAAGGGAGATATTTCTACCACATATGCAAATCAAAATGACATGTAAACACTATACCAGAACCATGAAAACTAAAAATAGTCTTGTATTCATCTCAAGAGGTTACAAGCTCAATTTTGGTAGAGTCTAGTCATGACCAAGAGAGGGAATAGAGGGATCATTTTTAAAGATCCAAAGCCTCTATATATATCAAAAAAGGAGAAAGAGTGGGAGAGGAACATCTATTAGAGAGTGGAGAAAGGGTCCTAGTCATCAAGAAATATGGTGGAAATTCATTGGTTTCTTTCTGTATGCATGTTTTCCTTCAATTATGATTAATCCTTATCAGTAATATAACATCTTTTTGTTCTAATAATCCTCAAAGTCCTCTCATTGGCTGAGAGATCCCACTAAAAGATAAGGGTTTGTTCTACATGATGACAATGTCTATTTGAGTAGAATTAATTCCTTTAAGTACTTATCCAACTATTATCTCACCACCTTGGGACCCTAATTCCACTTTAATTTTTCATGAGGATCAAATCTTTGAATCTTGAAACTGATAGAGCCATGCCATGAATGGTTGTTAGTACCTACTTTTTCGATGATGGAACTATTGATCAAATTTGACTTTTAGGTCAAATTAGGGTAGCCCTAGTTAAAAATTTGACATTTAAGTGTTATAATGGGTCAAAAATTATGTCACAAGGTGTTTTATAGGTTAATTAATGTCATTTGATTTTATACTAGCCTTGGTCCTTAGTTATTTTAGTCTTTTTAGTTATTTTGGGTCATTTTGAGGTAAAAAAGGTGCATTTAATGAGTTTTATGCTTTTATTTGGAATTTTTAAATTTAAAAAATATTATTTCATACCCTAAATGTCCACTTAATTCTTATTAAACTAACATAACTAAAAATTGATAGGTTGTGCAAAATAAAAGGTAGTTTTCTTAAGAAAGGAGAAGAAAATGGCACTTTTACGACCTATGGGGAAGTATTCCACATGGAAAGGAATCATAAAATTCCTCTTCAACTTCCCCATGATCATTTACACATTTAAAATTATCTAAAAGTGCCATTTTTTTCCAAAACCATTTTGTTCCTTCTCACCCTTCTTAGCAAGTAAAAGTAACTTGCAAGTTTGTACTTGGTATGGTCAGCACAAGAGGTTTCAATAAAAGTGATCTTTGGGGTATATTCTAAACTTATTAATATTCCATTTTATGTTTTGTTTTAGAATAATGGTGGTTTGAGATTTATAAACCATTCCTAAGAAGTTGATCTTTCAAATCTACTTGCTAATTTGTACACCCTATAACTTTTACTCTTGTTTGGGAAAGTCCATACAATTCACTTGATAATATTGGTTCTATAGTATTTTCACTCCCTTATCTCATTTTATACATTATTGGTTTCAAATTTGGATTTGATTTGATGAGCCAACTAGCTCAGTTTGCAAAGAGGAGTGAAGGAGTGAAGTTGCATTCATTTCTACCTTGTTCTAGAATGTTGGTATTTTACAAAGGTTTTGTGTGAATGTAAAATGATGTCCCACATGCTTTGAGTTAATATTACTACCTCTTTCCATATTTTTGTTTCACCATATCATGTTTTGGGTAGCTTGCAATTTTATCATTTTCCATTATCATTTCCATGCCCAACCTTAGTTATAATCAGATGTATGGGCTTGTTCATCCTATTCCTAGAGTTGTATTCAAGGTATTGTAGTTTTTTAAGCCATTAATAGTCTAAAAGAGTCCATTTATATGCTTATAAAATGTGAAAATATAGTCACAAGCTCATCCACCATGCCAAAATAGTCTTGAGATACACCTGATTACTCTTTTCCATATATATACAAGTGATTTTCATCTTGGAGAAGATAGTTTATAACTGATATCAAGGTGTAAAAGAATGGATATTAGGTAATTTAAGGTTTAAAAATGAATTTGAGTGGTTTTTAATCTATTTTCTAACATTTTTTTTCAAATTTCATGATTTACCTATATAGCATGCCTAATGCACACCTACAAGGCCCTTGTTGACATCATATTAAGGTGTGGAAGGGTGAATGTGTGTTCCAACCTCTTAGTATTTATAAAGGTGCATTAGGATGTTTTATAAAATCCTATAAATTTCATATTCATGGGTAATTTCATATTGTTCATATCTAGTACACTATTTATGTACCAAAACATCAACCTATAGGTGGTTAAGCAAGGTACTAAAATGCTTTTATGGAGAGGATGAAACAACTTGATACCTACTTAAGGTTGTGGTATGATAATCAATCCTTGATAGACCCATACAAAGTGGAAAACTAGAAAAAATAGGTGTGAAACCATGCTGAGGAGACAAAGGACTATGTTCTGGGAAGTTGTCCCTAAAATGTCAAAATAGAGGTTAGGGAGATTTTTTTTATCATCTTAAAATATGGTGGTAAAGGTTTTTAAGACATATAGCCTAGTTAATCTTATATCCCATAGCATATAGAGTATACATCACAAAAATTAAGGTCATAATGTAAAGTAATATAGGGTTTTTAAGGCCTCAAACATGCCTAAAAAAACACTAAAATGTTCCATTAACATCTAGAGGTCTGAGTTTACAAATGGTCTTTTGTCACCCTAAGGGGCAACATTAGACAAATTCCCATGGATAAGATGGTTTCAACTAATGGAAGGTTACACTAATGTCTTGAATGTAAGAAATAAAGGATTTAAACACTCCCATTCAATCCATATTCCTACCTATAGGTGTCCCTTTAATGGTAAATACACACCTACAACAAAGTTTCTCAATCATAGCAAAAGAGTATAGTTTTATGTTTGATAAAAGCATATAAGTGGACCTAATATGATTATGGGTATTATGTGACCCTAGAGTGGATTCAATTAAGTCTATAAACATTATGAAAAAATTAATCTACCTACTTATATGTTGTACAATTGAGTGTTGTTACAATCTTGTTGGTCTTGTCTAGTAGAAGATGATCTTTTCTAGCATGTTATCCTTGATTATCCACCAAGTATGCAGAAGAGTAATTATTATAAGTATTTGTTAGTGTTGTATTTAAAGTGTATAATTGTCTTATAATTTTTTCATAATTTTATTCTCTTGAGGAATCATTCACTTCCCTCCTAAGTATCAAAATACCTTCTTCAATCTAGCTTATGAAACACTGATGTAACAATATGTCTTGTGTAGTGATTTTTGTGTAAAAGAAGATTTATTTTTCTATAAGTAGTATAATTTAGTTCAATATGATAAAATAAAATATTTTTTCATCACCATTTTTCTCTTTCTTAGTTTTTTTCTTAACCCTTTCATCCAAAGTTGATAGGCAAGAAAGTACTTCAAAGAGTGCATCAAGGGAACTAGCCCTTCTAGAGATTTATCTCATCAAATTGTTACCCTTATCAAGAGAGATGTTTTAATTATTCCACTTTGATGAGGAGAGATAGGAATATCCTTAAATGGTTTAAATCTACGTGATAATAATTTTGGCATCCCCGATGGGACTCTAAGTCCTAGAAGATTATCCAAGATTGGTGTTGGTCTTGGTATAGTTGTAACTACTAGAACATCTAAATTTAGTACCTAGTGACTCCTATAAATTTTTAAACTATTTTGTTTCTGATCAATCCATAGTTTCCATGCCAAAGGTGACCACTTGGTTTGTTTCTAAAGGTATACCCTTTGAGATTATGCAATTGCCTTTGTATTCTATCAAAAGGTCTAGGTTTGTGAATACTCATCCTTATTCAAGAGAGTTTGTGTTTAAGATGTCTAAGTTACTAATAAGTTCAACCTATAATACTCATAGTCTACATTCCAATATGGCTAAAAATCAACCTTTTATACCTTGCACCAGATCATCTCCTTTGAATCTTTCCTAATATGACCAAATTCTAGGAGCATCCCTTAAGAGTATTCCATATATTAGTGGAGAAGGTAATATTACTACCATTAAACACATTAGAAACATAAAAAAAATTTACCATATCCATAATATCACCCAATATAATGTGGATATTAGGCTATTGGCATTGTCTTTCAAAGGTAAAGCTTTGGATTGGTAAGGAACTCTACCTAAAAATTATATTGGTTCATGGGATGAACTAGGAGATCTATTGACTAAGAGGTTTGGAGAGAAGAGTTATAATATATCACTAGTTGAAAAATTGATCACTATCAAGAGGGCACCACAATATTTTAATACTAGATTTCAAAAAACATGGGATAGGATCCTAGCCCTTGTGAGACCTACTCCAAAATATGCCTTCTTGTACTATATAAAAGAATTAAATAGTGATGTATCCATGATGATTCAATACATGGGTGGGAATACACTACCTTATACCTATTAGATAGCCATTAATGATGAGAATTATCTTGTTTAAGTGAGGAATATTTCTCATAGACCACCAATGTTATTGTTCCCTAATTTCCAGCCTCTTAATCAAGTTACATTACCTTCCTTGGCTCCTTTACCTATTCAATAAAAGTATACCATTTCCAACAACAATGAGATACATTAATTCAATAGTTTGTTCCAAAGTGTTTCTAATGAATTGGTTTCCCTCAAAATTCAATAAGCTCAAAGTTATAGGCCATACCAGTCCTAAAATCAATTTTAGCAAATAAATAAGTCTCCTTTTCAAGGTAATAATCAAGGACAATGTAAAATCACTCGTGATATACCTTACCAAAGTTCTAATCCTAATTCCCCATCATATTACAAATATCTTATTCCCACTAAAAACAAATTTGTTCAAGAATAACCATGTTATCCCTCTTATGACCAAAACCAAGTCCTAGTTGCATATGCTAATGAAATGCCTAACCAAGATATGATAATATAAGGTAATCAAGCATCTCAATTTTCTAATTTTGATGTGTCAATGAAAACTGGAATGGATAATGGAAAAACACAATAAAATTATACTCTCATAAATCATTTATAGGGAGTGTTTTGTGCCATCAGTCATTTGGGGAATTCAAGCAATGTGAATACTAGTGTGTCCTCTAACACTAGGTCTAAGAAGAGGGTTGTTGAAGAGACACAAGGGGATAATAAAGGACCTATTTTTACTCCTACATAATATCCAATGGTGGATGGGTATAAATTAGCTCCTAAGGTGTAGGAAAATTATAAGTTTTAGAATGTAAGTCCTATTCATACACATACACCTTCACAAGATACACCATAAGGAACTAGTGCTTCCAAAGAGCCTCTTAAGGTGAACAATACTTCTATAAATGTTTTAAAATAAAATTAATAAGTTTAAAATGAATATTTACTATGGGATTCATTAAATATACTTGGACAAAATGACATGCTTAAAAAGGAATTACAAGGACTTGGTAAGCAAGTTGGATCAACTAGGAATGAGAATGTAATCTTGGTAAATGGAACTCATCCCATTGATGAAAAAGTGAATAATATTGATAATAATACTCTTATTTACCTATAATTTATTATTGGTGATTTCTTAGTTCATAATTACATCATGGATAGTGGGGATAGTACTTCAATTATGCCCAAGTGTATAGCAGATAAATTAGGCCTCAAGTATGAGCTAATGGCTAAAGGAGTTTTATAATTGGATAGATCACTAGTAAAGACCTTGGGAGTAGTCAAGGATTTGAATATTATTTTACATTATTGTCCCACTTTTTCCATTACTCATGATGTGGTTGTGGCAGATTTACCTCCATACTTTGTTCTTTATTTATCAAGAGAATTTAAAACTAAGATAGGTGGATACTTGGCATCGAATTGGTTTTATATGGTTTTAGGACAAAGCATGGTACCAAGGTGAATATTTAATCAGAACCTATCTATCATAATCACTTATAAAATTACATGCCTAAATTGGAAAATGTCAATTATGTCATTATTGATGAGGAAGAAATTCACATAGATCAATCTCCAACATCTTCTCTAGAAGGAGTTTTTGATTTATATTTAGATGAATGGGGAAATGAATATTATGAGAATGGTCCTTAAAAATTCATAGAGGAATATATTCTTTTAGTTTAATTAATTTTAGAGGAGGAATCTTTCATGCCAAATTTTATGAAGCCAAGTGAAGACATGGATAGTTTATGGCAATTTCTTTGATGGATCAAGAAGTAAGATTGGGGCAAGTGGTGGAGAAATGTTGGTTTCCCCATCAAGAAAGGTATTATTCCACTTACAAATTTCAATTCTATTTTAATTTTAATGTGGAAAAATATGAAGCCCTTATTCATGACCTTGAATGGCATAGGAAAAGAGATGTGAAATAATTACAAGTGTATGGTGATAGTGAGTTGATTGTGAATCAAGTAAGAGGCCAAAATGTGACTAAGAACTCTTTGCTTAAGTAATATATGCATAGAGTGTGGGATATTATGGATTATTTCCAATATTTAAACATCTAATCTATCCCAAGAGAAGATAACAAACATGTTGATAGGTTGGCAGCAATTGGAGCTCAATTTGATGTTCCAAAAGGGATTAGAGAAGATAAGAACTAGCCACATCTCAAGGTTATTTTAAGGCTTTACATACCTGATAATGTCATTAATTTTCAAGTTTTTTATAGTGACCAAAAAATATAACTTTTTATAAAATAGGAGGCTAAGTTTTCTTCCAAGAATTAGTTCAAACTACAACAACAATATTGAGGGTAGATTGTACAACTGAATTCACACAAGTTCCCTAAAGGCTTAGTCACACTTGAGAGTATCTTCAATGATGATGATAAGTTGAAGAAAGAGAAGGTAAGCATTTATAATAATAAATAAAACTATGAGAGAGTATAAATATTCAAAGATAAGTTGCTTGCACTTGGAAAGGTATGTACTAGTGAAGAGAAACATGCTTTCATAGAGTTATGCAGGGATTTTTCTAATGTCTTTGCATGTGAATATAGTGATATAAAAGGATTTGAACCAAATTATCTCAAAATACCATAGAGATATATTATAATTATAATCCTATTAAGTAAATAAAAATGCCAATCAATCCCAAGTTTGAGCCTCTCATGAGGAAGGAGCTTACTAAGTTAATTCATTCTAAGCCTATTAAGCATTCATCATGGTTGTAAAATTTAGTCCTTGTAAGGAATAAAAATGGGAAAATCAAGTTATTTGTTTATTTTATGGACTTTAATATATTTTATTTTAAGGACCACTATCTTCTTCCTTTCATGGAGCAATTTTTACAAGTTGTGGCATGTAGTGAACGAATTTCTCTCTTTGATGGATATTTTGGGTATAATCAGATTTTGGTGAAAGAAAGTGATCAATATAAGATATCCTTTACTAATAAATGGGGTACATGTGATTATATTAAAATAATTTTTTTCTTATCTAATGATTGATATACATTTTAACATGAAATGGATATAGCTTTTCAAGGACTAATAAATGACATTGTATTGGTGTATCTTAATGATTTCATAGTTTTTTTTAAGGATGAAAAGGATCACTTGAATCACCTTAAGTATTTATTTGAGAGATGTATATTTTTTATAAGCTCTCTTAACCCAAATAGGTGTGTGTTTTTTTCCATGAAGGCAAACTTTTAGGACACATTGTCTCAAAAAAAGGCTTATTCATAGATCCTGAAAGGTTGAGTGCAATCTTGGCATTATCTTTGCCCAAATAAAAGAAAGGTTTGAAAAGTTTATTTGGGAAAATTATTTTTAAAATTAGGTTCATTATTAATTTTTTTAATTTAATCTATCCTCTAACCTATATGTTAAGGAAGGATGAAGTGTTCACTTGGACAAGAAGAAGGAAGGAGAGTTTTGAAGATATTAAACAAACCATTGCCCAAGCTCCAACTCTTTTAAGTCCTAATTTCTCAAAGGAATTCAACTTGTATAATTTTTTAAATGAGGAGATAATATATAACATGATTATTCAATCAAATTAAGAAAAACTGGAACATCCTATTGCCTTATTTAGTCAAGGTTTGGAAGGCTATGAGGTAAGATACACCTATGTTTAGAAGCAAGTAATTTAATTTGTTATAAGTCTAAAGAATTTTAGGCACGTGCTATCAAAAAAAAAAGATTAAAATATTGGTACCTCTTATTAGTGTTAAATGCTTCATTTTGAGTAGAGATTTGAATGAAAAAAGGGTTGGTTGGATCACAAAATTCATGGAGTGTAATGTATAAATTAAGACAACCAAGCTAGTGAAAGGGAAGGGGTTATGTGAGCATCTTGATTCAAAATTGAAGGGGAAAAAAGAGGTTTTTTTAGAAAATAATGATGACCTTATAATAGATACATCTTCATCTATGAGAATTTGGACATAAGATATGATCCATTTCCTTCAAACTGGTGAGTGCCCACAAGGCCTAAATAGAGCTTAAATAAGGTACTTTAGATTACAGTCTATTCCTTATGTAATTTTTGATGGAGTGTTGTTTATGAAGGAATTATCAAGTGTGTTATTGAGGTGTGTTGAATCCAATCAGGTTGATAAAATCTTATTTGAGTTTCATGATGGACCAGTTGGTGGTCACTTTACTCCAAGAACCACAAATACTAAGATTATGAGAGTTGGATACTTTTGGCCTAGTTTGTTCAAAGACACTCATGATTGGGTAAGGAAGTGCCAAAAATTTTCTCTTTTATGGTAAACAAAATATCACTACCTTGCCTCTTCATCCAATACAAGTAGACCAACCTTTTATGCAATGGGGTCTAGATTTCAAAGGCCTAATAAACCCACCTTCTAGTGTTGGTAACAAGTGGGTGTTGACTACTAGATATTACTTTACAATATGGTTGGAGCTTGTAGCTCTCAAGGAATAAAATTAAAGTTCAATTTTAGACTTCTATTAAGTCATAGTGACAAGGTTTGGGGCTCTTTCAATAATAATATTAGATAATGCATTAGCTTTCCTTAGAATGAAGACAAGTGAATGGGATTTGAAACATGGAATATATCTTAGTACTTCCTAATACTATTATCCAAAATGGAATGGAATCTCTGAGTCCACCAACAAGAATCTAATCAATATTATAAAGAGGACAATGGAGGAGAACCAAAGGACTTGGCATTCCAAATTGAAGACAACTCTTTTGGCTAAGAGGATCACCCTAAAAAGAGCCATTAGAAACTCACCATATACACTTTTTTATGGGGGAGAATATAGACTACCTATTTCACTTGAGATACCAACCTTATATCTCACTTATCAGCTAGATTTGATGGAGAATGAAAGCATGGAGGTCAGGTTGTTTGAGTTGATGGAGCTTGAGGATATAAAGATTAAGCTATGCAAACTATGAGAGCTCACCAAGATAAAAAAAAAAGATATCACCCAATGCAAGTATATCTTTTGAAATAAATATTTCTACTAAGGTCTTATTCTCTCCTTGTATATAGTTTGTTGCTTTCCTTGTTTTCCCTAAGTGCTTATACACATATGTGAGTCTTGTTTATGTCTTGCTTTGTCTTATGTTTATTTGATGTGTTTTGGTTATTTTGTGTAAGTTTTGGGTAAGTCATTGCTAATTTTATTCAATAAATAATTGACTCCCTTGGCAAATTATAGGATAGGGCTATTGGTCTAGTTAGTATTATAGGCATACTACCCCTATGAGCCATTAATTTGTTGACCAAAATTGACTTTTAGGTCAAATTAGGGTACCCCTAAGTAAAAATTTGACCTTTATGTGTTATTGGGGTAAAAAATTATGTAAAAATGTGTTTTATAGGTTAATTAATGTCATTTTATGTTATACTAACCTTTATCCTTAGTTATTTTAGTCCCTTTAGTCATTTTGGATCATTTTATAGTTAAAAAAAGTATATTTAATGAGTTAAATGGGTTTATTGGGAAGTGTGAATGTTAAAAAATATGATTTCATGCCAAATTATCCACTTAATTCTTAATCAATAGACATAACTGAAAAGTGGTAGGTTGTGCAGAAGAAAAGGTAGTTTTCTTGAGAAAGGAGAAGAAAATGGCACTTGTATAGCCCATGGGGAAGTATCACATATGGGAAAGAATAATAAAATTCCTCTTAAAATTCCACATGATAATTTACATGTTTTAAATAGTCTTTAAGTGCCATTTTTGGCCCAAAACTATTTTGTTCCTTCTCACCTTTCTTGGCAAGTAAAAGTGACCTACAAGTTTGTACTTGGTATAGTTAGCACAAGATTTTTCAATAAAAATGATATTGGGGTGTATTATAAACTTTGTTATATTAATTTTTTATTTTTTTTTGTAGATTAATGGTGTTTTGAGCTTTATGAACTATTCCTAAGAAGTTGACCTTTCAAATCTACTTGCTAATTTGTGCACCCTATAATTTTTACTCTTGTTTGGGAAAGTTCATATAATTCACTTGATAATATTCGTTTAACATGAGTTTTAATACCTTATATAATCATCTCCATTATTTTTTTCACATTTGGACTTGATTTGATGAGCCAACTAGCTCAATTTGCAAAGAGGAGTGAAGGAGTGAAGTTGAAGTCATTTCTGCCTTGTTCTCGAATGTTGGTCTTTTACAAAGGTTTGGTGTGAATGGAAAATGATGTCCCACATGCCTCAAGTTCATACTAATACCTCCTTCCATGTTTTTGTTTCACCATATCATGTTTTGGGTATCTTAAAATCTTGTCATTCTCTATTGTCATTTATATGCCTAACCTTAATTACAGTTAGATGTATGGGTTTGTTCATCATGTTCCTAGAGTTGTATGCAAGGTACTTTAGTTGTCTAAGCCATCAGTAATTTTAAATAGTTTATTTATATGATTTAAAAAGGTTTAAATATAGTCACAATCTAATCCACCATGTTAAAATAGTCCTAAGATACCCTTGATTTTTCTTCTCCATGTATATACAGGTGATTTTCATGTTAGAGAAGATAGTTTGGAACTAGTTTCAAGGTGTCCAAGAATGGATATCATGTAATTGAAGGCTGAAAAATGAATTTGAGTGGTTTTTAACCTATTCACTAACATGTTTTTTTCCCAATTTCATGACCTACCTATATAACATGCCAAATACACACCTATAGGGATCTTATTGACATCATACTAAGGTGTGTAAGGGTGAATGTGTGTTATAACCTCTTAGTATTGCTAGAGGTGAATTAGGATGTTTTATAAAAGCATAAAAATTTCATATTCATGGAAATTTAATATTTTTCATATCTAACTCATTGTTTATGTACCAAAACATCCATGTATAGGTGGTTGAATAGGGTATTAAAATTATTTTATGGAGATGATGAAAAAAATTGACACCTAATTAAGGTTTTGGTATCATAATCAAGCCTTGAAAGACCCATAAAAAGTGATAAATTATAAAAATAGGTATTAAACCATGTTGAGGAGATAAAGGATTGTGTTTTGGGAGGTTATACCTAAAATGTCGAAACATAGGTCAGGAAGCTTTTTGTGATCATCTTAAAACATGGTGGTAAAGGTTTTAAGACATACAACCTAGTAAATATTATATCCCCTAGCATAGAGAGTCTACATGACAAGAGTGGAGGTCATAAATTAAATTAATATAGGTTGTTTAAGGCCTCAAACATGCTTTAAAAAACATTAAAATGTTCTATTAACATCTATAAGTTTGATCTTACAAATGGTATTTTGTCACCCTATGGAGAAAAAATGAACAAATTCCCATGGATAAGATGGTTTTAAATTATGTAAGGTCTCAATAATGGCTTGAAGTTAAGAAATAAAGGATTGAAACACTCCCATACAACCCCTATGCCTACCTAGAGGTGTCCCTTTATTGGGAAATACACACCTAAAGCAAAGTTTCTCAATCATAGTAGGAGAGTACAATTTGTGTTTTATAGAAGAATATAAGTGAACCTAATGTGATTATAGGTGTTGTGTGACCATATATGGGGTTCAAGGAAGTCTATAAAAATTATGAACAAATGGATAAGGCTATATGTACCTACAACATGCCCTATAGGTAGAGCATCTTAGTCTACACATTGACCTAGGAATTTGGTGATAAAATAGTGTTTGAAGGCTTAAAAACAAGAAAATTGGTCCAAAAACATGGTTTCTGACCTCAAATGGGATTCAAAGAATATTTTCACATCAAAATCCAAGTCTAAGGAGTCCACACACACACACCTACAATAGTCAAGTAGGGTTTCTTAGTCATCTTGGTAGAAACTCAGTCAAGTGAGTCCAAAAGTGTATATAAAATGATTATAAGGTTATAGTTATTACTTAAACCTATAAAAACTTTATACATGGCTATGATGAGCTTCATAATCTATAGAAAAAACACATGTAACCTACAGTAGGCCCAAAAAAGCATGTGTCTCAATCAGCAAGTAGTAGACTCAATTTTGAAGGTTAAAGGCGTATTGACAAGGTTAATGGGAGATAAAACATGATGAATTAGTTATTTATCAACTAAATTTGGATGTTATTTATTTTATAAGCTTCAAACAGGAAAGAAAAAAATCTTATAGACCCTAAGACTCCTGTATGCACTTATAGTAAGGTGCAAGATAGTAAGGGTAAGGTGAGACATGGACTTGTCTAGGGAAGAGAGTAAGGTTAAAATAAATGTAAAGTGGAACATAATAGGATAATATGTTTTATTACAAGACCAATACCTTGATAAAGTGATCATATTCCTTCCTTTCTTGGCCAAAGGGCAACAGTCCATATAATGAGCTAGGAAACCTCTTTGCTCAATAGGTAAGTATGAGGAATCCAAGGAAAAGGAATGTTTTGAGGTGAGTAAAAATATTTATTATAATTAATTATTTATATTAAACATGTTTAAGAAGCATAAAATCTTGATTTTATCATAAAAAGGTTACTCTTAGGTGGATTTGAGGAAAATAGGCTTTTTAGAGGCCTTTTTTGGGCATTTAGAGATGGTTAGGCACATAAATAAAGCAATAAAACTAATTTTTTTTGTAAAAATCATCATCATGAATTTTAAAAACTCAAAAAATACTCACTTTTTATTAGGGATAATGGTTATAGCTCACTACTTTATCTCATAAGTCAGTCAGTCTAGGAAAATTAGGCTTTGGCAAAGTGAGCTAATGAGTGCAAAATGGGAAAAGGACTTGATATGGAGAGTTAAGAACCTCAAGAAACATATATTGAATTGTATGTAATGAAAATAATGGATAATAAACACTATTTTAGGTTGATACCTCCTAAAATTACCCAAGTTACCCATGCACATAGTCTAATTAGGCAAACTTTCTATTAGCCTAGTTGGTGAATGAGAGAAGAAGATGAAGAAGAATTATTGGAGAGTTATGTGGTGGATTTTTAAGGTCAAATGGGATGTTAAAATGAATAATAAACCAAAATAAATATTAAATATCAGTCTTAACAACTAAATCTATCAGGGTTTCTATTAGACATATTAGGCTTTGAGGGGACTTATAACCAATTGGGGGTCCATCTTCATTTCCAACTCTTGGTGGACTATCCAAATTATTAAGTAATGTTAAGGGGATGAAAATATACATTTAGTAGTTTTTTATATGAAAAATAACCTATATGAAAACCAATTTTAAACCTAAGATAGTCGAAGCATGCAAGAAAGGTAGAAACTAACTTGATGGGGTGACTTCAAGTGTTCATATCTCCTCTGAGAGTTTTAATGGGAACCAAAGGAATTTGGAGGAGTTATAAGGGTATTTTTGCATCATGTTTGTGTCATTTATTGGTAGTTCCAATGTCCAAGCTTTATGAACAAATATTAAGACCTAAAACATCCTAAAACCCTACTATACCCTTAGTCAGGACCTAATGGAGAAAACAAGTTTGGAGAGCTATCCTAATGAAATAGTTTGGAAATGAAAACTATTGGAATATTTATATGACTCCCTTATTTTATCTTCCACTAAGGTTAAATATACGTAATTGTATAGACAACATGAAAAATAGGGTATTTTTGACCATTTTTTGTGTTTTTTAGGTTTTAGGAGGCTTTAAGGGATGTAATAAAGTTTGGGTAGAAGCTTAGGACTTTTAATAACTCCTTATGTAAATTTTATTCCAAGTAAAAACATGTAAGTGTCCAAACCAGGGCTCTCTTTTTAGCTAATCAAAACTATCATAGTGGACACAAAGGTGAGGAGGGTGAAAACTCCAAGTATGAGATCTTTTAAGGTGTACATAGGAATTATAAGGCCATGGATAGTATTTCCAAGTGTCATTCATCCCATCCCATGGATTTTCATGGAAAAATGATGCTATTTTTGAGGCTAAGTGTGATTGGTGACAAAAAGGAAGAGATTTTTAGACTACAGGTAGTGATGGCTTCATATTAGATGATTTTAGATGATTAGGACTAGAACCAATGCTTGAAAAGGCATTTTTCAAAGCCTTCCCTCTCATACCAATCATCAAACCTATCCTTAGTCAGTTGTGGGATATTCAAATAGGTTCAAATTATGAAGGTAGTTTTTTGAGCCAAGATAAGGAGTTTTATGACATTTTTCATAGGTTTCATGACTTGTATGGACACTTGAACCTCCTAACATTACATGTTTCATCCCATATCTCTTTCTCTTTCTCTTTCAAGTTTAACCTCTTTTCTTAGATTTAAAAGTGTCCAAGTGACCTTTTGACTTCCCTTATCTTACTCTTCTCTTAAAGGCTATAAATATTTACTCTTTTGGCTCTTTATAGTAGTCTCCATTGGTTTATGGTGAAACCCTAGTCAATTTTATACTTGAATGTCTCTTGAATCAATAAAATAAATGAATTTACCTACTTACATGTTCTAAAATTGAGTGTTTTTTCAATCTTGTTGGTCCTCTCTAGTAGAAGATGATCTTTTCTAGCATGTTATCCTTGATTGTCCACCAAATGTGTAGAAGAGTCATTGTTACAAGTCTTTTTTAGTGTTCTATTTCAAGTTTATAAGTATCTTAGAAGTGGCTCATGATTGTATTATCTCAAATAATCATTTATTTCCCTCTTAATTATCAAAATACCTTCTTAAACCTAGCTTGTGAAATATTGATGTAACAATTTATCTTATGTTGTGAGTTTTATGTAAGAGAAACTTTGTTTTCCTCTAAGTAGTATAAGTTTAGTAAATAGGAAGAAATAAAATATTTTTGAATCATATTTTTTAGATTTATTTGTTGTTTTATTAACCCTTTTCATCTAAAGTTGATAGGTAAGAAAGTAATTCAAAGAGTACATCAAGGGATCTAGCCCTTCTAGAGATTCATCTCATCAAATTATTACCCAAAGCAAGAGATATGTTTCCATTATGTCACCTAGATGAGGAGAGATAGACATATCTTCAAAGGGTGAAAATCCAAGTGATAATAGGAACCACATCAATAGATGAGACCCTTTGTATTAATCATATATCTGCTTAATTTCCATATCTAGATCATAGGTCTATTCTATAGATAGAAAACCAATCTAAGATTATTGGTTTTCCTATAGTATGTCATATTTATGAAAACTTATAGATTACATATCCCCTTTTCTAGATCCAAATAGACCCACTTTGTCTCTATAAATATTGAAAATTCACCATATGCATGGATCCTTCTTATGAAAATAATGAACACAGTTATAAACTAACATTAGAAACCTCAAATATTTGAAACATAGGTCCATATTTAGCTTTAAAAACATCCCTTTATGTTTTTTATACTTAACTACATAGTTATGGCCTTTTAATGATGTTTGAACAAGCTTTAATGGTGGTAGGATGACCCTACAAAACCTTGTTTTCTTTGATTTGACCCTGGTCACATGTTTAACCTCCCATCGAATATCCCTTAGTCCCTTGACTTTGAACCTTGATCATTGATTTGCTTTATATGAGATGCATGCATACCATTGATTTTCCTAGGATCCTAATGAGATAATGACCCTTGGAAATCTCTCACTTATCCTTGAGATATGTTGACCCTATCGACCTCACTCACACTATTAGATCATCTTGGTATGAATAAACGTGGTCCACTAATTTTCTCTAGAAGGACCCTTTTGCATTTTTGACCTCCCACTCACCATTGGATCTATGGTACAATTTAACATGATCCATTGATCTTATTGGGACCCACTATTTGAAACCAAATGGCTATTTTACAATCTCAAATTTGATGTCCTCACTCCCATCATTTGATGTCTACATGATCATATTTGACATCCATGGAACCATCAAATTTAGGATCCAATGGTTTTATTTCTGTCTTAATTTTGACATTCGAGAAACCATCAAATACATATATGAGGATGTTAGTGATGTTCACATGCCCATAACAATTTTAACTCCAATGGATTTTTCTTCAAGCTTAAATTTGATGTGTATGCGAATGTCTCCCAGTATTTTACCAACTTCAAAGGATCAGATCTAAAAGCAAAAAAGGTCACAGAGGCACCAAATTTTCAAGAGATGTTCTTGATACTAAAAAGATTATGCCCACTTGATCTTCTAGTTCTGTGAGCTTTCTAAGTGTATTTACAAAATGTTTAAGTGAACTCACCTATGTGTTTTTCATGATGTCCACATGTTTGTCACTGATCATTTTAATCTAAATGGCTATTTTTCAAGGCTTAAAAATGATGTTAGTGCAAATGTCTCACTTTTCAAGTCTATCTTTGCATGATCATAACTTGAGATAGGAAGCTTTCACGGACTTTATATTTATAGAGCATGTTCCTTCAATGAAGAAATACATGGTGATATAACATTTTGGCTTTTGAAGCTCTATAAGGTACATTTATTAAATTCATAAGTGAACTATTCTACTCATTTTCATATGACATCCTAGTGATGGTCTATTCCTTAAGCTTGTATATTTAATCTTTTAATCATTCCTTCAAGGTTTTGATGGATTCATAAGATTTGTAGAACCTAGTTCATGCTCCTGAATGCTTGAATCATTATGATAACTTGCTTGGATCTTCCTCTTTTTAATCCTAGACCTATTTCAAGCCTTTGGTCCACTCATTCCATCAAACCATGTAAAATTTTTATACATGATCTAAATTTGGCCAACATCTTTAGTTATTCATAGGGGTTGCATACTTGTCTATGAAAGAGAGCTGAGACCATGAATCCTTGTCTAGTCCATTAGGCATGGAGTCTTATCTTGGGTTCAACATATTGATATAGAGTTGGAACTAGCTACTAATATTTTGGATAGCCTCTTTTTGAAATAATAAAAATACCAAAGGATTAAAATAAAATAGAGTGCCCAAGGCACTTATTGGAAGGAAACACAAAATATAAGGGGAACCTATCCTAATAAAAGTAAGGACAACAACAAATGTATTAGAGATTGAAATTAGAGGAAATTTTAATAAAAATACCTAATATATATAGCTTAAAACTATATGTACTTTTCCTCCTAGATCAAAAGTAAAGTTTGATAAATAACCTTCTTGCATCATGAGATGAGGAATTAAATGAGGCATGTAGCTTCTTGACCCTTAGTATTGATGTTTGCTTCTTTTTTGCATCTATCAATTTATTTAACATTATGTTCAATGAAAACCAAGTAGCTACAAATACGTTAGCTATGTGTATCTAAATAGTATTGACTCCTTCATATAGATCCTTAACTATGACCTCCAATGGTGGTTTAACAAGGCATACTTTTTTGGTTTCCATGGTGCTCTCAAAAACATTGGTTTCTTCTTTAGCTACAAGCTCTTCAAGATAATCAAAGAGTTATACATATTTAGCCTTATATTTTTTATTATCCTCCATGGGAAACTCTTTGTCCACCTTCTCAAGTACTTGACCCTTAACTTAGAAAATATCTTCAAGCTCTTGAAAGAGTTTCATTTGTAGATACCAATCACCCTTACATTCTTTACTTTGATAAAATTGGATAAGATCAGTTTGAAGGATATCTTGAGCCTTTTCAATTGGACATATCTCAAAATCATCCATGACTTCCATTTTTACTAACCCCTCATCAATATGAGCCTTCTCATTCTACTTGGGCATCCCTAGAGTAGCATTATCTTCTTGAAGATCTAAAACATTAATATAATCCTTACATGAAAATTTAACTTATTGTACTATCTCATCATCTAAGTTTTCCATCTTAAGTTCATCAGTCTCACTCATGAATTCATGGTATAGCTACTACTAATGGTCTTCTTCTTCAAGAATGCTCTCTGCCTCAACAATGGTTTTATGTGAATTACCATCATGGCTACCTTGTAAATAAATATGAGCATGTACTTGATTTATATTATCTAAAATAATATCTTATTCCCAATATATCTCATATCCAACTTATATTTTCTCCTGTAACTCATCTTATTTGTCATTATGTAAGATTGAAACATGCTTGCTCTTACCAAGTGTTTTTCCAAAAATGATCCCCTATTTTAACTTTGACAATCCATCATTCTTAGTTATGAGTTCAATAAGGAGTTCACTGCTTACCTCTTCAAGGAGTGGCATAGGATATTCTTAGGATAATTCTAAGAGAGATGAGATATATGTGACACCTCCTTGGTCCAAATATTTATCTCTAACAATAATGTCTTCCTCCTTCTTTTGAATACTACTCTAAGTGTATTTCCAAGATGGAAATGACCTATATTATTTAAGAAGGGAGGGAGGGGATTGAATGACTTTGGATTTGCTTGAATACATGATTTGGTTCCAAGATGGGAAATATATAGGTTATTCTTTACCCTTTTTATTTTGGTTCTCTTCCTCTTTCCTCACCTTCAACTCTAAATCTTTGATTTACCTATTAATATTATCTCAAAATAGATTCTCTTTAAGGTGACTAGTGGATTCATGAATATAAGGAACATAAGAAGATTCCTAATGAGGGATGAGAGAGGTTTGCATAGGTTCAGATCCTCCTTTAACTTGGGCTTTCAAATATATATTTGTCTTACTTTTCCCACCCTGTGACTTCACCACTTGATTCCAGCTTGGAAAGTTGAAGGACTTCTTAATGGGTTTTTGAGGAAGGATGGAATCTTGGATCTCAATAACAGGCTGGTCCATAATAGACACCTTTCTTTGATATCTTTTTAGGATAGATTTATAGGAAGGAAAGGTCTGAGAAACATATGAATAACTTAGAATACTTAAAAGGTCACTTAGAATTGTCTCTCAGGGATGAATGGGTGGTACATAATAAGACTAAGGTGGTGTATATGAAGGCACATAATATTAGTGAGGTTGGAACTAATACTCTTCAATGTCTTCTATCTTATCCTCAATGCTTTGGGTGTAACCATTTACATCTATCATTTCTCCTATGAAACTTTTCCAATTGGATATCTCAAAAGGTGTCCATCCTTATTTTACTTGCTAAAATGACTCTCTCACATGAAGAATCAAGTGAGTAGGGACATCTTGGCCAAAATACTTTAGTGAGCACAATTCTAGTGCATGCTTGTCAAGACTTACTAAAGTCTTCTTAAGTGTTGGTATGGATGGCTCATGATAGGGTTGGTCAGGAGTGATATTATGATGGCCTTATTATTCATAGGAAGGATCATGGTAATACTCTTATGTGTATGACTAATATAGGTCCTCATATTGTTGGTGAGGATCATGAGGAAGGTGAGATCCATTCCCTTGATAATAAGGATCATGAGAAACTTGATAAGGCTCCTCATAGCTTTGATACAAATATTGGTATGGTTGATTATGCTCATAAAGATCATGAAGACCAAATTGAGGCTACTTATAAGGTGGTGGATGATAGGTATATTAACCATAGCTATTCATATTAACCTTATATATTAAATGAGATGCAAGAGCTAACTAAAATTTTCAATGAGACATGTTTGGTCTACTCATAACTAGAAGATTTGATTCAAAGTTGACATTGGTTTCAACTTTCTTGCTTCCAAAAGCTAATTAGAGGAAATACACACCAAGATCTTCCCACTCTTTTGGACCTTGGTTCCACTAGGCATGCAAGAAATGTTAAAGGTATAGATTTTACCCTAGCTGGGTAAGTGATTTTTCAAGTCCTCTACCCAAATATAGCTCAACATGGGACTAACTCTAGGCTATGGGTATCCTATAATAGGGTCAGATTTCTAGGATTTTGAATGAGGCTAGCTCCTCTAATGCATTATTTATCTCATTTACACTACTAAAACCTCCTAATGACTAGGGAAATGGTAGAGAGAAATAAATTGAAATGGAAACCTAAGATAATAATGGTGATGCACCTAAAAGATGTTTGATCCACTCTATTTGAGCTCATATTAAACACTAATGAGGTAACCTAAAGACTAGAGCTAGGATTATAAGTATCTATCATGCATCAATATTTCATGTGGAGGTTCACCAAATGATCAAAAGTTGAGGGAAATGATGGAGAGGTCTAATTTAAGACACTAACTAGTCAAAGTATCCATATACAGACTTCAATCAAAAGATATTTGAACACTAAACATGGCTTACATAACGAGATCAATTAGTAACTAGGTGAGATCAAGACTTGACAAGTGAGAGATTTGTACCATGTATACAAATCAAACTGACATATACACACTATACCAGAACCATGAAAACTAAAAATAGTCTTGTATTCATCTCAAGAGGTTACAAGCTCAATCTTGGTAGAGTTTAGTCATGCCCAAGAGAGGGAATAGAGGGATCATTTTTTTGGTTCCAAAGTCTCTATATATAACAGAAAAAAATAAAGAAAGAGGAAAAATCTATTGGAGAGTGGAGAAAGGTTCCTAGTCATCAAAAAATGTGGTGGAAGTTCATTGGTTCCTTTATGTATGCATTCCTTCCTTCAATCAGAATTAATCCTTATCAACAAGATAACCTCATTTAGTTTCAATAATCCTCTAACTCCTCTCATTGGTTGAGAGATCTCACTAAAAGATAAGGGTTTGTTATGCATGATGATAAATTTTATTTTAATGGAATTAATGCCCTTAACTTCTCCATCTACCATCTCACCACCTTGGGACCCTAAGCCCACTTGACTTGTTCATGAGGATCAAATCCTTGAATCTTGAAACTGATAGAGTCATGCCATAAATTATGGTTAATACATAATTTATTGATGATGGATCCACATTGATATATGATACCCTTTGCATTAATCACATATCTACTCCATTTCCATATCTAGATCATAGGTCCATTTTATAGATAAACAATTAATCAAGGATTATTGGCTTTCCTATAGTTTTCATATTGATGCAGAATTATAAACTACATAGCCCCTTTTATGGATCTAAATAGGTTTAAATATACCCACTTTGTCTCTACAAGTAGTAATAATTCACCATATTCATGGATGCTTCTTCTAAAAACAGAAAACATAGTCATAAAATAACACTGTAACCCTCAAATCTTTGAACCATAGTTTGATATTTAGCTTTAATGGTGTCCTTTTATGTTCCTTATACCTAAATACATGGTTAATGCCTTTTAATTTTTCTCAAATGAACTTTAATGGTGATGGAATGACCTTATAAGACCTTATTTACTTTAGTTTGGCCCTAGTCACATGTTTGACCTCCCATCGAAGATCCCTTAGTCCTTTGATTTTGAACCTCACTCATTGATTTGCTTAGTACAAGATACATGTGGATCATTGATTTTCTTGGGATATTAATGAGATAATTAAACTTGGAAATATCTCACCTATCCTTGAGATATGCTAACCCTATTGACCTCACTTGCACCATTGGATCATCTTGGTATGAATGAATGTGGTCCACTGATTTTCCTTGGAGGGACCCTTTTGAGTTGTTGATTTCCTACTCACCATTGGATCTATGGTACAATTTAACATGATCCATTGATCTTATTGAGACCCACTATTTAAAACCAAATTTTTATTTCATGATCTCAAATTTTACATCCTCACTCCCATCATTTAAGGTCCAAATAATTTTATTTTATGTCTATGTGACCATAAAATTAAGGATAGAACGGTTTTTTTTGTTATATCTTAAATTTTATATCCATGTGACCATTAAATACATCCATGAGGACATAATATATGCTAATTTTCCCATCATAATTTATAATCTAATGGATTTTTACTTGATCTTAAATTTGATGTCTACGTAAACATCTCCCATTATTATGCCCACTTGATCTACTAGTTTTGAGAGCTTTATAAGTGTATTTACAAAATGTTAAATTGAGTTGACCTATTTTTTTTTCATGATGTATACATGCCTATCACTAATCATTTGAATCTAAACATCTATTTTTTGAGGCTCGAATTTTATGTTAGAATGAACATCTCACTCTATAAGTCTATCTTTGCATGCTCATAACTTGAGCTAGGAATCTCACATAGACTTGAAATTTATAGAGCATGTTCCCACCATGAATAAATCCATGGAGCTATATTATTTTATCTCTTGATGATATTTGAGGTGAATTTATTAAATTCACAAGTGAACTGGTCTACTCATTTCTACATGACATCCTAGTTTACACAATTCAACTTTTGATCATTACTTCAAGGTTCTGATGGATTATTAAGATTGTGAAACTTAGTTAATGCTCATAAAATAATGAATAATTAGTAGAATCATAGACCTATTTTAAGCCTCTGGTCTACTCATTCCATCAAACCTTGTAAAATTTTTATATGTGGGCCAAATTTGGCCAATAGTGATATAGATGCATTTGCATGAATTGAGGTTACAATTACATAAATTTTACAATTGAAAATTACAAAATGAGATCCAAAATTAATATGAAAATATCATAATATTTTTATGGAGCCTATTCATCTTCACTTTTGTTGAGGACAATTCCAACTTTCTCTAACAACTGCTTCTCTTTGCACTTTTGGCATGTTTTGAATCTTTGCTCTTGAGACTTCTCAGTTACATCCTTAGAGGGGTAATTTACATGTATAAAGGAACTATGAATCTTTTACAATGTAAAATATTTTTTAAACCCCCACATTAGATAAAGTTTAATAAAAAATTTAAGTCTAAGGATTAGCTCATAGATTTGGGAAGGCCATTTTACACTATTGGTGGGCTGCAAGACATGAAAAAGAGTCCTCAAAAGGATATATAATCAAAACCACAAGTTTCCTATGGAAACCATCTTCCAAATTTTTAAAAATATGAACCTTTCCACCAAAATCACCCACTATTCCCAAAATACCATGAATTTCTTCATAAACCACCTTTTAAAAGTCAAAAATCACAAATTGTAGGTGGAAAACAAGATATTTTGAAAAGTCTTTTATAAGGTTAATACCATGGATTTTGATAATACCATGAATTATGTAGCCAAACCACTTTCCAAATGGTATACCAAAAAAATATTCTTGAAACCACCATCATTCTTCATTTACCACAAATTTGGCGAAGTGAAAAACAAAATTACACAACTTGAGGAAATATAATTTCAATTTGCATGGTCAGAGAAAAGAAAAATTCAATTTACATGATTGGGGAAAATAAAAATTCAATTTTCATAGGAAAGGAAAATGTAAAAATAATTTTCAAATTATAGGGAGTGGAAAAATGAATTTGAAAATTGTGCAAAGTGAAAAAATAATTTGCAAATTGCATCAAATGGAAAAAATCATTTATAAATTACACTGAGTGGGAAAAATAATTTGCAAATTTCACTGAGTAGAAAAAGGAAATTTCAAATTGTATGGAGTGGAAAAAACAATTTAAAATTTTCACTGAGTAGAAAAAATAATTTACAAATTTCACAGAGTGGAAAAAAGAATTTTCATATTGTACAGTGTAAAAGAATAATTTACAAATTTCATGGAATGGAAAAAAGAATTTGTAAATTGCATGACTTGGAAAATTATTAGGGCATTTTGCATAACTTAGAATTTTAAAAAACAAATTTTTATGACTTTTAAAAGTGCATTGGTGTTTTTTCATGACTTAAAACCTGCAACTATGATTCTCTCCCTTGATGTTTGAAGTTCAATATGAAATTTTTATACCAAGTGTTTATAGTGAAAATTCATCTCTCAGTTCTAGTCTTTATATTAGGATAAAAAATAAGAACTTTTAGATAAGTTTTATTTTACCATAAAAAATTTCTCTAGTGCTAATAAGATTAAATGAATTCATGACTTCTCTCTTCTCTCTATCATAGTATGCTTTCCATGATAACAAAAATCTTGGTGAACCAAAAGATAAATTGTTGAGATATCTTCAACATACTAGTTGGGAGCTTGAAAGATGGATTTCATTATTTTACTCAAGCCTTGTCCATTGGGATATGGAGTGGATGTCCCATTTTTTAGGAATATAAAACATATATAAATATTAATGAATTAAAGACAAAAATAAAATGTAGAAAACACAAAACAATAGAGACATAGATTTAATGTGGTTCACCCAATATGGTCTATGTCTACATAGAAATAGCCAGTCCTTATTATTTAGTTCAAAAAATGAAGGGAAAAACCTGTAATACAACCATTGTAATATCCTCTTCACTCACACACAATATGATATAATAATCACAATGCCTTCATATCAAAGAAGGGTTACATATTAGGAGAAAAATGCACGAACATAATTTCTACCATTAGATCTATGAATTAATAGTGAATGGTCTAGATTTACTATAAAATTACAATATTTTATAATTTATTTTTAACAAAATTTTGCTTTGGGGGTGTTTCCCCTAAACCCCCACTAGGGGGGCTCCAAGTATGGTCACCACCCCCTTGGAACCCTATGGAAAACCTAGTGGGGGAGGGTGTTACCCCCCACACCCCCTATCAGGAACTAGGCATTAAAATAAGATCTAAATCTAACATCAAATAATCTCCCATTAGAGACTAATTATTTCAACTCCAGTGCTATAACTCTTTCTTTTACTTTTATTTGAACTTTGACCCTAACATTTTTCTCATCTTCCTTATTATCCTTGAAGACCTATTGAATCTGAATAACTCTCCATCTTCTCTTTAGTGACTACCTTTGTTAGAATATATATAGGATTCTAACTCATATGGATATTTTCCAACTTCACTTGACCATCCTCCAAGACTGAACAAATGAATTGATACCTAAGTTATATATGTTTGGTTTTTGAGTGGAATGTTGAGTTCTTTGTTAAATAAATCACACTCTGGATATCACTATACAACCTATAATATTCCTACTTCTACCTCAACTCTTTTATGAACCATTGCATCCATATCATCTCCTTGCTTACTTCTATAGCTATAACATATTCTACATCTATAGTTTACAAAGCAACTATCTTATACAATTTCAAAATCCAACTAACTATTGTGTCACCAATAGTGAATACATAACCTATGGTACTCCTCCTTCCATCTAAATCTTTAGACATGTCTACATCAATATATCTTTGTAAGGTATAATTTAACCCTTCATAGCACAATTGTCTATCAGTGGTCCCTCTCAAGTACCTAAGAATCCACTTGACTACATCCAAGTGCTATTTTCTTGTATTATTAATAAACTTGCTAACAACTCGCACTGCATGATCAATGTCTAGTCTAGTAAACACCATATCATACATTAAACTTCCAAATGTTGAAGCATATGGCACTTTGGACTTGTGATTTATTTCTTCCTATATTTTAGGACATTTTTCCTTGATTAATTTGAAATTCCCTCCCAAAGGTGTACTCACTAGTTTTACATCTTGCATATTAAACTTTACTAACACCTTATTGATGTATTCTTCTTGAGACAATGTCAATTTTCTATTTTTCCTCTCTTGTTATTATCACACCAAGGATTTTCTTTGTAGCACCCAAACCTTCATTACAAATTAGTATTCTAGTTTTATTTTTAGCTCATGTATATCATGCATGTTAGACCTTGTAATAGGCATGTCATCTACATATAATAACAATATTATATATCTACCATTATCTAATCTCTTAAAGTAAACATAGCTATCATAATGACATCTACTATAACCTTATTTTATCATAAAAATGTCAAATTTAAAATATCACTATCTTGGAGCTTGTTTTAGGACATACAAACTCTTTTTCAACCTGTACACCATTTTATTCTTATCTTTGAATTTGTATCCCTATGGTTGCTCCATATATATTTCCTCCTCCAAGTCACCATGAATGATCATTGTCTTCACATCTAATTGTTTAAGGTGAAAATATTATACTTCTAAAAAACATAAAATAGTTCTTATAGAAGTCATTTTAACTACTAGAGAAAATATTTCATCAAAATCTATACCTTTCTTTTGTGCAAACTACTTTATAACAAGTCTGGCCTTATACCTCTTTTTTCCTCCATCTTCTCCCTTCAAATTATAAACCCATTTATTTTGTAATGATATTTTACTTTTAGACAATTAAATCAAATCCAAAGTTTATTTATGTACCAAGGATTCCATCTCCTCTTCATGCTTTGCTCCTACTTCTTTCTATTTTTTACCTACATTGCTTCTTTAGAGCTTTTTAGCTCACCACCATCAGTCAATAATAAATAATAAAGTGAAGGAGAGTATTGTTCAAGGAGTCTACTTACTCTGGTAGATCTTCTCACTACACTTCTAGGAGTTTGAGGTATTTATTATATTTTTTTCACATTCTAATTTTATGGCACTTTTAGAATTTCATTTCCAATGATTTCATCAAGTATTGAATATTTAGTATTTGGATTTTTTTTGTTTCTTTCCCTATAGTTGATCTTTGTACATGACCTTCTCATTAAAGATCACATCTCTACTCCTAATGATTTTTTTATTTTAAAAATCCCATAAATGGTAACAAAAATCATTAAATCCATATCCAATAAAAGTATATTTCTTGGAATTTGATTTGATCTTGGTTCTATTTTCTTTATTAATATGGACAAATGCTTCAAAATCGAAAGTCTTTAAAAATTAATAATCTAACTTTTTACTAGTCCATGTTTCTTCTATAATGCCACCATCCAAAAGACTTGAATGCCCTCTATTTATTAAATAAATAATAGTATCCATAACATCTACCTAAAATTTTAAGGGTAACCTTGCACGTAATCTCATGTTCTTTGTATGCTCCATGATTGTCTTGTTCATCCTTTCTGACACACCATTTTGTTGTGGTGTTCTTGGAACCATATTCTATCTACAAATCCAATGGAATGAACAATAATTTTCAAATTCCTTGCTACAATATTCACCTTCTTTATTTGATCTGACACATTTTAACTTATATCCTATCTCATTCTCAACCAAAGCTTTCCATTTCTTAAAAGTATAAAAAACATCATTTTTTTTCCATATGAAATAAATCCATGTTTTTCTAGTTGCATCATCAATAAAAGTAACATAATAAAAAAAGCCACCAAGGGATGATACTTGAGCCTGTCCCCATACATTTGTATGCACAAGCTCTAGCTTTTAATCCTTATTTATCTTCCCAATTTTGAGAAATATGACTCTCTTCTATTTCACATACACATAGTTCTCAAAAATATTCAAATCCACCTTCAAATATGGCAACATATTCTTTGAGTGGAAAATTTGCATCCCCTTCTCACTCATGTGGCCAAGCCTGTAGTGCCATAATTTTGTATCCAATTTTTTAGAAGCTAAATCAATAGAAGAGTCAACATTACCATTAGATA